>OX246739.1:73575722-74257972 GCA_945910005.1 Isoperla grammatica
CAAAAACTAAAGCGCATCCACTTTTAGACTTATAACAAGTAGGTTCGCACGCAAGTCCTTAAACCATAAACCTTTATTTGGGTTTTGGGAATTGCACAATTTCCACTGTTCGTTGCTGACCAAACCGTGTGTTTCTAGAGTTAGTTAAGCGAGCGAAGCGAGCGTTTCCACTTGACTCTTATGGCACTTCGTTCTGTTTTTTTGTTTGTTTTTTTTTTTTTTTGTTTTTATGTCTGTCGATAGCGGTCGAACGGAAAGTCCGATCAACTTGAAATTTGGACCATCCACAAGCCTCGATGTGGATTGAAGGTGTATAGTTTTGAGGCAAAATCGTTCGAAAAGTTACAAAGTTACACCATAGTTACTGCAAAATATTTTTCTGAAACAAAATGGCGGCAAAATGTGAGATAGCCAGATTTTTTTACAGATTTTTCCGGTCACGAATATGTTAATGTAATGGCGATCTGATAAATATTGGCAAAGTTACACGAAAGTTACTCGAAAATATTTTTCTAAAACGCAGTAACGGCAAAATGTGAGGTGGCTATCTTATAGTAAATTTTTGTCCGGTCACGAATATTTTAATGTAAACGCGATCCAATACGTATTAGAGGCAGAAATTACATTTCTATTGCTGTCAATAAGTGTTAGTAACGGTGGCGGACCGTGTTGAAAACATGACCACGAAAATTCTTAGCAACGCACATTGCACTGCATACAACAATGTCGGGAAGTATAATAGCTATGGAAATTAGAAAAATTTTTGCAATGCGCATTCTTGAATTGTTGTTAATTGTTGTTTGTATTAGCATTGAAGTCTTTTCGCCAGAAAGTTCGTAGATATTGACGCGCTCGCTTATCAACGCGTCAAACAGAGCGTTTTCCTAGTTTTAATTATATGAGTGCTCCACATAGCTTAGTAGTTACAGGTACTAAAGCGGTCGTTATTCATAGGTTGCACGTACGTCACTTCTTTGCGCGGGGACGTCACATTTGTGATCAAACTTTGACGTTGCCATGGTGAAACAATTGAAGGCTGTTGTGGTACAACACATAAATTCTTACTTCTTTAAAATTCAGCCTGTTTTTTTTAAGCGAGCGAAGCGAGCGTTTCCATTTGACTCTTATGGCACTTCGTTCTGTTTTTTTGTTTGTTTTTTTTTTTGTTTTTGTTTTTTTTTGTTTTTATGTCCGTCGATAGCGGTCGAACGGAAAGTCCGATCAACTTGAAATTTGAACCATCCACAAGCCTCGATGTGGATTGAAGGTGTATAGTTTTGAGGCAAAATCGTTCGAAAAGTTACAAAGTTACACCATAGTTACTGCAAAATATTTTTCTGAAACAAAATGGCGACAAAATGTGAGATAGCCAGATTTTTTTACAGTTTTTTCCGGTCACGAATATGTTAATGTAATGGCGATCTGATAAATATTGGCAAAGTTACACGAAAGTTACTCGAAAATATTTTTCTAAAACGCAGTAACGGCAAAATGTGAGGTGGCTATCTTATAGTACATTTTTGGCCGGTCACGAATATACTAATGTAAACGCGATCCAATACGTATTAGAGGCAGAAATTACATTTCTATTGCTGTCAATAAGTGTTAGTAACGGTGGCGGACCGTGTTGAAAACAATGACCACGAAAATTCTTAGCAACGCACATTGCACTGCATACAACAATGTCGGAAAGTATAATAGCCATGGAAATAAGAACAATTTTTGCAATGCGCATTCTTGAATTGTTGTTAATTGTTGTTCGTATTAGCATTGAAAACTTTTCGCAAGAAAGTTCGTAGATATTGACGCGCTCGCTTATCAACGCGTCAAACAGAGCGTTTTCCTAGTTTAAATAAAATTGGTATGTGTGGTATTGTTATATTTTTTTTATTATTTATGTATATTTTTTAAATTCTACATTAGGCTTATTTATTAATTTTGAGTAGTATTTGCCAATGATCTAGGATTGGTCCTCCTCAATTGTGTCGCAATCATGACCGCTGTGACGTCACGTGGGAAATATGAATTACAACAAGATGAAATATTCCGCGTCTGAGGACCTATGCTGATCTGAACACCAACGTGAGGCGACGGCAAATGAGCGTTTAACTTACAGCTCTCGAAATTACCTATAATATGTTACACTGAAACTCGGTTCTTAATGAAACCAGTATACCAACCTAAGTAATTGCAACTTAGAAAACAGCGATTATAATAATTCCAGTAATGTGTGAATAAAGTGTGTAATTTTGACAACTGCTCCAAGGGTTATGTATTATATAGAACGTAGATTTACTTACAGGGGGGAAGTAAAGTAATGGTATTTATCGAAGTGTTGTTTGATAGACAATCAATAGAATAGCTATTGTATTATATGACCGTACAATTATCTTCTGTGCTGTTGGGATGGGGAAGATAACTTGGGCCCGTACATATAGGGCTGTATGTCGAAATACCCTGAGGAAATCCCAATTTCTCTAAAATTTCTCTTTATGTTAAAATTACTTAAAGATCCTTTAAAGTTTTCATAATGTAAACTAAAAGCAGTTATCGCCTAGAGAATAATGCTCTTTCTTGTTAACATGACTCTGTTTTCATAAATGCTTCCATTTTTTTAATAAATTATTTAAATGTGAAATGTAGGTTACAACAACAACACATTTAAAAAAGGTTGTATAAGTTAATTTAAAAAAGGAAACATCTATTGGAACAAAACAAAACAATCACAAAAAAAAATACACAGTTCTCTAAGGGACGACAACACTGTTTTTACTTTTTGAACGATTCTAAAGCAGTTTAAAGTAGTTTAAAGCAGTTTAGTAAATGTTACACATATAGAGCGGGGGTCCACAGGTTCACAGCCAAACTGAGAACAGCTCAAGCGTGGATGAACAGCCCAGCTGTCCCGATCATCAGACATGAGCGAACTCCAATACATTCCTAAACCAACCACACTCGTGTGTAGTCGGCAAGCTTCGGTTTAACCCTCGGCGTGGGGCTAAACCACAGTCTGACCACAAGCTATAGGAATACCATCACATCTAACCTTGGAGAAAGAAAGAGTATCCTTGTGCTTACACATAACATAAAACTTTGTTAGTGGATACTGGAACAGAGTTTGGGGGTGGGAGACTAACAGGAGGTTAGCCATAATATCGGGAGAGAGTTCAATAAGTATAACTATATATTTATATTTATTAATTAATTAGTTAACTATTGCGGCTGGAGATTGACGGAAGTAATTCAAAACGATAAAGTTAACATTTTAAGAATGAATAAACCTATATATGAGAATGTAGGAAACGAGGCATGTGTGTAAAGGATGCATCTACAAGACATTATATCATTTCTTGCTGTTTTCACAACAGACTGGTAACCATCCCCCCCTATCCCCCCCCCCCCTTCCATGTACACTTCGATGCATGCATCCACGATTCACCTGAATTAAAAATGATTGATTTTATTGTTTATTCATTAATACATGTAGTATTAAATTAACACCAAATTCAATTCAAGAGTACCATGATTTCTTCTCGAATACTTTATTCCATCCCCCGCATATGTTCTAAGCTCATTATCAAATTACCAGTGAACATCAACAAACAACATTATTGAAGAGCTTCAGCAACACGCGCTCTAGATTCATGTCAACGTCCACCTAGACATCTGTCGAGATATTCGATCGACTCAGTTTTATTGAATTCATGCATGATCTGCACATATTGGAAGTGGAACAAGCAACCCTTTATAACAGTGCGACGCCAGCATTGATGTGATTGAACCGTGTATAATGTGCCAGTACCTGAATGAAAATAAGATTTGCAATAAGATATAGAGAAATCGCGGCCAACTGGTTCCATACAGTCTTCTAGTTACTCATTTCAGTCGTCAAACTATCATTTTAAATTATTTTCACTGTCAACAACGCCCTGTTATCTGATACCACTGTAGGCCTACTTCTTTTGATTTCCGTAGTAAGCTTTCTCTTCTGCTCTCTGATTGGTTCATCAAAAGAAGTTGAAATAAGAAATGGAATTGATTCATTCTTACATTACTATTCCAAAACCATGTACCGGATATGAAACACAGCGTTCTTATTGCAAGTTCCAATCCGCTATTTTACTAAACCAACCCATATTTCAACTGTGAGCCGTTGCCCTAAATCTGATGCGCAGTTATAATGTTGGCACCCCAGTTGTCGCCGCGTGTGTCGCTAGTGTAGGCGACGCTACCGCTCCTGGTGGTGTTTCTGTAAGCGCGGCGGTCTAGAGGGAGCGTTGACTGCAGTTGTCACCGCGTGTGTCGCTAGTGTAGGCGACGCTACCGCTCCTGGTGGTGTTTCTGTAAGCGCGGCGGTCTAGAGGGAGCGGAGAGCGTTGACTGCTCGTCGTCCCTCTACCCGGGGTAGATTTATCAACCTCATGCGACACCAGACGGCAGCGACCTCATCTCAAAATTGCTCGGCTCCGCTATTACCTATAAGGGCACTAGCAACACCGATAGACAACAATGGAACAAATGAATTGAACTGATGGACAACCATCAGCTGTCAAAATAATAAAATTGCAACCATAGAAATAAAAACAAGTGTAGCAATAGTAACTGCTCGTCATTTAAAACTTTTTATGATAGACAACGACTAAGTGAAAGTTTTGTATGTGTATTTGTTTGTTTTTTGTTTTGTTTTCCAAAATCAGACGAAATTATTTTTTAACAGCTTGTTGTTTGTCCATCGATTCAATTCATTTGTTTCATTGTTGTCTTTTGGTGTTGCTAGTTCCCTACATTGCTTTACTCACCTTTCAACATGGACAATTCCAGTAAACATAATATACGCACAAAACATTTACTCATAACCCTAGTTATAAAATGAGTGAGCATCATTTACCATCTAATAGCAAAAATCATAATTATAACCCGCATTTAAATGAGTGATACTTCGGTATTTCTTGCACAATATTTGTTTTCGCAATGTTCTTTCAGACGTTATACATATATGGGAAAATAACAATGGAATAATTACAAATACTGGGGGCCCCGATAGCATTATTGACAAGAGCCCCGATATGTATGGAAGGATGATCTGGGTTCGGTCCCCAATCGGAGTAAACGTTTATTACACAAACTGCTGTATACATACATAATGAATTAATTCTGCTTACATTATCAATACAGCTGTGATTTATTTTAAAAACCGTATAGTCATACATGTAGATCAATTTAAACGCTTATAAGATTTGTAATCAGCTACGATATTGTTAAGTGAGTACTCTTTAATTGGAAAACTAACTTTTGGTGGACAAATCTAAAAACCGATTTCAAATTTTTAAGTGAGTTCCAACTAGTCGTGTACCTATGAGTACCAATAACGCATCAACACCCTTCACTCCAGTTTCTTCTCAAGTAATGTTGAATAAAACTCCGAGTTTGAAAAGCAGCTCTCTCGAGATGTCGCCTTGATTCACTGTGACGTCACTGTACGCTGACGTAAAGACAATAACCCAACATCGCATCTCAATTACGGGACATATTGGATATTGAGAACAGAACCACCTTTGTTCGATATATGCGCAGAGTATACTCGGCGCACACTCGGGTCTTGTTATTTTTAGGGAACATGCATACGATTTTTTTTAGTGTAACAAGTACTTAGTTTTACAGTCTGGTGTCCAACAATTGCATTTGCAAAAGTTTTTTTTTTTTAATTATTATTGAACGGGTTTAATAATGAATTGAATATCACATTTATTTGAATTTCCTCTTGCCGCGAAGAAACGCGCGCTGATTGGTCGGCGGCCTCTGTGACGCAGTATGATGGTTTGGCCTGCGAGCGCGCGACTGCTACACCTGTGTTTCAGTGCACGATGAGCGATCATTCACGCCCAACGTCGTGTTGTTATCAGTAGCTCGTATTGCATGAACTAAAATGACAGACGGAGGCTTTACAAAGGTCAACAGCACAAATTTACCGCAGATAGATGGTTTTATGGCGGCGAATTTTGTCGTCATTATTCCGATTTGTTAATTATTTATCTCCGAAGTCCAAACCAAACCCCATCATGATATCATGATTGATTTTGTAAAACTAAATAATATGTAAAATATGTACATAGTAATACCCCCCCCCCCCCGAAATTCCATGTCTTATTGAGTGGCATTTCGAAAGGGAGCTTTCGTGACGATGTCGAGCTGGCTTAGTAGTCCCAACACTTCTTATGATCCCTTGACCTTGTACTCCTTCACATCTGCAAAGAAGACACTTGAAGTCTTGTTGATACTCGAGAGCTTGGATGAATGAGGGTCATGGACACTTCCCCCTCCCCCCTCCCTATAGATGCCCACCCAAAACATTGTGAATGTAAACAATACTTAGTTTATGGATCAAGCAGATGTTAAATCACAATTTTTTTATATTCGTCTTTATTTATTTAAGACTTGAATTACAGTTGCTAACCCTGTGACAAATTTAATAACCTCTAACCCACCACTACACGCTTAAACGTTTATCCTTCCAATCCCTAGACTGAGTTCATCATCTAATTTAAAATAAAATAAAAATGTAACTATGCAATGTTGATATCGGTTTTCAAATAATTCTTGCGATCTGTAATTTATTGTTGGCATCTGGTGTTGGCATGTCAGTAAATGTGATTACGACGGCCAGAACTTCTCATATCCAAACGCACACTGTGTTATTGTTCCAGTGCTGCCTGCAACGTAGGCCTACATTTTAACATATTATTTAGAATTACCTTGGTTCACATCTGTGTGCACGTTGATAGCCTTATGAACAGAGCTGACAATCTTTCTTTTCTTGACTGCAGACCTTTCGTTTGGAGTAGAAGCAAATCTCCGTCCTTGACAATCGAATATATGGGGAATTACGTCGTTTTTACATTTTAGTCGGCCACCCATTAAATTATATCTCGTCCAGTTCTCCATATCGTCTTCAAGCTAAATGGACGAAAATAATATCATACTCCTTATGCCATATCTAACACAGGTTCATGCTGTGAGCGCTGTTGTTGATAAGCCTACAACGTTCTTCTCAAAACAATATAAATATGTAGGCCTACCAACGGTCTTTGCCAGCAAGTCCCGTTATACATTAGTTGCAAAACTAGGTGACAATATGCATATATAAACTATACTAATGAAGTTATAACTCACATTGAAATGATCTTGGCAGCAAAACAACATCGATGTCATTGATATAGGCTTCTTACTGACATCTCGTCTCGCTGCTTCCAACCACTGTCTTCGTCGTTTATTGTTTTTTTGGCACACACACAAATATCTTCTCTGGAGTCTTTACACTTGTGTTAGTACACATGGGTACTATGCACAACTTATAAGCGCCAGAAGATGTTTTAGTCTCCATAGTGCACAATGTTCGATGAGCGGTGTGGGCGAACGCGTGCAGTCGACTGCGCGACACCGGCAGACTACTATCATGTAACGTCACTAGCGATTCATCATGGCGGCGGCCGTTTTTTCGCGCCAAAAAAGTGTACGCTACTAAAACTATTATTTTGAGGGGTAGAATGACTCGATTTTTAAATTGTAAAGACATAATATCAGTAAATATCGTGTACAGATTTTAAAAATCACATTAGAAAGTTAAGTGCAAGTTCCCTCATTTACATCACGAGCAAGTAGAATCGATTTGCCGCTCAGCTTGTATGAAAGCTGTACTATTAATAACTTTTGCTCTGCTCAAGTTGTTCACGTGTACACGTAATTAATCCTATTGTTCACTGTAGCTGGAAAATTACTCTAGTGTAATATAAAATTCTCACTCTGTTCGCTGTTATTTCGCGAGCATAAGGTTGAATGCGATCAAAGAGTACGAGTAGGAGGTGAGCCACTCTATCAGTTTAGCGCCGGGAGGGACAAGTTTTCTCACTAGCTGCGCTGCCGTCAGTCTTGAACCCAAAACCCAAAAACTAAGGTTACAGTTGAAACGGTTGCACAAAGAACCGCAGAGCGCCACCAGTCACGCAAACTACTCTCGCGCCGCATCCGGTCTAGTAGCTATTTAAGCTGCGATTTCAGTCGAGGATGTGCTAGGCGTGGCGCGGCGCGGATGAATATTGCAGCCAATCAGCGTGCTCTATTTCTCAGCCGAGGAGAGCCGCGGATTTCTATCCGAGGATTGAAAATATTCAATATTTCAGCCGGCGAACTCCACGCTCGGCATGACGTCACTTTGAATGACCAATAAAAAATCGGGATTACGACAACAAACAAATGACTGAAGACTTGGCCGAAAGATTATTGTTGGCTGTCGAAAAGAGAGAAATCGTGTATAATATATTCCACAAACACTATAAAAGTAATGTTTTGCGTGTTTAAGCGTGGAAGGACGTGGCGCAAGATTGTAACAACACAGGTAAGCAAAACGACCAGGCCTAGGCTAGGCCTGGGGCCCTGTTAGCGCATCGTGCAATCTGCAAGTGAAATGGCTGGCGAGGAGAATCCGCGCCACGACACGCTCCGCCGCGCCGAGCACATCCTCGACTGAAATCGCAGCTTGATGAACATTAGCAACGGTTTACTACATCAAGTTCATCACACAAACTATGTACTCAAATCCTAATTGGTAAACGGAGTTACACACAACAATGCTGTACTATTATGCAATCACATTTAAAATACTTTCTGTAGTATACATTAACCATATTAGTACTTCAAAAATACATCAAAACTAGGGTCACATTTAAAAATCAGAATTGATAAAATAACAGAAAGTCACGATACTATAATATATTAACTAAACAAGCTTGTCTTCCAGGTAGAAGAGGGGGGGGGGGGGGGGGGGGGCAGCAGACGTTACGGGCAGTGTGACCTGCCCGAAACGTCAGCTTTTTAGCAGTGATCGACGTGGCTAAAGCCAGTTCATTCTTTGACTCGGGCCGCGAAAGCCTATTTGAGAAATTAGAATATGCCGATTAATTGTTTTCTTTGTAACTTAAGGGCGATATGCCGGTACGCCCGTAAATGGGGACATATATTTGTATAATTTTTTGAAAAACCTATCCATGCAACTGGCGAAGTCTTATTTCCAATATTTCCACCAAAACATGGCTGGAATGGCCTTAACGCTTAGTGTGAGAATAGCGAGGGAACCCACTACACCTGCATCACGTGACTCAACTGCACGAACAGCCAACTGGAGCTGTTTATGTGCAGCTATTCTATTACGTGGTGCGCCCTAATTGGCTTATTATCCGCGTTTCAGAAGGCAGTGCTAGCACAAGACTCAATTCAAAAAATACCTGTGTGGCCGTGTTTTGTTTCGGACAAACATTGAATATGCACCAATCAAAGAAAGATGCAACAATGGAGTTGCCTAGCAACACAATGTTTGTGCGCCGGTGATGTCACAACCACCTCAATTGAGTCTTGTTGATAAAATACAGTTTGTGAGTAGAAACCGGGGTTCTATGTGAAAAAAGTAAATATATTATGTTGTAAACATGTTATGAAAACCCCTTAAAATATTGAAATATTTTTTAAATGTTGCGTGTAAACGTTGTAATATTTTAAGTCTTACAACATTGTTTGATCAGATAGAACGATGTTAGAGAACAATATAGATATATTGTATGAATAGTTGTTTATTTTTGTTTCTAATTAGTGGTTTTCAATTGCTCCTGTACTGCTTAATCGGCCATTTTGTCACCTTACACCACATGTGTGTGATCTCAAAGTCCTACTTGTTTTCATGATATCTAAATATATTATTTTGTTTTTATTTGACTTGATCTTACTTTAATCTTATTTAAAATGTTCAAATCTAATTGGAGATATCAATTTTACAACTTTTGAACAGTACTTCCTTATACAACCTAGTACGATATGATTTTACTTACTTATATTTGTTTCCATTTTTCTTTGGCAGTTTTGTTTTAACTTTGACATCCAAACACGGCTAAAGTTTTGTGTACATAGTTGAGTTTTAAGAAATTTCAATTTCTTTTTAGTTCCCAATATTTAAATTCACCTTCAAACTGTCCTGAACACACATGGAACACACATCCCTTAAAAACAAAACGTGATCATTTTAATCAGGCCCGGTCAGCATTGTTGCGTGGGTAATGTCCACTGTTATAAGTGTGACACAAGTTGGCTTTGAATCAGCGCTAGAGTTTTGTTGACTATCGTTGTCCGACGTCATCAGATCAGAAATCAATAAACTCATTCACCGGAACGTTGTGACCACACAATCAACATCCCACAATCTGTGACGGGGGGGGGGGGGGGGCTCGGCTTCGCGCCTCCATTAACGCGATTTTGATAGTCGAGACGAACACTGGATTATTGACGAGGTGTGTGACTCGAACCCAGGTCCCTTGGTTCCCAACACCTCCACAGTTAACGTTTACCCCAACGGCGCGGGAGGGAAACCCCTCAATCAACTGAAGACATTTTATCAAATCACAATCCATCCAAAATAAATAGCAATTCACATTGTCATTGGGCTTATAGGGTAACTCCCTCCAATAACTATGTAGATTGTCAGAAATACCGATGGTAATACCACTGTAGACTAGAGGAACGAGCAAGCAAATCGAGCTCTCATAATTCATAGGTTGCACGTACGTCACATTATTGCGCGTGGCGGCCACATTTGTGATCAATCTTTGACGTTACCATGGAGAAACAATTGAAGCCTGTTGTGTAGAACACAGAAATCATTAGTTTTTTCTAATTTAGCTTGTGTTTTAAATAAAATTGGTACGTGTGGTAATTTCTGATATTTTTATTACTTATTTTTACTTTTTAAATTCTAAGTTATGCTTATTTATTAAATTTCAATAATATTCGCCAATGATCTGCATGGGATAGGTCTACATCAATTGTGTCGCAATCATGGCCGCTGTGACGTCACGTGGGAGCTATGAATAGTAACGTCAATGTGTTTCATACATTCTCTGACGTCACGATAGTTCGATGTCGTGTGGCTCGTGCGTGGGCTGGGCTTTATGCAGATACGCGGTTCTAAAAGCAAACACACACGGAGACACGAACAAACCACAGGGAGCGCTCACCACAGAAAGTAGATGGTATCATTGTACAGATCATACCAGAGTATTACTGATCCACATTGTTACTGGTCACCTCTTGACAACATGTTTTCCAAATATGGAGAGGCGTACAACCACAGCCTTCTCGAACGTCGGTTCAATCCGCGAATTGACCCGTTGAGAAGGATGTGCGTACAACAAACTACTACAATGCAGCGCTTCGAGCGTTCCAGCCACTGAGCTCTGCACCCCTGCTAGAATTAACCGGAAACTTCTCTAAAAGCCAGTGCACTACTTATATTCATCGATTCCAAAGAAGTTAAGTAATCAAATTCTTATTGTTGAAAGTTGTGTGTATCCAATATTCAGTGACTGTTGGCTGGATCGCTCGCAACGCTCTCTGTGCACTTGTCTGTGTCGAAGAGTTCTCCCAAAGGTGAAACTTTTTTATCGACTCTTATCAACTCTTCTAGTAGTAGTTGGTAGTAGTAAATACTGGACATTGTTGACGAGTTTTAGCAGCGAACCTAGCGTCAAGGAGTGACTCCAGCCGGGAGTTTCAAAGTTAGAAGGCTGTGAAAGCACAACGATTCCATTTACCTCCCTTGTTGCAATCAATTTTAGTTACTCCAAGGGAAGGGGAGAGATATCGTTCGCCCTCCAGAAATGCAAGCATGGCAAAGTATTTGGTAGTAGCTATCTATAACCCTTTACGGATACCCACCGTGCCATTCAGATACTACTAAACGTACGAACATTGATATGGAAGAACGCGTTTCACTTTCCATTCTTTCAAAATAACTCCATCTTCGTTTGCACCTTTCGGCCTAAAGGATGGTCCACACAGATTTTTTAAGCATAAGATTTAAGGTTTAACGCGTAGTCGTAAAGTTGGATCATAGGAAACACGTACTGGCGTTCACACAAAGTTTTAGTTTTAAGACATTGTTGTTCTTAAAACAACGTCTTAAAACCTTAAATCTTATGCTTAAAAAATCTGTGTGGACCAGCCTTAACTCGTTGCTTTCTAACCAGGGGGGTGAGTCTCGACTTCCTCGCGGAAACGAAACTTTCGACAGGCTGAAATCTATTCTTGACCAATCGGAACCATGTGGCGGGTTTTAAGTATTTTCCACAGTCTGCTAGCGGTGAATCAGTGAATCATCCAGGTGGCGGTGGGTATTGTCATTAAAGCATTATCATTTGTTCTGATAAACATGTCAAACGGGCACGACGTTAACAATAAGTAAGCTAATACTTTATTACAACACATTAAATTAGGTTCCATACATTATATAGACTAGGCTGTCGGAATCACATCCTACAGGCGAAAGTGACGTCAATTCATCACGTGGTGTAGTCCTAGCCTAGGCCCAACTCTTTTAGTCTAGGCCATTCTAGGCTACAATAAGCCTAGGCCTACATTAAAAGGCCTACATTAGTAACGTAGTACTACAGTCTAGTCTATATAATGTATAGATTCTAATATAATGTGTTGTAATAAAGTATTAGCTTACTTATTGTTAACTTCGTGCCCGTTTGACATGTTTATCAGGACAAATGATAATGCTTTAATAACAATATCCACCGCCACCTGGATGATTCACTGATTCACCGCTAGCAGACTGTAGAAAATACTTAAAACGCGCTACATGGTTCCGATTGGTCAAGAATAGATTTCAGCCTGTCGAAAGTTTCGTTTCCGCGAGGAAGTCGAGACTCACCCCCCTGTAACCCACTTGGTATTTGTCAGACCATGGACATATAATAGTAACATCGTTATGGGGCTTTGCACGCAAAGCTTGACGTAGAATGCGCCACCACCGTCCAAGCCCAAATCCATGGCCTGCTGGATGGGTAAATCAGCGCGGACAAGGTCTACTTGACCCATCCAGCAGGCTGTGATAGCAGCATTTTGCCAAAGACATTGGAATAGAAGTAGCGCCACCATAGTTCGAGCTCAAGTCCAGAGCCTCCTGGATGGGTAAATCAGCCCTTTTTTCATGGCTAAGGTCAAGGTCTGTCGATCTGCGCGCGCTAGTGGCCTAGCGGCAGACGAGGCAAGCTCTAAGTCGAGCTTGCCTCGTCTGCCGCTAGGCCACTAGCGCGCGCAGATCGACAGACCTTGGGCTAAGGTATGCGGAGATCAAGTAGACCTTGTCTGAGGGCTGGCACTACGTTGGCGCTGCGAGTGGGAGAATGTGGCAGTGCAAAGCCCCATTCCTGAATCAGCTTACAAATCAACGTACCAATGAAATAGCCACGGAAGAAGGCGGTAGGCGGCCATTTTAGCCCTTGAGTTTCGTATTTCGACATTGGTCACATTGTTGTTGTGACTGTTAATGTGTAATTGCTTATCAATAGGGGCTAAAATCTAAGCTAAAATACCCGACAATACCAAAAACCGGAAATGAGAATCGCAGACGGGTATCCCAACAATGTTGCACATCCAGATAGTTGGCTAGACACTCATTCTGTGGAGAAAGATATGATACCATATCAACAACACTAACAATCACACGCTACTCGTTAGCCTAGCATTATAGCGTAAACCTTTTACGTATCCAAACTTAATCTGAAGATGAGATAATCTTTAGATTAGAGGTCGCAGTTTAACGTCAGTTTTAAACAGGCATGTGTATTATAACAGGCACCATGTTTGCTCACAGCTAACGTCTAGGCAAACAAACTAATCCCTAGATTAAAATCGTTAACCGTGACTCGGGGAAGCGGGTTGATTTTATGAATTTTATGTTGATCAAAGGACTAAGGTTTGCTTTGCTTTCAGAGTCAGGTACAAAAAGCAATTAGGCATCACAAAGGCTATCCAGCGGATCGCATAGTATATTGACATTAGCGAATGACACGGAATTGCACTTCAAGTCACAATTTGCATCAATTGTCTCTCCGTAGATATCACTTTACGTACAGTAACTCACGAGGAATGAGAAATAAACAACAACCAATTGTCTCTTGACTATAAAGTACCTTTGCAGGTTCCCTACAGTCGATGAGTGTGTAGAATGTACGTGAAGCACCTATAGTATTCCTGTGCTACCTCTACCGTGTTGGAATCAATATTAAATTAATGACAAAACGATGGGTGTACCCATTTAGTGTAAACTATTTCACCCATATTAATTTAGAATGTATGGAAAAAAATATTCAGTGGCAAAATTCTGAACCAATTCTGCAACTAAGCGTTACTTTCGATTCCAAAAATTGCCTTGTGGGCGTGATTGTTTCTAGAAAAACATTAAATATGAACCAATCGAAGAACGTACAACAATGAAGTTGCTTAGGTAAAACTTGTTTATCTCTAAGAAAGATGTGCAAAGTCACAGTATCCTCAATTGAAGCTTATGCTATTGATTACAATGCACCAAACTTTGATTGTCAGACTAATTTAGGTAGCGTATTGTAAACACTGTCAATTCATTAGACTATTTCAATAATTAATCATATTACAAATGTCGTTGTTCATATCTCAATGGACAATTTGGAATGAACCATGTTTATTGGACACATAATTGATTGAAAACAATTATTGAACGATTTATATGAACGACATACGAAAGGCAACGTAGTTTGTTACTGAAACTCATAGATATCGTTACCACCATTTGACCAACAGTCTCATCATTCGAGACTGCATGTTGAGATTTATTGATCTCTTTTGATCTTTTCATATCGGCTGTCACAAGCGGTGGTTTGAAATTCACTTAAAGTTAGCACACACATAGCTTCGACCTCCTCTTGCAATTTAACATTTTTATTTCATTATTTACACATAAAAAACCACTTAGACTAACCTTTGATCTTATGTGATCTTTCTAAGTGGTTTGAGAGTCAAACTTTAGAAATACCTTTTGAAGTCCTGTACTTCAGGAATTCAAAGTTTTATACTTGAGCCACTTAGAAACAAGACAAAAGAAATAAATGAGTTATTTGACTTCAAATATAACAAGTGGAAATCTCTGATCAACAGAGAAATTACTTTAGTTTACATATTATTAAATATGATTATCCACGCATGCGTATTCCAAAAGTCAACACATGTATTGAGTGCCTTACATCTACGACAAAAGGTGGTGAAATAAACACTCCGCCATTGCCATCCCTACATTATGTGTTATGTTTCAGAACGCAGAAAATCAAAAAACTAGACGATATGATTCCTATCTACCCTTTCTTTTTCATACCTGACCTTTAGGCCTAGAATGTCAGTCTGTTCTCGACGTCTACATTCAGTCAGTCTATGCCACAGTTGGTAAAACTTCAAAGAACGATTTCCCAACCGGCAATCTTGACATCTACTTTGTTCTCATACAAAGAAAGATTCACTCAAAAATATTTTGCATGAGACAAGATTGTGTAGAGATCTCCTCTAAAAAAAAAAAATAATAAAACGAAAAAGAAATGTTACGAAGTTCTGTCTTACGATTATTGTCAGTGTTGTTGTCTGTTCCAGGGGAACATCCGGCCGCTATGCAGCGAGGTGGGCAGTCTCATCACCGGACATCGCACATGTTGTGCGTGCTGCTCTGCGCATGCCTGGGCCTGGTCAGAACCCAGCGCTAGGAGCGGTGACGTCACTCACAGCTACTGTGCGCATGTCTGGGCCTGGTCAGAACCCAGCGCTAGGAGCGGTGACGTCATGCTGTGCGTGCTGCTCTGCGCATGTCTGGGCCTGGTCAGAACCCAGCGCTAGGAGCGGTGACGTCATGCTGTGTGTGCTGCTCTGCGCATGTCTGTCAGAACCCAGCGCTAGGAGCGGTGACGTCATGCTGTGTGTGCTGCTCTGCGCATGTCTGTCAGAGCCCAGCGCTAGGAGCGGTGACGTCATACTGTATGTGCTGCTCTGCGCATGCCTGGGCCTGGTCAGAACCCAGCGCTAGGAGCGGTGACGTCATGCAGTGCGTGCTGCTCTGCGCATGTCTGTCAGAACCCAGCGCTAGGAGCGGTGACGTCATGCTGTGTGTGCTGCTCTGCGCATGTCTGTCAGAGCCCAGCGCTAGGAGCGGTGACGTCATACTGTATGTGCTGCTCTGCGCATGCCTGGGCCTGGTCAGAACCCAGCGCTAGGAGCGGTGACGTCATGCTGTGCGTGCTGCTCTGCGCATGTCTGTCAGAACCCAGCGCTAGGAGCGGTGACGTCACTCACAGCTACTGTGCGCATGTCTGTCAGAACCCAGCGCTAAGAGCGGTGACGTCACTCACAGCTACTGTGCGCATGTCTGTCGGAACCCAGCGCTAGGAGCGGTGACGTCACTCACAGCTACTGTGCGCATGTCTGTCAGAACCCAGCGCTAAGAGCGGTGACGTCATGCTGTGCGTGCTGCTCTGCGCATGTCTGTCAGAACCCAGCGCTAGGAGCGGTGACGTCATGCTGTGCGTGCTGCTCTGCGCATGCCTGTCAGAACCCAGCGCTAGGAGCGGTGACGTCACTCACAGCTACTGTGCGCATGTCTGTCGGAACCCAGCGCTAGGAGCGGTGACGTCACTCACAGCTACTGTGCGCATGTCTGTCAGAACCCAGCGCTAAGAGCGGTGACGTCATGCTGTGCGTGCTGCTCTGCGCATGTCTGTCAGAACCCAGCGCTAGGAGCGGTGACGTCATGCTGTGCGTGCTGCTCTGCGCATGCCTGTCAGAACCCAGCGCTAGGAGCGGTGACGTCACTCACAGCTGCTGTGCGCATGTCTGTCAGAACCCAGCGCTAGGAGCGGTGACGTCACTCACAGCTACTGTGCGCATGTCTGTCGGAACCCAGCGCTAGGAGCGGTGACGTCATGCTGTGCGTGCTGCTCTGCGCATGCCTGGGCCTGGTCAGAACCCAGCGCTAGGAGCGGGGACGTCATGCTGTGCGTGCTGCTCTGCGCATGTCTGTCAGAGCCCAGCGCTAGGAGCGGTGACGTCATGCTGTGCGTGCTGCTCTGCGCATGTCTGTCAGAACCCAGCGCTAGGAGCGGTGACGTCATGCTGTGCGTGCTGCTCTGCGCATGTCTGGGCCTGGTCAGAACCCAGCGCTAGGAGCGGTGACGTCATGCTGTGCGTGCTGCTGTGCGCATGTCTGTCAGAACCCAGCGCTAGGAGCGGTGACGTCATGCTGTGCGTGCTGCTCTGCGCATGTCTGTCAGAACCCAGCGCTAGGAGCGGTGACGTCACTCACAGCTACTGTGCGCATGTCTGTCAGAACCCAGCGCTAGGAGCGGTGACGTCATGCTGTGCGTGCTGCTCTGCGCATGTCTGGGCCTGGTCAGAACCCAGCGCTAGGAGCGGTGACGTCATGCTGTGCGTGCTGCTGTGCGCATGTCTGTCAGAACCCAGCGCTAGGAGCGGTGACGTCATGCTGTGCGTGCTGCTCTGCGCATGTCTGTCGGAACCCAGCGCTAGGAGCGGTGACGTCATGCTGTGCGTGCTGCTGTGCGCATGTCTGTCAGAACCCAGCGCTAGGAGCGGTGACGTCATGCTGTGCGCGCTGCTCTGTGCATGTCTGTCAGAACCCAGCGCTAGGAGCGGTGACGTCATGCTGTGCGTGCTGCTCTGCGCATGTCTGTCAGAGCCCAGCGCTAGGAGCGGTGACGTCACTCACAGCTACTGTGCGCATGTCTGTCAGAACCCAGCGCTAGGAGCGGTGACGTCATGCTGTGCGCGCTGCTCTGTGCATGTCTGTCGGAACCCAGCGCTAGGAGCGGTGACGTCATGCTGTGCGTGCTGCTGTGCGCATGTCTGTCAGAACCCAGCGCTAGGAGCGGTGACGTCATGCTGTGCGTGCTGCTCTGCGCATGTCTGTCAGAGCCCAGCGCTAGGAGCGGTGACGTCACTCACAGCTACTGTGCGCATGTCTGTCGGAACCCAGCGCTAGGAGCGGTGACGTCATGCTGTGCGTGCTGCTCTGCGCATGCCTGTCAGAGCCCAGCGCTAGGAGCGGTGACGTCACTTCAAGCACTCCATCACCGTCAACACATGATGTGCGCGCATGATCTTGTCAGAACCCAGGCTTGGTTCGACATCCAGCCGCCAGGAGAGTCCGCGACACTCAAACCGCGCTTTACCTTCCACGACAAGCCGCCATTTTAACATAATAATATAACCTAGCATGCGCAGTAACCAGTTTCTCCACGGTGCGCATTCTTGGAATCGAGTGTGTTCTGCTATAATGTAAGTGCAAAATTTCTCACTGGTTGTCTTTTTATCTGGTGTTAAATTGAGGTCTAGTCTGTTACGCACATTGAGCTGATTTAGGACAGTGCGTGTGTAAAGGATGTGGAATCAGGATAAGATGTTCTCCTGGTTTCAACAAAAACAAGACTTGTCAGTGATGAGCATTTCAAGTGTTTGAAACTGTGTGGTGGTTTTGGCTTATCGAAGACGGCAATAGTTAAACACTATGTACGAATGGAAGATTGAATCGTCCAGGGAAATGCGATGTGAAACAGTGAAGTCCCTTCTTCCAGAGCCGGACGAGTCCTGTAAATGTTTACCAGTGTAACACAATGTTCCCTGGTGATCTGTGCGTCACCCATTACCCATCTGGGCTACCTCTATGGCAGCTCAACACCTAAACAATGTCAGGCTAGGGCTGTGGGCATTATCGTTACATGTAAGAAATATGCTGCATTCCCATCGAATTGTGTGTGGCAACCTCACAACAGTTTCAATACTAATTGTCTAAACCAAACAATATTCAACTCAACAGTGCATTTAATAGTAAACCCGTTTTAACTGCACCCATGAAGAGGTGCAAAGTTTATGAACACAACTTGCTTTTTGTTTTGAGAAATCGTGAATCGAGGAATGATTGATGATGGTGCCCCGAACTAAACGGTGATGTGTGTGTAGTGTAAAAGAGAGGACAGTTATTTTAATGTCAGTTATTTTTGCAAATTAGTGTTTTACCAAAGAAGAGGAGTATATATAAACTGATTTGCCTAACTTCATTTGTAAAGAGAAATACGTCTTCAAAAACATTGACAGTGGAGTGATTAAGGCAAAATTCGTTAAGTTTGACAAGCTTATAAAATGGATGGTGATCTTGTGTAACTATTGCATACTTACAGACAAAACTCAGAGAGTAATGTGTTTAAATATAAATATAATGTGAAGTAAAATATTTCATGAATTATTAATTCAGCTCAAAAAAATAACATTTCCATATGATGTGTTTATGTGCTCGACGTTGGGCAAAGAAACTTACCGGCAGGATTTTTAAAAACGTTCGTAAGAGAAGATTTAGCTTTCCAAGCCGTAGTAAATTGTCTTTCTTTGTTATGGGTTTCCCATCTGTTTAATCTTCCACAAAGAACCTTTACGTACATTGAATGAGCGACTGCAATAAACGGAGCTAAGCTTTAAGGAAACAGACTTTTTGAATGCACGGACTGAAAGTAATAAAGTATATTGTCTCTCATGTACAGAATCTTTATGATAATGATACAGAATCTGTATGATAATGGCACAGAACGTATTTTGTTGATTTCATTTTAATTTCTTATTCTCTAAAGAGTAATGTATTTGGCTGAGAATCTAAGCTAGGATTTACCCCTGCTACACACACGAACAAACAAACACACACATACACACTATTCTACTCTCTGATTGGCCAACGTAGTTTGCGTCTACTGTCTCTTGCGTCAGGTAGAAATCTCTTAAAAAAAAAAAGTTAAAAACTTTTACCTGTAAATTTTGACAATGTCATCCAATTATATTACCGTGATATTAATTTATGAATCCTTCCTTAAAATGGCCACCCATGATACTGATGAATATCATTTGACGCGGCAGCAGCACCATCGCACCTTGAACATTCTAGTAGGCCTACCAACCTATGAGTCTCGCCGTGTATACGCGCAAAGCCCAACATAAACTAATTACATCTCTACATCCGACGAAGGCTTAATAAATGAATGTATAATCCTTGTTGAGCACAACATAACAGCCTAAGCCGGTGTGCACAGACCTATCAATCAACAGCGTGAAGGGTCAATGTTATTCGAATGACGTAGCGCTCGAAAGTTCGGCTATCCCACTATAATATGATTAGCGCCTAAAAGCTCCGCCAGGGGTCAAACGTTTCATTCTAGTTCTCTCGCGTCCCGCATGTGTTATGCAACTTGCAGCGCTGGAGTCAAGCAGAGTGCGCGCGTTACGTGGTTCAAATAACAATCCGAGACCTTCTTTACGTTCTTTCAGTTTCACTTTATAGTACATTTACTTATCTAGAATGACTTTAAACTTATAGTAGGTTCGAAAATACGGGATTCCGAATACGATGAAGTATGTATATTAGATTGAAGTGAATGTAAAAGTCCGGTTTGTAAATCGTATATTACCAAGTCGGGTGAAACACATGCATAGATACGATTTCCAGAGTCGTTACCAAGCAAGCAACACTGTCATTGTAATGGAAGTTCATCACTGATTGATACAAAGGCGAAGAAAACCTATGATCACAGGGTCATGCATGATTTACAATGAAATGTACACTTTCAGACAAGTATAGACAAGAAATGGTATTTTTAATGAAGGAAGAATCGGAATTTGGTGATATACGAAGTTATTGATATGGTCAAAAAGTAAAAAAAATTTACCTTCACAATTGGTTAAATTTTTGTACAAAAGCCCAACAGTATTGTGCGAGAACTATTTATTACAATAATTTCATTTTATTATATTTGTTCACGGAATTACTTATTCGCATTTGAGAATGTCTAACAATGAAACAAATCGATTACAAAATATCGTTTGGAAAGATATGAAATTTTATTGCGTATTTATTCTGGAGTAATAACAGTAAACTTCCTTTTTGTTTGAACTATTTATTGTGAAATGGTTGTATATCGAACCATTCAGAAAAGGCAATTTATGTTTGTTGTAGCTCGTCTGACAGACATACTTCCACCCTACCTCTATTCCACCCTAGGCTCAGAGGAAACCTGCAACTATTAATATCTATACAGGAAAATAGAAATGAAAATTCAACAATGAAAATCTCCAATAAAAGTTGTATGAAAATGGACATTTTCTCACAATGGTCATTCATATGTGAAGACTATGAACATAATTAAAAGCTCTTTGCCGCGTTTTCTCCTATAAAAGCAAAAGACATTAATAGTGTTCGAGTTCTTTGATATCTCTTCTCTTATGATATCGTGTTTTAATATGTCTATATAAAAAATATGCTACAATATGTTTGTTAGACAATGCTCACAATCATAAGTCTATTGGCAAAATGCTCAAGTTAACTTACACAGAAAAACTTGAACAATTTTAACAGCGATCGTGTCTATAAAAAAAAAAAAAGGCGCGGTGTTTTTTCTGGACTTTATCACAGTTGTGACATGTGGTGTGTATATATGTTGTTGAGCCAGTGCTTGGTGCAATCGAACGGAGGGGGGGGGGAGGGGGGGGGGGGGGGTTGATGCGGGATGTCATCACACATAAGAAGAAAATTGGCTGGGCGAGGTCGCGTAGGGGCTACGACGAAAACATCTCATAAATTGAGGAGGAAAGATCCTCGGTTTATGTCTCTGATTTGTGTCCAAATGATTATGGTGAATCGCTGCGAGGAAAATTCAAAAGCAAATACTTTAAGAGATGTAAAAAAAGAAAAAACGAATACATTTCAAAGATGGTTGAAGTTTTTATATGAAAACGTACGATTCGTCAGTTGGTCGAAACATGGCAATTTCATTCACGATACTTTTTAGAATTTGCTTCTCTATCTGAGAGTGAACCATCTTATCACTCATTGCTCTTCTAGAAAGTGTCTCTTGTCCCTTCAAAGCTAGTTCTTTGTTTTGCCTAAAAATAACTTAAAACATAATTGAAGCACTGGCTCAAGTTGTAATTATTTTGGACGTGATTAAACATTCTTCTGCTCAATCAGTTGCTCAGTGTTCTGTGTTGCTATCTGACGCATCAATCAGCTGTTGGGAGAGAAATAAGACCAGCGTTTTAATTAAGTTCGAAGCAACTCGAGGCCAAACTAACTAGACTTTGCATGTTGCTCATTATCCTATTACAATGTGTACAGCAATACAGGCTGTAATTGTATCTGGCTGGCATGCAACAGTATTTAAAAGACTGTATTTCTTTGTGGATAACTGACATTATTTCATTACGTTGTCGTCAACGCATTTAGTCCACGTTTTTATCTAAGTAATGTCTTAATTCAGTTGGTATTTGATTTACATTCGCTAAATACCGGTAGGAGGGACTCACAATTAAATCTAATTGCGACTGCATGAATGTTAACACTATTTCATTTCCAATTTGTTTATGGGCGAAGGCTCAGTAAAACAGAACCGGCTTCATAACTAGGCAGAATGGAGTGGTACTCATAAAACTGTGGATGGATGTGGGTATTCGGAAATTAGATGTGCATTTCCCTTCCGCTTCGAATGTTAAACCATTCTATAACAACATCCTGAACTGTTACTGCAATATGAACATCCAGTTGTTTTCGCGATATCTCCTTCAAATCTGTTGTTAAAGGATTCTGTTCCTAAATTGTTCCGAAACCAAGGCAAACTCGTTGAAAGCAAATTTGTTTCACTAATCCGCAAGAAGGAGGGCACACAAAGTTTGTATTCGTATATCGTAGCTATAACTCTATTGCACTGTTGCCATTTCTCTTGCGTCTCCACCCTATCCCTGTTACCCTGTGATGTAACACCGCCAACACACCTTTAGTGCACCGCATAGCTAAACATGCCAACACTCGCACAAATCACCCGCTGGCTTGTGAAACATCGACTAGTAGCGACTCTATGATTACTAAATAAACTATCGGACCCGATTCGGTTTGGCTTTGTGGATTTAACGAACACTGAAAACAAACGAAAATTGTATTTTGTTACAGTTGCTTATAAACGACAAAAAATGTTCAGTGGAACTGTTTGAAGGTTCACATTAAGGATTCAAAATAATCAGCTTCGTAAATCATGTTAGAAATGCTAAAATATTGACAAAAAAAGAATAAAAACTATGTTCCATTCACATACTAAATTTTCTTTGTTTGTCAAGTATTCGCCAACGTGAGAAAACTAAAATGCTGCACGTTTGATATTGGATCGTGACTTTAGTATTCCAGCTATGTGACGTTTCAGGCATTTACTAACTTTTGATATATCAATGTCAATGCAGACGTAAAATTAATTTCTATCGTCGAGTACAGGCTCTTGTGTCGCAAACTTCCTTCACTGTACAAGCACGACTAAGAAACTCAATAAAACATTAAGACTTAAGCTTCTCTGAGTTAATTACAAAATACAGCGGTTGTAAAGTCACGTTGTTATGTTTGAAACGTCGAGAAGGCAGCGATAACTAATAGTTGTAGGTCACGCAGGCCAGACAGTACATTATAACGTACCATGGGGGTTGTGTTACGACACTGCACATTGCGTGCACCAATGCACTATTTTACACAGGAAATAACACGAATTAATTAAGTGCACAATGTGTTAATTTATAGTAATTTTTTTTTAAGTGGACTTGAAAACAAAATGACTAATGAGGACGTACCTCTGCAAAAAGTACGTTTCCTGAATTAAACTTTTTACAATATACAAAGTATTGCGTTTTATGAGTTGATGTATTATGCTTTAAAGTGGGGTTGACAATTAAACCATGTATGTCAAGAAGAGGGTACAAAAACTTATTCTAGATTGATGCTCCCAGCAATAAAATAATGTCTGTTGCTACAACCATGTTGAAACATACCCTTTAAAATAGCATTGATTTTCTAAATAAATAAAATAGATTGTTCAAACATGTATATCGAAACCCAGCTTGGATTGTATTCTTTTCCATCCAGGATTTATGTTTTCTTTTAATTAAATTCCAGGTTTTTTGCATTGTATAAATGTTCTCAAACACAACAATGTCAGCTATTCACACACACATAAACACAACAAACACACATCGACTCTCGTTCTACTTCGATTAATAGTTCCGGTGTCGACCTGAAGCACGTCCGTTTTATGTAGGACAGACACAAAAACTATATTGTTTCGTTATCCAATCAGAATTGCGCATTTTAATCACTCACGAGGTGGCTCAGATGACGTCAGCGAAGTCGGTACAACTTTTGAAGTTGAATCGAAAAAGATTACCTGTGATTAACTGCTTTTATATAGAAGTATCTTCGCCTCGTTACTCAAGACAAATAGGTCCTTAAGCTGCTTTGGGCCAGGATATGTTGTTCACAGAGGCAACCTTATTAATCATTTTGTAAGAAACATTGGCGCCTGAGGATTTTACAGCGGGAAATTGCGATGGATATTAATTAATAACTTGCTACTTAGTAAGATGAGTTTTTCGGGGAAGGGGGGAGGATACTGTTAATTTGCATAACTTTTAAATATTCCGTCATAAAACTGAGTGCTGTGACCAGACAAACCCAATTGAGTTCATTTTATGACATGACAACATCATTACTAATAATTACATTACTGTAAATATTACGCAACGTGGCAACATTGCACTTAATACCTACTCACATTACTCGAAGTAGGATGAGACGTAGCAACAACGCAATTAACACTGGCAACATCGCATCTATACTTGCATATCACATCTCGATGTACTTCATCTACTGACGTGTTAAAGCAGGGGTAAATCAGAGATTATGCTAATCAGCTGTCCACCCCTACTTCTATATCTCACCCCTACTTGAACTGCGTAACATACCGCGTAGGATACTATACCCGGGGGGGGGATAGGCCCAGATTAAAAGGGGGGAGGGGTACATGAAAAAACAGCCCTCCTTACCACGACAACACTCAGAAAACATGTAAATGTCACCTACGCTTGCAGTGTTGCCTAGTTTCAACCCTGTTATCAACACACCCCTGTAAGTCTCATGTCTCAACACGTGGCCATGAGAACGTGGTAAATCAAAGTAATAATGAATCATGACGTCATCAAATACATTTCTAATCACGTGCAAATAAAAAGGGTTTATTTTCTTGTCAAAACTGTTGTATGTAAATTACCTAAATAATGTGAATGCCTGCTGTGCGGGGTCTTCTAAGAAATGTTAAGCTTCGTATTTTCGTTGTTTTATTTGTGGTTTAGAGTGTTGAGATTGAGAGAACGAGAATTATGTTTTTTTTCTATTCGTATTAGGTTTAGAAGTGAATGGCGAGCAATGGCCGACGTGTGGTCGGTAGGCTCATTGTTGCATGAAAGTGGATATCAGTAATGTGCTCTTCAATCATTATATACCTGTTGAAACCCATACACAATGAGCTACCTTGCTTCTCTTTGTATTGGCTCATTGAGATGAGATTTTCATCTAATGATTATTTTTTTCAATGTTTCATAAAACTGATCGCGAAAATGTTACTATCGTAAAACTTGTACACAAACTTTACCTGTCAAAAGTTTGTCTCCATGTTGTCATGTTGTGATGAGTATGTATATTGAGTGTTAAAATAAGAATACCAATAAAATGCAAAAACATGTAATGCCTATTTTATAACCCTATTCCTAATGATCGATTTTAATTGTTCTCTCATACTACATGTGTACAAAGCAATTGCGAACATGCTCTTGATTAATTCTCTCAAATTATTTGTTTTATCCAATCAACAACAGCAAAGATAAACAACAGCAATTAATCATCTTTCAATTATGGTTCAAAATCAGTATAATTTTTAAAATTTAGCGTTGAAAAAATATGTTGAATGATATAAGAAAATTGCTAAAATACCAAGTATTGCATTTTATGAGTTAATGTATTATGCTTTAAAGTGGGGTTGACAATTAAACCATATATGTCAAGAAGGGGGTACAAAAACGCATCCTGCATTGATGCTCCCAGCAATAACATATGTATGTTGATACAATCATGTTGAAACATACCCTTTAAAATAGCATTAATTTTCTAAATAAATAAAATAAATTATTCACTTTTAACTCAACTTGAAAAAATGACAGAAAAACTGAGTTTCATTGATACAGACATTTATTATATTTAAGGACATACTGAATTAGATAATATTGTATTGTTGATGTCAACAGGGAAGGATACCTCTACGTCAAAAACCGCACACAATTTTAATTTTTTAAATTATATCACAAGAATGGGCCTCAAAATGGAAAATCTGAATCAACAGCGCACTATGGTTTAGTAAGCTCTACATACTGAATGCTCTTAGTTGTGTCTTACATTGTAAACGGTATTTTCATATATAATTAATTTTGTTACTAATTATCGAATTAGTAATCAAAACAACTACGCTAATGGTTATATTTCATTCAGTCTGTAGGGCTTACCAAAACACAGTGCGCTGTTGATTTAGATTTTCGATTTCTTGTTGCAATCTTGAGATATAATTAAATAATGAAACTTTTCGACGGTTTTGGACGTAGAGACTACCCCACAGGTTACAACGCAGTCATGTATATTCATTTGAAAAGAAACACACATTTCCAAGAACATATATAGATATTTCGTTGAAGGTTACACTGGCAATTGTTGAGAAACTGTAATGATCATAGAAAAATAATGTGACAGTAACAACAACAACAGCAACAACAACGATATATCGATTAGTTTATTTTAGTGTGTCTGTGTGGTAACACTGCTATAGAAGTTGTGGTGGCTGTGCTGTGCAGTGGCCTAAAAATGTAGTTACATGCTAAGTGATCTTTCTGTGTTTAATTATAATAAAGTCTAGTTTATATCCACTGGAAGACTTTTATATCAACCTTAAAATAACCACAAACTCATCCTCAACAGGTTATGGGCCCAGGATATTCTGTGGCATAAAAAGTAAAAGTAAAAAACGTTAAAAAAGTGTTGTGTTTGTGCCGATGCAGAAAGCAATGCGTGTTGGCGTGGCGTGGGCATTGTGGCGTCAGTAAAATCAAGGTAGGCCTAAAAATGGAGCCGGGTGCGGGAGCCATATCAATGGAAGAAACGGCTCAGATTGAAAAACTAACAAACTCGGAAAGTTTCCAAGTTTGGAACTTTCAAATAAAAATTCTATTCAAAGCCTATGGCTTATTTGAAATAATAAATAGTGAACAAAAGCTGGAAGACTGCACTAGAGAAGAAGACATAAAACTATGGAAGAAAAAGGACGCAAAGGCACAAAAAGTCATAATAACCTCTATTGATAAAAAGATCATGATGCATATCATGAATTGTGCAACATCAGCTGAGATGTACAGCAAGTTGTGCGGCATTTATCAAAAAGATAGCGAGCAACAAAAGTGTGCTCTGTTGCAAGAGTTTTTTAACTTCTGTTTTGAAAAAGGCAGTGACATTTCTTTACATATTAGCAAATTGGAAAATCTGGCATACAGACTTAGAGCATTAAATCAAACAGTAGATGACGAGATGCTAATGTCAAAAATCTTAAGCACCTTGCCTGAATCGTATCGTCACTTCCGAACAGCATGGGAGTCGACACCAGCTAGGGACCGTACCATAACAAACTTAACCTCAAGGTTGATTTCGGAAGAAGCAATGGGAAAAAACTTCGAGAGTGAAAAGTCATTGGCGTTTAGTGCATCAGGAAAAGTGTGCTATAAATGCAAAAAACCGGGACATGTGAGTAAATTTTGCAGAACGGGAGAAGGTGCTGGAACAGGTAAAACAGTAAAATGTTACAGTTGTGGAAAAACAGGCCATTTTGCAAGAAACTGTAGTACGAAAAATGATTCAAGTAATAACAAAAGTATGATTTGTCAAATTTGTAAGAAAAATAACCACGAAGAAAAAGACTGCTATTTTAGAAAACGTCAAGAAGCTCAAAATAAAGAACCACCTAAGAGAGAAGGAAAAGTAACGTTTTTGACAACAGAAGCGAGACAAGATCTAGAAAAAAACATGTTTGTAGTGGATTCTGGCTCAACGTCACACATGGTGAATAATATCGACTTATTGAGTAACATCCAAGAAACAACAGTTGACATCTGTGTGGCTAGAAAACATACAGGGATGAGAGCACAAGGTAAGGGAACTGTAGAAACCGACGTTTGTGTTTTGGAAGATGTTTTGTATGTGCCTGATCTCAGTAAAAATCTATTGTCAGTAAAAGCCATAACAGAAAACGATGGTCACGTTACTTTTGAGAAGAACAAAGTATACATAAAGAAGAACAACAAAACAGTGTTAGAAGGTGAGAAAAACGAGAATGGGCTTTATTTACTGAACCTGGTAAAAAATGAAGAAAGCATGCTTGCCATGAGTAAAGAAGAAAAAGTTAGTGACTGGCATAGAAAACTAGGACATTTGAGTGTGAAAAACATGAAAAAGTTGATTGAAAATGAAATGACTACTGGACTGGATGTAAGCAAAAAAGATTGTGACTGTCTTGAAGCAATCTGTGAAATATGCCTTAAAGCAAAACAAGTAAGACTTCCTTTCAAAAGTGAAAGAAGTAGAGCAACAAGACCACTTGAGATTATACATACAGATATAGCTGGACCAATTGATCCACCAACATGGGATAACAAGAAATATGTTCTAACAGTGCTTGATGATTTTACTCATTATACAGTGGTATATCTATTGAAGAACAAGAATGAAGCACAAGAATACTTAAAAGAATATGTAGAAGAAATGGAGGCATACATGAATTTAAGGGTGTCAAAAATGAGAAGTGACAATGGTGGAGAATTTGTTAACAACGAACTTAAAACGTGGTGTAAGAAAAAAGGCATTGTAATGGACACAACGGTACCATACACTCCACAGTTAAACGGTAAAGCTGAAAGACTTAATCGCACGTTGCTGGAAAAGGCCCGATCGTTAATTTTCGACTCAGGATTAAGCAAGATATTTTGGGGTGAAGCCATAAGAGTGGCAGCTTACATACTGAATCGAAGTCCAACGGAAAAATTGTCGAAAACACCGAGTGAAATGTGGACCGGTAAGAAACCAGATGTATCAAATCTTCAAATTTTCGGCAGTGAAGCATACGCAAAAGTACTGGGTCATTTAAAAAAACTGGATGAACGAAGCAAAAAGTATATTTTTGTTGGCTATACACTTAATGGCTACAGATTGTGGAACGAAGAAAAACAAGAAATTGTGGTATACAGAGATGTGATATTTAAAAAACCGAAAAATCAAGATGTGACGCAGAGTTCAAGAAAATTAATAATTGAAGAACACAATACCGAAGAAAACGATGAAAGTATACAAAATGAAGCCGTGGAGCAAGAACAAAGTGATGACGGTGATCAGTCAAGTGAAAACCTAACTTCGAGTGAAGAAGACGAAACCGAAGAAGATGAAAACCACATGCCAAGATTAGGAGAAGGACTCGGAGATCAACAAGTAGACAGAAGAGGAAGACAGATAAGAATTCCAGAAAAATACAAAGATTATGTGATGTTAACCTATAAAGAGGCCATATCAGGACCAGAAAAAGAAAAATGGAAAGCAGCGATAGAAGATGAAAAGATGTCACTGAGCAAGAACGACACTTGGGAATATGCAGACATCAGTGAAACCAACGGAAAGAAGATACTGACAAGCAAATGGGTATTTAGAACAAAAGATAATGATAGACACAAAGCAAGACTAGTTGCTAGGGGATTCCAACAAGAAAAGGGACTAGACTATGAAGAGGTTTTTAGCCCAGTCGTAAATGTGACGTCATTGCGCTTGCTGTTAGCCCTGTCAGTGGAAAAGAATTACATAATTGAAAATTTCGACATCAAAACCGCATTTCTCTACGGTGATCTGCATGATGAAGTTTATATGTCTATTCCTGAAGGTTATGAACAAAAGGAAAATAAAATATGCCGTCTAAAAAAGGCACTATACGGCCTGAAACAAGCCCCGCTTAGATGGAACGAACATTTCACATCTTTCCTAAAAAGCCAAGGAATGCATCCATTAAATGTTGAGCAGTGTATCTTCAGAAATGAAGAGGGTACATTGTTCTTAGCCATTTACGTGGATGATGGATTAATAGTTGGAAAAGATAAAACCGAAATAAACAATTTGCTGAAGAAGTTAGAAGAGAAGTTTGAAATGAACAAGTTCGACAAGGTAGACACATTCTTAGGAATAAAAATTACTAGAGAATCAGACTGGATGAAACTTCAACAAAAACCTTATGTGAATTCAGTTCTAGAAAAATTTGGAATGGAGAATGCGAAGTCAGCAGTAACACCAATGATACATTATGATAGGAATGAAGAGCAGAAGAAGAGGGAAGACAAGTTTCCATATCGTGAAGCTGTTGGAAGCCTACTATACTTATCGAACAAAACAAGACCAGATATTGCTTATTCCGTAAGTTACAGCAGCCGAACTATGGAAAACCCATCAACAATGGACATTAATAATGTAAAACGCATCATGAGATACTTGGGTTCAACAAAAGGTGATGGTATTGTCTACAAAAGACAAACCGAAGAAAGTGATGGATCTTTACAAGTGATAGGGTATAGCGACTCAGACTTTGCTGGAGACACGGTTACCAGAAAGAGTACAACAGGGTTCGTAATATACTTCTGTGGTGGACCGATAAGTTGGTGCTCAAGAAAACAGCCAATCGTTGCCCTCTCCAGTACTGAGGCCGAGTACATAGCCGCAGCAGACTGTGTTAAAGAGTTGTTGTTTATAAAAGCTCTATTGAATGAACTTGTGAGTAGTGAAGTGAGTATTACTTTAAAAATGGACAATCAAAGTGCTATGACCATAATTAAAAATGGACAATTCAATCGCAGAAGCAAACATATCGATGTAAGGTTCCACTTCATAAATGAAAAGGTAAAAGAGGGATTGCTTAAAATTGATTACTTGTGTAGTGAACAAATGATTGCAGATATTCTCACTAAAGCATTGAATAACGTTAAATTCCTCAAACATAAAAATGCACTTGTTAAATAAGATTAATGATCATAAAGTAGTATGTAGTAGAGTAGCTCAATATGAGAATTCTAAGTGAAATTTATTGTTTATAATCATTAGGAGAAGGTGTTGAGAAACTGTAATGATCATAGAAAAATAATGTGACAGTAACAACAACAACAGCAACAACAACGATATATCGATTAGTTTATTTTAGTGTGTCTGTGTGGTAACACTGCTATAGAAGTTGTGGTGGCTGTGCTGTGCAGTGGCCTAAAAATGTAGTTACATGCTAAGTGATCTTTCTGTGTTTAATTATAATAAAGTCTAGTTTATATCCACTGGAAGACTTTTATATCAACCTTAAAATAACCACAAACTCATCCTCAACAGCAATGTGTTACAAATACCTTTCAAGGGCGCCTTTTTCCTGAAACAAAACCATATAAACATATATACAATGACCACCTCACCAGTTTGGTTCACCCACCTCTAGTGATGTCATTCTTCTGCCTGCGAGAACCGGCTGTCACATGCAAGCTTTACAGGTAAGTCTTAGATGTGTAGTAAGAAGAAAGTGACTGCAGATATTTTTAGATTGAAATAGTTTTAATCTCCACCTTCTAGTTATGTGACCACCGCCCAGCATAACAAATAAGTAATATAATATGAAATGAATAAATATGATATGATTGTCTGGTTGTCACGGGTGTGAGGGGTGGTCACATAGCGATGGAGGGGAGTAGCAGCGGAGCGTCAAACTAAGGACGTTTAGCACACAGAGCGCTGGTTGGTTACTTAGACCAAGTAGAAGACGTACATAATCAGGTGTAGCTTTTGAAATCATAAATCAATAATGAATGGTGATATCTTTGCTTCTAATAATGCAGGAAATTAAAATATGTCTTTAAGTAACTCATACGATACATCTAACAGAAGGCAACGAGTATGAACGTGTAGACATGTGTGTATATGTCTGTATATTCATAGGAATAATACCGATAGAGGTGGCTCAGCGGTGAGACGCGAGACTCTAATTCGGGAGGTCGCCGGTTCGATTCCGGCCACCCGCAGTTCTGACTGAAGGTTTTTCTGAGGTTTTTCTCAGTCGTAAAGGCAAATGCTGGGACTGAGTCATACTATCAGCCCTCGGACATTCCTTCCCAGCCTATTAACCTAGTTAGTCACCTGAAGACGGGCACATCAGGTAAAGCTGGTGTGCACTGTAAAAGGGATTACTACAAAAAATTATTATTATTTTTATTATTGTACGAATAATATCACAAAAAATATACGATGCAGTAGCACTTTGAGAGAAACAAGGCCATAAGTAGCAACACAGCAACGAAGTATGTTAAATTAAATAAAATTAATTGAAACATGAAATGCAAAATATGATTCATCTGAAAATAACTAATAGTCGGTTTATTGATTAAAAGGTGTTTAGTGTTTCCTGCTGTGTTTTTTGGCCGCATGACTTTACAGTTGTGTCACTTTCCGTGGTGGAAGATGCAGTGTCCCCGAGTCACCGTTCCACGCCACTCCTCACATTTGACATGGGTGTTGCTCACAAACGTATGAGTTATACCCTGGAACAAAATAATTCGTGTAACAAGGCCAAATACAGATAGGCCTAAATGTATTTTCATAAATCTATTGTTTAAACAAGGTGCAATTGTAAAATTTAAATACTTCCAATATAGTCACTGAATGAATGTAAAGTTTGGACAGAGAGTAAAATACAAAAAACGTTATTTCTTACATGTTTTAATAACACCCCTATTTTAAGATCAATCTTTAACCCCGTTTTACTTCTACTAACATTTAAAAGTATGTTAAGTAAGTTGCCTGACGATGAATACACAAAGAGGGGCGAAATCATCGGTTGATCTACTTCAAATATCAATCAGATCATCTTTGACGAATTGTTTCAATATCAATCTTTTCAAAACGAACACTTTTAATTATAAAAATAAATAAAAACAAAATTTTAATTTTAATAATACAAATTTTATCAATAAAATAATGATGATGTTCGTTAATATTAGCCGTGTGTTTTAATTTTGTTGGAGAAAGTGCGCTATATCACTCTTCAAGTGGTTTGGAATAATCCAAGTGGCTTTGCCTTCAAGTATTTGCAAAGCACTTGGACAACAATGATTCTATTTAGTTTGTTGATTTTGCTTGTCCCTAGCAACTGCATAGCAACCATTACACAACATGTAGAGATTGTTCTCATGAAGTTAAATTGTTAAATTAAATAAGTTTACGTGTTATTTAAAAGCAGTTTTCATCAATTTATTTCATCAGGTTATGGGCCCAGAATGGTTACAGTGCGCATAATACTAGTTTCTGGTTATAAGAACTAGGAGGCTCTTGTGGTGAGTACTAAATACAAGTTTTTTAATTTCCTGAAAGTAGGCCTAGACCTACTAGGCTTTAGAAGACATGGCTAAAGCAGGTGATCAGGTGATCACAAAGTTGAATAGTTGTAATTATCAACTTTGGAAATTAAAATTAAAAGTAGTGCTCATGAGGGATGGCTTATGGGAAGTAGTGAGTCAGCCCAAGCCTGAGCCTGAACCCAATGACTGGGATAAACGCGAGTGCAAGGCCATTGCAGCCATATGTCTCACTGTGGAGGATGACCAATTGTTACACCTCGCACAGCTTGAGACGGCACGGAGCATGTGGATAACACTGCAAAGGTTGCATGAGCGCTCTACTATCGGGAGCCGGCTGTACCTCATGCGGAAGCTGTACGGCATGAGGTTCACCCAAGGCACCATGCAGGCACACCTCAATTCTATGTTGGAGGTTGTGGGGCAACTGCGTGGTATGGGGAAGAAGGTCGAGGATGATGACCTGGTAGCCGTTATGTTGTGTAGTTTGCCAGAATCCTATTCCACGCTAGTCACAGCGTTGGAAGGGAGAGACGAGAGAGATTTAAATATCGAATACGTCTCCGGTAAGTTGGTCGACGAGTATCAACGTCGTATCGAGTCGACGCGGGACCAGCGCGACAACGAGGTAGCACTCAAGACAACTTCTTACGCGCAGAAAGAGGGGAGTTTATCCGGCAAGTCAGGTAGGCCTAAGCCTAAGGAGGAACGCCAGTGTTTCTTTTGTAAAAAGAAAGGTCATCTGAAGGCTGACTGTTACAAATATAAAACACACATAAGCAAAACTAAGGAGAAGGCTAACTTCACGGTGGGCAGCCAGGATGTTGGCAGCAGTGCTGCACCGCAGCACTCCTTTGCCGTATCAAATACTGCACACAGGCATCAAGGTAAGGGTAACTACTGGTATGTTGACTCCGGAGCTACGAGCCACATGACAAGCAACAAACAGTTTTTCACAGCGTTGCAAGATGTAAAGACCCAGGTTTACCTAGCAGACAACTCTACGATCTCTGCAGAAGGCATCGGTAGCGGTTGGTTGACGTGCAGCTTGCCAAACGGTAAGGTGGAACAAATATACCTTAAGGATGTTCTGTACGTTCCGGAACTTGATGGCGGGCTGTTATCGGTTCAATGTGCAACTCGTAGTGGGTACAAGGTGACGTTCGAGGGCGCCACGTGCAAGATAATCTACAAGACGGCCGCAATAGCAATAGCTGAACTGGACGGGACACTATTTAGGCTGAAGTGCAAGACAGGTAACGAAGCAGCGTTGAGTGCACGCAGTGAAGAGTGCATGCACCGATGGCACCGTCGCTTGGGTCATCGGGACCCAGCTGCGATTAAGAAGCTGTTGACAGAGGGACTAGCTCTAGGCATCCACATTGGTAAATGTGATGCACAGGTGGACTGTGACTGCTGCATTAAGGGGAAGTTAGCTGAACTGCCATTCCCAACTAGCGAGACCAGAGCCACCAGGCCAAGTGAATTAGTGCATAGCGACGTATGTGGACCAATGCCTACCACAACGCCGAGCGGTAATCGGTACATGATTACGTTTGTTGACGATTTCTCACGCTTCACGTTTGTTCGTCTGCTGAAGTCCAAGGATGAAGCAGTAGATGTTGTGAAAGAGTACGTTGCTATGGTTCGAACTAAGTACGGACACAGGCCCACTATGTTTCGTACTGACAATGGAAAAGAGTACGTCAACAAGGATCTAAAGAATTTCTTCAAAAATGAGGGAATACAGCACCAGTTTACGGTGCCGTACACACCTCAGCAAAATGGTGTGGCAGAAAGAAAGAATCGCTCTTTAGTTGAGATGGCAAAATGCATGTTATTGGATGCTGGACTTGCTGAGAGATTTTGGGGAGAAGCAGTGTGCGCTGCGGCGTACCTTCAAAATCGTCTACCGAGCCGAAGTGTAGACAAGACACCAAGCGAACTTTGGGATGGTATCAAGCCCGACATAAGTCACATCAGAGTTTTTGGGTCCAAAGTATATTCGCTTGTCCCAAAACAAAAACGCAAGAAATGGGATGACAAGGCCATTCTGGGCGTGCTCATTGGTTATGACACCGCCACTAAAGGTTATCGCCTGTTGGATCCAAACACCAACAAGATTTGGATAAGTCGTTCAGTACGCATCATCGAGAAGGACGACCCACACATTATTAAGGAAGATTGTGAAATCAGTTTTCAGCCAGAAGGGGTGGCGGATGAAAACTTCGTCAGCGTTCATGAAGACACTGAGGTGGACTCAGAGGAGGTTACTGAGTTGACTCGGCAAGAGCCTACAGCAACAGAAGTAACCGCCGGCGATCAGCAGATTGTTCCTCCACGACCACGTCGATCACAGAGACAAAACAAAGGGATTCCACCAAGGAAGCTTTCCTACAACGTCAAAGTGGAACAAGTTCGTGAGCCCTCGTCGTGGAAGCAAGTAATGGAGTTACCTGAACGTGAAAAGAAGATCTGGGTGTCGGCAGCTGAGGAGGAGATGTCATCTCTTATGGAACGTGGAGTGTAGCAGCTAGCTAAACTCCCTCCAGGACGCTCAGCCATATCATCAAAGTGGGTATTCAAGGCAAAACTGGATGCAAAGGGTGAAGTACACACTTACAAAGCGCGGCTAGTGGCGAGAGGATTCTCACAGCGCTATGGGGAGGACTACGACGAGACATTCGCGCCGGTAGTCAAGCATGAGACAGTACGTGTGCTATTGAGTGTGGCGGCCATTCGCCAACTTCATGTAAGGCACCTTGATGTTAAATCAGCCTATCTAAATGGAGACCTAGAGGAGGAGCTGTATATGGAACAGCCCCCTGGTTTCGTGGAACCTGGTCTTGAGCATATGGTGTTGCGCTTAAAGCACAGCATTTATGGGCTAAAACAATCTGCTCGTGCATGGAACAAGAAGGCCACCGAAGCGTTGGCCAGCCTGGGTTTCGTGTCCGGAAAAGCAGATCCATGTTTGTTTATGAAAAAGGAAGCTTCTGGTAGCACTACATACGTGCTAATATATGTAGATGATCTGCTGGTTGCAGGAGAATCTGCAGGTGTCGTGCTGGGCATTTGCACGCAACTAAACAAGCACTTTACGACCAAGGACTTGGGTGAAGTAGCTCACTATTTGGGGATCCAGATCGAGCGAGAAGCAGACGGTTCATTTCTCATCCACCAACGAACCAAGATAGCTCAGTTGTTAGAAGAGCAAGGAATGTTGGAGACGAAGCCATCGGCCACGCCAATGGAAACAAATTATTTATCGGCAGTGGAAGAACCAAGTACCATGTTGCCAAATAACAAGAAGTATCGTCAAGTAATTGGATCACTTCTGTACATTGCTACAGTGTCTAGACCGGACATTGCGGTAGCAGTCAGTTTTCTGAGTCGTCGTGTGGAGTCACCCACAGAACGAGACTGGAAGTCGGTGAAGCGGGTAATGCGTTACCTGGCTGGAACCATCAATGCCAAACTGCGTCTGTCAGCAAGAAGCAAGATCGAGCTGCAAGGGTACGTGGATGCTGACTGGGCTGGTGACAAGATTGACCGGAAATCGACTAGTGGATACATTTTTCAACTGGGCGAGAGCACCGTATCGTGGTCAAGCAGAAAACAGACAATCGTTGCATTGTCGTCCACCGAGGCAGAGTATGTTGCGGCTGCACATGCTTGCCAAGAGTTGCTATGGCTACGTCAACTGCTGGAAGACATCGGAGCACCAGCTGTGGGTGCTACACCAATTTACGAGGACAACCAAGACTGCATTCATTTGATCAAGTCTGATCGTTGCAGTGCCAGAACAAAGCATATCGATGTCAGGCATCATCTAATCAGAGACCTACGAGAGCAAGGGATCATCGAGGCGGAGTATTGTCCTACGGAGTACATGACTGCGGACATGTTTACGAAGCCCGTGTCCAAAGAACTTTTGAATCGTTTTGCCTCGCAAGCTCAGCTAGTGTTTAGCGACGAGTGAACATAGCGAGAAGGGGTGTTGGAGAAAGTGCGCTATATCACTCTTCAAGTGGTTTGGAATAATCCAAGTGGCTTTGCCTTCAAGTATTTGCAAAGCACTTGGACAACAATGATTCTATTTAGTTTGTTGATTTTGCTTGTCCCTAGCAACTGCATAGCAACCATTACACAACATGTAGAGATTGTTCTCATGAAGTTAAATTGTTAAATTAAATAAGTTTACGTGTTATTTAAAAGCAGTTTTTTGCAGTTTATTTCATCAAATTTGCATGCTATGTATTTGTTTGTATTCAAGTCGATAGTATATGAAACGTTAAAATAGCAAAACAAAGTTAAAAAAGTCATAATAAAAACTCTTTTCCACCCCTGCGCATCTATAAAAGATTTCAATCCACTTATCTCAAAGCGATTGCGGAAATGTGGGAAATTTCAATACAATGCTTTAACTTTTCTATAGCCTGAATTTGCAACGTAGTGGATTTCGTTTAATAGATTTGTTTGCTCAAAATAACTTTATTGTGAAAGTTTCTTGTCGGGAATCGGGATGTTCTGGAAGTAAATTGAAATACAACTTCCAGAGAGAGAAAGAGAGAGAGAGAGAGAGAGAGAGAGAGAGAGAGAGAGAGAGAGAGAGAGAGAGAGAGAGAGAGAGAGAGAGCCGTGTGCTTTTTCCTGAACTCGATCTCAAAGTATTGTGTAAGTACCGTCTCTCGGCTGAATCACATTAGATATAACTTCCCTAATTAAATTTAAAAAAAAAGAGAAGGCGACTGTCAAGCATGACACGCAACAATGTCATAGTATTAATATTAATTATTAACATGTTATGCAAGTGTTCGCGCCGAAGAATAACTGCGTTCCAGAATTTATCAGATTACTAATCTCATTCCGCCAACAGTAATACTTAAGTATTCCAATATTCATACTGGATTACTTCACGTGTTTCAGAAACAATATTTAATAATAATTCTATTGGATTTACGATTTCTCTCTATTTACGAAGCAAAACAAATCCCATTAGTGTCCCTTTTATGTACGGCAAGTATTCCTATTAAGAATTCTGGTATGCAGCTATTAGCTTTTATTTGCATTACGTCATTGTCGCCCCTACAGCTCCACTCATAGTTATTTCTTACCCCCCCCCCCCCCCCCCGTGTCTTGGCTCATGACCTTCAGTCGGAGACTAGACATCCTAGCAGACAGTTCGTCTCGCTGACACAACAGTCTTCAGCTTGACAGTGCAAACAGTGTGTTCTTCATCGTGGATTCTTAGAGTTCTTCAATCTTCATCTATCTGATTTCGTGGACATTACTTACTCCGTTCGTTCTATCTATCTCTATGTTACCTGCCGTGTCATTGCCCATGTGGGACTACATCCACGTGACGTGCCGCGCTGTCTTCACCATCCAGACGTCAACCAACAAATAGTAAGCTCAACACCTTTCATTCTGTAGCCTACGGTTAAGATGACCTGACGTACCGGTTTGGCATTACCGTTTTAATAACAGTACCGGTACAGTACCGTTTTAATAACATTACCGGTACAGTTCCGTTTAATAACAGTACCGGTACAGTACCGTTTAATAACAGTACCGGTACAGTGCCGTTTTAATAACAGTACCGGTACAGCACAGTTTTAATAACACTACCAGTACTGTACCGTTTTAATAACAGTACCGGTACAGTTCTGTTTTCAGAACACTTGTAGTTATACCGGTGTCCCAATAGACTCATTGAAAAGACGTTATTTGTACCGGTTTGTAATTTGAGGAATGTGTCTTGGTATTCTGTCCTAACGACAACGCTTGGGGGGGGGGGAGGGGGGGTTCTTTTCTGCTCTCATGACGCGTAGCGTGCGACATACCCGGGCCACATTAGCTGGCGCTGACTCACTGCCCAACAGTCTGCAGAGTTTATGTAAAACATCTACAGGCGGCTGGAGAAATACGACCGAGCACAACATCACTACAAAAATGTACCCACATTCAATTAATAGTATCGGTAAAACTGGGATATCACGGACTCTTGTTTTTACTTCCTTCTTCACGAATACTTCGCAATGAATAACATTATTGAAACATTATTAAAGTGATTAAGACATGAATACTTTAAATTCAAATTTTGATTCATAACTTATATTTAGTGTTGAAGAAGGAAGTAAAAACAAGAATTCGTCATATTTCAGTATTACAATATATTATCATATCAGAAAGCAGTTTTCTTAGCATTTCAGGCAATTTAAATTAAAAATGTTTCGTCTCCGGCGGCTGGGAATCTGCCCCAGATACACTTTAGTTGTTTCACTTCAATCGTCAGAATATGGTCACCATACCTAAGTCCACTTCTTACTCGGCTATTTCAGCGCAAATAGCAAGGGCAAGGTTATATCACACGCGTTAGCAGACGGTTTAGCGGTTGCCAAAAGAATGTACTACCCCATTCAAGTATTTTAAAAATTGTACATACAATAAAACTAATCTAAAATAGGCTTTAAAAGTAAAGCAATCAGAAGAAATAGGTTATTTTTTAACTTTAAATTATTCTGATCAAAATATGACAGTTATAAACAAAATAATAAAAACACGGATCATTATATCAAAAGAAAGCAATGCAATTAATTTGTTTCTTTAGTTATTAAAGTTGAATAATGTCACTCCTTATTTTTCTCACAATATAATATTGAAATGTTGAAACTATTTTTCATAACTAGAAATCTTAAAAAAAAAACACGCACATATTTGTGCTATTATTCTTAGCCTCAAATAGTGTAGAATAAATATACTTGATTCGTTTTCTCTTATGCACTGAATGTGGACCAAACAATGTCAAGAACAGGTCAAGTGCCAGTGCACCCTAGAACCCCGTTATACCCCCCAACCGCGTCAGAGAGAGAACATTAATGTTTTTACCCCTTTACCCCTCCTCCCCCTCTCCGCGGTGTGAATAACAGCAACGACAAAACATATCCCAACCATTGTCGGTAAGCTCTGTCGCTATCATGTCACAACTGTTTTTATCGACTTAATAAAATATGTTTTCCGAGTAGAATTCTAATTATTTCAAAATAAAACAATACTACCGTGAGAGCCAGTTTCTTTGTTCTTATTTGAGGGTTGTTATTTGTATTTTGTACTTCCTGTAAGTAAACATAACGACCTCGGGAGCTCTCTGCTAAGCTTGACGACTACAATGGTGGCCGTTGATGGGCGGAAGTGTGATTAATGGTAACAGGAAGGATGATCACTTTCATTGAATTATTTGAAAAGGTTTCATAAACAATCTAATGGCGTAGACACCAGTAGGCGATGCAAGGTGGCGCTTTGTCGAAGAACAAATACACGGGGTGAAACGAGCCCCAAACCATGTGAACAATCTATGAATTATGAATGCATCATGGAGCTCAATTCACAACCAAAACTATGTAATAAACCGTCAATATACTGAAACCGCGCGAGCCAATCCAGATATGTATTGTTGGAAATAAGATTTCGATTATTATTGGCCAGTTGTATTGATACGTTTTCAAGGTACTGACAAAAAATGAAAAAATGAAATGTACATATACATATTAAACTCAAATGTACAAAAATTAAATGTAAAATGTAAATAATGTTTGTTACAGTGCAGATTCCAATATGCGTAGTTAGGTCTCGTTACTGATACTTGTTAAAAGTCACGCGCTCATCCACAGGTCATCCAATATAACCGATAACATAAAAATGTCAAATGCTATAAAACATAAAGCCACTGTCTTGTAATATGCTTTTATTTTATCGGTTTAGTAGTTTACAAAACTAGTAGACATGAATAACCAGTGGCGTGTACAACAATATACAATGGGGACTGGTGGAATGGAACATGTAGGTATACTTTTATTTATAATCCATGATGTAAGTGTTAATGGATATGTAGAAATAGAAAGTCTGGCGGTAAAGATAATATAAGGGTTTCTCAAACCACTCCATGGATTTGTAACATGAAAACAACTTAATTATCATATACAATAATGAACCTGTGCAGACATAGTCGTTGTTGAATTCTCTATTTTTAATTATGTACCCTTACACTCCCCAATACACACATTATAATGTGTACCAGGGTTACGCGGTGAGTGATAATATTTCCCGGGTATTTTCTGCATCCCTTGGAATCGCGAACTCGAGCACAGGTCTGGAAATAGAAAACAAGACAACGCTAAAACTAACAACCGACATTAAAAGCGTTTTCATGCTTGGCGCTCATCAGTGGCCATTGGTTCGAGATTACTTATTCTGAGTGCGCAATAAAGGAAATGGCGGTTATTAGTAAACTGAATACTGTGTATGTAATACTCGGACGAGTCGGGCACAAAGCCGAGACTTTCCGATCATGACCGATTATTATTATTTTTTCATTGTTTTAAATTCATTTTTTTTTATTTTTTAAAATTTGTTTTAATTAAGTTTTTTATTCATTTCATTATTATCAATTATTAATTTTGATTAGATAGAAGATGATTGGTTGGTGTGACATGTTGACCTAGTGGTCTAGTTACTGCTTAGAAGGGTCAGAGTTCAATCTGGTGTACAGAAATGTGTATTTGACTAATTGTAATTCAAATAAATTGTATAAATCAATTTTTTATTTAGGATTAAGACAGTTTAATCTGTTACCAATAGAAATTAAGGAAGTTAATAGTGTTGGTTTGTTTAAAATTAAATGTAAGGAGTGGATAGTGAAGAATAAATAAATGTATGTAGGATGCCAAAATAGCTGTTAAGCTAATAAATAAAGTACATTACATTACATTACATTACATATGAAAACGCTGGCTTTAGAGTCGTTCTGCGGCTGTTATACACGTAGGTTAGACTGTAAAAAGCATAATATGAGGAGTAGAGATATTGTCCAGCTTACGGGAAAAAGTAAAAAGTGAGAAGCTCTCCCCAAATGTAGGACAATGTTGAACAAGGTGCAAAGTCCAGTAAGCTACCCTGCACACTATCTCTACTCTTTACTTTCTGCTTTTTACTTTTCTAACTTCTCCGTTTAACACCCGCTTTATAGCAAACGAGACACATAATAAATGGTGTAATGTCACCGATTTTAATTAATTCTCGTAACTGAGTAGGTAAACCATAAATACATTACATATCACATTATTTAATTATTAACAACTTTGCAATTATTGTTTTTTTTTTTTTAATGAACGTTGAAAATGTTAGATTTAGGAATCGAGATGTGTCGAATATCGTTAAATTTTTTTTAAATTAAACGTGTTTTTGTTTTCGTAGCCCCCTCAAACATTTGAATACACTCTACTATCTGCCAAAATTATGAACGTTACTTTTCACGGGAAACTCGAAGTTCAAAACTTTATTGCAAATGCAAATATGAAGACCTCCTTTTGAAAGCAAATACATATTTACCCACTTACTCAAACAAAATATAAGCGATAAATGCCAACTAAACGGGAAAATAGCAAAACAAAATTTCCTACAGAGGTCGAAGAAAAATGAACAAAGCTGGAACTCTTTGAGAGCGAATTGCCATTGAAAAAAATTCCAATAAAAAGAACATTGGCCAAGTTTCTCTACATACGAGCAGTTATCAGAACAAAATACATTTGAAATGAACAACATGTCCATTGTCCATATTTTCTGCGAAAAGAAAATATTACCTTTTTAAATGGCTTGTTTATAAAGCATATCTTCACACACAACTGTTGCTTTGTTTTTAAAATGTTTAAAACCAACGGTCAGAAGAAATCACAGAGGGATGCACGGGGTAACACGCATACGCAACCACACTTATTCAGAGTCTCGACAGCTGGGGGGGGTGAGGGTTGGAGGGGAGAGAAAGAACTCGTATTACGTGTTACAGTGGCGTAGGGGGTTGAAGGGGGGAGGGGTGGGGGGTGCTGGTGTGGCATATAAGTCCACGAATCGTTCACATTTTGTGTGAATTTGGTTACAGAAAAAAGCAGGAATTGTTTGTCAATCAGTATGAGTTCGAAACATTTTACCGATAGATACGCATATTGTGCAGTCAAACCCTACTAAACACACTGTTGTGCTCTCTGCTTCCTCAGTACGACCTATCTTTGGACACTCAAGGCACAATGTTGCTGCGTATTGGTTTTTAACCTTGCTGCCAAAATATGGAAGTACAGCTCAGATATCATCAAATTAATATAACCTACTTATTTCTAAATGTTCACAACTCTTAACTTTTTGTTCTATTTCTCTTTTACCCGACACACAATTATTTTGTGTTATCGACAATCACTATTCTTGTGTGAATACTTTGTGATGCACATCTGTATCTTTTATCACCAGTATTTTCATTTAATTGTAGATGTATGTACCTGTTAGTATTTAATTTCATTATACTGCACTTGGGTCTTATGACCAGTTGTCAATAAAGAACGAATAATATTATTCGGTACCAAAATGGTCCACACCCTTTTCAAGTTATGGGTTGGCCTCACTTGAAGTAGGAATACCGTGGAGTTAGGTTAGGCTTCTAAAAACATTGTCATACTCATAAAATATGTGCTTAAGTTTATAATGAGGGGCATTATATGTAGGAATTTATTGATTTACCTATCAAGACTAGACTCGAGCATCAAAAACGAATAAAAATGTAATGATATGCTCAACATAGTGATACAAATGCTGCGTGACTTTAGTGTGATATCAATAAGCTGGTCATAAAGTACGTTATTACTGCGATATAAATCTAGATAAGCAAGTCACACTTTAAAACACACTCCATTGTACTAACTGTTTATTTATTTTTTATTATTTATTGATCCAACAACAGAAGTTAGATCATTCCAGATACAATTGGATATAATATAAATATAATAAGTAACTATACTCTGGCGATACTTCGGGCAGTCACAAATATTTAAGAAGAGAAATTTAACCTTCCCCTATCCGGGTGAACCATATCAATATCTTCTACGACTGATCACATTGTTACCAGTGGCAACAATAAAACACATATTTTATTAATAGCAGAGTATTTTCCACAGTCTGGCAACTCGAACGATTCTTCTTCGAAAGATAAGCGCTGGGCTTGGCTGTTAGGTCCTTTGTTCGTTGAATTTTCTTTTGCTCACCTCAGCTGAAATTCTCGTTGCCAGAGAAACTCACAGGAAAGTCAGAGAAAATATACCCCGAGATTTCTCGGATAAAGTGTACATTGTGTGATGCCAAACAGTTCAAAAGTAACCATGGTGCTAAACACCCTGATTCACGTTCAATCATATGTACACAAACTCATCATCTGCTATTGGTGGTTGACTTGACGTAAGCCTTTATATAAGACAAATCTTTACACTCGCTTTCTGGTCGGTTAGCATTATTATTTTACTCCACCTAGAGTGTTTTCTTGTCGACGCCAAAATGATAACAGATAAGAGACACAAAACAACAGGTATATTCGCTGAAGATTCGTGGCTCGCACTGTGGGAAACCGCTCGACAACACTCGACTTTGATGATCTCTGTCACAAAGCAGGTTTTTAATTGCTTTATACGGGCATATTTTAATAACCATTATCTGTTAGTAAATCAAAATGTAACCCTGTTTTCATCCATTTCATTCAGGACTTATTTTAGCAACCAAAATCGCACGAAAAGTGTTGAAAATCCTCACAAAAACCACCTGCGGGGCCAATTGGGGGGCTATCGCCCCCAGACCCCCTTCCCTCCAAATGTAAAGCGTTATTTCACTTTGCCCCCATGCATGCGGCGCCCATGCTCTGACCCTTAGTTTCACCCTGAACGTATGTATGCACCTACCAGCTATAGCAACGACTGTATGTGTATGTGCTCTGAATCTGCTACAATTACCGGCAGCCGGCACAAGTAACAACGCAGCTGTTTGCAGTGGTAATGTGGTAACATAGAGACATTATTATCTTGGTATATTATGAGATATTATGCAGTTTAATTCTATTGGTCGGCTGCTACTGGTTCGTGTCACGTCAGTCCACTTACTGCAGGGTGTTTCCATTATCTATTGAGTGTGTGTGACAAAGTAAACTAAATAAGTACAAAGTCATAAGTACATGCATAATTATACCATCCATATATGTCCCGAGACACCTAACATATGCTATCCTCATAGAAGAGTAGTTTTTTAATCATATCTATATATTACTATTCAGTGTTCCCATTTCAGGTAAGTTTTGTATTTTAGTTTGTAGAATTTGTTCTGGATTATCACCTGTTGTGACATTGTATTTCCTTTCTTGCAAGATTGGAAACTTTCTTGGCTTTCATTCCCCTTGTTCAATTAGAACATTCTTTTTTTTTTCATAATCTTCCTCTTCCAAGCAACATGAACTTTCCTTTCTCAGAATATTGGCAGGTGCATCGGTGTTCCCCCTTTCTAAATATGTTCCTTTCTAAGTTGCCTTACTTTCTGCGAGGTTGTCAGCTCCATGCACAACAGCCTGACTAATGGCTGACGAGCGTTTTGTGACACATTTCTATTGAAACACAATGAGAGAGATACTCGCATCATTAAACACTTGTCGAGCTAGGTGTCATTGCCACAAGGATCAAGCTGGCCCGCTTCACATTCTACATATTCTTGCTCGCTTATCTGCCACAAGGATCAAGCTTGCTGGTTTCACATTCTTAATATTCTTGCTCGCTTATCTGCCACATGGATCAAGCTTTCCGGTGTCGCATTCTACATATTCTTGCTCGCTTATCTGCCACAAGGATCATGCTAGCCGGTTTCACATTCTTAATATTCTTGCTCGCTATATCTAGTAAGCTTTCCAAAACAACTAAACAAGACAAAATCTGAACTCACGCCAGCGTTCAAATATTACTATAACCGTTACATACATGGACATTACTTGAGCCCAATTATGTTTAAACAATATGCAAACGTGGATACCAAATTTGAACGAGCAAACCCCAGGTTGATGGGTATGACCATTCCTCATAGGGACTCCACTAAAGGGTGGCAACTTGTGCATATACGCGATGAAAGCGCGTGATGGAGGGTGATTAATGGATATTGGAGGATTGTAAGATAAGTCTGTTCAAGAATTCAAAGAAAGGTTCATGCACTAAATAATATTGTATTGTAAATGTTATTATGTAGTCAATGTATCATTAATCATTCATTATTCATATATTGTTAGGGTTGTTTACTTCCCGTAAGAAGTGCAGCAAATTTTGCAAACTTAATTCTAGTGTCTCGTCCACGAGAATCTAAGTCTATAGTAGCCTATAATTGTTATAACACTCACATCTTCAAACATTCGCACATCTCCTTAGAGATTTAGGTCCGTATGCATAGTCCAGACTCAGCCTTCCTCAATTCCTCAACTAAACCTCTCCTCAGTCTCGCCCAACCACCATTCACTGGACGGCTCTGATATTGGTGGCTAGGTGAGGCTAAGGAGAGGCTGAGTTGTTGAGGGATTGAGTGTGAACTATGCATTCGGGCCTAAGACTAATCTGTAATACATTTCTATGTCTGTTGAAGAATGTCTTTTCTTATCTTAATAATGCGTTTCTCCGAGATAATATATTTATCCAGCACCAGTTTTCATTGTTTACATCGATGCATATCACATTAATGGTTTAGCCTCGATCGCTAAGTTGAAGCTACATAGGGCTAGGTCAATAGGTGAGCTGGTGACCGCTTTCCCCCAAAACAAGTCTAGTAACCGTTGGTTAGAGCAGATAATGAGTTACAATATGTGTAAAAGCTTCGTTCTTGCCGTCAACTGTTAGCAAGTCCAGCCTAGTTGAAGAATCTATACGAGTACTGGTCAAAGTTACACCGTCCTTTCGGATGGGACGTAGAACCAATGGTCGCTGTTTGATACTGTTTTCCAATCGGACCTAGGTTCCCTTACTCCCTTCTTCATCACTATTTTTATCAATCACTGTGTATTAAATGTACACTTGTTGGACCTCGGTAACCCACTAAGTGGCCGTGGTTGATTTAGGCGTTGGCGTTGGGTTCTGGTTTGGGAATTAAAATTGAAGGAAGTTGAGACAGTTTGAAGGAATTTGTATGATTGATATTATACTATAGGGCCTACTGGCCACGCCGTAAGAAGCGAGGTGTCTCCTTAAATTCTGAAAAGAGACGGTCGCTCCACACCGTCTATTTCAACGGTATTTACCGCCGGATTTCTCGATACCTGCATTGTTATTGTTCACTGTATTGATTGCACCAGCCGTGAATGGAATGCGACCCCACTACGTCTGACAACAGGCGGGCGATATTATCACTACAATGCCTGAGGCATGAAAACTAGATGAAACTAGATTTAGGTTGGTAGTTGTCAGAGGCGTCACTACCTTTCCGTGACGACAACACCTTGCAAGTTAAATTGACGAGACTATAGTACGCTAATCTAAACTGTCGGGGTAAGCACAATTTGATACGATACACACAGCGCATTGTCAATGTTATATATCTCTTTGGCAACCTTGAAATAAAAATAAAATCCATGAACATCTAGACGGAGTGTACAAACAAAAATATGTTCAACGTTGCCATTTCTTTACCTAGCATTTTATTAAGTTGGCAATTCTAAAGAACGACGAACGATTTCTCAAAACATTTTAGACTCATATTCTCACGAGAAGAAAATACCTAATATGTGCAGAGACTTGAGTAGGAAGCATCCATTGTACTAGTTTTATATTGCCTTATGCTTCCATCTCAGCATCTCAAGCAATACACGAGGAAAGTAGCAGGGAGACCATGCGTGGAGTATTCTGATATATATATTGTTGAGGTGCATTCTTTATCTATTCAGAGGTGCTGTAGACCTATTACTGAACTCCGAAGTTTCTCTCTAAAGGCCCATCCACATTGAAAATTACAAGTAACAGTAACACTAAAATTAAGGTTTCAGACACTTCCATTGGCTAAGCAATGACCTTGGGTTCTCATCAGCCAATGGGAGTGTCCGAAACCTTAATTGTAACGTTACTGTTACTGCTTATTTTCAATAAGATACTTTAAACTATTACTTAGTTTACAAATTACAGTGATGTTGTTTTTGTTCAGCGGGTTTACTATTGTTTCATTCTAAATTGTAAAATTTAATTAACTGTCTTCTTTGTGAATCAGAATTGAAACTGATTAGGAAGAGCCTGCGAAACTCAGAAAAGTGTGCAAATTGAAGGTTTTCTTTTCGTACCTTTGAAAAAAACTTTTAAACTCGAAACTATGCGTAGATACCACAGCCAGATATTTTCAGGGTCTACAGATAAGTAAAAACGAATGTATATAAAATTCACTACGTTTGGAGTAGATCCAATAATTGCGATATTATTAAATAATCAGTTTTAATCCAAACCTAATGTATTTCGCATACATGGGTTTTGTTATCAGTATAGACGCTGACAATATCTAGTTGATATATCTACCCATAATTTTGTTTTAAAAATACGAACAGAAAATCTAAATTTCTCACGCTTTTGAGCTTTAACTTCCGCAGATTCTCAAGTTAATCACACTAAATGCCAATATAGTGGCAGAAGCAGTAATCACAAGTTGTGTAGACCTACACAGACAAGAAGGGTGGCCAACGTACGCTCACATATAAAAACCTACATTTCATGCACACATGACTGAATACGGAAGACGTGGGTGGTATCATCATAGCATTGAGGTCATACCAACCTAATGTTAGTTACTTCCTGCTAGTTCCCTGAATCTGTTTGAAATCGCCCTTCTAGTGATACTATCACTTGCACCACGTGTGTTTACATTGGAAATGATAACCATTGACACAACGGACTTGGAAACTCAGGATATAGCTACTCTATTTACTAATGGAACAAAGAGCAGTACTATGAAACGTGCAAGTACTGACTTGAAACACACAGGAGATCCACATGCATTAAGCTATATTTAACCGGACCAAACTTATTTGGTTGTGTACCCCATACCTATGTATTTTACTATTGACTAGACGTCCTAGGATACTGTTTTCATGTGGGTAGGATTCACTCTTGTGAAAATTCTTTCTGTGAAAATTGTTGGATTTACACCAGGAAGATTTTATTAAAACTTGTATGTCGGATATGGTGACGTAAAAATTAATTTAATTCAGAATTTTCAAATATAGTGGTTTATTCAGACATACATGATGGTGTGTTCTTTCACTTCCCCCAGGGGATGAATGCATGGGAAAATAAGCAGACATGATATTGTATATCCACCTTGTGAAAGTCGATAGTTTATACCCTGCATTCGTATTTCACGTGAGGGATGGTGACGGTGTTACTATCTAATGGGGCTGCAACCCTCTATTTCGACCAGCTGACGTGCCATCGTATTTGAAAAGCGAGGGAGACAATTCAAGATCAAACTACACGTTTGTTACTTTTCCATTGCAATCTGTTAAATGCATTCACCCGCTATCACTCGGCAGGGATTAAATGTAGCAAACGCCGCATTGAACTTTGAAGCACACCTCAAGTATGTCTGTCTGATCGATTTTAATTAGGGTTCAATTAAGAGGGTGAATCCGGTTCACAATTACTGAGCCTAATGAGAGTTTGGGGAGGGGGGTGGGGGGGGGGGGAAGGGGGGAACAAGGTAATACAGGGACGTAACATTGACAATGAGTAAGTGAAAATAGCACGAACAGTTTTAAGGGACATAATAAGATTATGTTCACTATATTACATATCCCATTGGTAAAGTTTAATCAGCTTTGGAAAACAAACTGGAATGGTCTGTTAAAATGTAACCGAAATTTACTCGAATGGAGGGGTGGAAGTTTTAGCCCTTCTAACCCCAATTACCCCTGCGCCACTGAGACGCTGATATTCATATTACAGTGCTATGGCATAATTGCTCGGATTGCACCATGGAAGTTTTATCCCTTCTTAACCCCAATTACCCCTGCGTCACTGAGACGCTGATATTCATATTACAGTGCTATGGCATAATTGCTCGGATTGCACCGTGGAAGCTTTAGCCCTTCTTAACCCCAATTACCCCTGCGCCACTGAGACGCTGATATTCATATTACAGTGCTATGGCATAATTGCTCGGATTGCACCGTGGAAGCTTTGGCCCTTCTTAACCCCAATAACCACTGCGCCACTGAGACGCTGATATTCATATTACAGTGCTATGGCATAATTGCTCGGATTGCACCGTGGAAGCTTTGGCCCTTCTTAACCCCAATTACCACTGCGCCACTGAGACGCTGATATTCATATTACAGTGCTATGGCATAATTGCTCGGATTGCACCGTGGAAGCTTTAGCCCTTCTTAACCCCAATTACCCCTGCGCCACTGAGACGCTGATATTCATAGTACAGTGCTATGGCATAATTGCTCGGATTGCACGGTGGAAGCTTTGGCCCTTCTTAACCCCAATTACCCCTGCGCCACTGTGACGCTGATATTCATATTAAAGTGCTATGGCATAATTGCTCGGATTGCACCGTGGAAGCTTTGGCCCTTCTTAACCCCAATTACCCCTGCGCCACTGTGACGCTGATATTCATATTAAAGTGCTATGGCATAATTGCTCGGATTGCACCGTGGAAGCTTTGGCCCTTCTTAACCCCAATTACCCCTGCGCCACTGAGACGCTGATATTCATAGTACAGTGCTATGGCATAATTGCTCGGATTGCACAGTGGAAGCTTTGGCCCTTCTTAACCCCAATTACCACTGTGACGCTGATATTCATATAACAGTGCTATGGCATAATTGCTCGGATTGCACCGTGGAAGCTTTAGCCCTTCTATACCCCAATTACCACTGCGCCACTGAGAGGCTGATATTCATATTACAGTGCTATGGCATAATTGCTCGGATTGCACCGTGGAAGCTTTAGCCCTTCTTAACCCCAATTACCCCTGAGCCACTGAGACGCTGATATTCATAGTACAGTGCTATGGCATAATTGCTCGGATTGCACCGTGGAAGCTTTAGCCCTTCTTAACCCCAATTACCCCTGCGCCACTGAGACGCGGATATTCATAGTACATGTGCTATGGCATAATTGCTCGTATTGCACCGTGGAAGCTTTAGCCCTTCTTAACCCCAATTACCCCTGAGCCACTGAGACGCTGATATTCATAGTACAGTGCTATGGCATAATTGCTCGGATTGCACGGTGGAAGCTTTGGCCCTTCTTAACCCCAATTACCCCTGCGCCACTGAGACGCTGATATTCATATTACAGTGCTATGGCATAATTGCTCGGATTGCACCGTGGAAGCTTTAGCCCTTCTTAACCCCAATTACCCCTGCGCCACTGAGACGCTGATATTCATATTACAGTGCTATGGCATAATTGCTCGGATTGCACCGTGGAAGTTTTATCCCTTCTTAACCCCAATTACCACTGCGCCACTGAGACGCTGATATTCATATTACAGTGCTATGGCATAATTGCTCGGATTGCACCGTGGAAGCTTTAGCCCTTTTTAACCCCAATTACCACTGCGCCACTGAGACGCTGATATTCATATTACAGTGCTATGGCATAATTGCTCGGATTGCACCGTGGAAGTTTTATCCCTTCTTAACCCCAATTACCACTGCGCCACTGAGACGCTGATATTCATATTACAGTGCTATGGCATAATTGCTCGGATTGCACCGTGGAAGTTTTATCCCTTCTTAACCCCAATTACCACTGCGCCACTGAGACGCTGATATTCATATTACAGTGCTATGGCATAATTGCTCGGATTGCACCGTGGAAGCTTTAGCCCTTTTTAACCCCAATTACCACTGCGCCACTGAGACGCTGATATTCATATTACAGTGCTATGGCATAATTGCTCGGATTGCACCGTGGAAGCTGTGGCCCTTCTTAACCCCAATTACCACTGTGACGCTGATATTCATATTACAGTGCTATGGCATAATTGCTCGGATTGCACCGTGGAAGCTGTGGCCCTTCTTAACCCCAATTACCCCTGCGCCACTGAGACGCTGATATCCATATTACAGTGCTATGGCATAATTGCTCGGATTGCACCGTGGAAGCTTTCGCCCTTCTTAACCCCAATTACCCCTGCGCCACTGAGACGCTGATATTCATATAACAGTGCTATGGCATAATTGCTCGGATTGCACCGTGGAAGCTTTCGCCCTTCTTAACCCCAATTACCCCTGCGCCACTGAGACGCTGATATCCATATTACAGTGCTATGGCATAATTGCTCGGATTGCACCGTGGAAGCTGTGGCTCTTCTTAACCCCAATTACCCCTGCGCCACTGAGACGCTGATATCCATATTACAGTGCTATGGCATAATTGCTCGGATTGCACTGTGGAGGCTTTAGCCCTTCTTAACCCCAATTACCCCTGCGCCACTGAGACGCTGATATCCATATTACAGTGCTATGGCATTATTGCTCGGATTGCACCGTGGAAGTTAAACTCTGCAACATACAGAGTGGGGATAATTAGATTCATGGCTTTATTGCGTTATTTCGATCATTACACAACATCACATTATGGAGATATTTATTCACGTGTACTGTTACAACAACTTGATTGTTCTATCATGGAGCGTTGACGTGACAATGGGTCGTCGTTACGATCAGAATGACTCGTTTGTCTGAATAATAATGTAATAACTTTTCAAGGGGAATACCCGTTAGGGTGCACACCAGCTTTACTTGATGTATCCCTCTTCAAACAAGGTTATTAGGGTGTTAAGATAGTTGGAAAGGAAGGTCCGATGGCTATTAGTAGGACTCAATCCCAGCATTCGCCTTTACGACTGAGGAAAACCTTCAGTCAGGACTGCCGGTGGCCGGAATCGAATCGGCGACCTCCCGAATTAGAGTCTCACGTCTTACCGCTGAGCCACCTCTATCGGAGTTTGTCTGAATGTGATGTGCTGTATAGGCCGGCTAGAAAAATACGTTTTGTAGATTCGTGATAAACTGATGTGACTTTATTATTCTAATCCGAATCAGATGCCTTATTTGTAGTATATAAATTTTATATTGAGTTTAATTAATCACATTTATCTCCAGTTCTATTTAGTTTAGTAGATTTTTTTACATAACTTTTTCCTTCTTTAACATTGTAAATATTATTTGTGTCTGTCTTATTTTCATGTTGAAAGTTTAAGGTTTTTTTCCCTAGAGGTATTCCATTTTATATTATGAAGCCTACATTTTACGTAAAAGAAGAATTATTAATAAAGTATTGTTTGTAAAAATAAAAAAAAACAAGATGCCATATTGAAGTATGCATTGAATCTTGCACTTGCTACAAGTCCAATCCTTTTTGTCATCGTTAGGGTTCTCTTAGCATTGATATCTCAATCTAGATGGATGCATTCTCATTTCTGTTCTTACACTTTCAATGCAAGAGATACGAAGGCAACGAGATATGCAAAAAGGGTGTACTGTAGGTGTCAACAATTTCGCGATCCATCCGCTGACGATCTAAAAATCACCAAGTCCTTACATCACATCAGCGCGTATTGACATATTCGTAAATGAAACCGAAAGATCTGAAATATCGCGAGCGCTACATCGAACACGATACAGAACATATTACTGGCCGGAGATAAACTACCCCGATACACTATTACACGATATTTTGATTCATTAACTTTGATAGTGTTCTGAAGCAGCGTGGGTGGCGCCCCATCCTTCTAGCGGGGTCAGCTAAGCGCCAGCTGCGTCTAGATTGCTTCACATCCAGCCACTCTACCGGCTGAATTATTAATCCACCATCAGGCAACACCGCATTCGTATTCCTCTAGTACACCACAGCGCCACCTGCGCGCTAGTAGGCTGCCGTAATGGCGTATCAATAACTCTACCGGTGTGAAGCGTGGTAGCGCCTCGCCGCCTCCCCCCCAGTACACCACTGCCCTCCAGTGCTGACCCAGTGGTGTATCAATAAACTTGAATTCTAGAATCTAACAAACTTTCAGGCCCGTTTTCACCAGACTTTTAGTCCTAACATTAACCGTTAATCGTTGATTTGTTTCGAACAAACCTAGGCCCGGATTAAAAAATTCTTCTTGGTCTCAAAGGTCTTTTGGTCTAAGTCTTTTTTTGGTCTTATCTCTTAAACCGGCCTAATTTTGAACCTCTTGTGAATCCAAGAAAATATCTGAGAACAGACTTTAAAACATATTATTGGAATGTTTATTATGTCCTTGTTACTACAGGAATAGGTTTTCCAGGAGGTCCAAAGTTAGGCCGGTCTTAGAGTTAAGACCAGACAAAGACGTAGGACCTCTTATGAATCCGGGCCCTACGCCTGACTATAGAAGTCAGCATGCGTTGTGTATGTCATGTTTGTTGAAACCACCGTAACTTATCCGCAGAGACTGACAAGGTTTGGTGAACTCGTACTTCAACCAGTTTCAGAATCATTCCAATAAAGTGGTTAGCATCCCTGCTTCCAATGCAGAAGGTCCCGGGTTCAAATCCCGCTTCAGGCAAAAGTTTTTTAACTTCTAATATGGATTCAATTCCATCACTCTTGTCTTAGGAATAGTAAACGGTGACTTTGGAGCCGTCCTAGCAAGGAAGCACTCAATAAATTCAAAATTATTCTGAATCGACCTTGTTGATTCTGTCATTTGTCCACAGGTGTTCGCACTGTCCAATCACTGATTCATATGTTTCATATTTGAGATATCGATCTTTGATTGGTTATCGCTCACTCGTCGATGGTGTTTGGAGTCTACAGGGTTGGTTTAGTCGCTTTTAATTAAAATCCCCCACTTAAAATCAGTCTTGTTACTGAGTGGGTAGACTTTATAAATACGAATGTATTTATTTTATTTTATCTATTTATTTATAGTGCTCTTGAGCCACGATGAGTTCGACACACAGTTTGTTGACCTCCAAGGGCGACTGTTCATTTCTGCCACATATCAGTTGACTAATCACTTATTCTTTACCTGTGTTGAGTGTTTGTCGCGTCGAACTCTATCAGTATGTAGCGGTATATTCCAGGCACACGCATTGCCAGCCACCCTCAGCTCTCACCTCACCATGGGACAAACAATCCTGATACAAATATGATATTAAATTATCACTTTTACTTTTCTTGTAATCGATATGACTCGAATCCTTTTTCCGAGAACTTGATTACTCAACACTGATTTTGTAATTGAAACCGCAGTCTTTGAAGTCAACATTATAAAGCTGCCTGCGAGAACTGCCGAGCTTCTCAAACAAACCGAAGACGCTCCCCAACTCCCGACGGCAAATTAAATTCAAATGAGGGACTGGAATACTCTTCCATAATCGATTACCTGAACACATTTTAAGGAAACTAATAAAACTTTCATAACCACCAGGGAAAACAAACTTAAACAATGTTTATGAATAATGTATTCGCCATTTGCGAGTCTTTAATTATATTGTGTTCAGTTTCCTCTAAACCTGGATTTAAAACGAAATCTATTTTAGCATTTATCCTTCTGTGCTGTTTGAGCACCTCTTAAACAACATTCTATCTCAGGTTTTTCAGTAAAACGAGTTGCATTTTGTCTGCGATTTTGCAAGTCTGGAAATGAGTGTTTGTTGTGTGACCATTATCGTAGTATAATACTCGCCCTCAAACAACTTATCCCGATGCTTTCGTCATAGATGATTGGTTCGTGGCCAATCAGCGATCAGTACTTGTAGTTGGGGCTCATCGGGTTTGGCCACCAATCACTGATCTATTTTTGGGAGGATAACTTTGCATTCATTCACCCCTAACTGAAGCAGGGGTACCGACTACGTGGGTGCTCAGGGGCTGAAGCGCCCATCGGGGTGCGGGTGCACAGCACTCCTCCAAATATCCTGACTAAAAGAAAAATTATATATATATATATATATCAGATTTTTGAAGTCTCAAATTAAAAAAAGTTTTAATTTTTTTTTACGAATATGTTTCTATTTTCATCTTGGATACATTCAAAGTGATTAAAATAATGATGTTTTGGCATTATATATTATATATATGATGAATAATTATTATATATAATATATATATATATATATATATATTAAATGCATTATTTTGACATTGCATTTACGTCACTTTTTTTCTAGAACGCACCAAAACACTCTTAAAACGAGGTTTACAAATTTTTTGCCTGTGACGCTATTATTGGGGGCTCCGCCCCCCCCCCCCCCCCACACCCCCGGTGCTTGGTCCCTTTTCCACGGAGTTGAACACCACTCGGAATTTGGGAAACCCGTCGCCCCTGTACTGAAGTCAAATGGATGAAGATGCCTTTAGTTTATAGTTCTCTTACAACAACTTCGGTAATGCTTTCGTCATCAATCAATGACGTGTTTACGGTTTCGGCCAACCCGAGCAGGTATTTGAATTAGCCACGGTCGCTGGTTGGCTGCCGCTCACCCACCCGTGACGGAAGCATTACCGAAGATGTTGTACGACGAGTATTGTGTGATATCTAACGACTATTTGTAACATGGAAGTAAATGAAGACTTTAAGGAAATTAGACCCACAGCGAATTAAACTGGTAAATTACAAGATCAGTAGCCCTATATAGCAAGTTGGTTATATTGCGTCTTGGTTCAAGCCGAGTTTAGTGAACGCCTCTGTTAGTTTAATTAGGAGTAATACCATTTTATATTAGGGTAACAAAAGACTTACGTAAATGAAGAAAACCACAGGCGGTTCGAGCTAATAGCTTTGGTATCATAAACAAAGATTAGGAGAGATGATAATGTCGCGACATTGCAGGATTAAACAAAACCATAAAATCGTGTGGCCATTCTATTGGATTCAACACAGTTGTATCCCGAACACAGCTACACCTTCAGTTCAAGGGATAGAATATACAGAAGTGCCCAATATTGTTGTATCTAGCTTATTGACTATATTATACAGCTAAGGTTGCTCAATTTTAAATTGCTGCATTTGCCGTGAGAGAAGATAACTTACAAGTAGTTGGACATAAAAGCCAACTTGCTCGAATTCGATAAGCCTGGCTTTCTATCCAGTAATAAATAGATGTTTCGCTGTAGGATTTGTAGAATAAATTACCCCCATCAATCAAACACTTGTTATACAAAATATGAAGAATGGAGCAAACACAAACTGTCAGATTTAAACAAGAAAAATTCAGTGTATACGTAATTTCCTTTTCTTCAAAACATTGGTATAATGAAAGCAATTAAAGTGTATGTATAGATCTACATATTGTTGCTGTTAATTGAGAATAAAACTTCCATATGAAATAGTATTTACAGGGAAAGCTGAGTGCAATTAATAAATTAAAAAATAACCGTTATCACTATTCAATCTTAGATATTCATATTTGTTTTCCAACAGTCGTTCATGGGAAGTGTTCATGGAAAGAGGAAGTAAGTAGCACGTAGTACGTAGCACGTAGTACGTAGCACGTAGTACGTAGCACGTAGTACGTAGCACGTAGTACGTAGCACGTAGTACGTAGCACGTAGTACGTAGCACGTAGTACGTAGCACGTAGTACGTAGCACGTAGTACGTAGCACGTAGTACGTAGCACGTAGCACGTACAGGTTCTCTTACAAATCGATACTTTGTTTGAAATTACGTAATTTTCGAATGACAGCCCCTGAAACTTACGTAATTATCTCAAAATCTGTGGTATGTCACTCAGGTTTGTATATATACGCTTAAAGTGGATGTTATTGATATTAATTAGAAGGAATATGCTCAGAGTGTATCACGGTCCTCTCAATGACAACAATGCACAACAATGACAAATTAAGTCTGACATAAAATTTGAAAACTAGTTTTTTTGATCGTCCATTGTTGCCATTGAAGATTCAGAGGACAATGATTTACTCAGTGGCCCAATTTTGAAAAATGTTCTATTGTAACACAACTGTTCTGTGGATCCTTCGTTCCACTAAAGTCCCAACCTCAGTTGTCGGCATCGTCATCGGGGTCGGGATCGCAATCGTACATTTTCTCATGCTAAATCATTACGACATTACGATTGTATTGTGAATAGCACCATAAGAACCATGTAAGTGAACTCTTTTACGATTTCCGGATTGTGATTGTAATCCCGACACGGACAATTGTGGTTCGTTCTATCGCGATCCGTTCGAGAGAGAATATTGCTCCGATAACAAGGTCACAGGGGTCAAACCATTCACATTCATTCACATTCATTCACATTCATTCACATTCATTCGCATTCATTCACATTCATTCACATTTATTCACATTCATTCACATTCATTCACATTCAGGCACCGTCACTCATAATACACTTGGCCCCTATTACAGATCTCGATTGTCACGGGTTTGACAGACACAGATATTAGCTGCAATAAGTGGCTGAACTCTGGTAATCAGCGCTGTCACAAGTTGAGGCGGCTAATGTCAGAACTGAACCTTCGCTGTCCATATTACGCTCGCTTTGCAGCAAAGTATTTTAGTATTTAATCTCACATTTCGACGTATTGAAATTTGGAATAACATGTAGATATGCGTAATAAAGCTCGTTTTACACACATTTAAGGTTTTATGTTTAACAAAATCAAATCAAGCCAAAACCTCACAAACTTTTCTGTTTTAAGATTTTAGGAAACCATATCAACGTCAGCTCTTATACCTTAAAATTTTTATCCCAGCCAATGAGAGCCAACAACATCCATGTTGTTAATAATATTTTATTTGAATTAAACATGTATTTGACATTTAACAATTCAGATACATAGTTGTTTTAATACATGCCCTGGTGTTTATAGTCTCTCAACATTGCGCTAGCATGTTGTGCATCACTTAGCATTTCAGACTGATATAGCTATCGAGACAGTTTTCACTTGGCATTTTAATACAGGCAGGGTAGTAAAATGTTATTGGGAAAACTGCTAAGTACACTCCAGTGTTACTTCAATATGAATATAAGACCTATTTTTTGTGAATATACTTAAGATTTACCAATTCAAAGATTAAGCTTGACATACAAAGAGTTATGCTGTGGAAATTGTGCATCTTTTTCGTGTCAACCGCATTATTTACTTCTTTGGTTTACTATATGTATTCTTTGTTGCTAGTTCAATGAAATCCACATTATACAATAAACATTTACTGTTAGGATAATATGAAGAAAAAATCAGCCTTTTTCAATAAAAAAAAACTTATCGCTTACTAATGAAACTAGGATGACGACAGGTTTTCCCTGTACTATAATCAATTATACAACGCATTTTATTAAACAAAATCTAAATCTAAAATAAATAATACATCTATAAAATAAATTTAAATAATTGTGTTGTTGTTTTTTGCCTCGTTCACGGTCTGATACATTAATAATTACATTAGGTTTTCGGGTATGACGACGTTATTTGATTATATCCTTATTGTCGACATGGAATGCTGACGTTCTGAGAAAGATAATGTAAGGTCCCTCCTCAGCAACTTTTGTGCTGGTGACGTCACAGATGTGTGAGGCTCGGCCAACCAAATGTGAGTATTGGTGAAAGCCGCCCGCTGATTGGCTCCGACACGCCCATCTGTGACGTCCCCAGCACCATAGTTGCTGTGGTGCGCTTTTTTCCATCTTGAGAGATAGATTGAAGACTAGTTTTAGAGTAAAAACCTATTCATTCCAGTGTTCCACTCTGCAACTGTTTCGTGTTCAGCTCGCAATACAACCATGTATTCGTGTATAACAGTGTTGTTTTTATGAAGCAATCATTTGTTATGAGAATAAAAAGAGTGACGGATAATTCAATTGTTTTCTTTACCGATCCCGGGTTAGAGCAAATGAAATGAAAAAAAATGAAAATAAGTTTAAATAGTAAACCAACCAAGCTCTATTCGGTTCCACGATGAGTACACAACCTCGTCACATCTTGCTCCGTGTTCGAGAGTATTCAATTTGGGTTTCTCTTTACTTAGTAAGCCAATATTGTTTTATAGATATGAGTGGGGAATAGAGAGAGAGAGAGAGAGAGAGAGAGAGAGAGTTGAGTTTACTCGAGTCTAGAAAAATAAAAAGTAGCAAAGATAAATGTATTGTGTAACTGTAATTCATAACTGGTTTCAGCAAAAAGCGATCATGTGATTCCAGACAAGAACAAGAATATATACAGAGAAAAACACCGATAGTTTTGTACTATAACATCTGATTAAATATCACATCTAGTCCCGAGACAACATTTTGTACATTTGTAACTACTTCGGTGTAATAAAGATTATCTCTAGTATTCTCTGGTATTAGTACATAATGTAATGAAAACACAAGATTAATTATGTTTTTCCTTGCGAGGGACATTACCATAGAATCGTGATATGTTGTCTGAGAAAGACTTACCGAGTCTGCCGTACACAACACTCACACGACATAACGATTTTATTGTGAATAGCGGCATAAGGCTATGCAGGCACGGTTTTTCAGTTTTCTAAAATATGTACAAAGTACCCAAATTAAGCTTTTAAATTGAAACCAGGACTTCTGAAAGTTACAAAATTATTTTTTTCGTAATTTTGTTTGTACCGGTACCGTAGATATTGCTAGATGTACGCCGCTTCATTTAAAACATAACTTTGCCCAGAAATACACATTTGTGATAGCTCATTTTGATGTAGTTAACGTATACATACTTTGTTCTAGAAGGTGATGAATTTTCAGTTCATTATCAATAATGGTATGTGTGCTATGATTTTTCTCATCTACCGGTACAAATGAGCTATTTGTATGTAAGTAAACTTTTCCCGATTTTCGGATTACGATTGCAATCCCAATACCGATAATTGTGGTCGGGCCTTAACACATAACTAACTATACACGAGGAGCTAATTAGGGAAGACGCCGGTTCGACACCCACGACCGGCAATCCGAACTGAAATTTTTTCCTACGGTTTAACTTATATTTTTTCTAGTCGCAGTTTTTAGAAAATGACCCCAATGTAAAATATGATTGTTTTAGTTATGAATTTTTAATCGACGCGTCTACAATTGTCTTTAACTGCATTCAGGAAGCAATTTCGTAAGGGTGGTTGTCCATTTCAGTTAATTTCTGTTACAAATTCGTGAGACCCAGTAAATAACATTAGCGTGAAAATAGCGAGTTAATTTGTCTATATAGCAAAAAAGTAATTAGCTTTCTTGTAGGGTGCATTGGCACCGTCCGTTTTTTGTGTTGGCACCGCTTCGCTTCACTTGGCAAGGACAGGACAGCCAACTGCGAGCCTAGATTATAACCATCAATTGCAATTTAAATGCAAACTTCGTTAACATTTAAAGTAATTCTACTGAAAAAATGTAAACGTATAATACTTCCCGCCTAAGGCAAACGACGGATATGTTTTCAGCTTAGCCTTTATACGGCCTGGTTCACCGAGAAAACATTAATCATTCACAATACCAACTTGAAACTTCCGATTTAATTGCTCAAAACCAGTTTGGAAGGAACAAGAACTCGCCATAATTAAGCCATCTGCTAGCTGTGTATTGACAGACCGCAGGGTAGGGATCTAATAATTAATTTTATAGGAAGGTTGGAGTTATCAAATCCAGTTGCATCTTGAGATTCAAATGAAATATATTATAATCCACCGCCTAGTGCGCAAGTATTGTGTGAAAATGTGACAGACAAAAGAGTTCTTTAATCAATAAAAAAGGCCTAATTACTAGGATAGAGATATGATTATATCGCTGAGATTAACACTTGCTTCAGGATAATATGTTGATAACAAACACATGTGGCTAAGTGCGTAGCACATGATGCTCTCATTTTGGGAGGTCACCGGTTCGAGAACCCTCTACTTTACCGGCAGAACATTTGTCCGAGGTTTTCCTCAGTCACGAGTCGAATGCTGGAATTGAGTCATACTGACAGTTGCCGTAAATTCGTTCCCAACTATTGCAAATACCACAATACTTAGTTGAATAGGAACAGGAATTGTACTTTGGCTGGTTTGCCACGAAATTTATGATTAATGGTAATAAAATAGCAAAATAGAATAAATTTAAGCTTACAATCTATGAAGTTGGAAATAGTAACTGTTTTTGCTTGAATTGTATTAACACTGGTGTGCGTGTGTGGCTATAGTAAGTCATGAATGTGGGCACTTCAAAAGTGTCGCATTTTATTGAAGAAGACTATATTCCGACGCCAACCGGCTTATTACTGTTCACTTCCGAAATACAATTGGCGTCTATTTGTATTTCGAACACACCTTTTTTGCACAATCACTCAACCACTTGTCAACAAATCTACTTTTGTTTTGGTTTGGTTTATTTCAGTTGTGTACAATTTCTCAACAACAACAAAATCCCATTAATTTGAATATATGTTTTCATTTTGTCGCATTGCTGGAAATGGCCGGTTGACTCATTGATTTGACGTCCGACAGTCGGAAACTTCTGCGCGGCTATTCTTACAAATTGAATTGGACGCGTGGACAGTGTTTGCAATGTAAGCCTCAATGTGGGCTACAACTGTCGACAGAGACGCATTCAGCTCTGGTTGTTAATAAATACATGCGATGTGGTCTTGGATCCACTCTCTGTCACTGTAGAGTAAACTGGAGCCAACATGTCACGTACATATTGTATCAGTTGTAATTGATTTACAGTTAGCGTGACGAGTCTGGGGTAGCGAAACCGCGTGGTTTGTGGGCATGATAGGAGGTGGGGGGTGGGTGGGGGGCTATATCACAGTATGTTGGCTTCTTTCTGCTTTGTGATACACCAACATGGTTTATTATTGTATTAATATTTGCATTGCTAATACATGCAACTTATTATGCGTCTTTATTAGATAAGTGGAAACATGCATAAGCATATAATACTTCAGGAAGAAAATTAAAAGTGTACGTGTTCGAATTATGACGAGCGGTTTTATGAACGTACTTACTTTTAGCGTGTACTAACTTTTACTTACCAACGTTTATCATTTTTGAGAGCTTTTAAATATTTGAAAAATTCGTGTATTTTTAATGCGTAGTAGAAATTACCGGAAAAACTCGTAACTCCCCTCAGCACAAGACACAAGCTTGTTCAGTGTTTAAAGAAAATTACTCATCCCATTATACATTTACAGTAAGTCAGTAACTGTAATTGTACATAACATCCTCACAGGTTGATACAACTTTATATGACATTGTACTAAAATATTCTTATTCCTGTTACATAAATTGGAACACTTAACACATTGGTTTCACTTTTTTTAATGTGCATAATTAAAATGAAGTGTCAATGCGTTGAAAATTGAATATATTACCATTATATATATAAAAAAATTAAAGTGCATTTTAGAAGTTCTTTTTTTAAGAGTGAACTGATCCCGTTTTTTAAGGCTGAACAGAACTTTCTAAAAGTTATTTTTTTACGAACTTCTCCAAACATAAACCAGATAATTACAGATCAGAGATAAACATAGTTAAAAAGTACTTGTAAATATGATGTAGGGTAGACAAGTACTCACTCATAGTATCTACAACACATTATACGAAGTCAGTGCACGAATATACACAAGTGTTCATATTTCAATAAATCGTTTTCTCTATGTAGTATATATAACAGTGAAAATAAATTAGTTTTAAAAATTAACATATATTTCGTGAGCACGAATTGCGAGCTCGGATTCTCTGACTGAAAGTAAAACTAAAAGGTTTAATGTATTCTTGGAACTCGAGGCTCTTCTGAAATAAGAGCGTCCGAGATGGAGAAGAATACATTTTTTATGTGACAGTGGAATCGTAAACAACCAAACAAGGCTTGTGCCAGCAGGGTCTCACAACCACTGTACGCATGCAATCTACGCAGCCCCTCCCCCCCTATTTAACACTTTTCACAAGGCTGTGCGTTCACTTACCTTTACCTTCCGGAACACCCGATTTTGTTATGATTGCTATGCAATATTTTTTAATATGTCCCGCAAGAAAATCAAAATATGTCTTTCTTTAGAGAATCTCTCTCTCTTTCTCTCTCTCTTATGAATGTTTATTCCAATAAATATTTCCGTTTTTCAGATAACAAAAGATAATTAATTAAGAATTTTCTTTTTCAGAATTTCTTAATTAATTGCCTTTTGTAATCTGAAAAGTGGAAATATTTATTGGAATAAAAAACATTCATAAGAAAGAGCGCAAAATTCCCAGGCGAATGTCATATTTTGACAGTTTTACACCTTTTAACAACATTTTAAATCAATTCCTTAATCCAACGGTCACCTACCCGTTTAAGAGCATTGGGACAATGACAGTAGCAATTTTGCTTATTTTATTATCAATTGTCTGTTATTATGAAAGAGTTCATACTCGACCACAACAGTTGACAGTTCCTTTACACCCTACGACTCTACTACTACACAGGTATATGACTGAGTCGGTCTACACACTGATTCTCACTAGGGTCAGCTGCTTTGAGTTAAAACACGACAAAATGGTTTTAAAACAACGAAACATCACGAATGTGTCCATAAGTGACTAAGATCAAAACTTATTATATCAATCAATGTATTTATTTATACAATATTATTAACTACACTGAACATTTTGTGTAGAACAAAATTTGATAAAGTGAGATACTTTTGAGGAATATAAATGATTAAATAAAATAAAACTGCTTCAGTTTTTGATATGACATTTTCGTCTGTTGTGTTTGAGCTGTCCTCTCCAAGTCAGTGTTATGGGAGGTGAAGGATGGAAACTGTCAGAATAGAAGCGCGGCTGCTTTCTTAGGCTATCACAGTGAGACTTCCATTGTGGGTCCATCATGTCAGCCAGGGCCGGACAAGGAGACTTACAACCAATGGGAAGTCTGGTGGTTCTCGGTCGCTGTTAACGTTCAGATAGGTTTAGCAAATATTATATTTTATTTTGAAATCCGAGGCTAAAAGTTGCAATACACACTCATGCGGTAGAATTTAGGGGTGGGATAAATCGGTTAATCGGCGGTATTAACCACGGTTAACCGACTAACCGAGTCTTTAAAAAATCGTATATATTATAAAATATGCATACAAAATTAAATTAATTTTTTAACCGTATTTCATGTTGTAATGCCTACTTACGTGAGTACGGTCGAATAGACTTGTCTTTCATTAAAATGTTATGCATCATTGTGGTTCGAAAATGGGCGCGACTCAGCACTTGCTTTTACCAACAGATCAAACTAAAACATTACATGTTTTTATATTATTATCCACATAAAGCATATTTTTCATTAATGTTGTTTCAGGTATGTTCAGTTAAAAAAGTATCCCACATAAACAATTGATCTACTATTAGAAATATTAACACAGAACGTTAAAAAATAGAATTATGTTTCACGAATATTTTCCTAAAGGTTGGCAACTATGCAACAAACATTGAAACTATGAAATAATGCGTAAAACATCGTTTCTACATAATTAAACAGAGAGCGAATTTCATTCAAACATGCCTAGAATATGTTCAATGTTTTTCCTTCCCAATGTGCTAATAAGTAGTTTCAAAATAAAAGAGCCTGAACATAAAATAAAACACTTAGTAACTTTACATTATTCAATCATTTACTTCTTAACTTTAAAATGCTGCTCTTAGTGTTGCTAAATGTTAAACAATCTGTTTAACATCAATATTCGAAGATGATGCTATTTCTTTGCGACTTTCCATACAATACTCATCCATCATCGTCTCGATTATCCTTGTTTCATTGATCGACATCAATCACTGACCCGTCAGAGCAAACCTACAACAGTTGCAGAGATGCATTCACATCTGAGAGTGGCGTGTTCGATCATGTTCGGGTATGAATGAAGTGAGGATCCGATTCAAACGTGTATTTGTTTGTTTGACATTTTGTTCCTTTCAGAACTCTCCGCAACACATGTTTTATTGACGCTGCGTGTAATTAACACAACTAAAAACACTGAGCTGGCTTGTTAACGCGACAATGGACATGGAGAGATCACGTGACTGATATCAAACAGACATGGCCGCCGTGCATCGTCCGATATGGCATTATCACAAGCACTTCAGTCCTTATTTATAATTATTATTATTATTATTATTATTATTATTATTATTACAACGCTTATATTAACTTGCCTTGTTTGTCTGGACGGAATCTTTGAATCGATATTCCACCTACTTTTAGATGTCCGATCAAGCTGAAATTTTTTACACAGACGTATTCTTGATGACAATACATGAATCAACTGTCATATTTACTAAATTGTCAATAAATTTATCCTAATTAATTAATTAATGTTTTACATGGAAATCGATGAATCTTTGAATCGATATTTCACCTACTTTTATATGTCCGATCAAGCTGAAATTGTGTACACAGACGTATTTCTAATGACAATACGTGAATAAACTGTCATATTTACTAAATTGTCAATTAATTCATCATAATTAATTAATTCATGTTTTATATGGAAATCGATGTTTAACCCAATTTTCAACGTCTAATCGAATTGAAAGTTTTCACACAGACGTATTCCTAATGACAATACACGAATCAATTGTCATATTTACTAAGTCGTCAATTAATTCATCATAATTAATTAATTAATGTTTTATATGGAAATCGATGTACAACCCACTTTCCAACGTCAAATCGAGTTAAACGTTTTAACACAGACGTATTCTTAATGACTTCACACGAATCAATTGTCATATTAACTAAATAATCAATTAATTCATCATAATTAATTAATTAATTGATGTTTTATATGGAAATCGATATTTCACCCACTTTCCAACGTTGAATTGAGCTGAAAGTTTTCACACAGACGTATTTTTAATGACAATACACGAATCAATTGTCATATTTACTAAATATTCAATTAATTCATCATAATTAATTAATGTTTTATATGGGAATCGATGTTTAATCCACTTCCGAACGTCGAATCGAGTTGAAAGTTTTCACACAGACGTATTCTTAATGACAATACATGAATCAATTGTCATGTATACTAAATAATCAATTAAGCCATCATAATTAATTAATTGATGTTTTATATGGGGATCGATAAAACACTCACTTTCGAACGTCGAATTGAGCTGAAAGTTTGCACACAGACGTATTCTTAATGACAATACATGAATCAATTGTCATATTTACTAAATAATCCATTTAACCATCATAATTAATTAATCAATCGATATTCGATATATATTCGATTGCAAGATTCTTTAAGACTAAAAAGTATAAAATAATATTACATGAAAAAAATATATTTTTTTAAAAACAACGCTTATATTTAAATGCACTAAAAAGTAAAAAATAAATTTTCGCCGAACAAATTTTTGCCTCACTCGGAAAATAAAAGCGTTGGGCGCTTTCCCTGCATAAGCAGCAGAATACTGCAATCTATGTCAATACCGAAAGCGCCCAACGCTTTTATTTTCCGAGTGAGGCAAAAATTTGTTGGGCGAAAATTTATTTTTTACTTTTTAGTGCATTTAAATATAAGCGTTGTTTTTAAAAAAAATATATTTTTTTCATGTAATATTATCTAAGTATTGTTTTGGGCCGGTCTTACAATCCCCTAATAGGAAAGGTATTTGTAGCAATTTAACTATTTGGAGGATTTCAAGAGTTTTGATTGGTGGTTGCCATGGAGAAAACAAGCTATTCGACGAATAAGTAGTTATTGGGATAAGACGATTTACAGCTACGCGTTGCGAGCGAAGCGAAGGCGCGAGCTCCAATCAGTGGCTGAGTTTGCGTGAAACTATTAACTTCTTTGCGTGAAACTCGGCGCTGATTGGAGCTCGCGCCCTCGCTTCGCTCGCAACGCGTAGCTGTAAACGTACCATTAATTCTTTTGCCAAGTAGTTTGCCCCAATAAAACTATTCTTTATTTGGGTGTCACCCTTCCCCTTTGCGGAGAACAATGTGTTAATAACTTCTATTGTTGATAAAAAAGTAAATATCATTTGCACATAAAAATACATTTTTATAAACAAATTGGATAAAACAAAATTTAAGAGTATGAAGTCTTAAAGTTGAAGCTTGAACATGAGAATATCTGAAAACGCTACATTCCAATCGCAACCAAAATCAAAGATTATTTCCTGATAATAAAATTGTACGCAAATTAATTTTACTTTTAGTATTTTGTCCGAAAATACATTATCTTCAAAAGTGTCAATTGTATTTTGTGTACAAAATACATTTATTTCATTATTTTGAATCTTAAACGAAAACTTTTATTTTTCCCAGCTCTGTCTCAACCAACTAATGAGTAAGATGTATCCTCTAGAATCCACAGACATGATTTTCTTTCTAGTCTCAAATTTTGGCATTGGCAACATTTTTAACAACATACATTGTGCAATTAAAATACATCTTTGGAAGGTGGTGCTTTACGTTGATATTCAGACAAAACTAACACCATTAAGTTCTAAGCCTCTGAACTGTTACCACTCTTACCATTACGCGTATTATGCCGCCGGCCCAAACATCCGCATTGATTGCATTTACTAATTACCGAAACCTCAACATACACACTGACGTTCGTATCCCGGCTTATCTCTATAATCACTTCCCATTCAGGATAATGAGGATAGTTAAAAATACCCAAGTAGTTCTGCTCGACTATGGTGGTGGTGAATACAACGGACATTCTGCCGGGACTCAGCGCCGTTAAAACCGGCGACGAAACTTAATGAGTGCGAAACAATAGCGAGAATACGGGTTATCATATAAAAAGCTTGGATGGAAATTAAAGGAAATTAAGCGTGGGCCTAATCTCTTGTGACTGGTATGAATTGTGTACAACCCCCTCCGCATGAAACCTGTGGTGCGGTTGGGCTCCGGGGGTCGGGGGGCGGTTTTTTAACATTGGAACTTGACTTTAATTTATCACCAACCTGCTAATTTGTTTGCCTACAACAATGACTTAGTGTACGGGAATATGGCCGATATGTATTGGAACTTCAATACCTAATGTACGGGAAGATGGCCGCCAACAATGTCTGTGACGTCACGTAAATATAAAGCAGTCATAGCAACGAACCACATGATAAATGGTATAAATGACCCCCACTTAAAATGTGTTCTTCTAACTGAGTGGGAAGACTATAAAATATACCAATTTATTTTCTATTTTATTTATTTAATAAATAAACAGCAAGGAATTAAACAAACTTTTTACCAGTAGCATTTTTTCACTTCCTTCTTCATTCACTAGAAGCTGTTTTGTTTTCAGTGAATGAGACGGATTGAGAGTGGGAGCGCCAGGGAAGTGACCATCTCAGCTTGTGTAACTGCAGCGGTCTTTGGGTCAATGGGTATCGCATGCTAATACGCCGCGGCTTAAAAGCGTTACCAACAATTTATAGCACGTGGGGTATATTACTCAACACACTGCATGAATCTCACTCCAAACCAACATAAAACTGTCTCACAAACAAAGATAGACATTCAGAATGTGTAATATTGATTATCTTAAAGGAATAGTCAGGTGAAAAACTAAAAAACTACCATTTGTATATGTCCACCCAGCCACCCTCAAATATGGAAAACATGACTAAAAGATACCATACTTTAAAAGCGGGCGGTTAAAAAATTGAAGAAAACGTGATTTTTTGGCAAGTTGCTACCAAGTAGCACCGAGCAACTCTTCTCATGGTAATTCCCATTTACAAAAAATGTTATTTCGAGATAGTAAAACCACCACTAATATAGGCCAATTATCAAAAATCGGTCAGAAGGTTTAATGTGCATCGTTTCTCTACCGATAACATGCTTCTTAGTACGAACGTGTACTTCTACAAAATGCTCTGCAATTACTTTTTTTGTGACTTTATGTGTAGAAAAGTTGCAATCTGTTTTGAGCGGTACTGTCCGCAGTCGCCGAGTGAAGTGGCTGGATTCGTATTACACAATGAGTGCTCTGTCTATCGGGAAGGCGCTAGCGAGCTCAGAACCGATACAGCTGTACTACGCTTAAAAAGAAAAATGCAGCAGAGCCGGCGAAGGGAATCTAGTAGAATAGCTGAATGTTCACTATTTTTTTTTTTGCATTGAAGCAACATCAATGTTATTTTACACATAACTGAATTTCATGCACTTATGACTCATTGGTGATTTTTTAGTTTTTCACCTGACTATTCCTTTAAGAGTTGCGGTTTTGTCGCCTGTAAATTCAACCCTCTTTCTTGCGTTCAACTTCCGCAATCTGAGCCCAGGTCGTTCGCGGGTTTTTGATATTTAATAGCGTTGCGACAGGAAGACGGGTAAAGCGGAAATGAATTCCAAGGCATTGCGAGCGCATCTATAAGAAAGTAGTGTTGAATCTCGAAGAGCTAATATCAGTATGGGGGCGTGGAACTGTTTCCGGTTTAGTGAGCCACTAACCTCCCCTCTGCTCAACGTGTGTTCGAATCTATATACACGGTTTGACAAATGCGGATTCTTACGTTTTATCACTTTAAGAATAGAAGCTTATAGTACACGTTACAGCGATTTCATAGCATGATACTTTCACATCCCTTTGATTGATTAAATGTGGATTATACGGAACGTTCATATAGCTTGGCTTGCAGATTTCAAGAAAAGTCAAACTTGCTTTGAAAGTCGTTTTCAGCCAAGGAGATTCTATGTGGATTACCACAAAACCTGGTAATAAATGCGAATGCTATTCAATGATACTGAGTCTATGAGGATTGTCACGAAAAAAAATACGGTCTAATGAGTATTTTGTCACGAGTGAGCAATTCATATCAGGTATTTAATCGAATGATTTTTATGTTGGCTCTCCCGAGTCTATATTGCTCAGACGAATGAGCTTAATTCTATGATTGTGTTCATATTTGATTACATCAACTTGTTACGGGTTGTTTCTAACGAGCATGGATGTATTTGGCCGAGGTTTTATTAACCACATATTTTCATCGCTCGGAACCTATAAACTTACGCCAGACGCATTGTTAATAACGATTCACAATGTAATGTTAGTGAAAATAATAATGTGTAAAGTTAAAAATAACTTCTCTTTTTAATTGACCAAACACGAACGCGAGTCTTTTGTTATGAGATTTACCAGCAAATGATGCTCCAAAAAAACAACATTGCTACATTACTGAAGACAGAGGTATTTCTACTACTCCAAAATAAGTGTAAGTAACAAAGAAGAAAAGCTTTCTTCCTTTTGAAAAACTTTCATTAGAAAGAAAGTTTTTTAATCAAAAAAATAAGCCCGACAATGAAATTCTTTACTGACCCTATCCACGTTCCTTCTTAGAGCACGATGCAGCTATTTTAAGAATTTCGAAAATCGAGAACGTTCAGAGGTTTTACGGTGTTTAAATTTGAGCAGAACAAACGTTTCTTTCTAGTCTAGTCGGAAAAACATAACTATTATGAGCCGCATGACTTTTACTTGGACATTCAAACAGTTACACAGGGAACAAGGCATTATACTTGCTCACTATTTGACTGTCACAAAACATTTCTTCTGGGAGACAGACAGACAGACAGAAAGACAGACAGACAGACAGACAGACAGACAGACAGACAGACAGACAGACAGACAGACAGACAGACAGACAGACAGACAGACAGACAGACAGACAGACAGACAGACAGACAGACAGACAGACAGACAGACAGACAGACAGACAGACAGACAGACAGACAGACAGACAGACAGACAGACAGACAGACAGACAGACAGACAGACAGACAGACAGACAGACAGACAGACAGACAGACAGACAGACAGACAGACAGACAGACAGACAGACAGACAGACAGACAGACAGACAGACAGACAGACAGACAGACAGACAGACAGACAGACAGACAGACAGACAGACAGACAGACAGACAGACAGACAGATAGACAGACAGACAGACATAAGAACGCAAAGTGTTGGACGTTCCATCTAGTGACGTCAGAGATCACATTTAGATCCTTGATTAACAAACCTTGTGTTTACTTAATGCACATCACTGATACGTTTACAACAAATGGCCGCAAGGTTTATTTACAATTGTAAGCATCACTCTATTCAATAACGAATAGATTGATGTAGAACAGCTGAGTACTTATATTTACATGAGAATGTGTGTACCACATCAAATGTCTAAAACTGCAAGTAAATCAATTACATAGTTGTGTAATTCTTATTTGCAACTGTCATATCGGGTTTAATTGAACCCACTGAAAATTAGTTCTTGTAACTGAGTGGGTACAGACAATAAATGCTAATTTGTTTTACAGCAAGTGATTTATTTGTATGTTTATGAAGACCAAACTTATCGCGTAATTAACAAGTCACAACGTAATCACATTACAAGAAGTAAGTAAGTAAGTAAGTAAGTAAGTAAGTAAGTAAGTAAGTAAGTAAGTAAGTAAGTAAGTAAGTAAGTAAGTAAGTAAGTAAGTAAGTAAGTAAGTAAGTGACTTACTAAATATGTAAGAAAACAAAAGGTCAGTTTACACACTTGTCTATGATTTAAGATTTAAGGAAACCATAGCAACGTTAGCTCTTACACCAAACATTTTCAGCCCAGCCAATGACGAGAGGCGACGTTTTATAAATCCGGCCAATGGTAGCGATCCTAAGTAAAACAGTTAGGAAAATAAAACCTTTAATAATTCTTATTGCATGAAGAAAATGTATTATTGAGTTGATATCATATTTTAATTTATTTTCATGAATCTTCCTAAAGAAATAGTTGGTTAGTTTACTTTTATTTGTCTAACTCGTGTGTGATAAAATGAAGGTTTTGCGTGCCCAGTAAGTAGACACCAGACTGAGTTTGTTATTCAATTTCAGTTTAAATAGCTTTTATTATTTATATTTGAATTCATTTCCACGTATTCCGGGTAATTATTCATATTGAAATCACAGTTATTCCAGTGACGAGAAGCTGTGACGCGCTTCTCAAATAAAACTGGATAATGGTTATAAGTTGGATTAATGCTCGAGAGGGAAAGAAAAGTGCATTTATAAAAGTCAAAGATAAGACGGAAGAGTGAAATGAAAGGTGTGCGAAGACGGAAAGGGGTGGGGGGGGGGCGGAGGGGGGGGGGGGAGGGGTAGCCCGTACAACATTGATCGATGTTGACAGCCTGACAAGTAAGGAGTTGTTGACTTTCTTTATGGGAAAATTCAAAGCCTTTGGGAAATTGATGAAAAGATTTATGATTCGGTGAAGACGAGAGACTTAATCACCTGAGCAATACGATTAGATGGTAAAACCCTGTGAAATATTAATACTCAGTCTTGGAAAGTAATCAGAGGAAATAACAGGTAATAGAGAATTGTTAATAAAGAAAAATGAAGTAAATACGAGGTTCCCTCTTAGATTGTGTTTCCTCGGGGGACTTGAAGTACGCACAGTAAACAGTAGCTTCGTCCCAGACCAACGGTAACTGAAAATAATGGAGTCTTAAAAAAACAAACAGTTTCAAACGGAAGACAGAAGTTTCTAAAAAAAAACAATTTTTTGGAAAGCGTGTGAAATGAATCTAAATGATGTCTTCTAGTCTTCAATGTAGAAGATTAACTTAATGTATTTACATTGTTAGATCAACATGTTGCGTGAGGAATAAAACATGTTGTAAAACATGATAATGTTGTGTAAAACACAGTGAAGTGTCCTATGGCCGCATCTCATGTGCATGGACAGCTTTCCAGCTGACAGTGCAGGACAGCTTTCCAGCTGACAATGCTGACACAAGCGATTGATACTAATTGCGAAACCGATGCATAAACACAATCACTGCGTATATATATGTATGCTGAATTTAATTACGAAATAGTTCGAAATAAAATTGGAATGAACTGGTCAATTTCCCCCAAACTTAATTAAACCTGAAAATACTTTTTATTCATTGCTATAATTTGTTTAATTACATTCAAAAAATGTATTACGTGAAATGTATAAATTGTACTTTTAATTTAAAACGATGATTACGGTACAAACAAGCACAAAAATAATCATACTTTTATAATATGTCATGCACTCATCATGCATTAAATTAATAAAGGTTGAACATAACACTGCTGTTTTCGGTTTCAACTATCATTTTATAGAACCGTTAGTGATTACTTGGGCTCTGAAAAGCTTAAAAAGCCTGCCGAGTTGTGTTGTAGGCCTACTCTTGCGCGCAAGGATTCAAATATATAGAAATAGCGATTCAAAAACGTTACATTTTGTAAGTGCGCATATAGATGGGAGACATAGAGGCTTATAAGGTTGATGGAATGTCCAACACGAACCCCTGTGCCCGTTCTTTTGAGATGTAGTTAATCCTCCCCAGGTGAGACCCTATAGTGTGTAGCCATCTAGGCAGGTTTGTTATATAGTCTCATTACAAACACTGCATTTGTTGATATCAATAGGTAATTTGTTATTCAATTTTCACTTTCAATTTTTTTATTAAGACACGAGTACAATACAATGGTTGTTATAGATATTTCAAAATATCGTAAGTAAGCCAACCACATGAGTTCCAAGACTTGTTCGTGGCTACCTTATTACAATGTTGGTCTTTACATTTTAAACTATATTAAGTTAGAACTATAACTAAAACCAGAACAGAACTATGCTAATTTGTAATTCAATTTCCTAGTGAGGATTTTTGTACTGTATTTCCCTAATTTACTTCTAGCTTACTTTTTATTTAACTACTTTTCACAGTAAATAACTGCGAAAATGCATTCAACGAAAGTCACCAATTAAAAACCCTTCCGATCCCAGCACGTAAGGCAATAGAGATATGACGTCAAATAGTGTGTGTTTGGTGGAAATGTCATTATATTATGACAAATCTGCAATTTAGGTCAGCAAAGGTATTTCTCCTTCTCCAAGTTGGTTGAAGCAGTGGCAATGGTGGATATTTGTAACTTCTGATGAAGGTTATAAGAAAATATTAAATACATTCTTTTAGTTCCCAGAAGTTGGTAACAACTCTTTTTTAAATAGCTTTCTTTAAAAAATAAAGTATACTTTCTTTCAAGTCCCCGAAAAAGGAACGAATTGATAGTGTTTGAAAGTTGTTACCCGCCAGGTGACTATGCTGCCTCTCAGATCAGCGTTCTGAAACTAGATAAGATAGAAACATCAGCTCTCAACGTTTGACGTAGGCGTTCCATCCAGGCGTTCCATCAAGGGTCAACGCGAGTCTTTTGTTTCCTGTTCACGAATCAGTAAACAATCGAGTTGACGTTGTGAGAGATTGACTTCTGAGAAGATGAACTTGTCTCTTCGTGTATCATCTTGAAACAATTTCACGGGCCAATGGTCGCACTACTCTCCATATCTGTCTCTGACGTCATAGTCCAGGGCTCTCAGAGCTAATTAGGAGACTCAATACAATCTCGGCCTTTACAACCTAGTTAGAGTTTCTTGACCACGGTTTGATACAATTTGTGCCTTCAGTATTGAAAAGAAGAGTAAGATTAAAATCCGTGATAAATGTTAACTTTGTAAATAACTCAAAGAATTACGTATAATGTAGAGGCCATGGAAGTTAACAACCACCTCAGTGTTGAGAAGAACTTTTGGATAGGTGTCGAAACACCAATAGTTAAGAGTAATAATTAAATTAAGTAGCAAAACATTTGCACTATAACGATTATAAGAGCCGGTTCACATAAATGACTATTGACTATTGATTTGATTAAGCGATTTGAACCATAGGCGATACGTGCTGACGTTTACACAACTTTACTTTTGACTTTTGACTAACGAATTGAAAATATCTCAATTCCTTGGTCAAGTCTTAGTCACAGCCAGTCAGCGCGCAGAACTCTCTCGCAGCCAATGTAAGGAGTCTTGTTGGTTTTGTGGCTTGACTAGGAAATAACCACGTTGGGGTTGAAGTCAATAGTCAATAATCACCAGTCATTTGTGTGGACGCGGCTTAACAATATCAAAAGCAACACAAGTATCTAAAGTTTTATTCCAATTGACATTGTTGCATTTAGTGGCACCGTCAAGATATGTAGAGCTTTAGTATAGAAACAAAATTAAAAACACCTACTGGTTAAGTACTCCCCACTAGAGGTTGTCTCGTTGCCAAGAGTCGGAAGGAAATCTTTGGCTTCATCAGATAGCGAATAGAGGTAGATCTGCAAAGAACTGTTACAGACATATTAATAACTATGTTCAAATCTCTCAATCACAGTGTTGACCATAACGATAAGTGTAACAGGGTCTTGGGAGTGGATTGTGTTGGGCTCATTATCGATGCCTACTCGTTGTGTGAGACAGCAAGATAATAGCCTTGATTTCGAATAGGGGGCTGTGACGACAAAAGTCGGACAGTTTCATTGCTTTGATTGGCGCTTGTCTGATAGAAGACACTGTGGACGGTGGAGTGTCTATTTTTGTATTCGAAAAATTTGCTATTGGTTGTTCGATTCCCTCCCAGCTTCTGTCTCCATCTAGTGTAACGGTGCCTCCTCTATACTCGCATCGTGTAATGCGGCCTCCTGACTATAGGCACCGTGTGTTAGTACATACAGCGCTATGTGCGGACAAATTTAGCAACTTATTGCTGAAGATTTCATTCCGCGGTTGAAAATAGTGCTGGATATTATTGTGAAATATCTTGTTTTTTGTTTTGTGTTTGTTATTTTCTTGTTGATGTGTATTTATTTTGTTTTCTGTTTGTTTTTTATTGTCTGGTTTTGTTTGTGTTTGTTTTGTGTTGTTTGTTGTTAGCAAGTCTAAAACGTGTCCTGATTTAAATGGCGCGTTGCCTTTTAAGATGGACCGATGGGATTCATAAACTGCCCAAAATTTTTAAAATCCGTACCGGTATTTAATTAATCAATTTTCATAATTTTGCCATTACCGACGTAGGAAGAACGACGCTGCTTCAGCACAAAGTTGCGTGACATTGCCACTTGAGCGCTTCATTCGTCTTCACTAGCGCCTTCAGTGGCCAAACTCGGTGCCTATTCGCGGCTAGTGTAATGCGGCCTCCTGCCTCTCTACTCGTATAGTGTAATGCGGCCTCCTGACTCTCGGCGTAAGTTTTCTCATGAGGGCCGCCGTCACTTGAGCGAGCATCTCACTACAAGCTCTCTACTCGCAACTAGTTATAACCTTCTCCGACGTATTGCCTTACTGACAAAAGCCTCGTGGGCCCTCCATACAAGCACACAACTCCTTGGGCCCAATGGTCTGGTCTAGTCTAACCATTGTGTGACCCCGTGCACAGGTAGGCCTGTGAGACGGACACGGAACTCGACAACCGACAGTTCGAATAACTTTGAATCCTTTACAGAAGACTGGAGTATATTTGTTCCAGGATGCCTAGCCCAGATTTGGCATGGATGCCTTGTGGTGCAGCGTGGTTCATCTTTATATTGTAGGGTGTATTCACATATTGCGCATGGTGGCCATTCTGGAGGCATGGCATATTGTAGGGTGTATTTACATATTGCGCATGGTGGCCATACTGGAGGCCACAATGCCATGTGATTGGTAGTTTATTGTTACTATGTTTCAGCTGCAATTTTGTTAAAGTTTTCTGTTATCTAATTTTGGTTTGCTATTATTTCTTAAAAGCAATATAAATAAACTCTTATTTTGGCAACTCTTTTTGTTGTTGACAATGACAAACATAATCATTTCCGTATAAACTTTATCGGGGGATAGACGTGTTTAAACTCTTATATTTCTCCGTAAACAATATTATTCGTTTTCTATTGACAGCTAAATACTCCCTATTATGTCTCTTTCTCATCGCCTCAATGTGCAACTTTACCGAAATATCGTAGGATTATCCTCGGTGAAAGCATTGGTGAAAGTGGCGCTTTGTCTTCAGCAATCTTTGACATGTTCAAGCCCCCATCGTTGCAATTCATCATTGATACGTATCAAATATGAATATGATTGTATTTTTACAACTTGTAATAATATAACGTGATGATGAAGTACAAAGTAATGTTATCTATTTCTTCCTTTCTTTATTTAATTTGTGCTGACTTTTGAAGAAAGCAGTTTGTAACAGGCTTTCGAATATCCATCCAGAATGTACTTTTGAAATGTTCGTATTTTCGAGTGGTCCTTTTTCGTGACCTTGTAGATTGTAGCCCCAGTGACCTTGCAGCCCCAGTGACCTTGTAGCCCCAGTGACCTTGCAGCCCCAGTGACCTTGTAACCCCAGTGACCTTGCAGCCCCAGTGACCTTGCAGCCCCAGTGACCTTGTAGCCCCAGTGACCTTGCAGCCCCAGTGACCTTGTAGCCCCAGTGACCTTGCAGCCCCAGTGACCTTGCAGCCTCAGTGACCTTGCAGCCCCAGTGACCTTGCAGCCCCAGTGACCTTGTAGCCCCAGTGACCTTGCAGCCCCAGTGACCTTGTAGCCCCAGTGACCTTGCAGCCACAGTGACCTTGCAGCCCCAGTGACCTTGCAGCCCCAGTGACCTTGCAGCCCCAGTGACCTTGTAGCCCCAGTGACCTTGCAGCCCCAGTGACCTTGCAGCCCCAGTGACCTTGTAGCCCCAGTGACCTTGCAGCCCCAGTGACCTTGCAGCCCCAGTGACCTTGTAGCCCTAGTGACCTTGCAGCCCCAGTGACCTTCAAAGCTCCAGAGAGGCTGTGGAATAAAAGAAGATTTCAACCGTAAAGTCCCGTCATGCACTGCGACCTCAGTAAGCGCATATAGATCATATTCATATCCAGGCTGCCAGGCTCTTTCTCAACTATATATTTATACAGGAAGCTGGTAATGTCATGAAGATTTAGAGTGCTCTAGCGCTTCTTGGTTCAAGAATATTAAAGAAAATATATTGTTTAGCTGTGAAAAGGACAAAAGAATAATCGTCTACTGAACCAATGAAATACAAGCCCGTTGCGTTGCATTCAAATTGTTTGCTAAAAGTGTCGATAAAGTTATAATATTTGTGCTTTAATTAATCATATATGTACACACACATGTATTTAATAATTCTAAAACTGAAATAAATCATTAAAAGATGTATCTGTAAAATATTGTCAAATTATTAATTATTTCCGGAAAACAGAGTAATTCCATAAACACACATCAATACAAACAAATCTCTCACCACAATATCCAAACGATGTTCGCAGCACAAAACGAGCCCTCCAGCTTGGAACCTCACTTCCGGCTGTGCACCACTTCTACACACTGGTACACCACTACTAGACACCACTAGTACACCACTACACCAGTACTCAACATTATTTTAGTTACCATCATTATTATCTGTGGGGACCACGTAACTTAAGGAACAAAATACTTAAAACAATCTATAAAAATGAACTGTAAAAATGTACTAGTAGTAAGAATTAAAAACAAACAATACCATTATTTGCAGTGTGACATGTTTCAACGCCCGCATAACACAGAAGGAATGGCTGCGTATGATCGTCAGTGTGGCCCGTATATCACCGCATGAAAACCATGAAATAAAATACCCATTCTATGAGCGCGGTGCATTTCCTAAAAGCGCATAAATCAAGACACAGCCAGACGTGCGTTGCAGACCTGGGTACTGTGCATCCCCATACACTAGTAAATAACACTAGTGAACACTAGTAAATATACTGGCCACGCTGTAAGAAGCGAGGTGTTTCCTAAAACTCTGAAAAAGACGGTCGCTCCACACGGTCTATTTCAACGGTATTCAACTCGAGATTGCCCGATACCTGCATTGTTATTGTCCAGTGCATTGACTGCACCAACCGTGAATGGAATGTGACCCGACTACGTCTGACAACACGCGGGCGATATTATCACTACAATACCTGAGACAAGAGAACGGGATGCAACTAGATTTAGGTTGGTAGTTGTCACACGCGTCACTACCCTATTACATAATCCGTGACGACAACACCTTGCAAGTTAATTTGACGGGACTTTATATTGTATGTTCTTTATCGCTCTTTACATTCACATTAATACAATTTAATATAACATATAATAAACAATAAACTAAACTTAACTACACTAAACAACAGCTAAACTACATTAAATTAAGATCAAGACAAAAACACAGATAATGCAAGGTGTTGTCGTCACGGATTATGTAATAGGGTAGTGACGCGTGTGACAACTACCAACCTAAATCTAGTTGCATCCCGTTCTCTTGTCTCAGGTATTGTAGTGATAATATCGCCCGCATGTTGTCAGACGTGGTGGGGTCACATTCCATTCACGGTTGGTGCAGTCAATGCAGTGGACAATAACAATGCAGGTATCGGGCAATCTCGAGTTGATAAATAGGCGATAAGTTATATAAACAAAATTGTAGATTATAGTTATAATAAATAGATAATTAAGATAATATTAATACAATAATATAATAATATAATAAGCAATAAACTAAACTAAACTACACTAACAACTTAACTACATTCAATTAAGATAAAGAGAAATTATGTCATGTAAAATGATACAGTAGGTAGAAACTGACAAAGACGTATTGGGAACCGAAGTTAGTAGAAGCAATGGCTAATATTAAACTCTAGAGTAGAACAATAGTAAATAGCACTAGTAAATAACACTAGTAAATAACCGCTGTACGTGCTCCCTGTATCGGCCCGGCCTTGTGTTGAGCGCTGCACATTTCAATAGTCAGCCATCTCGGCCTAACACAACTACAGCCGTAAGCGTCCTCTAAGTTTGCAAATTTGCAGTTCGTGTGTGTCTATATATATATCTATTCGTATTTCCGCTCGGGGTCGGGTTTTCGTGTGAGCGTGTTGATGTCTCTATCCTAATTAGAGAGCAAATACTAAACACGTCAGCCAACTTCAGTATGCGTAATGTTCTCTTTGTGCGGCTCTATCATATATACATTGTGTTTGTTGCTGGAGAAGACAGAGGGGGTGAGGGGGGTCTCTGCCTGTGATCATCCCCCACCCCCGCAAGCAATTCAAGCCACTCTCCAAGTAATGAACAGAATGGCGTCTGTTCGCCCCCGGCCGACGCTCTAAGATAATCACGGCGATTAGTTATAAGTAACTGATCTGGTCATTGAGCAATATCCACTTACCTAACTCCCACACCTTGCGACGGTTTGTATGTTTGTCAGCACCGGGGGCAATGTAGTGTAGACATGTGCTCACAATGAGATCGGTTGCAAGTGAACGCGGCCACTTGCAATCAAACATCAAACGGTTTCACGATGTCAGAGTGGACTTCCTTTCCTGGCGATACAATACGATAGTGAGTCTGCAGGGCATAGCTACGGTCAAGTCTGCCTTCAATGACGATATAGCTCGTGTAATTCAACATCAGAGTGGGAATATAAACATAGTAAGGAGTATTTACACTTATAGTCCCGTCAAATTAACTTGCAAGGTGTTGTCGTCACGGATTATGTAAAAGGGTAGTGACGCGTGTGACAACTACCAACCTAAATCTAGTTGCATCCCGTTTTCTTGCCTAAAGCATTGAGTTTAATAGTGTAGGGTAGAGTCCCAGCGGCCATTGGCGACTGTCTACCCATAAATCGCCGTGTACGCTACTAGTACTGGGGGGAGCCGCTAGGTGCCGCCACATTCAGGTATTGTAGTGATAATATTGCGCGCCTGTTGTCAGACGTGGTGGGGTCACATTCCATTCACGGTCGGTGCAGTCAATGCAGTGGACAATAACAATAATCCCGCAGTGAATACCATTGGAATAGACCGTGTGGAGCGACCGTCTCTTCTCAGAGTTTTAGGGGACACCTCGCTTCTTACGGCGTGGCCAGTATTCATACACCACAGCATAATAGTCCTAGACTTGATGCCAGCGATGTAAACACGTTTGACGTTTTAGTAAAGAAGTTGTCCTGCGTTATATTGTGGTGATGGATCCGAACTAGCCTATGCTGGACACAAATTATCTGAACAAATACAATTTAGACCCCTTAGAAATAACACGACAAAAAGTCACAGGTTTTCCACAATCTCTTATTATTATTTTATTCTATTATTACCAACTAGGAAAACGCTCTGTGTGACGCGTTGATAAGCGAGCGCGTCCATGTCTACGAACTTTCTGGCGAAAAGTTTTTTTTTTTTTTTTTTTTTTTTTATTTATGACTCCAAGAACCCACAAAGCCAAGACTTGGCTTAACTGTGGTACATAATAAAAAATATTATACATAGTGACAGAACAGAACAGAAAACGGAACATGTATTTACAATAACAAAATAATGTATAGAACTAAATACTTGAAACTACAAAGAAAGTGAACTTTACAAAAATCAATACAAATGCAGAATTAACTTGTTTACAGTAATTAAAATATAAACGGAACATTCACAGTAAAAAGGTGTCAGAAAGTAGATGTGTTTTTAGTTCAGATTTAATTTTAGAAATAGACGACAGGGTTTTGAGTGAGGATGGTAGCATATTAAATATAGTTGGCACAGAATAAGACAAAGAGCGTTGGCCATATTTGTTAGTATAATTAGGAACTTGTAAGGTGCCCGCCACTTTGAGCCTTGTCTCCTTACAGGTGTCCATAGGGATCTTAAAATCCGGTTTAAAATAAAAGTACAACAAAAATCTATATACGAATAAAGAATAAATTGGCAGTATATTACAAAATGAAAATATTTGTTTTCTAGAAAGTGTAGTATCGATTTTGATGTCGCATATTACCATTTTTAGCATTCTAACTTGTAGGTCTTCAACCCTTTGCGTATGGCACCGCGAAGCATTGCCCCAAGCTAGAATGCCATATAAAATTAATGATTCGGCCATAGATTGATAAACGGCTCTAAATAATGTAAAGGGCAGAATATATTTAAGTGCATACAATCGAGAAGAGCATGAGCGTAGTTTATTACATAGTTTATCAATATGATTTCTCCAAGAAAAGTTACGATCAACAATTACGCCCAGGTACTCATACTCGTCCACACATTCTATTTTTAAACTGCAATCACAATATGTCACTTCATCCACATTATGAAGGCAATTAAAATCATGATAAATGATATTTATAGGAAAGTCTCTTTCACGATTATGGGGAGAAGAAATATGTAAAACTTTAGTTTTAGACGAATTAATTACTAATTCATTATCGTGATTCCAACGCAGAAGGTTATTAAAATCAGTTTGCAACATTTCTTGTGCAATACGAATATCTGAATGCACGGCAAGTAAGACAGTATCGTCAGCATAAGATAAAATAATGCAAAAAATAAGACATTTGGACATAAAATTAACATAAATCAGAAATAGAGTCGGTCCCAAAATAGACCCTTGTGGGACCCCAGAATCACAAGGTCTTTCTTCACTTGATTGGCCGTTTACTTTAACCTGCATAAATCTATTAGTTAAATAATTTTTAAACCAGTCTAACGCAATTCCACGGATGCCAATTGACTCTAAAGCTCGTAATAGTTTCTGATGGTTGAGGGTATCGAATGCTTTACTGAAATCTACAAATAATGCCAAAACTTGCATATTGTCGTTAAGTTTAGAATTGACGTAATTGGAGAACTCTAATAACAGTGTGGAGGTACTCTTTCCTTTTTGAAAACCAAATTGTTTACTATTTATAATCCCGTATTTATTTAAGTATTCGATCAAGTTGTTAGCAACATGTCTTTCTAAAAGTTTCTCAATACTTGGCAATATTGCAATAGGTCTGTAATTAGAGTAAAGCGTATGGTCACCCTTCTTATATATTGGTTTAATTATTGATTTTTTGAGGCGCTTAGGGATGATACCGGTCTCCATCGATTTGTTTATTAACACGACTAGTACAGGAGCAATAGAGTCCTTGACAAATTGCAGGTCTTGAACACGTATCTTATCTACACCTGGCTGTTTAAAAGGCTGTGCGAGTCGCGCGCGGAGACCAGCGATGCGCCAACACAACTTCGTGTTTACCATTTTTTTTTGTGCTCCAAAGAAATGGTATGTAGCCGACGATATGATCATTCTTCAGAGATTTTAATGCCCTTTCTTATGGATATTATAGTTTTTCGTTTCAAAAATCCATGTTTAACGTGTCGTCAGTTAAATTGTACGGTGTGTTCGGTCCATTTTAGTTTTCTGACGATAGGTTTAATAGTTTTGAATGTACAGAGTTGCAAAACATAACAAATGTAGGCGAGTGAATTCTTCGCGCTATAACATGTTTTCTATGGTGATAACTTATTTAGTCTTTTTTAAAACGAGTGGCAACTGTTTGTGCGTAACTGTGCGTAACGGTGTGGAGAGTGTCTCCGCGCGGTGGCAGTTTCATGAAGCTCAACTCCGCGAGCGGAGCGGGAGACAAGATTCGAGCGAGAGGCATCACTGGCAGGTGGTGGAATGGCATGCCAGACGTAGGGGTAGGAAGGTGTGTCCTCGAGGCATAGACTGATCTATGCGAGGATGTTTTGTCATACCGCACAATAACAACAGACAGACTTCCTGGTCAACCCATCCATTCTATAACAGTTGTTTTGCAGACAGACCAAGCAAGATACGCACCGTATAAATAAGCTTGACCCGGAACTAATTGGTACATAATTTTTTTTGATCAGAAGTTGTTACTTATGTATACCTACATGCACATTAGAAACTTTACTTCTGTCCGACACCCCTAATTAGCGTAATTAATTAAAATGTAAAAGTTAATTAATGCTCATATTGATTATTTTTGAAGATTATTGGTCATTTATATTTTAACCACATCAAGCAATTAATTTTGTTATTTAAAAAATTACTTACATCAATATAAGTACTCCGGTAATCATTAATTAATTATCATTAATTATAATAACAATTTCAATTAAATGCTTCCCGTGTAAAATTGGTACTATTGAATATTGTTTTGACAGTTTTAAATATAAGAATAATAACATGCAAAACATGTGTAGAAACTTTACTGCAATCAAAATATTATTTATATGATAAATAAATCAGCATAAATAATAATTAGTTATCACGTTAATAACTGACATTTGTACAAATTTGAACATATGCAATATGTTATGCAATATGGTATCAAAAGAAAGCTTCTGATACGTCGATTTTAATATTGGTACTCTCAGGGTCATTCGAACACATTTCCAAAGTTTTTATAGGGGGGCAGAAAGAATGGGAGGGGGGGGGGGGGGGATAAATGAAGAATATCTTCAAACGTATCAAACGAAAGCTATTACGTGGTTATTAGTAGAAATACTTTTAGAGTGATGAAATACGATATAGCCTACCCTAGTGTTGGGCTAATAGAGGGATGGGGGGTGGGGGAGGGGGGGGGGGGGGGGGCGGTAAACAGTGTTATCATTTCCCAATTTTACGTCTGATTTTTTACACTGATTTCACTTTTTAGAGATGGGGTCCGATTACTCTGATACAAAACTCCAGGCTCAAATATCAGAATTTAACAAAATGGGTACTGTAATTAATTACCACGTAGTTTTTTTAACTAAGTACCTAAGCAAAACAGTATAATGCAAAGATTGTGCCAGTGTAACCAAACGAAGTTTTAGTTGATGACTATTTGACGAATACAGTGATTGCATTTATTATTACAACGATATATTAACTCAACTTAATTCCTATGTAAATGAGATTGGTACGTTTCACTTCTTGTCAACCACGTACAAAAATTAAAGCCGCGAACGTTGATGGAGATACAATTGAAGTTGATCATTTGTTGCTTTTCCAACAACTCTTGAGTGTCCTTCGAGAGTCATCAGAGGATGATTTAGACGCATCGCATACCTTGGTCCAGAGACATATCTTATGAAGGGTTATAGTTTGTGAAGAGCATAAAAAGCAAATATCATATTACAATTACTGTAGTATTTGATGGCTACGACAATGGGTCATCAACTAACGACATATTAATAATTTTCAAACACCAACGAACAGGCGTTTAGAACGGATGCAGCTTCTTGAAGTTGCATCGTAATTTAGAGCAGACCACTTTACAATTACATCGTAGAATTTGAACAAATATGTAGTGGGACTGGTGGCTTGTCAGTGTTTTTTGATAGAGCAGAGCACATCTAAACTTCAACAAGCCAAAAGTTTAATAATAATACACTCACAATGTGATAAAGAGACGCTAATGATATAAGTGGTCGAGTCTCACGCTGAATACTGTTTTAGCAGTTATTAATTTATGTGTAAACTTCTGTCATGGCTTACCATTTTCCAACAGGCCAATTGCTTTTTCACTGCTTTCAAGAATCTCTGTGTTAGGAGATGTGGGATTATTGGAAATATGTGAATTTAAAAAAAATCTTATGCAAATGTCTTGAATAGCAAAGCTTAATCCATTCTACACATTCTTGAAGTAGTGTCACTTCCACTTATTACGCGAATGAATTATTAACCCAGCTTGGTGTTTATGTAACGCATATTCCATATTTTCTGTTTGATGGCACCCAGCTTTCAACTCCGATTTCAAGATAAGATCATAAACAGGATTTTCGTGATTGAAGAAATACATACAATTACTAGCAAATCTGAATCATCACTAGTGAGGGTGCTGTTTTCATGGTTAGTTGACTTTACTGTTGTAATTACAATTAACACATCGGCGTTATCTTGAGCTTAAAGTACTGTGATGTAAAAAGCTTAGTGAATCTTCATTTTTTTTTATCATTCTATTGAGAGTTGTTCTTTGTTTTATATTGACTAACAATGACATATTTTACTCGTATACTTGATTGTATTCTGTTACCACCGATAGAGGTGGCTCAGCGGTAAGACGCGAGACTCTAATTCGGGAGGTCGCCGGTTCGATTCCGGCCACCGGCAGTCCTGACTGAAGTTTTTTTCCGAGGTTTTCCTCAGTCGTAAAAGCGAATGCTGGGATTGAGTCATAGTATCAGCCCTCGGACAATCCTTCCCAACTATCCAAACACCCTAATAACCTAGTTAGCCACCTGAAGAGGGGCACATCAGGTAAAGCTGGTGTGCACCCTAGAACGGGTATTCCTACAAAAATTATTATTATTATTATCTGTTACCACCATTCCGTTTCAAATATGTGACGTCTTTTGGTGATTGCTCTCTATCGTAGCTATCAAATGCTTGGTCTTATGATATTTGCATCTGATGTCCTTTACATTATTATATATTACACAAAGGTTTTAGAAGCTAGACTATCGAGTCTAAGGCCCGAATGCATAGTTCACACTCAAGCCCTCCTCAACTCAGCCTCTCCTCAGCCTCACCTAGCCACCAATCACAGAGCTGTCCGCATGGCAATGCTCTTCCGTGATTGGTGGTTGGGCGAGGCTGAGGAGAGGCCGAGTTGAGGAAGGCTTGAGTCTGGACTATGCATTTGGACCTAAGCCAATATATACGATGCAGTAAATCCTATCTATCAATCACAAAACAATTGCGTTAATCTTATTAAGATCAAAGACTCAATGAGTGTCAAATCCGACCCAAAATTGACTTATGGAGGACGCTCTTTAACCCCCCCCCCCCCCCCCCCCCTTTTAGCCAAACACTAGGGTAGATTGTTTTTTAATCATTCTAAAAATATTTGTACTAGCAATACAAAACGTATTTAGCTTTCGTTTGATTTTGATACGTTTGACGATATTCCTTATTTATCCCCCCTCCCCCTCCTTCTTTTTACCCCCCAAAAAAACTTGGGAAATGTGTTTGAATGACTCTGAGAGTACCGATTTTAAAATCAGCGTATCAGCAGCTTTCTTTTTATACCCATTTTTGTCTATGTTCAAATATGTAACTATAACAGTTTTAATGAAATAATTATTAATTATGCTGATTTATCATACAAATAATATTTGTATTGCAGTAAAGTTACTACACTAGTTTTGTATGTTATTATTCTTATATTTAAAACTGACCAAACTATATTCAATCGCACCAACTTTACACGGGAAGCATTTAATTGAAATTGCTATTATAATTAATAGTAATTCATTAATGACTACGGGAATACTTATATTGTTATTAGTAATTTTTTAAATTTCAAAATAGATTGTTTGATGTGGTGAAAATATAACTTCTCAAAAATCTTCAAAAATAACCATAACATGAGCATTAATTAGTTTTAACATTTTAATTAATTATGCTAATTAAGGGTATCGAACAGCAGTTAAGTTTCTTATGCGCATGTAGGTACACATAAGTAACAACTTCTGATCAAAAAAAAAATTCTGTACCAATTAGTTCCGGGTCCAACTGTTCGTTGCTTGGACTAAAAGCCAAGCCAGAACCGATGCTGTGGAGGCCTGCACGGACCTACTTCTAAAGCCCCGGCCCCGGCATAATGGCGAGCCCTGCCTGACCGGGGCCCTTAGTGAGTAATCTAATCAAAAACCGGGCATGGCTCGAGCCCGGGTGAAGGTAAATTGACCCGTATCAGCCCGGTCACCTGCCAATATTAGCCCGCTCAACTGCCAACAAGACAAAATAGACAACATATTATAAAAGCCCGAAAATGCCCGATTTGATTATTATAGTCTATAATCGTAGGCACGAACCAGCCAAAATAATATTATCAGTGCCCAAGCCGGATACTGCGCAGGGCTCTACCAGTCAGTACAGTTCTCTTCCTGAGTTGAGAGAGAGCATGCAACAGAAAGTGTTGTAAACATCATGTTTCGTATTGTATTCGCAAGTGGCTAGTTCCAAGAAACGGTTCGTCACAGTGTCTGGCGGTGTAGTAAAGCCATTAGAAGGACTATCAATAGGATGCCAGCCTCTCTCAACTCGGCTGACTCAAACACACCCTGCGGCAGTATGAGTGTCACCACGAACAAGCCGAGAGAGCGTGAAAGAAACGGACGTAGCTTCGCCTTCGACGTCCAAGCTCAGACTGAACACAATAACTCCCGGTAGCAGGTATAAAACCGAGAACCTTTTGCGCGACGCTGCCCGTTAAGTGAGTCGATCATTTCCCTAACAGTTGGAAGAGTAACTGGTTTCATGAAAAACGATTGACTCACAGGGATATTGACATTCTGAGCTCGCTGCAATGTAACAACGTCACAATCATGTTTCAACGTACTTATTTCGTCAACAAATGAATTCACAAAATTGTTTACAACTAGGTTCACATCTACGTCTTTACACAAAAATTTATTGATTACGTCATCAACTGACATTCGTTTCTTTTTTCCAGTGATCTGGTTGATAATTTGCCACGTCTCTTTTAAGTCCCCTCGTGCGTTTAGAATTAACTCGCGATAAAACTTTATCTTTGCTTTGTTTATAGCTTTTGTAACTTTATTCCTGTACGCATTATACTCCGTTCTAAGACGGGTTTTCTTTTCACCAAGGATACAGTTTTTCCAATCTTTAAAAAGTCTATCTCTAACTTTCGTCATAATAACAAGTTCGTCAGACACCCATATTTTGCGAGGTCTATCTCTTGACTTAGGTATTTTATTCCCCCTGAAGATAGAACTGTCATAAGCTTCTGTAAACTGTCTAGATATTATAGTGTATATTTCTTCTGGATCATCGGATCAGTTCTCAAAGCTATCGTTATTGTTCAATGTAAGAGATAAAGATAAAAAAAATGAAAACAACAAATTAACAGCAATACAAGAATGCTCATTGCAAAAATGTTTCTAATTTCCTCAGCTATTATACTTTCCGACAATGTCGTGCACTGTGCGTTGCTAAGATTTTTTTACAGACGCCAATCACGAGCCACTGCGTGAAATGCCGTATGACTTCTACCCAGCCATGAATCTGATTGTTTAGTGACCTTGCGCTTACGCTCAAAACTCATGTTATCCTTAAGGTATTTAGTTGGTTTTGAATATTTATTAGCCGTAGCCGACAAGAGCTGGAAGATACCACCCTTACCAAAACTAAAAACATGTAACATTGTAATATAGTTGTTTCTGAAGTACAACACATTAAATATAATACCCTTGTAATAGTGACATCCGAGCTTTGAGAATGTTTTACGGTGAATTGCATTTAATAACTGCTTTTAATAAGCTTATAAAATGGATTAATTTTTGTTATTATTGCAATAATTCTATTTTCTTCATTTCATTTCAATCCACCACAACAGTAAACACTTTTTGTAATAAAACACATTTTGATAAACATTTGTACAGCTTTTATTCAAAACTAAATTTCACACGGGATAAAGCACAAACAATGTGAGCACACGCATTGATTTTCTTTAGCTCAACTTCGCAACAAGTTTAATTTATTACCGGTTTTCAATTAGTCATAGTTAACTCTGAGTAAATCTTAGAAACTTTACCACCGCTAGCTCAGAATCATAAGCACGAGCTAAAAAAAAAAAAAACTGGGTTAACGATATATTTTATCCCAGGATTTATTAAAATCTCACTTCAACACATGGTTAGTTGAGCTAGTGTTTATTTTCTAACGTTGGCTACAATTATTTCAATCTCGCAACCGTGTAATAATGAATACTCTTGCAGCGCTCATAGCTTACGGCCACAGCTGCTATACTTCACACTCACTGTAAACATCTGAATAGCAAAAAGAGAAACTCACATGTTAATCTGGGCTTTCATGGAGAACCCGTGTGGGGTTTATATACGGCAGGGGCTGATTGGGGGGTGAGTTTTATAACACAAGGAGAAGATGATTGGACACATGTTTGAGTGATGAGACAAAGTAACATATCTATACGCTAAACAAACGTGTATCTTTCTTCACGGACTATCCAGCAATATCTGCATCGATTTAAAAAAAGTACGAAGTTCATATTTAATATCATGCTAATCAGTTTTATTTAAAAAAATAAAACAAATACGTCCACCCAACCAAGACCTTTTTAAGATTTGTGTGAAATCAGATCTGTCTTCATTCTCTTTACCGTGCATACGCACAGTGCTTGCATTAAGTTGTAGATATGTCAAAAGCCAACCGGTAGCCCCCCCCCCCCTCCCCCACCCTGGAAATAGCTTTAATCATATCATCAGCCGATTACGCACAAAGCTTATGCATTCAGCTCAAGACATGTCAAAAGCCAACCGATTAGTCCCCTCCTCCCGAAACACCCCCCCCCCCCCCCCCTCTTGGAAATAGCATTCAGTCATATCATCAGCTGATTACACTTCAAATAAAACTCACGTAGAGAAACAGCCTTTCCTAGTCTAGGTTCATAACACAACAAACAGAAACTAGGACCAAAATATGAAACCATTTCGATTCTTCGAAATATAATAACAGCGGATCTCCAATGAAGAATAATTGCGGTTGCAAATCATATTGTGGTAAAGAAGGTTTGTAACTATGGCTACACCAAGCATCTTGCTACTGCTAAAATACACTCTGTCACTTTTTCAGATAACACAAGTTAGGCCTACTTGTAATGTATTCAGTAAACTGATTTGTAAGATCACAGAGAACTAACGATAGAGTGCTTTAGTGAACACGGTATAATGTAGCAACACAGAATAGTCACGTCAGACAAATATGAGTATTAACACGATCAAGCACGCTTAAAACAGGACTGAAAGGTCTACATTTATGTTTGCTGATGGTATTTGTGCATGTTATATAAATACGCTGCCGATGATCACGTAAATACTTTATAAGTCATACATCTAGTTGAACGAAGAAGCCTTAACGCTCGTTCATATTTTATTAACAGCCATTAAGGCTCGCTTGAACATGAAGCTTGTTAAATCCATGTCTGGTGTCTGGTGCTCAGATCCGTTAAGAGTGTTGGGAAGTTGGGAATAATTTACGGGGTAAATAAGAACATGAGTGAGCTCTTTTCTTTTTTTTCTTTTAAGGGGAATGTTCACTGAAAATCCGCCATTTTGTAGAAATAAGCGTCATTTTTCTTCCTCTTTTGCATCATATGTATGTATCACAGAGGAAAGTAGTAATTGCACCAGATATTTCCTCATGTCTTTAAAACATTTTTTACTGCAGTGGCAAATGCGGTTTAACATAATATATATAGTAAGTAATCTTTAACAAGGCTTTACTCAGTTTAATTTTATGTACATTTCTAGCAATTCTTTTCGCTAAAACATTTATACGAAAACACTTGAAACATTGACTTTTTTTAGTGTACTATCAAACGATACGTGCAGACAATAAAAAACTGGTTTTTGTAAAAACTAGATAGTTTTAGTTTAATAAATGTGGAACAATATTTGTATGCAAAAAGTACCTTAAAATGTAATGTTCATAATTATAAATGTATAACTTGAAATGAAACCAAAATCTAAAAATCCGGTTTTTGATTGTATTAAATACACATTTCGAAACACAAAACCACCTTAAAAAAAACGCCAAAAATGTGTTGTTTCAAAAATGTGATACTTTTAGCATTTTCCCTGGTTCATAGTTCTCGCATGTAAAATTTACAAAAATGATCAAAATATTAATGTTTTTTATCTTCTCCTTTGTTTTGTTTATTCCTACAAGCAACTTGATGTGATTCCAAAATGTTGATTACATATCTTTAAATTGTCAGTGATACCATTTTCAGTGTAAGTTTTCAGTGTGTAAGAAAACTGTGCACACGGATATTTTTCAGTGAATTTTGAGACAAACATTAGTTAACTACTAACACATACAGATAGAAGATTCAGTGGGGAATTAAGAAAGTCTCCAAAGAAAACTCGAGACACGATATTCACTGCATGCGATAGAGGAGGAAAAGGTCAAACAGAAAGATAACTTTAATTCGAGAATATAAACATTTATATTAGAAAGATAATAAACTGAAAACCATTTGAAACCGAGTGAAATATTAAAGAAACGCAATTACATTTTTAATGGTCACTATTTGTCGTTTGAACGTTTTAAGATGTAAATCATAAATAATGATATTCTTGTTTATGATTGTTTCTTTTTTCAAGATATGAATATAATTGAATCTCTTATATGTATTCAAAGAGATACATCATATGTCAAATTACTCTTTAGAGTTATTATAAAAAGTAGGATAACGATTTCAGTATTTCATTTTGTCTGCGACTCAAACAAATTACACAAAAAAATACATATAATGCAATATGATAGCTTGACATAAATGTCTGTCTATTTCAGTGTATAGACACATGTAAATAGATTTGAATAGCGGGTTAAAAAGTGATAGCATTGAGGTGCAGAAAGTGTCATTCTACCTACATTTCTTATACTTTCATGGCTAAGTAGAGATTTCATAATCTGATAATTTTGATGGCTCAATTTGTGAATGTCTTTCTTTGACAGAATTCACAAGAAACGTCTTCATTCTATACTAAAGTAGTTTTATTTCTTACCAAAGAAAAGCTTACAAACGAGACATTTGTGATTTGTGTTGGTGATTGAGCATTTTTTCCCATTTCTATTTGAAGTAGAAGCCACATTGATCTGCCGTACCAACACGATTCCTAGTTTCCTGGCTTTTAGTGGGTTTACTTTGAATCCCGGACACGAATCATTGATCAGTCAAATCTACAGACGTCATTTGATTATGATGTAAAACCAAAATGAGTACAGCGTTTGTGTTGCTCAATGGCACACAATCATAAGAAGCTTGTTTGATAGGTGTGTCATAACCATTATATCGCGCCACATTCGAGTTAATCTCACCTCAATAATCACTAATCACTACCTTACCTTATCACTTAATCACTACTGATACTATAACAGGATAGTTCAAATAAATTTTGCGTTTGTATCTTAACTTACACATCCAATGAAGACGTGTCTTGTGAATTCTGTGCAAGAAAGACATTCACAAATTGAGCCAAAAAATGATCAGATTATCAAATCTTTACTAAGCCACGAAAGTATAAGAAATGAACGTAGAATGACCCTTTGCTGCACCGCAATACTATCACTTTTTAACCCGCTATTCATTTCTATTTACATGTATTACACTGAAATATACAGACATTTATGTCATGTTATCATATTTGCATGTATTTATTTTTGTGATTTGTTTGAGTCGCGGACAAAATGAAATACTGAAATCATTATGTTACTTTTTATAATAACTCTTAAGGGTAAACACATATTGACATAAGTATATTTTTTATTAAAGAACATAGTGTAGTTCAATTATTTAGTCATATTAACTTACTTCTTGGATACAATAGTTCAGCATTGACCTTTGTTGGAACGCTCTCCCGGGCTGGGCCCTTTAGAACAGATGAAGAAATACAAAGGTATACATAACACCTGTTCTATAGACTGTTTCATTATCTTAATAACAATGCCTCGATATCCATCACTCAGCTTTCGAGGCACAATATTTGGTAGTTATATTTTATCATTTAATGCTATAGAAATATATTGCGGAAGACACCAGACAAGTGGTTGTAAGGTACGTGTCCTTGTGATGACCTGCGCAGTGGGATTGCGCATCAGCCGTGAGGACGTCGTGACGTAATCTAGACGCTGTGAAGACGTCGTGACGTCATCTAGACGCTGTGAAGACGTCTTGACGTCATCTAGACGCTGTGAAGACGTCTTGACGTCATCTAGACGCTGTGAAGACGTCTTGACGTCATCTAGACGCTGTGAAGACGTCTTGACGTCATCTAGACGCTGTGAAGACGTCTTGACGTCATCTAGACGCTGTGAAGACGTCTTGACGTCATCTAGACGCTGTGAAGACGTCTTGACGTCATCTAGACGCTGTGAAGACGTCGTGACGTCATCTAGACGCTGTGAGGACGTCGTGACGTCATCTAGACGCTGTGAAGACGTCTTGACGTCATCTAGACGCTGTGAAGACGTCGTGACGTCATCTAGACGCTGTGAGGACGTCTTGACGTCATCTAGACGCTGTGAAGACGTCTTGACGTCATCTAGACGCTGTGAGGACGTCGTGACGTCATCTAGACGCTGTGAGGACGTCTTGACGTCATCTAGACGCTGTGAGGACGTCTTGACGTCATCTAGACGCTGTGAAGACGTCGTGACGTCATCTAGACGCTGTGAGGACGTCTTGACGTTATCTAGACGCCGTGAGGACGTCTTGACGTTATCTAGACGCTGTGAAGACGTCGTGACGACATGTAGACGCTGTGAAGACGTCTTGACGTCATCTAGACGCTGTGAGGACGTCTTGACGTTATCTAGACGCTGTGAAGACGTCAACGTCATCTAGACGCTGTGAAGACGTCTTGACGTCATCTAGACGCTGTGAGGACGTCTTGACGTTATCTAGACGCTGTGAGGACGTCTTGACGTCATCTAGACGCTGTGAGGACGTCTTGACGTCATCTAGACGCTGTGAAGACGTCGTGACGTTATCTAGACGCTGTGAAGACGTCGTGACGTCATCTAGACGCTGTGAAGACGTCTTGACGTCATCTAGACGCTGTGAGGACGTCGTGACGTCATCTAGACGCTGTGAGGACGTCTTGACGTCATCTAGACGCTGTGAGGACGTCTTGACGTCATCTAGACGCTGTGAAGACGTCGTGACGTCATCTAGACGCTGTGAGGACGTCTTGACGTTATCTAGACGCCGTGAGGACGTCTTGACGTTATCTAGACGCTGTGAAGACGTCGTGACGACATGTAGACGCTGTGAAGACGTCTTGACGTCATCTAGACGCTGTGAGGACGTCTTGACGTTATCTAGACGCTGTGAAGACGTCTTGACGTCATCTAGACGCTGTGAAGACGTCTTGACGTCATCTAGACGCTGTGAGGACGTCTTGACGTTATCTAGACGCTGTGAGGACGTCTTGACGTCATCTAGACGCTGTGAGGACGTCTTGACGTCATCTAGACGCTGTGAAGACGTCGTGACGTCATCTAGACGCTGTGAGGACGTCTTGACGTCATCTAGACGCTGTGAGGACGTCTTGACGTCATCTAGACGCTGTGAAGACGTCGTGACGTTATCTAGACGCTGTGAAGACGTCTTGACGTCATCTAGACGCTGTGAAGACGTCGTGACGTCATCTAGACGCTGTGAAGACGTCTTGACGTTATCTAGACGCTGTGAGGACGTCTTGACGTCATCTAGACGCTGTGAGGACGTCTTGACGTCATCTAGACGCTGTGAAGACGTCGTGACGTTATCTAGACGCTGTGAAGACGTCGTGACGTCATCTAGACGCTGTGAAGACGTCTTGACGTTATCTAGACGCTGTGAAGACGTCGTGACGTCATCTAGACGCTGTGAGGACGTCTTGACGTCATCTAGACGCTGTGAGGACGTCTTGACGTCATCTAGACGCTGTGAAGACGTCGTGACGTTATCTAGACGCTGTGAAGACGTCGTGACGTCATCTAGACGCTGTGAAGACGTCGTGACGTCATCTAGACGCTGTGAAGACGTCGTGACGTCATCTAGACGCTGTGAAGACGTCGTGACGTCATCTAGACGCTGTGAAGACGTCGTGACGTCATCTAGACGCTGTGAAGACGTCGTGACGTCATCTAGACGCTGTGAAGACGTCTTGACGTTATCTAGACGCTGTCAAGACGCCCCCAGCTGATGAGCTGCGCAGTGAGATTGCGCATCAGCTGTGACGTCATCTAGACGTCTTCAAGGCGCCCCAAGCTGTATCTGCTTCTGAGTCCAAATCACGTCCCCATTTGAGCCTCTCGGACGAAACAAATCATTAAGACCAGGAAATTGCATCGTCTTCGTTTTTAATTGGAAATTTTCCATTTTCTTGAAGGGTCTTCAAATTCCGGAAGAACATCCATTAACATTGGATATATTAATGAAAATAAAACGTGAGCGGATGTGATGCATACAGCAAGTAGGAGAGTATGGGGGTAGTAGTCTGGAGTCAGCTACATAACGACTTCTAAACCAGGAATACTGACAGTACCGGCAAAATATGTGTACAAAACAGTTTTATATTTTAAAGAGCATCACTATCATATAAGTAGAAAAGGCTCAGACATACACAAATACAACACTCGTAATAAAGAAAACATGTTATTGCTGCAAGTAAGCTGACACTTTGTGATAAAGCTCCAAGTCAGGCAGGGAGAAAGCTATATAACCACCTGCCTTTTAAAGAAATTACAGACTTTAGTAAATTTAAGATAAAATTGCATTACTATTTATTAATAAAAAAGCTATATTCTATAGATGAGTTTTTTAAATAAGCGTAAACTTTTAGTGTACTTACATTGTGACAATGATATGTAATCTTTATTTAGTATTTTACTGCTATTTTTTCTTATTTATATATATAAATATATCTTTATCTTTATTGCTGATGCATGACAAAGTTGATGTAACCATTGTAATGGTGCCCGTTTTTTGCTGTTGTCTTTATAATGTATCATTGTAATCTTACAACTGATTATAAACTGGACTGAACTGAACCAGCCCATTCTGAGGAAGACAGTGGCGGATACTGAAAAGAGGAAATGTGTCCGTCTATTTTATATTACTTACAGTTAAATTCGAGTTGGTAACGTCGATCTTTCGAAATCACGAAAATATGCTCGTTTTACCCATCAATGACCAATAAATGACCGATGACCAATGACCGATGACTCTTTCATTTGTTTCGTCAAAAATTCCTTCCTCAATGTCCTCAATGTTGACGCAAGGACTGATCGATATAATGATGACTGACTGGGGAATATTGGGAGAAACCACTCGGGTCAACAAGCAAAATGTTACGCGAAAAGCGCGACCATTATGCAAAATTACTTTCGTAGAGTTTTCAAACATTTTAGTAGCCGGAAACTTTCCCGAAGAAACAAGATGAAAAGTCCAAAAGTGGAGTTATAGAAATATATCAAATTTATTTACGTTCTCTTTTCGTTTCGCAACGAAAATATTTCTACTTCTGTTTGGCCTTGCATTGAGTTTGAGGCTGTGTAAATACGTCATCTTGTCATTGGAATATCAACGTGAACCAATATTGAGCGAATGTGGATGTGTAGCAGTTCTAAAGCCACTTAATTGTTTGCGATCTAACACCCCGAACGCTCAAAGTGTTGGTTATTCCCCACCTCAAGGGACAACCAACATATATTGAAGCTCAAATAATATGAAGAATAGGTTTTCCAATATTTATGAAACAAACTCTTAACTTATTGCTATTCATTCAAAATGTGATATGTCTATATTTTGTACTAGGCCTACAGAGGCGTTGCTGTTGGTGTATAAAAGTCTACCCACAATAGTCGGTAATCATAATCGTAATCCGGAAATCCTGAAAAAGTTAACTTCCATGGTTCATATGGCGCTGTTCACAATACAATCGTAATGTCGTAATGATATAGCGTTAGAAAATGTACGATTGCGATCCCGATTACAAACACGATGCCAAAAAATTGTGGTTGGGGCTTATGACTACCGATAGAGGTGGCTCGCCGGTGACACGCGAGACTCCAAATCCTGAGGTCACCGGTTCGATTTCGGCCACCGGCAATCCTGACTGAAACGTTTTGTCAAGGTTTTACACGGTCATATTAACGCGAATGCTGGGATTGAGATAGCCCTCAGAAATTTCTTTCCCGACTATCCAAACACCCGCATATACTTATTGTAATCAGTGTTATGACGGAGGCAAATCGTGTAAACCAGTGTAGTGTGCAACACACACCAGCAGGGCGATTCTGTATGGGCGACAATTAAATATGTCAGCGGTTTTGGTCGTTATTGAAGGCGAATGCAAGGCGGTGGTTGGCTCATCGCCTTCTTCTACGACTGAAACCGGTGATAAACGTATCGTCAGCCATTCAGAATCAGGGCGCAGGGATATATAGTAAAGACCCAAATTATACACTAAAGTCGGGGCCGGATTCACAAGCGGTCTTAACTTAGGACCGGTCCTAAGTCCTGCTGTACCGTATGTTCTATTATAAAACACGGCCCAATTGATAGCTACTTTCGTGGAAATCACAGTGAACTTAAAATATTGTAAGGCGGTATTTTAAAGTTAAGTGTTTTGTTTTCTAATACCTAATACCTCCACAATCTAAAAACAGAGAAATGTGTATGTCAAGGTAAGTAAACGATATTTCTTTATATTCACACTTCGAAGTCATAGACGTATTGCCACCATCTTTGAAGAAAGATAAGACCAACTCAGACCGGGCCTAAATTTTTGTCTCAAGTGTTTGTTATTTACTAGGGTTTCTTAGCGACGTCGAGTCGAGGCTATGTGTAGGTCCGTATCAGCCAATGGCGTAGTGGTCCTAAAGTTAGGCCAGGCCTAAGTTAAGACCTCTTGTGAATCCGGCCCCAGTCTTACAATTTCCCAATAACTACTTATTCGTCGAATAGCTTGTTGTCTCCATGGCAACGACCAATCGAAACTCTTGAAATCCTCCACCGCATAAAATTTGCATTATTTAATTATATCTCATGATTGCAACAAAAAATCGAAAATCTCAATCAACAGCGCACTGTGTTTTGGTAAGCCCTACAGATTGAATGAAATATAACTATTAGCGTAGGTAGTTATTTTGATTATTCATTCGATACTTAGTAATAGAATTAATTATGTGTAAAAAACATATTGATTACAATGTAAGACACAACTCAGAGCATTCAGTATGTAGAGCTTGCTAAACCACAGTGCGCTGTTGATTCAGATTTTTGATTTCGAAGCCCATTCTTGTAATATAATTTATAAATTAAAATGTTGTGCTGTTTTTGATCCTTCCCTGTTAATTGCTTCAAATAACTGTCTTATTAGAAGATTGTAAGACCGGGCCTAAGTTAAATTACACGCCCAGAAGGCCTAGCTTCTCATATTTTGACGTGTTTAACGAATATTTTAATCGCTCAATACCTTGTTTGTTAGATGCCCATGTACATATAGTGGTTAGTGGGGCTTTGCATGGGCCCCCGTCCCCTCACGTGCGTGCGTGTGTCCGTCGATGTAAAAGTATCACGTGCCAAGGAAAGTTCCTCGCAGAGGCCGTGATCGCCATGCGTAACTCTGTTGTGCACTTACTGCGTGGATCTGTACACCTTCCCACCCTGCATGCAGGGCTGATATCGGCGCGTGATTGGCTGCTTCGTATTCCATCAAGCGATGCTCGGGTCTAGGGTGGGACCCATGTGTTGTGCACTTACTGCGTAGATCTGTACACCTTCCCACCCTGCATGCAGGGCTGATATCGGCGCGTGATTGGCTGCTTCGTATTCCATCAAGCGATGCTCGGGTCTAGCGAGGGACCCATGTGTTGTGCACTTACTGCGTGGATCTGTACACCATGCAGGGCTGGTATCGGCTCGTGATTGGCTGCTTCGTATTCCATCAAGCGATGCTCGGGTCTAGCGAGGGACCCATGTGTTGTGCACTTACTGCGTGGATCTGTACACCTTCCCACCCTGCATGCAGGGCTGGTATCGGCGCGTGATTGGCTGCTTCGTATTCCATCAAGCGATGCTCGGGTCTAGCGAGGGACCCATGTGTTGTGCACTTACCGCGTAGATCTGTACACCTTCCCACCCTGCATGCAGGGCTGGTATCGGCGCGTGATTGCCTGCTTCGTATTCCATCAAGCGATGCTCGGGTCTAGCGAGGGACCCATGTGTTGTGCACTTACTGCGTGGATCTGTACACCATGCAGGGCTGGTATCGGCTCGTGATTGGCTGCTTCGTATTCCATCAAGCGATGCTCGGGTCTAGCGAGGGACCCATGTGTTGTGCACTTACTGCGTGGATCTGTACACCTTCCCACCCTGCATGCAGGGCTGGTATCGGCGCGTGATTGGCTGCTTCGTATTCCATCAAGCGATGCTCGGGTCTAGAGAGGGACCCATGTGTTGTGCACTTACTGCGTGGATCTGTACACCATGCAGGGCTGGTATCGGCTCGTGATTGGCTGCTTCGTATTCCATCAAGCGATGCTCGGGTCTAGCGAGGGACCCATGTGTTGTGCACTTACTGCGTAGATCTGTACACCTTCCCACCCTGCATGCAGGGCTGGTATCGGCTCGTGATTGGCTGCTTCGTATTCCATCAAGCGATGCTCGGGTCTAGCGAGGGACCCATGTGTTGTGCACTTACTGCGTAGATCTGTACACCTTCCCACCCTGCATGCAGGGCTGGTATCGGCTCGTGATTGGCTGCTTCGTATTCCATCAAGCGATGCTCGGGTCTAGCGAGGGACCCATGTGTTGTGCACTTACTGCGTGGATCTGTACACCTTCCCACCCTGCATGCAGGGCTGGTATCGGCGCGTGATTGCCTGCTTCGTATTCCATCAAGCGATGCTCGGGTCTAGCGAGGGACCCATGTGTTGTGCACTTACTGCGTGGATCTGTACACCTTCCCACCCTGCATGCAGGGCTGGTATCGGCGCGTGATTGCCTGCTTCGTATTCCATCAAGCGATGCTCGGGTCTAGCGAGGGACCCATGTGTTGTGCACTTACTGCGTGGATCTGTACACCTTCCCACCCTGCATGCAGGGCTGGTATCGGCTCGTGATTGGCTGCTTCGTATTCCATCAAGCGATGCTCGGGTCTAGCGAGGGACCCATGTGTTGTGCACTTACTGCGTGGATCTGTACACCTTCCCACCCTGCATGCAGGGCTGGTATCGGCTCGTGATTGGCTGCTTCGTATTCCATCAAGCGATGCTCGGGTCTAGCGAGGGACCCATGTGTTGTGCACTTACTGCGTGGATCTGTACACCTTCCCACCCTGCATGCAGGGCTGGTATCGGCGCGTGATTGCCTGCTTCGTATTCCATCAAGCGATGCTCGGGTCTAGGGAGGGACCCATGTGTTGTGCACTTACTGCGTGGATCTGTACACCTTCCCACCCTGCATGCAGGGCTGGTATCGGCGCGTGATTGCCTGCTTCGTATTCCATCAAGCGATGCTCGGGTCTAGGGAGGGACCCATGTGTTGTGCACTTACTGCGTAGATCTGTACACCTTCCCACCCTGCATGCAGGGCTGATATCGGCTCGTGATTGGCTGCTTCGTATTCCATCAAGCGATGCTCGGGTCTAGCGAGGGACCCATGTGTTGTGCACTTACTGCGTGGATCTGTACACCTTCCCACCCTGCATGCAGGGCTGGTATCGGCGCGTGATTGCCTGCTTCGTATTCCATCAAGCGATGCTCGGGTCTAGCGAGGGACCCATGTGTTGTGCACTTACTGCGTGGATCTGTACACCTTCCCACCCTGCATGCAGGGCTGGTATCGGCGCGTGATTGGCTGCTTCGTATTCCATCAAGCGATGCTCGGGTCTAGCGAGGGACCCATGTGTTGTGCACTTACTGCGTGGATCTGTACACCTTCCCACCCTGCATGCAGGGCTGGTATCGGCTCGTGATTGGCTGCTTCGTATTCCATCAAGCGATGCTCGGGTCTAGCGAGGGACCCATGTGTTGTGCACTTACTGCGTAGATCTGTACACCTTCCCACCCTGCATGCAGGGCTGGTATCGGCGCGTGATTGGCTGCTTCGTATTCCATCAAGCGATGCTCGGGTCTAGCGAGGGACCCATGTGTTGTGCACTTACTGCGTAGATCTGTACACCTTCCCACCCTGCATGCAGGGCTGGTATCGGCTCGTGATTGCCTGCTTCGTATTCCATCAAGCGATGCTCGGGTCTAGGGAGGGACCCATGTGTTGTGCACTTACTGCGTGGATCTGTACACCTTCCCACCCTGCATGCAGGGCTGATATCGGCTCGTGATTGGCTGCTTCGTATTCCATCAAGCGATGCTCGGGTCTAGCGAGGGACCCATGTGTTGTGCACTTACTGCGTGGATCTGTACACCTTCCCACCCTGCATGCAGGGCTGATATCGGCTCGTGATTGGCTGCTTCGTATTCCATCAAGCGATGCTCGGGTCTAGCGAGGGACCCATGTGTTGTGCACTTACTGCGTGGATCTGTACACCTTCCCACCCTGCATGCAGGGCTGGTATCGGCGCGTGATTGCCTGCTTCGTATTCCATCAAGCGATGCTCGGGTCTAGCGAGGGACCCATGTGTTGTGCACTTACTGCGTGGATCTGTACACCTTCCCACCCTGCATGCAGGGCTGGTATCGGCTCGTGATTGGCTGCTTCGTATTCCATCAAGCGATGCTCGGGTCTAGCGAGGGACCCATGTGTTGTGCACTTACTGCGTAGATCTGTACACCTTCCCACCCTGCATGCAGGGCTGGTATCGGCGCGTGATTGGCTGCTTCGTATTCCATCAAGCGATGCTCGGGTCTAGCGAGGGACCCATGTGTTGTGCACTTACTGCGTGGATCTGTACACCTTCCCACCCTGCATGCAGGGCTGATATCGGCTCGTGATTGGCTGCTTCGTATTCCATCAAGCGATGCTCGGGTCTAGCGAGGGACCCATGTGTTGTGCACTTACTGCGTGGATCTGTACACCTTCCCACCCTGCATGCAGGGCTGATATCGGCTCGTGATTGGCTGCTTCGTATTCCATCAAGCGATGCTCGGGTCTAGCGAGGGACCCATGTGTTGTGCACTTACTGCGTAGATCTGTACACCTTCCCACCCTGCATGCAGGGCTGGTATCGGCTCGTGATTGGCTGCTTCGTATTCCATCAGGCGATGCTCGGGAAGGGAGGGACCCATGTGTTGTGCACTTACTGCGTAGATCTGTACACCTTCCCACCCTGCATGCAGGGCTGGTATCGGCGCGTGATTGGCTGCTTCGTATTCCATCAAGCGATGCTCGGGTCTAGCGAGGGACCCATGTGTTGTGCACTTACTGCGTAGATCTGTACACCTTCCCACCCTGCATGCAGGGCTGGTATCGGCGCGTGATTGGCTGCTTCGTATTCCATCAAGCGATGCTCGGGTCTAGCGAGGGACCCATGTGTTGTGCACTTACTGCGTGGATCTGTACACCTTCCCACCCTGCATGCAGGGCTGATATCGGCTCGTGATTGGCTGCTTCGTATTCCATCAAGCGATGCTCGGGTCTAGCGAGGGACCCATGTGTTGTGCACTTACTGCGTGGATCTGTACACCTTCCCACCCTGCATGCAGGGCTGATATCGGCTCGTGATTGGCTGCTTCGTATTCCATCAAGCGATGCTCGGGTCTAGCGAGGGACCCATGTGTTGTGCACTTACTGCGTAGATCTGTACACCTTCCCACCCTGCATGCAGGGCTGGTATCGGCTCGTGATTGGCTGCTTCGTATTCCATCAGGCGATGCTCGGGAAGGGAGGGACCCATGTGTTGTGCACTTACTGCGTAGATCTGTACACCTTCCCACCCTGCATGCAGGGCTGGTATCGGCGCGTGATTGGCTGCTTCGTATTCCATCAAGCGATGCTCGGGTCTAGCGAGGGACCCATGTGTTGTGCACTTACTGCGTGGATCTGTACACCTTCCCACCCTGCATGCAGGGCTGATATCGGCTCGTGATTGGCTGCTTCGTATTCCATCAAGCGATGCTCGGGTCTAGCGAGGGACCCATGTGTTGTGCACTTACTGCGTGGATCTGTACACCTTCCCACCCTGCATGCAGGGCTGATATCGGCTCGTGATTGGCTGCTTCGTATTCCATCAAGCGATGCTCGGGTCTAGCGAGGGACCCATGTGTTGTGCACTTACTGCGTAGATCTGTACACCTTCCCACCCTGCATGCAGGGCTGATATCGGCGCGTGATTGGCTGCTTCGTATTCCATCAGGCGATGCTCGGGAAGGGAGGGACCCATGTGTTGTGCACTTACTGCGTAGATCTGTACACCTTCCCACCCTGCATGCAGGGCTGATATCGGCGCGTGATTGGCTGCTTCGTATTCCATCAGGCGATGCTCGGGAAGGGAGGGACCCATGTGTTGTGCACTTACTGCGTAGATCTGTACACCTTCCCACCCTGCATGCAGGGCTGATATCGGCGCGTGATTGGCTGCTTCGTATTCCATCAAGCGATGCTCGGGTCTAGCGAGGGACCCATGTGTTGTGCACTTACTGCGTAGATCTGTACACCTTCCCACCCTGCATGCAGGGCTGATATCGGCGCGTGATTGGCTGCTTCGTATTCCATCAAGCGATGCTCGGGTCTAGCGAGGGACCCATGTGTTGTGCACTTACTGCGTAGATCTGTACACCTTCCCACCCTGCATGCAGGGCTGATATCGGCTCGTGATTGGCTGCTTCGTATTCCATCAAGCGATGCTCGGGAAGGGAGGGACCCATGTGTTGTGCACTTACTGCGTAGATCTGTACACCTTCCCACCCTGCATGCAGGGCTGATATCGGCTCGTGATTGGCTGCTTCGTATTCCATCAAGCGATGCTCGGGTCTAGCGAGGGACCCATGTGTTGTGCACTTACTGCGTGGATCTGTACACCTTCCCACCCTGCATGCAGGGCTGATATCGGCTCGTGATTGGCTGCTTCGTATTCCATCAAGCGATGCTCGGGGCTAGCGAGGGACCCATGTGTTGTGCACTTACTGCGTAGATCTGTACACCTTCCCACCCTGCATGCAGGGCTGGTATCGGCGCGTGATTGCCTGCTTCGTATTCCATCAAGCGATGCTCGGGTCTAGCGAGGGACCCATGTGTTGTGCACTTACTGCGTAGATCTGTACACCTTCCCACCCTGCATGCAGGGCTGATATCGGCTCGTGATTGGCTGCTTCGTATTCCATCAGGCGATGCTCGGGAAGGGAGGGACCCATGTGTGCACGGAACAGAAATGTGTTACGCCTCGTTTTCATTTCCATTATCAATGATACTGACGGCACTAGAGTAGAAATAGATGATTTTCAGATTGATCCAAGGTCCGTCGATCCACTGGCGGAGGCTCGGTCTTGGAAGCTCGACGAGCCCCCGCCAGAAGATTTACGGACCTTGACATTGATCTAGACTGTAGAGGGTCGTGATTAGCCTATCTATGGATGCTAGGTCAATTCTGCAGTATTTTAGTACTTTTGAGGGAAATATTACAAACGTTACTCGTTTTGGTAACTTTTAGTTCAAAAGTCACCTGTATTTGAACTGGGGGGGAGGAGGGGGAGGGAATAATTATCATGCATTCTCTTTCTGATAATTACCAACAATTAATGGAGCATAGACTGCTTCAAATATGTCGCAAAAATGTATTTCCGTACGTTTGTTTTGATGTTTATTTAATAGGACAAAATCGAAACTCTTTATTTACGAAAAATCATTTTTGAAGAAAAAACAATTATTTACCGAAGAATAATACTATATTTACGTTAGAATGTCGTATATAAAATATTATTACATGTTTTCATTAACCAACCCACCACGTGTTTCCCCATCACTGCACATACTACACGAGTGAAATCCATCCTACAATATAATCTACTTACTTTATAAATTACAACCAGAATGGTTACGAAAGATTGTACTCATGAATGCTCTCGCAATCGTTATTTAAAAAGTCTATCCGGAAGACATTTTTGTATTTGAGAGGGAAGATGTTTTTAAATTCATGAGGCACGAACCAAGTGCACTGCCCTGCCAATACCCCCCTACACCCCCCCCCCCTACCCACCCCCCCCCCCCACACACAGGTACATCAGGATCGTACAAAGCGCTTCTATATGTTTTGAGATCAACTATGTGAAGTGCTCACAATGTGTCTATTGCGGTTTCCAATACCTTGTTCAGATCGTATCAAATATTACATTCAACTGTTGGCATTGATAAAGTGTCAATAATGGTTTTTCGAGATACTGAATTTAATAGTGTATTTTATCTTGCATCAACATTTGATTGACAGATTGGTTATTGAGATGAATGGGGACATAGAATGATTGCGTTGTTTAATTGTATTATGTGTCACTTGTGTCAAAACTGATCGATTTTAATGTGTATTATGTTTCTGCCCACTATGCGCAATTTGTTTTGCGATTACATTTTGTCTCGACATTTGAATTGTTTGTTATTTCCTAATACAATGAGAAGTGTAGAGTTCTATATTCATTCATATAGCTAAATAGTATTAACTTACAACATGAGTTTACTCCTTAATTCACGATGCAATCCATTATATGTGCTTCGAATTGATCATAAAGTCTGATGTTTATTTGCATCTGTTTAGTTGGAAAATTGTTTAAAAATAATATAATATGTAGAAAAATGAACTCTCGACGTAAATATGTTGTAAAACAATATATGAGACTCATGAATATGATCAAATATTTAAATCCGATTCTCGAAAGGAATTATTAGTAGAGCGAAAAATATCATTGATTTGGCAAGAACTATGTTTGTAATGTTTCGTGGAGTATTATTTCTGCAGGGATTGCAAATGCTCTGATTGGCTATTAATTGCAGTCCAACACTTGAACGCATGTTAGCGATATGTGAAAATAGCGTTTTGTTCGCTAATGGAAATATGTTCTGTAGATAAAAATTATACATCATTCAAATAATTAGAACGGATGGACAAAAAGAAGAATAGATTTTATCTGGGTTGGTATTAAGCTCAGTGAAGCACATCATCTATTCAATATTATTACTACATTCATATTTTTATTCGTTCATATATTGAGGAGATAATAATATTCGTGTAATATAAAAATATCAAGTGTATGAATATAACCAGCTTTCCCGTTGATGCGAATAATATATCTAAATTGAAGCAAAATATTGTAACGAAGATGTAAGTTGAATGCTGCATTGTTAAAGGAATAGTCAGGTGAAAAACTAAAAACTACCATTGTATGTCCACCCTCAAATATGGAAAACATGACTAAAAGATATCATACTTTAAAAGCAGGCGGTTAAAAAATTAAAGAAAACGCGATTTTTTGGCTTGTTGCTACCAAGTAGCACCGAGCAAGTCTTCTCATGGTCCATATAAAAAATGGTTACCTCCAGATAGTAAAACCACCGCTAAAATAGGGCACTTATCAAACATCGATCACGAGGTTTAATGTGCATCGTTTCTTTACCGAGAACATGCTTCTTAGTACGAACGTGTACTTCTACAAAATGCCCTGCAATTAATTTTTTTGTGATTTTGATGTGTATAAAAGTTGAATTTGTTTTGAGCGGCACTGTCCGCAGTCGCCGAGTGAAGTGGCTGGATTCGTATTACACAATGAGTGCTCTGTCTATTGGGAAGGCGCTAGCGAGCTCAGAGCCGATAGAGCTGTACTACGCTTTAGAAGAAAAATGCAGCAGAGCTGGCGAAGGGAATCCAATAGAATAGCTAAATGTTCACTATTTTTTTTCTTGCATTGAAGCAACCTATATCAATTTTATTTTACACATAACTGAATATCATGTACTTATGACTCATTGGTGATTTTTTAGTTTTTCACCTGACTATTCCTTTAAGCCTCGCTATTGCGCAGTGCATAGAGCCGTGTCGTGCAGTGCTAGGCACATTATCACGCGCTAGAAGTACTTCTACCCGCACGGGACATAACCAGTCACGAACTACGCTATTAACTACATCACCTCTGTTATTACTACAGTTATTCCCGCTCAAAAGAAAGCCTGCGATCTATTCCATTCCACTAGATTGAGTACCACGTTATGAACATAAACATAGTCACGTGTTACGTCATCGGAAAGTTTGTGTTTCTTATTTATTTAGTGTAAGCTGTAATGTCACTGCTGACAATGTATGTACAACTAACGCAGAGTCGCTAAGTAGAGAGATATTATTATTATATTGTTTTTATTATTATAGTTTACATATACGTTTAGGAAACACAATTATCAAAAGCTAGCTGGATAGTTCACGTTTCATTGTGGTGTAAAAAAAAATGGCATGCAAATAAATGATCAAATTTAAGAAAGGTTTCACAAATTTTATTTTTTGCAAATTATGCAGTAGTAGAGCAGCAAAGTGTATCTCGTAGGCTATTCGTGGAAGAGTATAGCGGTAAACGGGACTATGCAAAGGCATGTATAACAATGATTTTGAACCAGGGTTACATCGGCAGAATTGCTGCAGACGGCGTCAGTGGCGCCGCGACGCCACCTGACGCCGCCACACGACGCCACCGAACGTTTTGGCTTATAACTTTTACACCGTTTATCCTATAGAAAAAACGAAAATGATTTTTCATTCAGTTTTCAAATACAAATCGATTGGTACCAAAAACGTTATGATTAGATGAGCGTAGCGAAGCAGAGTGAATCTCACATTTCAACTCGATTGGCGCTTTGTCTTTGATTGTGCACAAAAGTTTGTTCGTCACGCACAGGTCACACGGCTTGACGGATTTGGCTGAAATTTTAGATAAACTCTTGTGACTACAAGTATAGATGCTGTTAACATAAACAAGAAAATCCGTCAAGCTTCCAACCTACAAAAAATTAATTAGTGAAAATATCGAGTTTTAATTTTTTTGTTCTTCGCGCACAGGTTAAACTTCTTAACGGATTTGGCAGAAATTTTAAGTCAACACTCTGGACTATTAAAGTAGATGACCAAGAAAATACGTCAAGATGCCAACCTACAAAAAATTTATTAGTAAAAAATATCGAGTTTTAATTTGTTTTATTAACATTTATGGACGGATTTAAATATTTTTTTATATTTATGTCCAAAATAAGAATTGTTGTCTACGCATTTTCATTACTCCGGTATACGGTACGATATAAGGATGTGATTGAAAAATAAACTACTATTAATTTTTTAAGGTATGCGCAGTTTAAACTGTTGGGCGAACCGGTCACCACGTTGTGTAGGATTCAAGTAACAAGGACATAACGAATATATTTTTACTGGCTAGGGGGACACCTCCCCAAGAGAGTGACTGCTGATAGCACTCATTACTAAAAAAAATCGTTTTTGTAAGGTTGTAATGATATCACCAGTCCAAATATTTAATGACTAGGAAAACGCTCTGCGTTAACCGATTTTTTTTTATTTATCAAACAAGGCATTTACCTGTTATAATTTCGTTTCGTTTGGCTTCGACCTGTCCGGCTACGGTGGCCCTACCGAAGCATATGCTTTTGTCAGCAACTGTTAACTTATCGTGGTGGACAGGAATGCGTGCTTTTAATGCTCCTTGGAGGACAGAGAAAGGAGGGCCCTTATTTTCTCGCCTCCTATAATCGACAGATATATTACCTGGGCCAAATTCTACCCAGGACCCAAACGGGAGTACAGATATTAGCAAAAATGTTGACAATAGCAAAATATATTGCCGTAAATAAACAAATATTTGGTTACAAGATGTCCGTTAACAAAAAAATTTAAAAACTCCTGTCATATGTTTACACTAATATTCTGCAATTAATTAAAAAAAATTATTAAAATCCGACAGCAAGTTTTAATTTAAAAAATAAAAAAAATATTTTATATGTTTTAGTAGTTATTTTTTTGTAGGTTGCTTTCTTGACGGATTTTGCTGGATATGCTAACAGCATCTTGTGTAGTGAGCGTGAGTGTTCACTGAAAATTTCAACCAAATACGTCAAGCCGTTTGACTTGTGCTCGACAAACAAACTTTTGCATACAAAAAAAACAAATATTGTTTTACAAAATAGCGTTTCTTGTTACTACTTTCAAACATTTATCACGTGTCAATATTCTTATTTTGGACATAAATATAAAAAAATATTTAAATCCGTCCGTAAATTGTAATAAAACAAATTAAAACTCGATATTTTTCAATAATAAATTTTTTGTAGGTTGGCATCTTGACGGATTTTCTTGGTTATGTTAACAGCATCTACTTTAATAGTCCAGAGTGTTGACTTAAAATTTCAGCCAAATTCTTTAAGAAGTTTAACCTGTGCGCGAAGAACAAAAAAATTCAAACTCGATATTTTTCACTAATTAATTTTTTGTAGGTTAGAATCTTGACTGATTTACTTGTTTATGTTAACAGCATCTATACTTGTAGTCACAAGAGTTTATCTAAAATTTCAGCCAAATCCGTCAAGCCGTGTGAGCTGTGCGTGACGAACAAACTTTTGTGCACAATCAAAGACAAAGCGCCAATCGAGTTGAAATGTGAGATTCATTTTGCTTCGCTACGCTCATCTAATCATAACGTGTTTGGTACCAATCGATTTGTATTTAAAAGTTGAATGAAAAATCATTTTCGTCTTTTCTGTAGGACAAACGGTGTAAAAGTTATAAGCCAAAACGTTCGGTGGCGTCGTGTGGCGGCGTCAGGTGGCGTCGCGGCGCCACTGACGCCGTCTGCAGTATTTCCGCCGATGTAACCCTGGTCCAAAATCATTGTTATACATGCCTTTGCATAATCCCGTTTACCGCTATACTCTTCCACGAATAGCCTACGAGAGCCAAAAAAGTACATCTTGCGCTCCTACTACAGCTCAAATTGTATAATTATACAAGTTAAATCAAATCCATACTCAATAGATACTTTTGGGACAATTTTCATCGATAGAATTAGGCCAACAGAAATGGGAATTGAATAATAGGTGAGTATTGATTCATTAAACAATCGTTGTGGGCAACGTCAAACATGTCACATGATAACCCTGTGAAGATGGGAGCCCATGTGTACATCATGTTTACAATAATCCACTGCTTTGGTTCTTTGTGAATGAATATCAATTGAGTCCCCTGCGAAAGATAACAGTATCGCCGGCGTAGTTGACCGGTATGAGTTATTCGTAGTAAACCACGGCCACTGCGTGCATTAAAACTCCATTTAAAGTAGAAAACCTGATATAATGCGCTGCTGCAGATATTATAAAGGTCAACTGAAAATCTTCAAGATTGGATGATGTTGGGTTTTTGTGTACGTATAAGATCAGAAAATTGCAATGTTCAAATATAAACAGAGTCAATTTACTATATCCAACGTTGTAAAGGTTTTCAGGTATAGGCAACCCAAGACAACCTTACACATGCTTTCGTCACAGGCGAGATACTCGTATAGCCAATCAGTGATCGTTATTTGCGCGGGTGTGTCTCGGGCGGTTCGCTGGTTGGCTACGAGTGCCTCGCCTGTGGCGAAAGCATATGTGAGGAAGTCTTGGGTTGCCTATATAGCCTGGGATTTGCTGTTGTCCCAAACAAACTTAATTAATAAATTAACACTAGAAATCGCCTACAGATAGCACCACTTAATAATACAGAAGGCGATTCTGCAAAAGATAAACGTTAATTCAACGCAAACGATAACGGCATTTAGAAGCGATTGTTTGTTTTAGTAGTTTGTTCTAGGATTATGATGTTGGTGTGGCACGAGAATTCTCGCGTGCTCTTTAATCGTTTGTGCTCACCCCCCCAGTCCAGCCCAGGCCGGGCCAATGTCTTGTTCGGGCTTGCTTGATTTCATTAAGTGATTGCGCGGCCAAACGTCTCGTATCCTGCGTGGGAGACTGATAAGAGAGGGGGGGGGGGGGGGGGGGGCGGAAATACATAAATAACACACAGGCCACCCCCGATTAATACGAACACGGAGGCGAAGTCAATATTAATATCTTAACAATGATTACACAATATTGACAGTGATTCATTAAAACAGATTTAGTTTTTTAAAGAACTAAACACTGGATTTTTTGAATAAATTGGTTTCAAAAATATTGATTGTAATACTTGAAATGTTTCGAATCCAGTTTTTAGTCCTCACGCAACCACATACTGTTTATTAACTACTTTCGATAGAATATAGCTTTCTTGAGATATTATTAAAGACCTTTGATAATGTGCTTTTTTTTAGTCTCACAGCCCCATCAAATGCCATTGAAATAACTTCATAATGTGGCAAAAACACTCCCTAAGAGTCAGGCCGTTCAAATCAACTCCGTCAACCAGTCAACAGTTCGCGGTGATAATAATACGGTTAAGAGTAACCGTGTTATAAGCAAGGAGATGGGGTGCTAATCTCGTGACATGGGGTTTTGCAATTACTTATTAGTTATTACCCATCATCCTCATTTATCATCGTCTCAAATAGCAGAATTGCACAAATAGATATGTCAAGCGTCAAACATAGCAAAATCTTCTATCCAAAACCAAAAAATTAGGGGATAGATAGATATTTGGGCTTAACATCTTATTTTTTTGCAACTTGGCTAATCAAGACGATGAGTGCATGGGTGATAATGAAGATGAAATTGGGGGCTCTTTGGAGGAAAGGGGCAAGTAGGAGGGTGCGTGAGGAAAGGGGAAAGGAGAGGAAAGGGGATTTGTATGTGGACTGCACTTCGTCTGACTTCTCCTCCTCGACCTGTCCGGCTAGGGTGGCCCTACCAGAAGCATACGCTTCCGCCGGCATAGCTCTCGGGATCAACAAAGCACGCAAACCTGCCCACCACGATAAGGTAGCAGTCCCTGGGCAGGCCAAAAATTTACTGACTGCCACAACCGTGTGACTAGACTTTCCTTGTACCAATCCCTGCTCTAATGTAAACACTATTAATGTGCCCTTGTTGGTGACTATCTGGCGCTTCGTAGCGAGCACTGAGGGAGCGTGGCCACGCTGAATGTGTGCGTGTGTCAAGTGGTAGTGATAAACACCAATCGTCATCGCATGCGTGCGCGTGCGTGTGCGTCCTATCAGATAGCCGCGTAACACGCATGTCGACTGTCACTTCCAACTGTCATGTTAATCAGCGTAATGTCAGGCTGGACCCGACTAAAGCCAGACATTCATGTCGTGGTGTTGTTTTGTGTATTTGTGTGGTTTTTCTCTGAAGCCGTTAATGGGCGATAGGGAATTACGACAGAGTAATAATAATATATTGTGTAACAATACCTGTTACAGGGTGCACACACGTTTTACCTCTACAATAATTTTACGTATATACAACAAAAGTATTTCATTTCTTAGTAAACAAGTACTTAAATAATCCAATATATTATTACAATAAAAATGACGGTGACTAGCTAGTTATGTTAGGGTGTTTAGGAAGGAATATCCGAGGGCTCTTTTGTTGGTAGGACTCAATCCGAGAATTCGCCTTTACGTCTTTGTAAAAATCTCAAATAACCTTCAATCAGGGTGGCCGCTGGTCGTAATCAAACCGGTGACCCCCCGAATGAGAGTCTCGCGTCTTACCGCTGAGCCACCTCTATCGGTACGGCGGAGTAGAGTACCGGAAACCAGCCACGGTACGTAGCCTACTCTTAATACTTTTGTTTCTACTCTCCATTATATTTTATTAGTACTTAATAAGCTTAAAGGTAGACACAATATCAATTTATAATTGTAAAATGTTAAATTAAGGAATCTGTAAAGAGTTTGTTCTAACTCAAAATTCAACGTGTCAATAAAGTTACTTCTTGAAAAGTCTCAATGAGCCGATTATAGCGATCCATTCGAAATGCAGAGCGATGAGGGTCTGTGTTTGAGCTCCAGCCAACGAATACATTATCGTCGAACGCACAATATTCTTCGAGGTACTCAATGAACCGGAACACACATTGTCACGTTTAATGTTCACTTGTTATACTGAAGAGCTTTACAACGCTTCTCATGGTGGCAGCACTTCGGACAGGGCGGTCCTCGTCTTTTGGTTAACGAACCCCTAACAACTCTGGCCTTGAGAGAATAATGATAAAGTCACCTCGATGTATCAAGTAACGTGATGCCGTCATTGCTGTAGAATTCTCAGAAGGAAATTCCAACGGAATCGCAGCGCGATTTCCCGGTACCTCTTTGTTACTTGTTGCTTATTGCTGCAACCACAATTGACGGCATTGTGATTGTGATCGGGATCGGAATCGCAATCGAACAATTTCTCATGCTTAGATCAATACGACATTACGATTGAGTCGTGAACAGCGCCATAAGAATCATGTAAGATAAGGCCCAACCGCAATAGGCAACACGCGTACGATTTTTTTTGTTAAACCAAACACTTAGTTTAATAGTATCAGATACAAAAAGTATATTAATGCAAGTCCTAAGTAAAAAAGAAATTTTTAAATGGGTTTAATGTGGTCGCATTTATTGAAGTTTAAACTCGGGGATCTGAAACGCGTACAGGTGGCTGTGACGCAATGATTCTGTAGATGTGGCGTAACAGACCAATCGCTGAGGCGGTGAGCGTACAAAGAACAAAACCATGACGTCAAATCCGTACTCTACATGGCGGCGGCTCGTTTTTCGCGCCCTTTTATTTATCGTTACTAAACCAATTATTTTGAGGCATAGACTGATCCGTTTTTAAAAATTCAAAGACACAAAATTATAAAATGAGAGACAAGGTATTTAAAAATTGATTAAAATTTTCATACGCGTGTTCCCTATTGTCGGCATCGTAATTGTAATCGGGATTGCAATCGTAGAAATATGATTTACCATTACAATCCATTACGACGTTAAGATTTTGTTGTGAACAGCGCCATAAGAAGCAAGTAGGTTAACTCTTTCACGATTTCCGGATATCGATTACAATCACAATGCTGTCAGTTGTGGTTGAGCCTTTAACTTTTTCACGATTTCCGTATTGCGATTGCAATCCCGATACCGACAACTGTGCGTAGGTCTTTACTCTTTAGTCTCTCTTGCTGCGTGGAGTGACTGTGTGGGGTGCTGACAGTACCACAACAATCCGGATGCAGAGAATGAGACGCTCCTAGATTTGTCATTTGTCTATTCACTATTATATAATCTATGACGACAGTCACACGTGGAGGCGAGAGCTGACAGGAGGCTTGGACTTGGAATAGACGAGATCGCATTCCAGACATACTGGCGATTATTCAATTATGGAGGGGTGTTGGGAGGAAGGGATGGGTTGCTTTGTCAACGTATAATTAACGTTTAACACCTTAACACGTAATTAACACCTTACAGATGCTTTCGTCAAGGACCAGTGACTCTAGCCAATCAGAGAGCCCCCCGACTCCCGAGCCGAGCAAACACCGATCGCTGGTTGGCCACGAGTCCCACGTTGTTTCAGCGCAAATCCATAGATTCCTTGCGTTCCTTCACACATTCTTAAAATATACATTCTTCCGCTTAGTAGAGTTCACAAGCCGAGACTTGTGTGTTAGAAACTTACAGGTACCAACCGAAGCTCGTAAATGATCCCTAATGGACCTGAGAAATTAAGTCGGTACTTGTGGACTCGACAATTGTCGTAAGGATGGGAATACTTTCGTTGGGGCAACTATAGCCAGTTTACTGATGACTGCGTTGTTTTGGCAACCCAAGACTACCTTACACATGCTTTCGTCACAAGCGAGACATTTGTACAGTGTAGTTCCGCGGGAGCTTACACCAACCTTTTAGGTACTTTTCTTCGTACACCCCTAGAGCAAAGTCCAGTCGAGCAATTATCTCCATTCAAACTCGAGCCAGCTCGAGCAAAGGAGCCAACCAGCGAACCGCCCGAGACAAGCGCGAGCAAATACCGCTCGCTGATTGGCTTCGAGCGTCTCGCCTGTGACGAAAGCATGTGTAAGGTTGTCTTGGGACAACTATATGTCGGTTGCCGTGAGACGTTCTGACTTGGAGAACGAAGCTGTTGTATCCTGTCCAAACCCTCTACCTCAAGCCAGTAGTCTAACCAACATGTATGTGTGCGGTCACCTGGCATTCTCGTAACACAGTCCGATGTGTCTTAACCTACACGCCGTGGGTTGCGCATCATACATGATTGTAGTACCACCCTGTTCACGAGGAGTAAGACATTATTTTCATAATTCTAATCTGCACTGAACCATTGCCAAACTAAATTACGTACAACGCGCTACATTGTTTGTATAACACATTCCCTGTGAGAATTAACGTACACAAAGAACGAGCCGTGGAATTTAAATATTTCTTATTCGGGTGGAGGCGAACAAAAGAGGGTAATTATTTCGGAGCAAATTGCTGTAGGGAAGGATTGAACTTTTTCTTGAAACAATGTCTAATAATATGTTCGCCGTCTCGTCAATGTAGACTGCGGGAATCGCTTCACCCACTCTCACCTGGCATCGCAATCGTTGTAAGCACAGATATGTTTAAATCTCTGTTTTATGTTTAGAGAAAAGTTAATATCCCTATATAGTTTTGTATTTTGTTTCCGTATTTTCCGTATCGCACCGTTTTTTTTTTTTTTGTTTTTTTTTTTAACTATTATATCACGATTATTGTGTAGCCGCCTACCTTTGTTTACATAATGAAGTTGTGTATTGATTCCTGTAATTCCGGTTGTCTTTTGTATTGTTTGTTTATGTTTAATTGTGCCACAGCTGAGCCCCTTTAAGATCTTTAATTGTGGATTTTCTAGAGATAAAACAACTAATGTATCTTAATGTAACATTTATAACTGAAAGATACAATTTTGATGATTACTTTTATTATTATTATTATTATTATTATTATTATTATTATTATTATTATTATTATTATTATTATTATTATTATTATTATTATTATTATTATTATTATTATTATTATTATTATTTAATTTGTATTATTATTATTATTATTATTATTATTATTATTATTATTATTATTATTATTATTATTATTATTATTATTATTACTATTATTATTATTGTTACAATAATATTTATATATTATCCAAATATTATTTGATATTTGGTACCGTTGCTGTATTTAGTGTGTCTTTGTTTCAAACAATGAGATATAATTCAATTAATATAATGTTTTATAGTATGCGATCGTGCGAACAAGACAGTTACTCGGTCGTCATTATTCTGAGTCCACGAAATGTTTCTCACACTTTAACGTTTGGCTTCTTCTTCAATAATCTAAATGAACATTTGTCAAAAAATGTTCCTTTCTAATTTCATCAAATTGCATTGGAAGTTCCAATTTGGCCGACACCCCCGACAGAACGAAGCTGAGTAATGATTGGTTTGGTTCGGTTCGTTGCTCGCTTTGGTCGGCCCCCCCTCCCCCCGTCCTTTCTCGATATCCACCCGGCTGTGAAAATACACGATAGCATTCTAGCCGGCTACAAAGACAAACGAGTTCGTAAAACAAATCGATCGACTAAGGACCAACTCTGATATAATTGAAAAGATTCTCTGGTATGCCATGAGATGGGTATACCCACTAGTGTCTGGCTTATCTCAAGTATATACTTGTTCTGGGTAAGTCTCATCAATGCGTCAGATAACTTTTTTATCATGGCAACCATGTCACAAAAAAGAGAAAAATATAACGTTTATCTACGGCTGTATACTGGGATTTTACATCCAGGTCTAATGGTAAATAAATAAATAAATTCACATTTAGAGTCTACCCACTCAGTAACTAAACTGATTAAACATAGTCGTTCCTCACGTGCTCCTCAACTCAGCCTTTCCTCAGACAACCACCAATCACAGAGCAGTCCATATGGCAAACTCCACATTAAAAATTATTTCAACATTTCGTTTGTATTGGCTAATGTACACACAGATCCCCCCAAACACTGCCCTCATTTTGCTCCCAATGTTGACACAAGGATATGAATCAGGTTGCGAACCCACCAACAGGTTCGTTAAATGTTGTTTTGTGTACTGAGCCCTCAAGCTTCCACTTTCCTTGCCCTGAAAAGATCGTTTGTCGATATTTCATCTACGCCGTAATATGTTCGTTAGGCACAAGACGTATATTGAACAGAATTAAAACGCATTATTATTTTCTCATAAGCAAACATTTTTCCAAATTGCGTTTCCACGATCCAATTTTAAAGTTCAACAAGATTATACTCGCGGAGTTCCGCTTTATCAGGCGAGCTTGAGAGGGGCTGACTCCAGTCGCGATCCGCTGAAAAAACATTGCAGCAAAGAAGGGGATTTATTATCATCCAACGGGACAAGAGATTTCTTTAATCTCCTTTTGATAAGACTGAGATATCTTGGCCTCGGAGATGTCAGCGAAAAAAAAAGAGTTTTGTAAATTACACATGTATCAACAAGATAATATTTATGCATGTATACTATTCTCCGTTCGACTGATGATTCACTGTTTTTTTCAAAAGCCCTAAATATGTTTTATGATATAAAAAAGCCTGCATAATAATTATGTAACATTCTTCCACGAGAAATTTAGATGTTAAAGCCAAGCCAAGACTGGAGTAGAAAAAGTAAAAAGTCCAGGATGTAGGTTGTAATATGCTAAGTTACTTATAACTTAATATATATATATATATTTATGTGTATATATACGAAAAAACGAAAGAATGGTTAAATCGTTGTTCCAAGGACTGAACACATGAGAACTAACCAATCTCTCTTTAATAAGTTTTGAATCATGTTTTATAAAGTAAATTAGGAATGTACGAGGGTTGTTTCTGAGCGAAGCGTTATTTTGTTCATGTGATGTAAATATTAACGCAAGTGTTGGGCACGGTGACGTAATAGAAATCCATTAGTGGCCTGATGGATGGTCTAGTCTCTTTAGAACGTGTGTACGTGAATAGCTGTACCAGCAGAAGTGCTAAGTGCTAAGTAATACAGACTTACTCTACTTTTGTAAAAGCGTAAAATAATGTTTTTTTTATTTTACTTTCGGTCCATGTTAACATTTTACTTTCATAAACTGTTCTGTCGGATTAGTTTAGTACAAGGGGGGTCAGTGGGTCGGGGGTGGGTGGGGGGGGGGGGGGTTAACATGGCTGTCACTAGGTGATTGCGCTGTTGCACAGTTTGGGAGTGAAATAATTTGCTAAATATAATATGTCAATCATTTGTTATTAAAGTAGAGTTTGTTCAACGTTAATGGTAAATATGTGTTCAAAATATACAGGTTGTGTGTATCAACTCAGCGACCCAAAAAAGTGCGAATATTCAATTAGATGTTGGTCTAAAAAACCAATGTTCATGAGAATCAGATTCAAATACTGACTTGGGAATTGTTGGTATCTGGAACGTATTCACTATTGTTGATATAGTCTCGATTAACATTATTGCCAAGATATGACCTGACAAGTAAAGCACAAAAGATCTCTCCTCAACATTCTTCCTACTGGGTAAGGACTGTCGGTGGCCGGAGTTGAACCTATACTCTCTTGCAAAGTAATCCAGCTAGGAAACAGTTTATCGGTTCGTGTAGCCTATTTGCTAGAGGTCAGTTGTCCAATCCTACGTCCACATTGTTTAAGTCAAGAGAGGAAATCTACCCCGAATGGTCATTGCTTTATTGACTTGTTGAGAAGAACGTTGTTGGGCATTCGACCAAATCTCCATTAGGTAATGAACTTGCAATGCGTTTACGTTCTTCTCTCTGTTAATACCATTACCATCCCACGGGACGACATGTTACGGACGCGATGGTTAAGTTAACAGTGAAACTCAACCTCGAATGAAGAGACTCGGATTCCAGAATACTTTGTTTTACTGATTTATAACAGGTCGAACACTTTAAATCCGAGTCCTCATGCAAAGTCCTGACTTAGCGAATGTCTGCCAAGCTATTGGACCGACAACTCATCGGCCCAACATTAGGGTGGACCCTAATGCGTCATAAGGAAGTGTTATTTATAACCTTGAAGCCCAAGATAAGAAATTACTACAAATTATGTACATATTTGTGTACACACGATTTTCGAACGGGCTTTTTCGTTCCGTCTCAACATGGCGCAATGTACAAGGATATCATCCATCTCGATGGCCTGAACAGGGAAAAAGATAAGATTCTACTAAGCCTTCAACAAGCACAACGTAGAACTTTTAGGCTGGTTACACGAAATTCGAACTTTTACCATAGATCTCCGTTAAAGTCGAGCACTATTTGAATTTAACGCCGAAACTTTGTCCGTAAGTATAGAAACAAGATAACATCATCAAGCTGCTAAACCCGTAACTATTCTCTCGGTAAAACATACGTTTACACAGTAAGAGGGCCTAAATAAAATATTGCTTTTGATTCCGTTTTTGAAGGCAGATGTCTTCACGTAAGCAGACAGATTGATATCGCACGTTAATTTTATGATACATGAACGACGTTGATTTGAAATAGTTAATTTGTTTTAATCAGAATCTTTGAAACTATCTTTCGTAGTAAAATGGGTTATTTGCTTTACTATATTTTGGTGATAACAAGTCGAGAGCAGTATGTTAAAACAAACAACACAAACTCAATCAAACTTGTTGGTAGAGAGGACCTTCTGGATGTGAAGCATAGTCATGGCTTTGAATGTGAATATAGAAATATAGAAATTGTGTTGACATAATTATTATGATTTCAAAGAAAATATGTCTTGCTCAATATGTGCATATTTTCATATTTATATTGAATAAACTCTCGTAACAGGATCAAGCCTAATATCATATTCTGTCATATGTACCATATTACCAAGGCACTGTGATCAAATAATAAACAGGTTAGTTTCTACTTTTACTCATTTATATTACTTTTTCGTTCTAGGTGTATTTGTTTCCTTCTCTTTGCAGCAATATGATGCACAGGTACAACGTACAAGGTGCATCCATGATCCATTGCGAGCTCCAGTACTCATTACTAACAGTCAGCTGGCCTCTGTACGCTCAACTAGGCGTGAATATCACCATCGTCAGAACGAGGGGATTAAATTACGAACAAACTCATTCAACGGGAATACCTCCATTGATGGACATAAAAGAAATTACAGGTTATATTATGAGAATACTTGTAATCAACGGGTAACTTTCTAGGTCAAATTAAAACCTAATCTCATTTATTCACAAATTTTAGTAGATAGGTCTTAGTTTGTATTTTATCAACAAAATTAGTATAACATGTTTTTTATTTCAAAATAATGTACTATCGTGGAAATTTGATTCAAAATGGCCAGTGCAGTCTATAAAATATTGCTCGTCCTCTCACTTGAGTCGAGTAAAACTGCTTGGGGTAGCAAGGATATTATCTCCTTTTCTCTATGGACGAGTATTATTGTATATAATAATAATTATAATTAGCTCATTTGTCCCATCCTCGAAAATTGCCCTGACGTCGGACATTGGCCAATCGTGGCCTTTTATGCCAACGCTGGCCCTGACGTAAATAGCTACGATTGGCCAACGTCCGACGTCAATGACCGACGTAAGGGAGGTAGCTTTCAATAGACGTCACGTGGCGGCAATTATGAGGTACACATTGGTTGTTTACATTTGTTCTGTCAATAGAAGACACATAGGTTATCCAGGAAATATCACAGTTTCAAGCCGTATAGATTGATGTGTGCAGGTAAAAGTTCAAGAAAATGATAACACATGCAAATGTTTGTCTTCAAACAGAGTTTACGCGTTCTTATTTTGTTTTCAGTCATAATACGGAACCTTTGTTTGAAAACAGTTGATGTGTCAGTCAAAGGACATCTGCAATATTGCAACAATGCAGTGTCGGAAGAACGTAAACAAATGTTTACAGAGTACCTCAGTATGGCTACCGTGCGATACCGGAAATGACGTTATTGCAAGCTCGCTTGCGATGTCATTGTCGTTCAAACATTTTGTTATTCTGATGTTGGTTAAGATTTGATGTCTACATTTCACTATGAGAACACCGAGGTCTCAGTAAGTTATGTTCTTATCTGATCGACTGTGTGTGGCTTGTCTTTCTCTTACTATGCAACACTCTGCAAAGTCGCGCATGAAATAGCTGATCTAACTAATCACGACTAATCAAATCGCCACTCGACAGTGTTGATAAGCATCAAAGTCAGTTGACCAGCAGAGAGATTCTGTATGGGCGCTGTATGGGCGATTCTGTATGGGCGGCGATAAGTTTATCAGCGGTTTTAGTCGTTACTGAAGGCGAATGCAAGGCGGTGATTGGCTCATCGCCTTCTTCTAACAACTGAAGCCGGTGATAAACGTATCGTCGCCCATACAGAATCGCCCTGCAGTTATGCGAACCTGATCAAGTTACTCTATCGGTAGCTTTCTCTCTCTCTCACGGAGAGAAGACTTGTGATCTAGTTACTCGGATCAGCTACCGTAAGCGTCTTTTGCGTTCAGCGTTAAGAGTCTTTACCGTCGTTTACGCCAAACTAAAAACTAGAAACGTGAAATACTTCTAGAGTATTTTATACTTTGTATATCACACAAGGTAGAATAAATTTGTGTCTTTTTTATTTTTTTATTAATCAGTTCCTACACAATTTCTCCATCCGCCATTCAGTTCATGGATCGTTGTAGACGTAAAACGCCAGCGCTCACTACGTCCATATGGCGCAACAAGTATTGCGAGCAAGTACCCCCTACCCCCCCCCCCCCCCCCCCCCCCAACGTCATAACATAACCCAGCTCGCCGGACCGAAGACATTCAATGTTGTGCTAGAAGATTGCGTTTTAAAAAACAGACTCGCGTTTCACTGCGAGCTTGGACATAACAGTATCACTATCTGGGAAGTGTGATTGCCGCTTGCCCAAATAACCTTACGCCAGTTAATTTCGACTCCTATCCGAAATATCTCCGTTCTGTGGAATTTCATATCTAAAACACAAATGCGTTTCCATTTTTTTTAATCTTTTAAACACAAATGTTCGAGTTATAAGTATCTCGTGCCTAGAGTCACAGTGATGCACGGCTTGGGTCGTGATTGAGCGTGAGTGTACACTCACGCGCACGATTGTCAGTGATTGTGCAAGGTATTCAACTCACGCGTGAATCGTGACACGCGTGATTGTGCGTGAGTGTACACTTGTGAGTGATAGTGCAAGGTATTCAACTCACGCGTGAATCATGACACGCGTGATTGAGCGTGATACATCATCATATTTTATGTACTATTAAGGAATACATTTTCTCAGGGAAATGACTTTGCTTCAGTTGTTACGTATCTGTTAATATGCAGCTCACTGTAAGAAATATATCTATAAGTAAACAAAAAACCTAAACGTTGGTATGATAACGCTGAATCATACGACCCTTCGACCTCTAGCTAGGAAGGTTTTATTATTTTCTCACTAGATTGACAGGCAGGCATGGTAATTGTGCAATTAATATTCGCTCATCATCTAAACAACAGCTAGAACTATTCATTATACAATTAATTGAGAGCAATGGTGACAAACCTATTATTCGTCGACGAAACGCTTGCCTGAAGTGAGAAGGCAAGAATCACGCACTGTTGGCAGGCGTGACGCTGGTGCATTCCATGCAGTGGACAATAACAAGCAAGTACCAATAAATTCAGCGGCGAATTCCGTTAGAATAGACCACGTGCTGTGATCGTCTCTTCTGAGAATTTTCCAGTTCACATTAATTGCTTGTTAACACGACGGAACTTTAGCCGAGTGCTGAGTAGTCGTCAAGACAGCCAACACCAAAGCTAAGTTAGTCATAGTAAGATGTGTCTCACTGCTGTTAACACTGTAACAACTGTTAACACTGTTTCCCAGGGAGATGAGAGGAACAAAGCAATACCGTCATATTACTTTGTGCGTACGTCCAGCAGTAGGAGCCGTGCTTTGTTTAGCGGTGTCTCTCTCTCTTTCTCCCCCTGAGAAGGGTTGACAGATGCGTCGCATGGATTGGAAGAGATTGCAATTACTTGTCGTCGGGTATCTAACTCGTGATGAATCCGGTCGGCAGTGATCTGGATAGCCGGGCCGATGTTTCATGCGTCACACAGCCTACAATTCTGAGAAGAGACGGTCGCTCCACACGGTCTATTTCAACGGCATTCACCGCGGGATTATTGTTATTGTCCACTGCATTGACTGCACCGACCGTAAAATAATGCACGTCTGACAATAGGCTGGCGATATTATCACTACAATACTTTAGGCAAGAAAACGGGATGCAACTAGATTTAGGTTGGTAGTTGTCACACGCGTCACTTCCCTATTATATAATCCGCGACGACAACACCTTGCAAGTTAATGTGACGCGACTATAGAGTCCTTTGTCTACTTGTCGTGCATCGACGGTTCATCCTGGTCTTGCCAAGTGGAGGGATACTTGGCCAACATTGAGGCCTAAGGTGGAGCGCAGGCGCTACATTTGTTGATATTTTATTTACAGACTTTGATAAAACGACGAGGGCAATTATATTTACATGCAGAACTGTATGTTGCTGGAACTAAAACTATAACAATGTTGAAAATACAAAGTTTTCTGAACTTCTGAGGAGGAAGGGGGCGGGGTGCTTTGCCCGAAAGCCCCCCCCCCCCTCTCTCTTTTGCGTTCATCACAGTTGCTCAGTCACATCCGCTGATGTGGATTTATTTTATCAAATAGATGGTTTCTGGGGGGGGGGGGGGGAGAGAGGTTGTAATAGCCATGTTGTTTCTCATCACTAAAACAGGAATGGTTTTCAACATTGCACTCAACAAAGTTCCAGATTCATTTCAATAAGTGATTAGTCAATACATTTTGTACCAGAAGCCTACGATGACCTTTTATTGACCTCCAAGGGTCACCTTCATTTATGGCACAAATCCCTGATCCCTAAACATTTCAGATTCATAAACTGTTAATAACATCTTTCACCTTTGGCCTATTCTTTACATCTTTACTTGACAATGATATAAATATGAATACATTGAATTGGTATTTCCTCTTAGAAATGAATGTAATGATCAATTAATTACTATTGATCTGGAACGCATTCCATTGATTTTCAAGGCAACTCGAACATGTAGTTAGTAAAGTGGAAACGGATTGCGCGAGGTTCTTCGATCATCCAGCACAATATAGATAACCCTACCCTGGTCACAATAAAGATAACCCTACCCTGGTCACAATATGGATAACCCTACCCTGGTCACAATATAGATAACCCTATCCTGGTCACCACTCATAGTCGCTCATGTATTTATAACTCAATAAACAGCTGCCATGAAGTGAAGTGGTGGCTTGATTGAATCAGACATTCATCACGGAGCGTCTTAAGCTCCGTTCTTGCTTACTTTCAATTCAAAATAAACTCTAAGAGATTTTAGCATTTCAATAAATTTAATTTAACAAATGAAAATTTGTTCTTCAACTCGAAGTAAAATAACATTGTGCCAGTTGGTTTGTAACGCTCATCTCCCGTCTAAGTTGCAGTAATAACTTGCTTGTTAAAGCTGCTCTAAATCCTACATAGCTGATGGAAATTCGTTATCTTTAGACTTAACTAGATCAATTAAAATATACATGAGATACAAAGCATTGTGTTTTCAAGCACGAGTCTACGAATCTCGGATATAATTTAATATTGTCTGCGTGTTGTGTGTGAAATGTGAACGCCGAATATTAATCATAACTCCAGCTACGTTTTCTACCAATACAAAAGCATTGCTCGACACTCGGCGGGCGGGAGAAACTTTATGATTTTGAATAATTAAATTAATTAATTCCGGAATGATACGAAAGGTGTTTCTCAACCGTGCCTACATTTAGAGATAATTTTCGTGAACTGTGAAGGTTTTCCTCGCGGTTAAAAGGTGTCAGATAGTTATGACTTGTTCAAAACGGAGCTCACTGGATTCACTGAAATTCGTGCAATATCTTTATAAATCCACAATTATATACCTTAATAGAATCCAAATTCAATATAGAACGTATTAGAAGAGCAAATACGATTTGTATTAACAATATCTTGCTGTAGAATCAAAACATACATTCATAATAAGTGTAGTGGCAATTTTTGTTTTCTTTCTTTATGTGCTTGCAGCTTGATAGATAAGAGATAAGTGTGAATGATTGAAAAATTCAACCATATTATCCTGAATACATTCAGCAACGTATACATTATGTGTTTGTTTCAAATGAAGATAATGGTTCACTAGTAAGTGCGTACAAGACTGTATTTATAAAACCACAGCACAGCGTCACGGTAAAAGGACTTGAACAAGATGGATGTTATTAGGTAACGGCGGTGCTAGGTAACCCTTAAGAGCGAAGGGTAGTCTCGACGTCAAAAACCGCAGAAAAGTTTCATTCTTTAATTATATCTCAAGATTGCAACAAGAAATCGAAAATCTAAATCTATAGCGCACTGGGTTTTGGTAAGCCCTACAAACTGAATAAAATATTACAAGCATTAGCGTAGTTATTTTGATATTAATTCGATGATTAGTAATACAATTAATTATATATACAAAAACATACTGATTGCAATGTAAAACACAACTTAGAGCATTCAGTTTGTAGAGCTTACTAAACCACAGTGCGCTGTTGATTCAGATTTTCGATTTCAAAGCCCATTCTTGAGATATAATTTAAAAATGAAACTTTTGGGCGGTTGTTGACGTAGAGGTATCCTTCCCTGTTAGATAAATTACACGTCATAACTGTTAGTTGTGCCGGTAACGGTAGAAGTAGAGATACGATCTTAGATGTGATTCTGCGGTCCAAGTAACATTTCCTTGTTTTTGGTGGAGGCGCCGGGTAAATCTGATACATTTTATCTGAGATACATTTTAAGACATTGTTTTCCAAACAAAATACAAACAATTTTAACCAAAAACGTTCAAGCCCGAAACGTAGAAGATCGATTATAATAAAAATCCAAAAAAGGGCACATTTACAACCCTTAATCCCTGAGCAACAATACAAGGTAAAACAGATTTAAATGAATGGGTCTTTGATATCAACGCAAAAGTTCTTTAGCTTGACTAACATGTGACCTGATTCGAATAATTTTCTCAAGTTAGGTTTTAATTAGGATATTACTGAACCCGGGCGATCACGTATGCTAAATTCCCTTTTAAGAAACTTACGAAAATTATACAATTTCGTTAATTTTCTCCTTCTTTCTACTTCGGGGTAGGAACTTTTTTTTACACTTATGTATCTTTATTTCTCATAGATGGGATTACTTACGATATTTTAGTTTCTTGCTTGAATACCCCTTTAACATGATTGCATAGCTTCTCAGCCCACGAAAAACCCCGGCAACGCATTATCGGCGTCTGGACACAGCCCAGAGACTTGTTATAAATAACTGAGGAATACTTGTGCTGTGCTCTAAACCCTCGAGTCAAGACGGATCGCGAGAGTGGGGCAATTTAACACGGAGCCAACCGTGGAGAGATTGAACGTTGTAACTTTGGTACGCGGACGGTGACAAGATAACTTCGGACGTTTTATTGCGAGAGAGTTGGATTCCTGGTCGAGTGAAATGCCATTTGTGTTCTATGGTTCAGACTGGGTTAAATGAGTGGAGAAACGACGATCACATTTTTGGGAGACATTCGCAATGAATCGTAAGAAAAGATGTATTATTCTACTTCAGTCTGTGCGATCCGGTCGCCAACCGCCAATTACAAGACTTGTATTTTATTGTCTTAAAATAACAAGTATACCTGATTTTTTTGTTTTATTTTTATTTTCCGAATAGTAGGCCTACAATACTTTATTTTCACAGTTTTGTAAGGGCTGGTCCACACAGATTTTGTAAGCATAAGATTTAAGGTTTAACGCGTAGTCGTAAAGTTGGATCATAGGAAACACGTACTGGCGTTCACACAAAGTTTTAGTTTTAAGAGATTGTTTTCAATGTTGTTCTTGGCAGCAACGTCTTAAAACCTTAAATCTTATGCTTAAAAAATCTGTGTGGACCAGCCTTAAAGAATAAGCAAAATATTTCACAAGTTAGTTTATGGCGGAAAAACTGGCCGTGACTTCAAAACTTAGTAACTTCAATCAGCCTACCTCACAAAGATCATGCCAATATCTCCCACAAAAGAGTATATTTATATTGTAATAATTTGGTTTTAGAATGAATAAAAATGTTTCCAGTATTTATTTACAACACAGGGTTCATTATTTGTAATACAAAGCAAGATAATGTTAGTTCCCTGGCAAATCTATAGTGTTGAATGAAATTCCGTGTTATATTTCGACTTACACATTATTTTGTTAGTAGGTTTTTGTTTGTCTGTACACTGTGAGTTTCAAATACGTTCAAAGGAAGATGCGGTAGCAGGACGTAAAGCCTATAAGGTTTAATGCCATTAATATTTACATCGATTTTCTGAGATTACAGTACCATGACACTACTCAAAGGTAAAGTATTTAACATTAAAACAGTGTGTTAAATGTGAATGTGTAATCTATAATATCTTTAAATTAATGTTTGCATTTATTATGATACATTAGGTAAATTATAAGTGTACATTACATTAAGTGTACATTATCAGGTACATTAGAAGTGCTGACCCTGGTTGTGGCAGTACCGTGTTAATCCTGTAGTTGTGGGGGAAGATTAAGGACCGATGATGCGTGGGATGTGATTACAACCTGGGCCTCTCTCTCTCTCTCTCTCTCTCTCTCTCTCTCTCTCTCCCTCTCTCTCGCACCTCAGTCGACCGGGATCGATACTCTCACTCCAACCTACCCTGACCTTGACTACCTCGTCTAGATCACCCCAATGTGGAACCTCTTTCTTCTGATTTGTTTGTTGCTTGATCAAAATTGAAAACAAAGTCAACAAGTAAGTTGTTTACCCACTTTTTGATGGGTAAAGGGGAACATCACTCGCTGAGTTAAGTGGTTTTATGTCGATATCTTAAGATCGCTTTAAGATATTGAAAAGTGGTTGATACCCGGGATTTGGTTCAGTAAAATCTAAACAATGAGTTTACAAAGATGAAAAATAATATGATCGTTAAATTGATTATGTTCTTTGTAATTAATTTATTATGATTGCTGAATTATGAACAGAAATAACAATCGTAACGAGTACACGAACGTTTTTCAATCAATTGTTTAGCTGGTATGAGATAAAACGTCGGGTATGAATCACTGCTTCAATATCTTAGATCTTTCTCAATATATCAATAAAATGCCGCTTATTAACCATTAACTAAAATGTCTACTCTGACAGGGGATTGAACTCAGGTCACCTATGCGCCAAGCGGGAGCCTTCACAATTATTGATTATTTAGTATTTCCCCCCAGGCGAGCTGTTTCACTAATAATTAGTTGTTTAGTATTCGTCCTTATAAAACTAGTTATCTTGTACATCGCACTCTCACAGCTTCAATTCTACAAATGTCGGATCATTTGTCAACCAGAAGCCGTAGAATGTATTATGATACGGATGGTACTTGAGATTTTCTTGGTTTGACGCTCTCCTGCATCGCTATGGGACCCCCCTTACCCCTGTGACAACCCGACAATCATATCATATTTATTAATTTCACATTATACCCACATTACACGGTTCAATACTTTCGTCAAACTTATTGAATTCAAGGACAAAAAAGCATCAATTAATAGAAGCTACATTGTTGCAGTTTTTTAACTGTTTTTTATTCGCTTTTTTTCTTGAATTCAATAAGTTTGACGAAGTACGAACGTAATGTCGGCATTATATTATCTATAACCAGTAATATTTGTAATGCTGGGCGGTGGTCACATAACCAGCGGGTGGAGCTTTTAAACCATGTCAAACATACTCTAGCGGCCATAACACGAAACATCGACTCAATCTGTGACGCACGTAAGGAGCGCAGCCTCGGAGATTGTAACATTTCCTGCTGCTTCCCCGGTAGATATTTTACAAACACGTTTAGCACCGATTAAAGAGCCGTCTTGAAATCGATACTTGTATTAGCTCGTGTTTGAAATATTTATCGGATGCTTTTAAGAGAAAACTCTAGAATCAGGAAGGAAGATACTCCAGGCTGCTCGAAACACTTTGCTAAGGTAATAAGACTACCCACTCGTTCATGATGCTACTGAAACAAGGGAATCATAATATTGTACCTGAGTTTTGAATAGTCGAGCAAAGACCTGTGTCTAATTGGGGCTACCCCCCTTCCCCCCTCCCTGACCCCTCTTAACCGTGTTGTGTATTCATGTTTATTGTATGAATAGAAATATTTAATAAGTAAATAAATAAAACTTGACTGCTTAGAGATATTTATTAAAAATGAAATAACGTTTTTTACCTTTACATTTAAGTTCTAATCGTTTCTATTAAAGTACGCTTAAAAGATAATAATAATAATAATAATAATAATAATAATAATAATAATAATGATAATAATAATAATAATAATAATAATAATATAATAATAATAATAATAATAATAATAATAATAATAATAATAATAATAATAATAATAATAATGATAATAATAATAATAATTATTATAATAATAATAATAATAATAATAATAATAATAATAATAATAATAATAATAATAATAATAATAATAATAATAACAATAATAATTTGTTTACCCGGCACCTCCACCAAAATCAATATTATTTATTGCACTGCACATGATAATCGATGTTATTGTTCGATATTCGATATTCAATAAGGTTTCGATAATCGATAATACAAAAATTATCGAATAGTGTGTTTTCTACAAGAGCGTGTTCGTAATCTAGGGTAAAGTATAGTGCTAGTGTACACCGTTATCAACCGATTGAAGTATCGGTAGACCGTACATCCAAGACTTGGACCCACTGTGCACTGAAACCAAGAATCTGGACCCAGCTTCATCAACTAATAGGAACCACTTATACGGTCAAGTGGTAAAGCATTGCCACCTAGTGGTAATCTCTACGTAGGCTAACAGAGCAAACAACATGATTTGGCTCTCGCTTCTTGGTAGTTAAGTTCATTTTTAGACACAGCTGGTATTATTCTTAATTAATACATTTGTTTTTATTGTTTGTAATTTACTGTTAGTATTATATATTATATTATGTCTATCCTCTATCTATCTTATTCAGTAATGAAATTGATTTGTGAAGGAGGAAAACAAATAAAATTAACCATTTTAGTTTATTTAAAAAACATAGGGCTTAGGCCTTCGTGCAGCAGGAAACTATTTCTTAATTAACGTAGGTTTTAATTTTGTAATTAACGTCCAGAATGTAACGTATATAAAAAGGTTGCGAGCAATAATTCTCTGGGCTCATATCTCAGAGGGTAGCAAGTCCCTCGTAAGAAGGGTGTGCGGTATCATTACCACATTACCGCACCCCTAATGGCGTTTACATTCAAAACACGGCAATGCTACTGACATTGTAACCGCGGTACAATTATGAAACATTGTCTTATTTATCAACATGTGACCCAAGAGTCATTAGGCTTTAACGCTCATGTGTTTGCATTTTTTAACGGAAGCGTTTATTTCTTCGCCGAAAACAACTCGGTACAATTAGGAACTAAATTAAAAGTACGTTATCAAGATAAATATAAAAGTGGGATGAAAATGTAAAGCACAAACATATTAGGAAGTGCCCCCCCCCCCCCCCCCCCCCCCCCGAGCTTTGCAGGGAAGTGTGGGACTGTAGCATGCTGGTGAAAACCATCAACACATTGGGGTTTTAAGAGGAGGAAGTCATGTTGTTTTGTATTTAGGCGTTGATACACAATTTGTTTGGTGAAATTAATAGTAGCCTGTCAGTACTTTCGTACCGTATTCTACCAAGAATACACGAGTCATGACATAGGCTATAATATGCTCATTTGATTGTCTATGTCTGCAACAAGAACTAAGTGTACGGGATGATGGCCGCTATCAGTCTTCGAAATAACTGAGTATAAGTAATTGGATAAAAATAATTAGTTACTTTTTGAGTAAATCAAGTATTACTTCCATTTTAATATAACTGTAATATAAAATAATAATGTATAATATTGTACAGTAATATAAAATAATACTAAAACGTCTTTCTCATTCTAAAAAAAAAAAAAAAAAAACATTTTCTATTTCATTAGATTTATTTTTACGTGTGGTGTGATGGAACGACTTGGAATTACCATTTCAAGTGCATTGTGGACATATTTGTATCCCTCACAGAACTATATCCATCAACTCTTATAATGAAAACGTTCAATTTATATTAATAAGGAACACAATCCTAATAAATACGCATTATAAAGCGTGTGAGAGCCCAACAGTGAATGCTACGGGACAGTAACGAGGGTAACACATGAACGTGACTATGAGTCCATTGTGTGACGTAAGAGCGCTCACCCTGGGATCAGAGATATTACCATGATAGAGCGATGTGCTGAAACGCTTGCATGTGTGCAGTGACCTCTGAACGGTGATAATAGGGTGTTCATGTGATAACAGTAATATGTGTGTACTTATGATAAGAGTGACACCCTTACGATAAGAACGGTTTGCATAATGTGTCAAAGCAATGTACTTGGGTGTTCGTGCGGGTAGAGTGGTACCATTGTGATAAGGAAGATCTCTACGTGTGATAAGGGTCGTATTCATGTGATAAAGACGGTGTCTAATAATAGATAAGAACAATGTTCGTTTCATAAGAGTGGTATTCACGTGATAAGGTTGGCGTCTGAGTGATAAGTACAATATTCTTGTGATAAGGGCGATGACCGTGATAAGGACTGTATGTGAGTGATAAGGATAATGACTGCATCTGAGTGATAAGAATAATTCTCACGTGATAAGGGACAACGTGTGATAAGGACCGAATATAAATTCATGTGGTACTAGACGGATAGCGAGGTGTTTGCATAGAGTGGCAGCCCTGCATGTGGCCTCTCATTACCAGCCAACTTGTTGTTGTGGTAGTTGTGACGACTACAACACTACCGCACGCAGAGCAACAGCCGCATGCATGTCTAGGCCAAAGCCCTCTAATCAATGTTTACTTTTTTTAATATCAAAAGGCTTTGAGCTGACTTAAAAAAAGTCTGTCAGCTCTGTATATCGGATTGACACGATGCAAACACACAATACTATAATCATAAAATAAATGCTGCGCAAACGACGACATGTCGTTGTCGTTGTCGTTGTCGTTGTCGTTGTCGTTGTCGTTGTCGTTGTCGTTGTCGTTGTCGTTGTCGTTGTCGTCGTCGTCGTCGTCGTCGTCGTCGTCGTCGTCGTCGTCGTCGTCGTCGTTGTCGTTGTCGTTGTCGTTGTCGTTGTCGTTGTCGTTGTCGTTGTCGTTGTCGTTGTCGTTGTCGTTGTCGTTGTCGTTGTCGTTGTCGTTGTCGTTGTCGTTGTCGTTGTCGTTGTCGTTGTCGTTGTCGTTGTCGTTGTCGTTGTCGTTGTCGTTGTCGTTGTCGTCGTTGTCGTTGTCGTTGTCGTTGTCGTTGTCATAATATTACAAGCATTGAGATATTTTATTGCATTGGAACATTCGGAGTTGACATCTGTCGCTGTAGTTGAAGGATTGATTGATTGAAGGATTGATTGATTGATTGATTGATTGATTGATTGATTGATCGATTGATTATTTGTTGTTTGCATTCTTGTCAGCTTAGGTCTTATGACGTCTTCCGAATACCGCAGCAAATTGTCATGTTTTAATTATATCTCAAGAATGCACCTCGAAATTGAAAATCTGCGAAATAAGCGGGCTGTGGTTTGGTAAACCCTACAAACTGAACGATAAATGTATCTAAAATTATAATCAGTGTAAATGTGATTCATATTTAATTAATAATTTAATAAAATAGGTAGCACAGTCATACTGATTATAATGTTAATGTTAAGTATATTTATCATTCAGTTTGTAGGGCTTACCAAACTACAGTATGCTAATTTTTAAGATTTTCGATTTCGTGGTGTATTCTTGAGATAAAATTAAAACATGACAATTTGCTGCGGTTTTTGACGTAAAGGTATCCTTCGTTTTTAATGGTTGGAAAGGGACAGCCTGCCTTTTGTTGCGCTTTGGTTTGAAAATGATATTAAGAAATATTTGTTTATTAGGGTCTGGCGTTTACCCGTGTGTTTAACAACCCTCCTAGTTAAATTGCCTCTCTTCGAAGTTAACGAAACATCCGCCAGGCTCGCAATCGATCGCCCCGAACCTGGCGGCAGTTTCGTCAGTTAGTCAGCGTAGGCTGGAAGACTCGTCCCAGCGGGAGACTTCATTATCGACTGAGTCGGGCCAGGGATCAGGAGTGAGAGAACGCGGCTTGCATGCTGATAGGACTTCCACTCATAGTAATTGCAATTCACATCCATTGAGCTTCCGGTTCCGGATGCAAGGGAAGGTTTTCATAGGTTGCACGTACGTCACATCTTTGCGCGTGGCGGCCACATTTGTGATCAAACTTTGACGTTGTCATGAAGAACAATTGAATTCTGTTGTGACAGAACATAGAAATCCATAGTTTTTTTTTAAATTCAGTCTGTTTTTGGTAAAAAATTGGTATGGATAGTTATTTGTGATGTTTTATTGTTTACTTTTTTAAGTATAAATTATTTTTATTTAGTAAATTTGAATAATATCCGCCAATTGATCTAGGAGTCTACATCAATTGTGTCACAATCATGGCCGCTGTGACGTCACGTGGGAACTATGAGTGGATAGATAATTAATGTACATTTATTCAGTTGGTTCAGATTAAACCTTAATTAATGCATCATGTAAGTTTACAAAGTAAAAAGGGAAGCGGGGGGGGGGGGGGGGGGGGGGGGTTGGTTTCATACTCACACGTCTTAACATCACCACCATCCTTAAATGTTATTTTCAATAACAAATAGTAAGGAAGTATAAAATCATACATATTGCTCAATAACACAGCACACCTGAGATAAATTATGTAGTTTTTTAAAATATAAATAATCAATTTGTATATAAAATGTATTGATATCGTTTCTGCAACTATGCCTTTGTCAGTTTCCTGACAGTATCAGAAAACCTGCACTATGGAAAAGAAGCCCACTACAAATATATGTTACAAATTCCAAATACTTGTAACAGTTGGTTAGTGTTGAACCATCTAGTTTTATCATCACTTTAGCTTTTATTCCTGATGCTAGTCTATTTCAAACACTTGTAGGCCTATACAAATTTAGAAATTTATGATAACTCCGGACCTTTGGACATAGTTATAAAGTGATGCCAAACATCGATACAAATTTCCTCAACCGGTAAAAAACAATCAATTTATCCATTGTTGCTTCATCGTTTCACAATTTATATAATATAATAGAATTTATTACGTTATTATATAGGCCATGCAACCTATAAATTAAATAACTAATTCTTTATTTGTCATCGACTTGGTCATATTTCCTTGCTGTGTTGCACCCTTTTGATACAACAGCAACAGTGTTTGTTCTTTGCATAGTTTGTCTTGATAGGAATGTCTTGAGAAGTGTGCGTGAGTGCGTGCTTGCGTGCGTGAGTGCGTGCGTGCTGGCACGGCTGCAAGTGATGGTGTGTGAGTGCGTGCGTGCGTGCGTGCGTGCGTGTGTGCGTGAGTGTGTGAGTGCGTGCGTGCGTGTGTGCGTGAGTGTGAGTGCGTGCGTGCGTGTGTGCGTGAATGCGTGAGAGTGTGAGTGCGTGCGTGCGTGTGTGCGTGAATGCGTGAGAGTGTGAGTGCGTGCGTGCGTGTGTGTGTGAGTGAGTGCGTGAGTGCTGGCACGACTGCAAGTATGGTGCGTGTTTGTGTATCTGTTCCCAAGATACGGGAATCATGAGATTACCCATCATACAGGAGAAATCCTTTAAGCTCTTTGGCTTCTAAAAGAGAAACTACTTCAATAAACTGCACGAGTGGGCGACAGCTTACCTGGCTTAGCTCTAAGGTGGCTCCACTGATGCCCGCAGACCGCTCACTTCACTAGCCGGCATATCAAGCAACACTGAAGCCTCTTACATTGATAGACGTGGCTCAGCGGTAACACGAGATTATAATCCGGGAGGTCGCCGGTTCGATTCCGGCCACCGGCAGTCCTGACCGCAGTTTTTACAAGGTTTTCGTCAGTCGTAAAGGCAAATTACTGGGCTGAGTCCTACTAACAGCTCTATAGGACATTCCTTTCCAACAGCTATCCAATCACCGCAATGTCACCTGAAGAAGGCCTGGTGTGCAGTGTGCATGCAGGTATTCTGGTAATTCAGTCATTGCGGACAACTTCACACAGCTCGGTACTTTACATGATCATTTTGATTTCATCAAACTTGTTCAATTACAAAAATAAAAGGCGAACATATTTTGTATTTATTGTAAAACAATTTCGTACTTATAATACAAGGAACACATAATTCTAACTCAATCAGTCAGTCTGATGGAAGTGCAACACAATATAGACTTATTTATACATTTTCTTTACTTTAGACTAGACACAAAACGAGCAGTTACAAAACAAATGTAATTGATATGAAAATGAAAATTTAGTAGGTTGAGAATATTTAATCAATCACTGTTTTGACAGCAAATGAAACAAATCAATTAATCATGTATTAATCAAGAACGTAACGTATTCTGTGGTTGTAAGGTAATAATTGTTTAGTTTTTAAAATTGACTAATAAGCTCTGCAGCAGAAACTAAAATGTTAGGGCCGGGAAGTGAGAGGAGACGTTGAAGGGAATCGCTGAGGGGAAACGCTGTGGGGAAACGCTGAGAGGAAACGCTGTGGGGAAACGCTGTGGGGGAAACGCTGTGGGGGAAACGCTGAGGGGAAACGCTGTGGGGGAAACGCTGAGGGGAAACGCTGAGAGGAAACGCTGAGAGGAAACGCTGAGAGGAAACGCTGAGGAGAAACACAGGAGAAACGTTGAGGGGAAACGCTGGGGGAAAACGCTGAGAGGAAACGCTGAGGAGAAACACAGGAGAAACGTTGAGGGGAAACGCTGGGGGAAAACGCTGGGGGGAAACGCTGAGGGGAAACGCTGAGAGGAAACGCTGTGGGAAACGCTGGGGTTAAACGCTGGGGGGAAACGCTGTGGGGAAACGCTGTGGGGGAAACGCTGAGGGGAAACGCTGAGAGGAAACGCTGAGAGGAAACGCTGAGGAGAAGCACAGGAGAAACGTTGAGGGGAAACGCTGGGGGAAAACGCTGGGGGGAAACGCTGAGGGGAAACGCTGAGAGGAAACGCTGTGGGGAAACGCTGGGGTTAAACGCTGGGGGGAAACGCTGAGGGGAAACGCTGAGGGGAAACGCTGAGAGGAAACGCTGTGGGGAAACACTGGGGTTAAACGCTGGGGGGAAACGCTGGGGGGAAACGGTGGGGTTAAACGCTGGGGGGAAACGCTGAGGGGAAACGCTGACTTGTGAACATGTGTTGGTACTCTATCAGATGGGCGTATGCTCGTAATGTCATAGCAGAGAACAAGACGAGTATTGCTGATAGCAGGATACATTCTTGAAGATCTTCTTGTCTTAGTATTTGTATTTATTGAAATGTACCCGCTCGAGAGCGGGAAGGCCAATGTAGGGCACAAATTGCCCTCTGTAGCCATATACAGAATAGAACTTAAAGGACTAAGAACTAATAATATAAAGTGTCCAACAGGGTTTCAAATATGTAAGAACAAACCACGCGACTTTAATGGTTTTCAGTAATATCTAAACAGCATTGAATACATAAAATAATTGGGATTTGAATGAACACGAGTGAACAATTAAGTTTAGAATTATTATGTTTAATTTCAACTTCTAATCTAAATATCACCCGTACTAATTACAATCCATACATTAAGTTTCGCCATCCCCCATACCGTATATATTTCACTTTCAAAACGTTTAATTTCGGTCGATTTTAATAACGCCACCACGGCCCTTTCGCTGTAACAAACGTCCCCGAGAGCAGTGTAACCATAATAATTAATAATATGTACTAATTTGATCCATAAACTGCTGCAGTTGTTTGTCAGTGCAAGCTGATAGCTTCGTGTGCTGTCAGCTTCGTGTGCTGTCTTGAACGCCGGTGACCGTAGATTTGTTCGATTAGAGTTGAAACTTACACCTTCATTGTTTTGACAACAAATGAATTAATCAAGTAGCAATCAAGAACGTATTGTATGGTTATAAGATCATCTATTCATGAATCATGATCATGAATGGAAGATAACTAATTTTGGTAAAAGTAACTGACCGAAATTCGGAAAGTTTTCTTTCATTACAAGAACAAATGAAGACTGGAATAGATTGCCTGGTGAAGTCAGTGAAGGTTGAAAAAATGTGAGAGATTTTAGGATGAGGCACGGTTCCTATTTAGTATTCTTATATCATAATGATATTCATGTATGTACACTGTTGTTTATAACCAAAACTAACTTCCTATAAGCCTTATTAATTACTAATGTACATTATGTCATACTAGGCCTATTATACTGTGTCCTTTTAAAAGATAAATATAAACCATGTTAGTATATTATAGACCCTTGTATGTAGGGCGCAGGCAAATCTGCCCCCATGTGTTAACTAACACATCTGTCTGCGGATTATAAACTTTCTATTCTATTATTTCGTTTTTTAAATCGACTAATAAATATGCCAGTAACCCCCCCCCCCCCGCCCCAGACACAAAATTGAAACAGTGGTCAAGGTCCCCCAGATGTGCAACGAGAGGCCGATAGCTCTCTTTGTGGGCACCGGTCATTATACGACCACCTGGACCGGCCCAGCATTCCCCTAGGGATTGTCTCAGGCAGGAATCAGATCCTGAATAGTGGGCAGCTGAGAATATAAGAGAACTACTCAGTTAATGCAAGTATCTCACAAGATTTCAATTTTTTTTAGATTTTCCATGCTTTTCACATTTTTTCATAGTGTGTATATGAATAAAAAATGTAGACAGTATGGTTCCAACAAAAATTAAGACCATACTTGTATTATTATTGGCATTTGTGTTGCCTAACATTATTTTGTAACTGTAAGTAAGAACTAAGAGTAGCCTACTTGATTATTGATTAAGGATGATATTATTTGGGCTTTACGTCTCATATTTTTGCAACTTGGATAATCGAGACGATAATACTTGATTGATTAGTAATGTTTTTTTTCAGTGCCCTTACTTTTCAGTAAGGCCTTCGATTTAATTTCTGTTTTTTGTCATATAATCTAGTTCTCTGGTTAAACATTACTTCAGTTGACTAGGTCCTAGAAAACTACTTGTTTTTGGAACCAGAAAATCAACCGGCAAAACTTCAGCAAATACAAAATATATGTTGCTGTAAGCTGCATTTTGTAATCTAATTAATTCCCACATGTGAAATTAATTTTGTATTCTCTTGCCAATTAAGAATATTTAATAATAAATACATTTCTGTATTCATTGCTATCAATATATATATATTATATATATATAATGCGTTTAATTAAACCCACAATTCTTTATGAGAATATTCCAGCTTCTTTAGTACGGTACTGTTTCTCTTTAGTTTCGTGTACAAACTTGTGAATATGATGTCATTGTTGTCTGGTTCTCACATTATCGCACCCAGCTTCTTACTGAGACAGCAGACAATTGTTTGGTGCAATCTTTGTACAGGTTTTGTATAGTCACACTGTTGATAGCACCAACAAGATTTTGAATTTGTAAAACTCCTTGAAAAATTAAAAAAAAAGGACTACAGTACTAAGGACTGGCCGGTCGAGGTGGGTTCCTCCTCGTAGTGACCGGTGCCCGGAAAGAGGGCCCTCTTAGCGACTAAGTGTCGGCCCCCTTTGCAATCCAAACGCCCACCAGTCCCCCACTCTGTCCCTTGCCCTGCCACAGCCCCCCCCCCCCCTGAAGATTCGAACTCCCACTTGGCTCTCCCTCCCTTGAGGACTCTCGTATGAAGACCCACGCGACGTACAATGGATCTGATTCGGATGTGGCTATTTTCATCTTCATCATCTCAATTAGCTATTGTTGCACAAATATGAGACATTAACCCCCATTAATCAATCTATCACTAAGTACTAGGAATAACTTCAGACCTAAATATTAGAATCCAGTTCCAAACCATAAAAAAATCACCAGCCATGATACGTTTTATTTGTTCATTTTTCATTACAAATCGTCAATCGATTATTGAAAATTACTCCTGCAAGACATGTGGCAACTGGCAACACTCAGTTAAACAACTAACAAACCTCATCCAATTCAAAGACAACTCCGAAGGAAATTAGTGGATGTGAAACCATCTATCAATATTTTACACCCAACTTTTGGCCCAAAACATTGACTGGTTTGAAAAATCAGATCCGGATCTTGATAGAACCAATTCGGATACAGTTTCCGGGTATCCGAAGTCATTTCTACCAAGGTTTTACGAATTAGGGACTACTATTACTGGACTTACAAAGTAAACATAAAACTAGGCCTAATATTCACTTTAAATTAAAGTCCCCCACTGCAAATCAGTTTAGTTACTGAGTGGGTAGACTCTAAATGTGAATTTTTTTTATTTATTTAATATAACTGCATTAACTTTAATGTTGATACAATGATACCTCCATAAGCTGCACATGGTTCTATGCCCTAACAGATAACCTGACAAGTCTTTGTAGAAAAAATAACACTGTGTTTTTTTTTTAGTAAGAACATCTTTGTTTATTGCTTACAAATTACAACAGGTATTGGTAGCATGGTTTACAAACAACAATTACAAAAATAATCAATGTTACTAGCCCTGGTATTTATTTAACTGGTTAGTAGTAACTAATTGGACATGAGGTAATAAGGTAGGAACAGGGTGGGGGAAACTGGCTTCTTTACAGAAGTAGAGAAAATATATAGGTCAGCCTGTGAATTATATTTCAAGGATTAGGACAGCGCAATGGTTGTACATGCAAACTCCATCTATCGATGGATATCGATGGGCAAGCCTATTTGTAGTATATCGGTAATTATTTAGCAATTATTCTGAGAAATGACAATCAATTCGCTACGTAAAGGTAGATAACAGTAGTTTCTGAAATGATTACAGTGTACGGGATAGCCAATTACTTCTGACACGAAGTAGAGGTGGTCGCATGAGCAATATTTCACGCACAAACCATGTTTTGTTTATTAGACTCGTGCTCGGTCACACATTGTATTTGGCAAGTACGTAGACATGCTCACACAAGCACTTACTGCTGAATGTTATTTTCAAAACATCGTCCGAACCTTTGCTGTCACCGAAGTGAAGGATGGGAAGTGAAATGAACCAGTCTCATGACATTTACTCTTCACATTGTCAAGTGTTTTCAGAGCTGAATCACCTAAGGACAAATACATTTATACCGGAAGTCGTTCTTCGCCCAACCAACCACCAATCACAGAGCAGCATTGCCACATGTGGACTGCTCTGTGATTGGTGGTTGGGCGAGTATGAGGGAGGGCCAAGTTGAGGAGCACGTGAGGAACGACTACCCCTAGTGTCACACACAGTCACGCGTGAATCGTGTCACGCATGACGGCACATACGCATGTTCACATAGAACTCCCGTCATGCGACCACATCTAACACAGAGCTCAAAAAATTATTTCGGTAATTTGACGGAGTTATGTTCTATACGCATACTGTACATTGATTGATATTTGGGCTTAGTATTACGTATCGTGGTATAAACACTAACTATTAAAATTATTAGTGCTTCAAATGAGGCAGGCTAGGATAATTTAAGCGAAACTATCAGTTTGCATTGATAAGTTTATTCCGATACGAACCCATGCATATTGTTAGCTTAGCTCCCACTGTTGCGTAATGGAATAGTGCAGGGTTGCCACCAAGTCAATTTTTGTATCCTTGAAAGATACTAAAAAAATCCTGAGAAATCCTTGAAAACAGTTATATTCAGCATTAGCATATTATAACTGCAAAGGAATGTTACAAATTTTCAGGTTTCATGCCAAAATATGTTATGGCAGCCTGATTTTCGAGAATCTAGTCAACATTACGTGCAGAAACGCATAAGAATCGGAATTTTCGATCTTCGAATATATTTTAACGTTTTACTTTTATTCACCATAACTACCACTTGCGGGAAATGTTATGCAGTCACTTATGTTTATTTTTACTAGTACCTGATGTTCTTTTACTGTCTACATTGCTTTTTGAGCTGAATTTTTTAAAATGTATTAATTTAATTTAATGTATTTTTTAAAGATAGTAGAAAATCCTAAGATTTTGCCCAAAATCCTGTTATCCTTGAGACACTCTAAAAATCCTGAGAAAAGGATAAAATCATTGAAAGTGGCAACCCTGGAATAGCGGGTTTTAGGGCAAGTGCCCACATAATGGATTGGTCCTGCTCAGTCTTCGCAGAATATTGTAACCGGACATTACCTTATTATCCAGCTTATAAAAAACAATTTGTTCACCATATTCTTTATAAAAGAACGGGCGAGTCAATTAGAACTCTCAAACAACAATATTATCGAATACATAGTTAACTAACGAGCAGAGAAGCTCACAATTGTCAACCTATTGTTCCGTAGTCAACACCGTTCAAACACTCGATACAGGTCGGGCAGGTTGGCTATTTGTAAGAGTGACGCATCGTCCGTGAAACATTTCGGCGGTAATAAGCCTTTCTTCATGTTCTCGTACAAAACGTGTTCCACGACCCACTGCCACTTTGTGTCATCTGAATCTTCCTGAAAAAGAAACAAAACAAACCGTTAGTAATCAATACACTTAATTCTAACGGTATCAACCTACCTAGTACAGCAAACCCTCATTTATCAAATATAACTAGAGCTACGTGGAAATCACATATGCAAAAAATGCAAAACCGTAAATTTTCCAGTTCTTTTTACATTTGTTGACATTTGTCAGTGTTAGTCGTTTGCGAAACGTACGTAGCATGAACTAGTACTATCAGCTATGAAAAGGTGGTCACCTCGATGGGCTGGTCAGTGGCAAACTGCTGGCTGCAGAAGTGTGCAGTGATACGGCAGATATCTTCGAAGCATTGCTTCTCGTTGGTCCAGTTCACGTTGGTGGCCAGGTTGATGACGTAGAGTGGGAGTCCACGCATGTCTGGGATGAAGTTCTCTGAAAAGTTAAACGTTCACACTATCGTCACTTGTCGTGTGATATTTCAAGCCTCGGATGTGACGGATGACGGATGTGAAAGGATTACAGTAACGGATAGAATCCCACAGAAGGTCTAGTCCAGACCTGAGCAACCATTTTCGTCCGCAGGCAAACTCTGCAGGTGAAATTATTAGTGCGCCCATATTTTAAAAGTGAAAGACGGGACAAAGCAGCTATTAGCCCCCCGTTTAGTCACGTGGATGCAGCGGGTCTGGGACAGAGCCCCAGTCTCGCCAGAGGTGGACAATCTTTACCCTCAAGACAACATTTACAATGATCTGAGCAAATAAGTTAGGTTAATTTTGTGTGAATTGTCAAACTCAAATTTGAAAGTAAATTTATTTATTGTGATTCATAGTCGATAGTAGGCTACACACTAAACATTTTTAAGATTGATAAATAATATTTAAACTATTCCACACTGAAAACTATTTACAATAGTGTCTTCAAACAGTCCCACGGGCCGAAGGTTGCCCAGGCTTGGTCTAGTCGGTACTTAGTTCTCGGACCAACTGCCCCCTATTCTACTACTGGGCAGGCTAGCCCTTCCGTTCGCAAGGCTGTGGGACACGGGCGCGGACTGGCTAGGGATGCCGGGATGCGATCGCATCCCGGGCCCCAGGGCAATTCAATTCAATTCAATTCAAAAGCATTTTACTCTCAGTTTGTAAGTACATTATTGGAATAACAGTAAATGTTTATTAGTAGTGAGAAGAACATAAGTTAGAGACATAAAAAAATACAGTGCAAGATGGCAGAACTAAAGTGATTTCAATGTTAGATTTGTTGATTGATTATGACAAAATTACAAAAAATTATACAAAAAATTATATTACAAAAATTATAAAATTACAATTTGTAGCCAAGACAAAAAAGGTAGGCTAGTAGTTTTAATTATACTTGAACTAATCATAAAAATACTACAAAATTTGCGAATATTACAATTAACATAATAAGGCCGGGCCCTTTAGCAGTCCGGGCCCCCGGGCTGCTACCAGAAAGTTCCTATGATGTAAATACTTCTCTGTATATTGCTAACTTAATCTTAACCCCACTCTAAAGTATTATTTTGAAATTATAATTGAATTGAATGAAATATTTATTGTAAATATTCAATGTAATTAATTAAAAATAATGGAAATTATTTTTCTACTGGTAGGGTGGCCTCTGTTAATCGCGCCCTAAAATGGTATTGTAAGCCATAAATTTCAATGCAACCCCAAAAGATTTTTTGCGCCTTTGGCGTATTTGCCTCCACGGCTGGGGCTTCGCCCCAGACCCAAGCTCCCCACGCCACCTCATGCGGGCCCCCCCGAAACCCAGCATCACGGACCTTTTTATCCCAGTCCGCCCCTGTCGTAGAGGGAAACGGGGCTTATTCTGGCGTCACACAGGCACCCTCACTAGACTCCCCTACAACAGTAGTGGCTGCCTTGGGATCAATTTATAATTGCATTTTACAGCTAAACCATGCATCGTAGAGAGAAACCGGGCTTATTCTGGCATCACACAGGCACCTTCACTAGACTCCCATACAACACTAGTGGCTGCCTTGGGATCAATTTTTAATTGCATTTTACAGCTAAACTGTGCATCGTAGAGGGAAACAGGGCTTATTCTGGCATCATACAGGCACCCTCACTAGACTCCCATACAACACTAGTGGCTGCCTTGGGATAAATTTTTAATTGCATTTTAAAGCTAAACCGTGCATTGTAGAGGGAAACGGGGCTTATTTTGGCATCACACAGGCACCCTCACTAGACTCCCATACAACACAAGTGGCTACCTTTGGATCCATTTATAATTGCATTTTACAGCTAAACCGTGCATCGTAGAGGGAAACGAGGCTTATTCTGGCATCACACGGGCACCCTCACTTGACTCCTATACAACACTAGTGGCTGCCTTAGAATCAATTTTTAATTGCATTTTAAAGCTAAACCGTGCATCGTAGAGGGAAACGGGGCTTATTCTGGGATCACACAGGCACCCTCACTAGACTCCCATACAACCCTAGTGGCTGCCTTTGGAACCATTTTTGATTGCACTTTACAGCTAAACCGTGCATTGTAGAGGGAAACAGGGCTTATTCTGGCATCACACAGGCACCCTCACTAGACTCCCATACAACACTAGTGGCTGCCTTGGGATCAATTTTTAATTGCATCTTACAGCTAAACCATGCATCGTGGAGCGAAACGGGGCTTATTCAAGCATCACACAGTCACCCTCACCCTCCTATACAACACTAGTGGCTGCCTTCCGATCCTTTTTAAATTGCATTTTACAGCTAAACCGTGCATCGTAGAGGGAAACGGGGCTTATTCTGGCATCACACGGGCACCCTCACTAAACTCCCACACAACACTTCTTTCTGTCTTAAGATCCATTTTTGATTGCATTTTACAGATAAACCATGCATCGTAGAGTGAAACGGGGCTTATTCTGGCATCACACAGGCACCCTCACTAGACTCCCATACAACACTAGTGGCTGCCTTGGGATCAATTTTTAGTTTCATTTTACAGCTGAAGGATGCATCGTAGAGGGAAATGGGGCTTATTCTGGCATCACACAGGCACCCTCACTAGACTCCCATTCAACACTAGTAGCTGCCTTGGGATCAATTTTTAGTTGCATTTTACAGCTAAAGGATGCATCGTAGAGGGAAACGGGGCTAATTCTGGCATCACACAGGCACCCTCACTAGACTACCATACAACACTAGTGGCTGTCTTGGGATCAATTTATAATTGCATTTTACAGCTAAACCGTGCATCGAAGGCAGGTGCAGGACTGGCTAGGGATGCCGGGATGCGATCGCATCGCGGGCCCTTGGGCAAATCCGGGCCCTTTGGCAGTCCGGGCCCCCGGGCTGCTACCAGAAAGTTCCTTTGATGTAAATACTTCTCTGTGTATTGCTAAAAAAATCTTAACCCCACTCTATAAGTATTATTTTGAAATTATAATTGAATTTATTGTAATATTTATTGTAAATATTCAATGTAATTAATTGAATATATTGGAAATTATTTTGCTACTGTGGTAGGGTGGCCTCTGTTAATCGCGCCCTATGATCGTATTTTAGGCCATAAAATTCAATGCAAACCCAAAAAAAGTTTTTGGTCCTTTGGCGTATTTGCGTCCACGGCTGGGGCTTCGACCCAGACCCCAGCTGCACCACGCCACCTCCTACGGGCCCCCCCGGTAGTCAGCATCCCGGGCCTTGTTATCCCAGTCCACCCCTGGTAGGACAGGCCCACTCAACATACACTTGTGATCCGAGTATAGGCCTATGTAATCAACCGGTATATTTTTAACCGATTGACGATGCTGCCGATATCAACAAATATCGTGGATTCTTAGGAACCGATTTTGAAATTGGTACATGCGTAGTATTCACGTTTAAATTTTTAATTTCTTAAAACTGGGATTAGACCATGTAGCACATTGGTATATAGAAACTACAGTAAAACCTCTTTCATTCAAATTGCAAAGTACCCTTAAACCCCCAATTTGAATTTATAAAAAACATTTAACATTCTAAGCCTTATGGTCTAACCTTCGGCAGGGTCTTGATCACACAAAACATTGAATTAAGACAGTTTAAATTTTAAAGAAGTTTTACCGTAGAAACAATGTTGATTTAGTCCGTGGAGTAGACCTACCCAACACCATCGGAAGGCTGCAGAGGTTCCCGTCTACGTCGACCTCGAACGAGAAGTAATCGTCCAACATCTCCGCGTGTTGCTGCAGCAGCCGAACCACCGACGCAGCTATCTCGTCCTTGGGGCCGTCCACCTCGGTCCACCGGGCCTCGTCAAGGTCAAGGCCGACCATCGCGATGTCGTAGACGGACATCGGCTCGAACCTGACCAGCCCAAAGTTGGCAAAGTTGAAGATCATGCACTGGTAGAAGAGCTCCTCGCTGAGCCGGGCCGTGTTGCACAGGTACAGCTTGGTGCTGTGCTGGATCGCAGCATGTCTGGGACTAATGCAGCCTGGACAACGAGAACACAAGATAAGTTGAGATTGGCCAGCAACTCGGTAGTACAAGAACTACTAGATACTGGCCATGACTTACTAGCAAAGCACCTGCATAGAATGGGGTTGGCAGACAGCAGTACATGCAAGCTCTGTGGGAATGGCATACAGGACAGGCAACATCTATTCCATTGCTCGATACTGAAAGAGCACGACCAAAATGACAGAAGGGCTGGACAGGAAGGAGCAGGAGGATTGTCTCTATTGGTTGGCGAGACGCAAGATGACAAATGTGTCAATGTGGGCGCAAGAGAAGAAGAGAGAAGAGTTTCTTGTTAGCCCCAAGACAGAGCACACCCTTTTAGGTCTGCAGCACTTCAGCATTGACGCCCTGCCCAATGATATGGCCAGGTCAGAATAGGAAGCCATTTATATTGGATAGCGAGGAAGAAGAATGGCTGACGAAGCCGCGCTTTCTGCATAGGAAAAAAAGTTTCTTGAGAAAAAGATGAACATAAATTAATTGATAAAAGTAAACTATGGTGAATAATCTAGGGCCTACACCGAATAGTATTTTTACGGACCGGATAATCGTTTAAAAAACCGGTTAAAAACCGAATTTTTCAAAAAAAAAAAACGCAAAAAAAAAGTTGTGTGTATATTCCAAAAAATGCAAACAAAAAAACTGTTTTTGTGTGTATATATTCCCCCCCCCCCCCCCCCCGCCGACGCTGCACTAAACAGCTCTCACGACAAACGCACATTATGATGTCCGCGCGTATTCGGGAAGTTGAGTACTGGCCAGGCGTGTTGCGCTGTGGTTTGGGAGCGGGTGGGGGGGGAGTCGCGGCTGCCGAACAAAGTGACTGGTGAGTGAAAAGCGAGGTGAAAAGCGCTGCGTTGAGCAAGTGTCGAGTGTCGACCGTCGAGTGACCTTCGAGGCGTTCCAAACATACGACTCATTGCTTCGTTTTGACATCGCGATAACCAATTAATTACACAGATAACTCACTTGTCACAACTTGCGAGCCGGCCCAGTGCTGACTGCTGACTGTCTAGGGCCCCGCGGGCACACGAGAATGCGCCGTGTTCCACGGGAAAGCGCGGCGTATTTAAAAAACGTGATTTTTTTTATTTTCGATAAACCGGTTTACGAAATGAAAACCGGTTTCCTACGTAACCGGTTTCAAACCGGTTTCCGATTATTCGATGTAGGCCCTAAATGTAATGAGTAAATGAACTGGCGAGAGTAAATGAATTAAACTAATCAAGTACAACACCACCATAACTAACCAGAAAACGGAATTCAGATTTCATAAGTACCGGGTATAACAATCTTAGGGGCATTTTCTTCTCCGATCGTTCAATTATGTTTGCCTCTCAGCTTACAATATCCAGCTTACAATATCAAGAAGTATCGAAATAAATAGACGAACAGCTACTGCACACTTTAGGCTTCAAACAGGACACGATCTGCTTGGAAAGCACCTACATCGAATAGGAATCACCAACAACAGTATACATGTGCAGTCTATATGGGAGGGAGGAACAGAACAGAGAGCATCTGATGAGATGTCCAAGTCTTAAAGATGAAGTACGTAGATGCCCTTTCATCTGGCATGAGCTATGAGGAAAAGGAAGCCTGTCTCTACAGGAAAACCAGAAAATGCATGATGGCCAAGTAAGCCAAGAATGCGGGCATAGGAAAAGAAGAAGAAGACAATCTTAGGGCAGTTGTTGAATTAAAAATTAAGCACGGTACGTAATTACTAGTCGGCGTACCCACGAAGGTTGAATCTTTAATGATTTCCCTCAGGCCAATGTGCGCACTGTCGTTGATTTGCTTCTTCAGCTCGAACAAACTGGTAAGGTTGAGCTCGCGCTGGCTACTACTCTCTTCGGTGTCATCGTCCGGTTTCTTTGGACCCGGTGTGGCTGTCGGCGAGCCAAAGAACTTGTCGAGCTTCTGCAAGCCGGAGTCCGTTCGGACGAGGTGATTGGCCGAGGTGGTCGGACTCTTTGTGGAAACATCCAGTTCGTTAGGCATACAGGCTCCTAAAAATAAACAATCAAAATGTTGCTGTAATTCAATTCCCCAACTGAGTATGTATGTGGGCCTGACTACAAACTGCCTGAGCCAGAGGATGACAGAACACAGGCAGTCCATCACGCTACAAGATGTAGAGGAACCTGTAGTGAGTCATGCTACACAGCATAATCTGGCCTTACCAGCTGCTTTACATCATAGTTATTTAGGCCCTGCCTAGAAGCTGTCTTGCCAGTAACCTCAAGATGGTGGGAATAAGCCCACGTCGATGTCCCGAGACATTATAAATAAATAATTGGAACTCAGAACAAGACAAACATGTTCTAGTGAGGGAAAAATTACAAAAGGACGACAGCTTACCTGAGAAAGTAGATACGTAGGTCGCTTTGAGAAACATATAGATGAGAAGACAAATAAATAAATATACTGAGACGTTTCGGCCAACTCGTGGTCTTGATCACTCAGCGTGAGTAGAGAAACTAAACGAAACTTTAAACTAGGGTAAATTTACATGACATGATGCAGGTGCTTTCGTGGGTGGTGATGGAGGGAAGAACTAAGGTAAACTAAGGTACAGGGAACAGGGCGGGCACACTACCTGAGATTAAGGTTAGGTGACTGACGCGATCTAGTGATGTGTAAACATGGATATTTATTTACTTTATTTATTCAATGTCTATCCTATTCAGTTATAAAAACTGATTTACAATTAAAGAAGGGCAATTCATAGAACTATGCTAAACAATTATTAATAATAATAATATCATAAATATCAATAATAACAAAAACAAAACAAAATACTGTAAATAAAGTTCATAAAAAGCAGAGCAATAAAAATGAATTGAGAAATTAAATAAAAGCAAATCAAGTAAAAACACATAAAATATTAAACAATACAAATAAATACAACTGGAAGGTTGTTACGTACCTGGCAGTCTGGCCTGCGTGTAGAAGACGCGCGACGTGTTACAGCCCAGCAGTCTGGCCTCTATGGCCTTGCCCACCCGGTCCACTATGGACTCCTCGTGCAGGAAGTGAACCTCCAGTATTACGTACCTGGCAGTCTGGCCTGCGTGTAGAAGACGCGCGACGTGTTACAGCCCAGCAGTCTGGCCTCTATGGCCTTGGCCACCCGGTCCACTATGGACTCCTCGTGCAGGAAGTGAACCTCCAGTATTACGTACCTGGCAGTCTGGCCTGCGTGTAGAAGACGCGCGACGTGTTACAGCCCAGCAGTCTGGCCTCTATGGCCTTGGCCACCCGGTCCACTATGGACTCCTCGTGCAGGAAGTGAACCTCCAGTGTTACGTACCTGGCAGTCTGGCCTGCGTGTAGAAGACGCGCGACGTGTTACAGCCCAGCAGTCTGGCCTCTATGGCCTTGGCCACCCGGTCCACTATGGACTCCTCGTGCAGGAAGTGAACCTCCAGTATTACGTACCTGGCAGTCTGGCCTGCGTGTAGAAGACGCGCGACGTGTTACAGCCCAGCAGTCTGGCCTCTATGGCCTTGGCCACCCGGTCCACTATGGACTCCTCGTGCAGGAAGTGAACCTCCAGTGTTACGTACCTGGCAGTCTGGCCTCTATGGCCTTGGCCACCCGGTCCACTATGGACTCCTCGTGCAGGAAGTGAACCTCCAGTGTTACGTACCTGGCAGTCTGGCCTCTATGGCCTTGGCCACCCGGTCCACTATGGACTCCTCGTGCAGGAAGTGAACCTCCAGTGTTACGTACCTGGCAGTCTGGCCTGCGTGTAGAAGACGCGCGACGTGTTACAGCCCAGCAGTCTGGCCTCTATGGCCTTGGCCACCCGGTCCACTATGGACTCCTCGTGCAGGAAGTGAACCTCCAGTGTTACGTACCTGGCAGTCTGGCCTGTGTGTAGAAGACGCGCGACGTGTTACAGCCCAGCAGTCTGGCCTCTATGGCCTTGGCCACCCGGTCCACTATGGACTCCTCGTGCAGGAAGTGAACCTCCAGTGTTACGTACCTGGCAGTCTGGCCTGCGTGTAGAAGACGCGCGACGTGTTACAGCCCAGCAGTCTGGCCTCTATGGCCTTGGCCACCCGGTCCACTATGGACTCCTCGTGCAGGAAGTGAACCTCCAGTGTTACGTACCTGGCAGTCTGGCCTGCGTGTAGAAGACGCGCGACGTGTTACAGCCCAGCAGTCTGGCCTCTATGGCCTTGGCCACCCGGTCCACTATGGACTCCTCGTGCAGGAAGTGAACCTCCAGTGTTACGTACCTGGCAGTCTGGCCTGTGTGTAGAAGACGCGCGACGTGTTACAGCCCAGCAGTCTGGCCTCTATGGCCTTGGCCACCCGGTCCACTATGGACTCCTCGTGCAGGAAGTGAACCTCCAGTGTTACGTACCTGGCAGTCTGGCCTGCGTGTAGAAGACGCGCGACGTGTTACAGCCCAGCAGTCTGGCCTCTATGGCCTTGGCCACCCGGTCCACTATGGACTCCTCGTGCAGGAAGTGAACCTCCAGTGTTACGTACCTGGCAGTCTGGCCTCTATGGCCTTGGCCACCCGGTCCACTATGGACTCCTCGTGCAGGAAGTGGACCTCCAGTGTTACGTACCTGGCAGTCTGGCCTCTATGGCCTTGGCCACCCGGTCCACTATGGACTCCTCGTGCAGGAAGTGAACCTCCAGTGTTACGTACCTGGCAGTCTGGCCTGCGTGTAGAAGACGCGCGACGTGTTACAGCCCAGCAGTCTGGCCTCTATGGCCTTGGCCACCCGGTCCACTATGGACTCTTCGTGCAGGAAGTGAACCTCGTGTTTGGTTGGGTGGACGTTGACATCCAGCGTCCTTGGATCCAGCTCCAGACTCAGGTAGACCCACGGGTGTTTGCTCTTGGGCAGGTACGTGCCGAACACGTCCGTCACGCACTTGCGCAACGCTGCGCAAGAGAACCACTATTAAACGTCAACTGTTTCACATGTGCTGGCTTGATACACACAAAGCAGGGCTCCGCTTTTACAGATATTTAGGGTGCGAAACAGATGAACGAATTTTCTTAGTCATTGAAGGTATTTTTTTTTGTATTTTCAGTGTTATTTTTCAGAAATTTGAATATACGTGGCCTTTTGCATTGCAGTGACAACAAATGCTGGGTATCATGGGCAGGTCACACAGCCTACTGAATGGGTCAATCAGCCATACAATTAACCCATCCAGAAGGCTGTGGGTATGATTCTAAAAACAGCCATGGGACTGTGGTTTTTCGTAGACAAACATTCGAACGTTCGCCAATGAAAGAAAGATAAAACAGCGGAGTTGCCTAGCAACGGATTGTGTGTCTGCACTCGATGTTGAAGCGTCACCAATCGTAGCTACTGCGAATGGCGAAAAAAAAAATGTACACTTGAAACCTTTTGTTCTTACCTGCGGAATCTACAAGTCGATGGTTGATGAAAAGCAGGAAAACCAACTTCTTAGTCGAGTAGTTAACGTTAGTGACAAATCCGTGTAGTTTAAACTTGTACGCCTCATCGGTAAGGTTGAGTTCTATCAGCTCCCTACAACAGTTCAATATAAATTTGAAGCAGCTGGAGTAGCCTACATTCCAGTTAAATAGTAGGCCTATGTAAGCTATGCATAAACTATATTTTATAACATGTGAGCGATTATATTGTTAACCATCACGTGAATATGCTATCTTTGTTTCAATAGGATATTTTAGAGAAAACGACAGTCCAGTATTAGGCAGGTCTTTCAACACGTCAATCCAGCTAATGGTTGCCGTGAAACAAATAGCATTGACAGTTCCAGAGGTACATGACAGATAGTGCCAAACAAAGGATCAACTATAAGCATCTTATATCTACAGCCTTGTTACTTACTTGGCAATGCTGTTCCCATATATAATTCTGATGTTGTCCGTATGCGAACTGTTGACGGGGGTCCGAAGGTCCGACTGGTTATCCCCTTGTTTCTTCAACGAGAAGCCCACCTGCGCGTTGTGGATGGCGTATCGGCCAATCAGGTCGCAGATCTTGTGGTGCTCGTCCGTCGGGTTGCCGAGAGCTTTCCGACGCGTCGCCACGTTGTAGAACAAGTCCTCTACCGTGATCTGAGTACCTTGGTTGCCGGCGCATGGCTTGAACGGAGCTTTTAGTTTCCCGTCTTCGTAGGAAGCTCTGAAAGAAAATTTATTTGAACACAAAATAGCCTACTATTTTATTCCTTTGGCATTAGGCCTATATCATGATATGGCATATTAAATGACAGGCCTTTCCCTACATAGGGTCCTAGATTGTTTAATACTAATTGCCTCTAAAAATAAAATTTTTTTTTTCTGTGCAGAGGTGTCCTCTTCAGCAATTTTTCTTTCTTGCTATTTTAATACAAGACTGCCTCCTTCTCTGTCCTGCTCATTTTGTATATTATGTATGTCCTTTATACATTACTAAACCATTCATCCGATCTCCATGAAACTTGGCACATATATGTATTTTTTCACGGGGAAGGTTTCTATGCTATCCATTTTGGTTTTGCACGTGGTGATCGGTGCCTGCAAAGAGGGCTCACCAATGAATTGACTTCGACACCGTTGGTACATATCACCATGAAACTTTGCACTTATATGTATTTTTTCACGGGGAAGGTTTCTATGCTATCCTTTTTGCTGTAACTTCCCTACGTGGTGATCGGTGCCTGCAAAGAGGGCTCACCAATGAATTGACTACGACACTGTTGGACATATCACCATGAAACTTTGCACTTATATGTATTTATTCACGGGGAGGGTTTCTATGCTATCCATTTTGCTGTTACTTCCCCACGTGGTGATCGGTGCCTGCAAAGAGGGCTCACCAATGAATTGACTTCGACACCGTTGGACATATCACCATGAAACTTGGCACATATATGTATTTTTTTCACTGGGAAGGTTTCTATGCTATCCATTTTGGTTTTGCACGTGGTGATCGGTGCCTGCAAAGAGGGCTCACCAATGAATTGACTTCGACACCGTTGGACATATCACCATGAAACTTTGCACTTATATGTATTTTCACGGGGAAGGTTTCTATGCTATCCATTTTGCTGTAGCTTCCCCACGTGGTGATCGGTGCCTGCAAAAAAGGGCTCACCAATGAATTGACTTTGACACCGTTGGACATATCACCATGAAAGTTGGTACATGTATTTGTATTATTTTACGGGGAAGGATGACTTATCGTGTACTATACCTACCAGCCACACAGGCACATAAACACCGGTAGAGTCGGTGTCAAATAGTTGTGACACAGTTCGCGTGTGTTCGTTGTGAACTATAGATGTTTACTTAGTTACGTTTGGTACCTGGGTTGGTCACATTCGAATCCATAGTTTATCCAATGAGAAGGAGTTCACGTGACTGACCATTTTTTTGCGTTTAAAGTAATAAACTTAATTCGCTGTTAATTCAATTATGCCACCCAAACGAAACAATATCGGTCGATCTACACCTCAAGCAAGAAAGAAAAGAGCATCACGAGCATCAGAAACAGACGAGCAACGGGAAGCAAGACACGAAGCCGTCCGAGTTCACAATGCTCAAGCCAGATCATGTGAAACAGACGAGCAACGGGAAGCAAGACACGAAACCGTCCGAGTTCACAATGCTCAAGCCAAATCGTGTGAAACAGACGAGCAACGGGAAGCAAGACTCGAAAGTGTCCGAGTTCACAATGCTCAAGCCAGATCGTGTGAAACAGACGAGCAACGGGAAGCAAGACTCGAAAGTGTCCGAGTTCACAATGCTCAAGCCAGATCGTGTGAAACAGACGAGCAACGGGAAGCAAGACTCGAAACCGTCCGAGTTCACAATGCTCAAGCCAGATCGTGTGAAACAGACGAAAACGGGAAGCAAGACTCGAAACCGTCCGAGTTCACAATGCTCAAGCCAGATCGTGTGAAACAGACGAGCAGCGGGAAGCAAGACTCGAAACCGTCCGAGTTCACAATGCTCAAGCCAGATCGTGTGAAACAGACGAGCAGCGGGAAGCAAGACTCGAAAGTGTCCGAGTTCACAATGCTCAAGCCAGACGAACAATGCACACTGATTTACATCTTAGTGCATTCCATTCAGTGGCATTGCAACGCATGCCGGGTACTCGCTAGTATATTATATAGAAGTACATATATAGGCAATATAAAAATTAAAAAGTGTAAGCACAAGAACACAAACAACTGAAAGCCAACTCATCACATGCCAAATACTGCAATGATAATAATGTAATTATACTGTAGTTATATTTAAACTGTTCCATTCTTGCAACTAGCACACAAGTACACCCTAGATCTTCTAGTAAATAAATACGCCTACCTATATGCGCACGGTTCCTGTGCTGTTTTTGTAGTGATGGTGAGGTGCGCAATGTGGCTGATGCTAGCCAAAGCCTCCCCTCGAAAACCGTAAGTTGCAATCGTTGACAAGTCGTCAAACTGGCACAGCTTACTGGTGGTGAATCTTTCGCAAACGATTCCCAGATCGTCTTTGCGTATTCCCGACCCATTGTCCGAGATTTGAAGGAACTTCAATCCACCGGATTTAACTGTAACACATATGTTGTTGGCCTTGGCATCTAAACTGGAACAAAGAAATACTGTCACACACATGGGTGAAAAATAAAAAAATATATACACATAGGGCCTACGCGCGTACAATTATGGATAGGCTAAACAAAATACATGAAGTGGCACAATCAACATCAGTAGCTTTATTTTGCCTCCACAATAGTAATTCTTGCCGGCAAGGTCTACTTGATCTCCGCCTAGCGGAGGCTCGTCGAACTCCCAAGTTAGGTCGTCGCAGTTCGTTCCACTAAGTTAAACATCACATATTATTCAAATGGGAGAAATATGAAAGAAAACAAATGAAGTGAACTGTCAAATAAAATTACCTTACAAAAGGAAAAAGTCGTCATATTTTAGGACCTTCAATCATTATATTCTATCAAAATGTATCTTTTACGTGTTTTAAGTATTGTATTACATAATCTACAAGGTATATTTAATTGTTATAACAGTTATTTTAGTGGGATCCATGGCGATTTTGGTTCCCTTGCGACGACGTAACTTGGGAGCTCGACGAGCCTCCGCAAGGCGGAGATCAAGTTGACCTTGCTTGCCGGGAGTTTCAAAGTTAGAAGGCTGTGATATCACAATGATTCCATTTAATTCCCACGTTTCAATCGATTTTACTTACACCTTGAAGCTAGGTTCGCTGCTGAAATCGTTCCCCTTCGCCATCCAAAAATGCAAGTTTCCAGTAGGCCTAATGTCACAGCATGGTATTTAGTATTTGCAACTACTAGGATATAGTGCTTACCTATTTTCCAACAGTTCTTTCAATGCGTTTGCTGGACGTTGTATAACTTCTCCGGCAGCAATGCGATTAACCACCGTTTCATCAAGTCTTCGAATAACCGGTGGAGCTGGTGGAGCTGATGGACTGGCCATAACTGACTTTTATCTGTAATGTCATAGAATTCCCCATGTGATCAATTAACTGACTGGGTGGTGCCTTCAGGCAAGCACTGAAGGGGTACCTGCTTCAAGAATCCTTTTATTGCGTCGAGGACTTCATGGGAGAAGGTTGATTGGACAACTTAAGATACGAGAAGATTTTCACGGGAAGATATGATTTTAACTCAGATTTTATCTGATTTTATGGTATTGCTTGCTTGTTTTACAAGTTCTATATTTTATATTGTAACCTCATACTTGACATGGTCAATATTTTCTATGCAATGTTTTGTGTAGACTGTAGACAGTCTACGACCGCATATAAAATAAATAAATTAATTAATTAATTAATTAATAAATAAAAAAAAAAAAATAAATAAATAAATAAATAAATAAATAAATAAATAAATAAATAAATAAATAAATAAATAAATACTACTACTACTACTACTACTACCGTTGTCTGTGCTATTACTATTTAGGCCTACCATACTATTTACTACTATTTTATTACTAACTATTGAGCCATACGAGCCTATGTAAAACCACCATTATGGCACTAACACACAACAAAATCATGATGGATGCAATCGGAAAAGTTGTTCCTTGCTACAACTGTGATGCCAATGATCCTGATCACAATGGGCCCTTAGCAAATGAAGCATTTGAAAGCCCGCTTTATAACACACTCCTCTCTCTAAAAATAGCCATGGGAACCCAGGTAGCCCGAGTACCCAGCTCCAAATAATACCCGGAGCCGTTTTTCGGGTCCGGGTAATTTTTTAGTCCGTTTCTGTGCTATATTTACTCGCCAGTATTACTGCAGTTGATTTCGATGGAGCCAGCAGGTACTGCGCGCACCGACCCATCCCCCACCTTCCATAACATGTGCCTCGACGAGGAACAGAACAGACGCGAACAGACTTGCATTCGTTGGCTCGTTGGTCCAGTGGTTAGCAACCCTGCTTCCAATGCAGAAGCAGTGGTTAATTTGTAAGGAAAAAGGTGGGTATACGCATCATAGTTTCATGTTACAATGTGCTCGTGATAAAAATTGATGTCTCGGTGGGAAATTGCCGGGGGCCCCCCACCGCTTACCAATTCAGCTTCTGGGCTCATAATCTGGAATTGAATTTGGAGTTTTGGGTTGGATTTGATACAATTTTACTTGTCTTCAAAAGCCAATCGTCATTTTAATGGTCCTGTAAGTATACCATTAAATGATTAAAAGCAGATACATATATATTATAAAAATCAGTTATTGAAGTAGTTATACAGTAATTTTATGTGTCAACTGGCAACAATTCATTTCCAAGAGGAACAACCTAACAATAGCAGAAATGTTTATCCGTTGTATTTATTTTTATGACACGATATCACCTCAAAACGCGTTTCAGACCAGCCCAGTCCGCCCAGGACTGGGGAAAAAATCCAGGCCGGGCAAACTTTTGATCCAGGTCAGGCACTGGGTGTTTGGGAGGCTGTGGCCCCCCAACAAACAGCGCCGCAGGCGAAATTTTTTTAATCAGGTTCTTAGAAGGCATTTGGTGCGTTTTAGAAAAAAAAACATAGCAGGCTGAATGCACTACCGAAATACTGTAGTTTTCGTCGGTTAAAAGTAGAAAAACACCAGCAAGAAGATTGATGAGAATGAGATGAAGTTACACCGAAATCCAACGAATCTACATTGTAATTTAAACCTTGCAATATCGTGAAGGGGTGGGAGGGACTCGGGTTTAAAGAAATTTTAATTTCAATGCGCGGCAACTTACCGCTGGCGCCAGGCAGTTTATGCCTGTTCCAGTCAAACAAGTCCAAATTTGGGCAAAACTGGCAGGCCACTGGGCATTTGCTTGGTTGCCCGGCGGGCCTGTCCGCCCCTGCCCGGGACCATCAAACATAATGCAGAGCCAAATTTTTAGTTTTAACAGGAGACCCCTTTAGTATTAAAGAGGAATCGAACATATATCCACAAACAGTGAAATGCTGTATCAAACATGTAAATCATATTTTACGGATCGTGCTATTTCCCTCACAGCAGCGAGAGCGACTGAACCGCCTTCGCGTTGCTAACCCTTACTGTCTGGTTGACGATCGAGGAACCTGCAGCCAATAACAATAGGAGATGATTCTATTTATAAAGTACGGAGGTTGGTTTGGGAAAAACGTAAAACCAAGAGATAAGAGTTATAGATACGGTATATTCAAGTAAATTTGAAATATGTGCATGTGAGGGTAAAATACCCAATACAAACTATTTTTGTTTTTTGTATATGTTAGCCAAAATTTGAGTGTTGCATACCTAATAATTCATGAAAAAAGGTGGGTATACTGCGTATACCCACGAAAATAGGTGGGTATACTGCGTATACCCGCGCTCCATTACAAATTAAGCACTGAGCAGAAGGTCCCGGGTTCAAATCCCGCTTCAGGCAGAAGTTTTTTAACTTCTAATGTGGATTCAATTCTATTACTTCTTGGCTTAGGAATAAGTAAACGGTGACTTTGGAGCCGTCCTAGCAACAAAGCACTCAATAAATTCAAAGTTGTTCTGAATCGGCCTTGTTGATTCTGGCATTTGTCTGCAGGTGTTCGCACTGTCCAATCACTGATTCATATGTTTTGTATTTGAAATATCGATCTTTGATTGGTTATCGCTCACTCGTCGATGGTGTTCGAGGCCTACAGGGTTGGTTTAGTCACTTTAAATTAAAGTCCCCCACTGCAAATCAGTTTAGTTACTGAGTGGGTAGACTCTAAATGTGAATTTATTTATTTATTTTATTTTATTGGTTACTGTTTGTTCTTTGTTTAAGATTCTGGTGAACATTCTGCTAACACTTGTTCTATTACTATTTATTTTACTTGAAATATCATGTTTTATGTAGGCTACGTGCTTCAGTTGTGTTTTGCGAAATGATTTTTTTTACTCGACGTTATTACTGCAGGCGTACTCTGAGGGGCTATTCGAGCGGGCGGCGTGCATGTCATTCATCCCTCGTCTTCGCGCCCGTGTTTTATTTCTCTATGTTTGCGCCCCGCGCACTTCACAAGGTCTAGCGACGACCTTCAAATGAAGCCTACACACCGAAAAATACGTTTTCAGGATCCGGGTAATATGAGAGCTGGAACCGGTTCCGAATTTTATTACCCGATGTCATCCCTACTACACACTGATTATGTAGGTAGGTAGGCTATATCAAGTACTTCAAAACGTTTTGAGTTAAAAGCGGTAAGATATCTTACTGTCTGTGCCAAACAAAACTCATATCAGTTTCACTAAAACGTTTTGGATGGTGATATGTGAGAGTGTGGTGGTAGATGTACGTACCAGTAGGCTATAAAGTCCGTGTACATCACAAAAACGAAAACGTTTTGAGGTATCAAATCAACTAATAACAAGCGTTTCGAGTTCTCCAATTAGCATCTTTTCGCAGTTTTACGTCAAAACGTTTTGAGCCCGTATAGCCTATATCATTACATTTCAAAAGGCCTAGGCCTAGGACGTGTCTGAATACCATTCCTGATTTCATTCTAGTTCTTATTATCATTATTATTATGGTCGGTGCACAATAGCCCAGGAAGGAGCTCCGCTAACGGTAACGGGAAAGTTCGCTATAATTTAACATTGCCCGGTAACGTTAACAGTAATGGGAAGCTCCTTCCCCGGCTATTGTGCACTAACCATAGGTCTTGTTCTTGTTCTTATTCTCGTTCCAGTTTCACGTATTCGGCTCTAAGATTCGGAGGAGAGCCGGACATTACTTGATGCAAGTAGGGTTAGGGTCGTCCCTAGTTTAGGCCCCCAGTGTGTTAGGACTCGTAGTTGTTGTAGGAATTACTCATACACCTCATCATTGGGTTTGGCATGACCTCTGTAGATAGACTAGAGACGAAGGTTGGATATTCTAAGCTAGAGGCTAGGTCGTATGGCTCAAAGGCTAGGCCCCTAGGCCTACCTAGGTCTACAGCTTACCTACGCTGCTGCCTCATGTCTAGGCGTGCCATTATGTTCTTTTGAACTCAAGACTTGAAAGAAACGTTTTAGGTTATTGAATGAAAATGGAATGATTGGACACTTACCAAAGAAGATATTACACCTACAAAAACACATGTAAGGGCATTGTTATTGTTTAGGCCTAACCTTCTCGCTCCCGCCAATTCTTCCAGTGATACCAATTTCAAAATGACAGGTTATGGTCGGTTCACTGTGGTTCACTCACACAAATGTTTATTTAGGATTTAAACGGTTTGATTTACGGGGATTTATAGGATTTTTTTCACGAGGCATGCATATAATTTATAGTAATACTATTTTACTTCAATCTCAAGTTTTTAAAATTTTATTTGCTTACGGGAATTGTTTGTGGCGTTAAGGTTGGCAGCAGTACAGCGGCAATTTCAAAATTTCGAAAAGACAAAAATCTGAGTAGATTGTAATGTACTATTATAAATCCATGGTAATGACTGTTATGAATACATTATTTTTTACATTGCCAAGAGGTAATCTGTTTTGTGTACTTGTAGCCCATGCATACATGTATTTTATAAGACTTTGTGGAACTGATCTTTTGCATTTATGTAAAAAGTAAGTGTTCAATATAAAATGAATGAATTACGTATTAGTATCATATTCATATATCGTATCATTAAATCAATAATGTGACATCACACGGCTTACACATAGAAATTAACAATCCAGATTTTAAGGTCTACGGTCTACACAATACAAAAGTTCATCCTAAGATGGAACCCTCTTCAATAACAATTAACAAGTAGTATTTTTAGAAGCTACTATTTCGAGCAATGGAATTGGCATTGGTCTTCCGTTCTTTGATTTCAAATTCGTCTTTATTTTCTTTTACACACATAAAACAACATGCTTATAATATAAGCTACAGAAGGAGAAATCGACAATATGTATTTAAAGTACAATTTAGAAAGTAATCTTAATCTTAAGTACTATCTTAAATACTGTTTTCTTTTTTTTAAATATCGAACCAAAAAACAAGAATACTAGTTCACCTCTATTAATAAATTCAAGTCAAATAAAGTTGTCAGGAAAGTATAGTACATTATGCTTCGACTATGAACGTCACATATTATGTATAGTTGGACATAGACATGAAATTGTCCCTAGCCAGGTAGGCTAGGGACAATTTCATGTCCCGCTTCAGGTGGCTAAGTAAAGGTGTTGTGGGGTTTGGAATAGTTGGAAAAGAATATCCAAGGGCTGATAGTAAGACTTAGTCTTTGTATTCGCCTTCTGACTGAGGAAAACCTCGGGAAAAACTATCGGCGACCTCCCGAATTGGAGCCTCGCGTCTTACCGCTAAGCCACCTCTATTAGTTAGTTTCAATATGGATGTATGAAGATGTTGTTTAAAGAGGTAGATGATGTTTCGGATTGTGATTTGTTTGAAGGTTTGAGTGTTCGACACCTGATCGATGCAGATTTCAACAGTGAACACAAATATGCCGAAAGCTAATCCACTGACAAAGACAGAAAAGATGGGAACTACTTGTTGGAATGTAACAGTTTCGAAGCCTTCCTTTTCTTTCTCCAGCGCTGGGGGCCAATATTGGGAGATGCTTCGTTGCAGCAGGCCGGACTGACGCATGCGTATAAAGCTGAAACACAAGTATCATAATGGTGTTATTTTGCTAGAAAGTGGCAATTATGGTGTTATATCGCGAATAAACTCATAATTCGTTTTATAAGCATTTTATGGTGTTATTTCGCGATTTGAATCTGAATCCCAGTGACGCATAACGTAAAAAAATGTTGAAACCAGCACTGTTTTGTTACACTTTTCGTTTTATCGCGCATTGCGAAAAACTTGCATCTCTAATCATATGATTGTCAGGCTTCACGGCCCTGAATACCCACGTAAATTAATAATTGATCTAGGCACGTTTCGTCTTTTAGCACAGAAAAATAAAGTAATGCGTGGGTTTAGGGCTTATACCATATAGCCGTGTTTTGTTTCGGGCAAACATGTCTTTGGTAGAGGAACAGTTCATTTCAAATTATAAACAATACAAAATTATATACAGTCCGTGTATATACCACTTTACATTTTAGTATAGGAAATATTACAAAACATAATGGATTTCGCTATTTAATAAAAAACATATGCTTAATAATATCATGAAGAATAATTTTGAAACAAATCCTGTTTGGAGGACGAACACTGAGTAGCTATGTAGCTATGTAGCTATGTAGCTATGTAGCTATGTAGCTATGCACCAATCAAAGAAAGAAACGACAATGGAGGGGTTTTAATGTACATTATTTCACAAATAAATATTTCAAATTTGACCACCTGTTGGGACATACGTGTTACAGTTAAAACTACCATACATGTCTTGGTATAAGCATATTATTTTTCTATTGACACCTCAAAAAATGTCAACACAGATTTCCCCCTCCATTGTGGTTGTTAGGGCGACTAATAGGAGATGTGCGATATATAAAATATAATGTAAGATAGTATTGAAAGTATCATTCAAACTCAATGATAGTATTAGGGACAGCAATTCCCATCTGAAAGACGATCTTTGATGTCTTCAAAATGTTTTGCATTGGTGTGCTTCAAGTTTCATAAATGTGTTGCATTTTATCGTGATGTCACTAACTTACTGGTAGTCGATGGTCTCCTTATATGGGCTCTTCTTCGCTATCACCATAGCGTGGGGTCTGAGTATGCTAATGTCGGGCAGGGCCGATATGGAGCAGGGCAGGTTGTCCCAGTGGCCAATGGCAGCGTCGTAGGCCATCGTGATCGCATAGTAGTGGTCGTCGCAGACGCGCTTGAAGGCTTCTTCGAACGACTGGGTCGGGTGGTCGTGGTCAATCGCCAGTTGCTTATAACAAAACACTTGGTATAAAATAAATAAATAATCAATTTAAAAAATAAGTAGTACTGTAATACAGTGAAACTTCTTATTAACGTCTTTATGATAAAATGATCTATATAACAAACTGTTTTCGAGGTCCCAAAATGTCCTTATGCATGTAAATGAACCATCTTTGTAAGGAAATGTTCGTTATAACAAAATAATAATCTTGCCCCTACCGTGGCGTATCTAGGAATTCATAATAATAAGGGGGGGTTGAACATCCCAAGCTGGTATAGGGGTCTGGCAAGAAAGCCCAAGCCGCCGGAGGCCAATTCGCCGAAAGCGAATGTTTTCCTCATATGACGTTTTAAACGCCTATAAACACGTTTCAGACTCGAACAATATCATAATATTATTTTTATGTAGCGAATATTATCAATTAAATACAAAAAGAAATAAAGTTTCCTCCTCCCTCCTCCTTTTCTTTATTCTTTCCGTCCATTTTTTTTTTTTTGCATGGGGGGTTTGAACTCCATAACCCCCCCCCTCCTACCCCCTTGGACACGCCACTGGGCCCCCAAGAGTTCGTTATGAAGAAGGTTTTCTCTAAATACACACTCTGCACAAATGCACACTCTGTACACATTTTTCAGCAGCACGGAACTAGTCCAGTTACCTGAAAGATAGTCAAGAACCCCGTCCCGTTCATCATGCTCAGCTTGTAGCGTCCATCCCTTATCATGTCCTCGAAGTTATTGACTGGGAACACAACTGTCTGCACTGACAGGAAGGAGATGAGCACTGCCGAGTAGGCGGCCATCAGGATGCATGACGTCAGAGCCCCTATGATGTACACGATGCGCCCTGACATCGCATGGGGGGTTTGTTCGTGACCTAGGAAACAAACCGAGGATGAGAACCTGAGCAATATGTGTTGAAGTTAACTTATTTATATAGTATTTCCCCCTACCTACAAATGTTTTTTATCATCTGAGCCATCGCATTGCACCATATCATATTACTTACCATTCGAACACTTGTGTTCTATTTTAACCAAGAATACTAAATGGGTGCATTCTGGTGGCAAGAAAATATACTATAATGAGGAGAAGTTTAGCTGTGAATTGTTCCTTTTCGTTTGTAGTTCCTTGTAGACAAACAAATGAGTATATTGCACATACCAAGAACACTATTAGCCACAACGATCTATATATATTCGAATTCGTCGATTGGCCATTCAAAATAGACTATAGTTCCATTCTGCTGACAAGAAAATGAGGAGAAGGAGATTTCTTTGAGTCTCCGATAAATACTTGCCCTGTTGACAGCAGAACCCGTGCATGAAGAGGATAGACTCGACGAGGCCGTGCGCAGCTGGACTGTCGTGAACTTGGCAACGCTGTCCGACGCTCTCCACGAGGAACAAGATGGCGCCCACGCAAAAGATGAAGCCCAAGATGCTCAACCATAGATACAGTGAGAACGGGTCCAGAAAGTTGTGCCATTTGAGATTCGTTGTTGATGGAGTCCGCACGAACACACGTTGACTGTAGAACAGATTGTTGAATAAAAAAAAAAAATAAGTTTGCATTTAAAGAGCCTACCTACTCAGTAACAAGACTGATTTTCAATTGTGAGAGGGAAGTGGAATAGAAACAATCTTTGTAGTATATTCGTAATGCGATGCAGCACGAGCAGTTGCCGAGCAAGCAGTGTTATGTTAAATATTATAGTCCATGCAAATTTTTTAACTGGCAACTTTCTGTTGCTAAACAGGACGATAAATAAATAAGTTCACATTTAGAGTATACCCACTCAGTAACAAAACTGATTTTCAGTGGGGGTCTTTAATAACCCTGTAGGCTCCGAACACCACCGGCGAATGAGCGATAACCAATCAAAGATCGATATTTCAAATAAGTACGAAACATATGAATCAGTGATTGCACAGTGCGAAAATAAAAATGCCAGCACCAACAAGGCCGAGTCAGAACCACTTTGAATTTACTGAGTGTTTCGTTGCTAGGACGGCTCCAAAGTCACCGCTTACTTATTCTTAAGACAAGAAGAATAATCCACAAACTTTTGCTCGGTGAGAATAGTCCGTGATCTATATCTAAGGTATACTTATATATATACATACTAGCATAAAAACAGTTTGTAATATGATCTCAAAAGCCACTGGGCCGACTTAAACGGAAGCAACTACACTGACCAAAGAACACGACAGTGGCAGAACTGCTTACTTACTTGCCAACGTAGAGAGGGAGCAAGTAGTCAATGACCTTCACTCTGTCCGCCAGGAATGTGTAGTGAGTGAGGCACCTGTTGACTGTTGTTACTTACTTGCCAACGTAGAGAGGGAACAAGTAGTCAATGACCTTCACTCTGTCCGCCAGGAATGTGTAGTGAGTGAGGCACCTGTTGACTGTTGTTACTTACTTGCCAACGTAGAGAGGGAACAAGAAGTCAATGACCTTCACCCTGTCCGCCAGGAATGTGTAGTGAGTGAGGCACCTGTTGACTGTTGTTACTTACTTGCCAACGTAGAGAGGGAACAAGTAGTCAATGACCTTCACCCTGTCCGCCAGGAATGTGTAGTGAGTGAGGCACCTGTTGACTGTTGTTACTTACTTGCCAACGTAGAGAGGGAACAAGTAGTCAATGACCTTCACTCTGTCCGCCAGGAATGTGTAGTGAGTGAGGCACCTGTTGACTGTTGTTACTTACTTGCCAACGTAGAGAGGGAACAAGAAGTCAATGACCTTCACCCTGTCCGCCAGGAATGTGTAGTGAGTGAGGCACCTGTTGACTGTTGTTACTTACTTGCCAACGTAGAGAGGGAACAAGTAGTCAATGACCTTCACTCTGTCCGCCAGGAATGTGTAGTGAGGCACCTGTTGACTGTTGTTACTTACTTGCCGACGTAGAGAGGGAACAAGTAGTCAATGGCCTTCACTCTGTCCGCCAGGAATGTGTAGTGAGTGAGGCACCTGTTGACTGTTGTTACTTACTTGCCGACGTAGAGAGGGAACAAGTAGTCAATGACCTTCACCCTGTCCGCCAGGAATGTGTAGTGAGTGAGGCACCTGTTGACTGTTGTTACTTACTTGCCAACGTAGAGAGGGAACAAGTAGTCAATGACCTTCACCCTGTCCGCCAGGAATGTGTAGTGAGTGAGGCACCTGTTGACTGTTGTTACTTACTTGCCAACGTAGAGAGGGAACAAGTAGTCAATGACCTTCACCCTGTCCGCCAGGAATGTGTAGTGAGTGAGGCACCTGTTGACTGTTGTTACTTACTTGCCAACGTAGAGAGGGAACAAGTAGTCAATGACCTTCCCTCTGTCTGCCAGGAATGTGTAGTGAGTGAGGCACCTGTTGACTGTTGTTACTTACTTGCCAACGTAGAGAGGGAACAAGTAGTCAATGACCTTCACTCTGTCCGCCAGGAATGTGTAGTGAGTGGGGCACCTGTTGACTGTTGTTACTTACTTGCCAACGTAGAGAGGGAACAAGTAGTCAATGACCTTCACTCTGTCCGCCAGGAATGTGTAGTGAGTGGGGCACCTGTTGACTGTTGTTACTTACTTGCCAACGTAGAGAGGGAACAAGTAGTCAATGACCTTCACTCTGTCCGCCAGGAATGTGTAGTGAGTGGGGCACCTGTTGACTGTTGTTACTTACTTGCCAACGTAGAGAGGGAACAAGTAGTCAATGACCTTCACCCTGTCCGCCAGGAATGTGTAGTGAGTGAGGCACCTGTTGACTGTTGTTACTTACTTGCCAACGTAGAGAGGGAACAAGAAGTCAATGACCTTCACCCTGTCCGCCAGGAATGTGTAGTGAGTGAGGCACCTGTTGACTGTTGTTACTTACTTGCCAACGTAGAGAGGGAACAAGTAGTCAATGACCTTCACTCTGTCCGCCAGGAATGTGTAGTGAGTGAGGCACCTGTTGACTGTTGTTACTTACTTGCCAACGTAGAGAGGGAACAAGTAGTCAATGACCTTCACTCTGTCCGCCAGGAATGTGTAGTGAGTGGGGCACCTGTTGACTGTTGTTACTTACTTGCCAACGTAGAGAGGGAACAAGTAGTCAATGACCTTCACCCTGTCCGCCAGGAATGTGTAGTGAGTGAGGCACCTGTTGACTGTTGTTACTTACTTGCCAACGTAGAGAGGGAACAAGTAGTCAATGACCTTCACCCTGTCCGCCAGGAATGTGTAGTGAGTGAGGCACCTGTTGACTGTTGTTACTTACTTGCCAACGTAGAGAGGGAACAAGTAGTCAATGACCTTCACTCTGTCCGCCAGGAATGTGTAGTGAGTGGGGCACCTGTTGACTGTTGTTACTTACTTGCCAACGTAGAGAGGGAACAAGTAGTCAATGACCTTCACTCTGTCCGCCAGGAATGTGTAGTGAGTGGGGCACCTGTTGACTGTTGTTACTTACTTGCCAACGTAGAGAGGGAACAAGTAGTCAATGACCTTCACCCTGTCCGCCAGGAATGTGTAGTGAGTGAGGCACCTGTTGACTGTTGTTACTTACTTGCCAACGTAGAGAGGGAACAAGAAGTCAATGACCTTCACCCTGTCCGCCAGGAATGTGTAGTGAGTGAGGCACCTGTTGACTGTTGTTACTTACTTGCCAACGTAGAGAGGGAACAAGTAGTCAATGACCTTCACCCTGTCCGCCAGGAATGTGTAGTGAGTGAGGCACCTGTTGACTGTTGTTACTTACTTGCCAACGTAGAGAGGGAACAAGTAGTCAATGACCTTCCCTCTGTCTGCCAGGAATGTGTAGTGAGTGAGGCACCTGTTGACTGTTGTTACTTACTTGCCAACGTAGAGAGGGAACAAGTAGTCAATGACCTTCACTCTGTCCGCCAGGAATGTGTAGTGAGTGGGGCACCTGTTGACTGTTGTTACTTACTTGCCAACGTAGAGAGGGAACAAGTAGTCAATGACCTTCACCCTGTCCGCCAGGAATGTGTAGTGGGTGTGGCACCTGTTGACTGTTGTTACTTACTTGCCAACGTAGAGAGGGAACAAGTAGTCAATGACCTTCACCCTGTCCGCCAGGAATGTGTAGTGAGTGAGGCACCTGTTGACTGTTGTTACTTACTTGCCAACGTAGAGAGGGAACAAGTAGTCAATGACCTTCACTCTGTCCGCCAGGAATGTGTAGTGAGTGGGGCACCTGTTGACTGTTGTTACTTACTTGCCAACGTAGAGAGGGAACAAGTAGTCAATGACCTTCACCCTGTCCGCCAGGAATGTGTAGTGAGTGAGGCACCTGTTGACTGTTGTTACTTACTTGCCAACGTAGAGAGGGAACAAGTAGTCAATGACCTTCACCCTGTCCGCCAGGAATGTGTAGTGAGTGAGGCACCGGTTGACTGTTGTTACTTACTTGCCAACGTAGAGAGGGAACAAGTAGTCAATGACCTTCACCCTGTCCGCCAGGAATGTGTAGTGAGTGAGTACCGCGTGCACCTCTTCTCTTTCAACCATGGCAAACACTCCGACAGCTGATCCGTTGGGAAGGATGTCTTTGGGGAGACCGTCTGATCGATGGATCTCGGTCCTGAAATACAAAAACACACTGTTAAAAAAATCTGCAACTACGACGCAAATAAACTAGATAGAGCTCATATTTGGAAAAACTAATTCTCTCATTTTTATGTGTGCATTAAGCTTTCGTTTGTTGCCAAATAAGTAAAGCGTGATTTCACCCACTCCTCGTCTCGATTAGCCACGTTACAAATATATGAGACGGTAAGCCCAAATTTCAATCAATCAATCAATCAATCAATCAATCAATCTAGACTTGATATTGCGAAAAGTACAGATCTACATCTGTTACAGGTCGGTTTACACGTGTACTTTTCTATGATTTAAGATTTTTTCATAACTGTTTTACAACTTAGAATCGCTAAGAGATGCGAGATGCGAGATTTATGAAACGTCGTCTCTCATTGGCTGGACTAGGAATTTTTAGTATTACAGGAAAGTGTGTAAACGCCATAATTCTTTTGGCTCGATTTGATTTTCTTAACTCTTAAATCTTACAATGTATGTTAATACTCACGTAAAGTTAACTTTCTCCTCTAGGGTTGTCCATATTTCACCAATGAAACCTCTCAGCCTAGAGGTCTTGTTCTCACCCTCTATTATGGTTGCAGATGGCCACCTCTGAGGATAAAACAATACAACTCTGTAGAAACAAGTGGTTAATATTTGTGGGTCTCACTCTTAATCCAATACCTTTTATTACCTTACAACTGGTATGGCGGACTAACGTACGTGACTTATTTGTTTGACGCAACTAATCACAGATTCATGTTCAGCTAAACAATTAGACAACATGCAACGTCAAGGTGTAGACATCTGACATACAATACACTTCATGGATACCGAGCATATTAAGGGTGTGTTCCAACTTGACGTTTTTCGTAGTGGACTAAGCTTCGACCAATGCTTCTTATTTGGCTAGTGGTTAGTGGGTAGTGGGTAGTGGCCGAAAGTGTACACTACGACACCAACTAACCCACTAAAGCAAGATGGTTGATACCAGCCATCACAGCTGATACTTTTAGGTTAGGAAAATACCTAACCAGTGAGTAGAAGTATTATTATCGTATTTATTTACATTGGGGCGTGCCCAAAGCTCTTAGCGTTTAGTGTGTAGCAGGTAGTGGTTAGTGATAAGTGGTTATCAGGCGAAAATCAAGTTGGAACACACCCTAAATGTATTGTCTTTAGTGCGGATCCTGGTCGGGTACTCGACGGATAGGGATTTGTACCCACTGAGAGAAATCAAATTAATAGAGAACTAAAAGAAATACGGGTACAGGCGCCTCTCTTGTATGTGCTGCGCTTCTCGCCAGTGAACCAGTTGTCTCACGGGTCAGAAACAGTGATCAATGGATGACTCTTGACATCCTATACAATCACCCTCTCTCTTTATACATATTTTCTATGAACATGTCTACATGCATTCGTTTTAGTATGTAATAGACCACAAAAATGAACACATGAATATCTGCCAGCCTGTCTGTCTGTCTGTCTGTCTGTCTGTCTGTCTGTCTGTCTGTCTGTCTGTCTGTCTGTCTGTCTGTCTGTCTGTCTGTCTGTCTGTCTGTCTGTCTGTCTGTCTGTCTGTCTGTCTGTCTGTCTGTCTGTCTGTCTGTCTGTCTGTCTGTCTGTCTGTCTGTCTGTCTGTCTGTCTGTCTGTCTGTCTGTCTGTCTGTCTGTCTGTCTGTCTGTCTGTCTGTCTGTCTGTCTGTCTGTCTGTCTGTCTGTCTGTCTGTCTGTCTGTCTGTCTGTCTGTCTGTCTGTCTGTCTGTCTGTCTGTCTGTCTGTCTGTCTGTCTGTCTGTCTGTCTGTCTGTCTGTCTGTCTTTGATCTAGTTCTGTTATACAAGTATGATCAATTGCAAAAATAATTTTAAACATATTTTCAAGAATACGATTTGTACTAAATATGCGAGCTGATTCTGTGCTCAAGACAATTTAGTAATTTAGTAATTCTGGCTTACCGTTTTAGCAGCAACCTTCATCGTCAACCCCTGCAGATCGTTTCTGCGCTTGCGCAATGAGAGCTTCGTGGCTGAGAATCCCAACTCAGAGCTCCAACTCCCATAATACTTAACGTTCAACGGCGAATTTTTATCAACTCTGTATATCTCGTAGAGTTCAAACAGCGGCTTGACAGTGACGACATTGTGACGCTCAGCCAATAGGAACTCGCAGTCGAAGGGCACGTAAACGTCGGAGAAATGTTTCTCCGAGAGGTCTCCAACAAACATCAGCCATCTTGGACGAGAGGGGACCTTTAACATTAAAAAAAATACAAACAATAAGTTAAGAATTTGATTTTTTTGCCATTAAATTCCACCTATTTGACGTAAGTCTTATAGCCTTTTACTATTGATATTCAAAAGTGCCCAGTGTTGCCCGGTCATTGGTCAAGATAACGTTGAGTGGGCGACTACCAGTGTCATCTAATATCTCACCTTGCCCAGTGAAGCCAGAGCGCCGCGTGTTGCCCGGTCGCTGGTCAAGATAACGTTGAGTGGGCGACTACCGGTGTCATCTAATATCTCACCTTGCCCAGTGAAGCCAGAGCGCCGCGTGTTGCCCGGTCGCTGGTCAAGATAACGTTGAGTGGGCGACTACCAGTGTCATCTAATATCTCACCTTGCCCAGTGAAGCCAGAGCGCCGCGTGTTGCCCGGTCGCTGGTCAAGATAACGTTGAGTGGGCGACTACCAGTGTCATCTAATATCTCACCTTGCCCAGTGAAGCCAGAGCGCCGCGTGTTGCCCGGTCGCTGGTCAAGATAACGTTGAGTGGGCGACTACCAGTGTCATCTAATATCTCACCTTGCCCAGTGAAGCCAGAGCGCCGCGTGTTGCCCGGTCGCTGGTCAAGATAACGTTGAGTAGGCGACTACCAGTGTCATCTAATATCTCACCTTGCCCAGTGAAGCCAGAGCGCCGCGTGTTGCCCGGTCGCTGGTCAAGATAACGTTGAGTGGGCGACTACCAGTGTCATCTAATATCTCACCTTGCCCAGTGAAGCCAGAGCGCCGCGTGTTGCCCGGTCGCTGGTCAAGATAACGTTGAGTGGGCGACTACCAGTGTCATCTAATATCTCACCTTGCCCAGTGAAGCCAGAGCGCCGCGTGTTGCCCGGCCGCTGGTCAAGATAACGTTGAGTGGGCGACTACCAGTGTCATCTAATATCTCACCTTGCCCAGTGAAGCCAGAGCGCCGCGTGTTGCCCGGTCGCTGGTCAAGATAACGTTGAGTGGGCGACTACCAGTGTCATCTAATATCTCACCTTGCCCAGTGAAGCCAGAGCGCCGCGTGTTGCCCGGTCGCTGGTCAAGATAACGTTGAGTGGGCGACTACCAGTTTCATCTAATATCTCACCTTGCCCAGTGAAGCCAGAGCGCCGCGTGTTGCCCGGTCGCTGGTCAAGATAACGTTGAGTGGGCGACTACCAGTGTCATCTAATATCTCACCTTGCCCAGTGAAGCCAGAGCGCCGCGTGTTAACCGGTCGCTGGTCAAGATAACGTTGAGTGGGCGACTACCAGTGTCATCTAATATCTCACCTTGCCCAGTGAAGCCAGAGCGCTGCGTGTAGCCCGGTCGCTGGTCAAGATAACGTTGAGTGGGCGACTACCAGTGTCATCTAATATCTCACCTTGCCCAGTGAAGCCAGAGCGCTGCGTGTAGCCCGGTCGCTGGTCAAGATAACGTTGAGTGGGCGACTACCAGTGTCATCTAATATCTCACCTTGCCCAGTGAAGCCAGAGCGCCGCGTGTTGCCCGGTCGCTGGTCAAGATAACGTTGAGTGGGCGACAACCAGTGTCATCTAATATCTCACCTTGCCCAGTGAAGCCAGAGCGCCGCGTGTTGCCCGGTCGCTGGTCAAGATAACGTTGAGTGGGCGACTACCAGTGTCATCTAATATCTCACCTTGCCCAGTGAAGCCAGAGCGCTGCGTGTAGCCCGGTCACTGGTCAAGATAACGTTGAGTGGGCGACTACAAGTGTCATCTAATATCTCACCTTGCCCAGTGAAGCCAGAGCGCCGCGTGTTGCCCGGTCGCTGGTCAAGATAACGTTGAGTGGGCGACTACCAGTGTCATCTAATATCTCACCTTGCCCAGTGAAGCCAGAGCGCCGCGTGTTGCCCGGTCGCTGGTCAAGATAACGTTGAGTGGGCGACTACCAGTGTCATCTAATACCTCACCTTGCCCAGTGAAGCCAGAGCGCCGCGTGTTGCCCGGTCGCTGGTCAAGATAACGTTGAGTGGGCGACTACCAGTGTCATCTAATATCTCACCTTGCCCAGTGAAGCCAGAGCGACGCGTGTTGCCCGGTCGCTGGTCAAGATAACGTTGAGTGGGCGACTACCAGTGTCATCTAATATCCCACCTTGCCCAGTGAAGCCAGAGCGCCGCGTGTTGCCCGGTCGCTGGTCAAGATAACGTTGAGTGGGCGACTACCAGTGTCATCTAATATCTCACCTTGCCCAGTGAAGCCAGAGCGCCACGTGTTGCCCGGTCGCTGGTCAAGATAACGTTGAGTGGGCGACTACCAGTTTCATCTAATATCTCACCTTGCCCAGTGAAGCCAGAGCGCCGCGTGTTGCCCGGTCGCTGGTCAAGATAACGTTGAGTGGGCGACTACCAGTGTCATCTAATATCTCACCTTGCCCAGTGAATCCAGAGCGACGCGTGTTGCCCGGTCGCTGGTCAAGATAACGTTGAGTGGGCGACTACCAGTGTCATCTAATATCTCACCTTGCCCAGTGAAGCCAGAGCGACGCGTGTTGCCCGGTCGCTGGTCAAGATAACGTTGAGTGGGCGACTACCAGTGTCATCTAATATCTCACCTTGCCCAGTGAAGCCAGAGCGACGCGTGTTGCCCGGTCGCTGGTCAAGATAACGTTGAGTGGGCGACTACCAGTGTCATCTAATATCCCACCTTGCCCAGTGAAGCCAGAGCGCCGCGTGTTGCCCGGTCGCTGGTCAAGATAACGTTGAGTGGGCGACTACCAGTGTCATCTAATATCTCACCTTGCCCAGTGAAGCCAGAGCGCCACGTGTTGCCCGGTCGCTGGTCAAGATAACGTTGAGTGGGCGACTACCAGTGTCATCTAATATCTCACCTTGCCCAGTGAAGCCAGAGCGCCGCGTGTTGCCCGGTCGCTGGTCAAGATAACGTTGAGTGGGCGACTACCAGTGTCATCTAATATCTCACCTTGCCCAGTGAAGCCAGAGCGCCGCGTGTTGCCCGGTCGCTGGTCAAGATAACGTTGAGTGGGCGACTACCAGTGTCATCTAATATCTCACCTTGCCCAGTGAAGCCAGAGCGCCGCGTGTTGCCAGGTCGCTGGTCAAGATAACGTTGAGTGGGCGACTACCAGTGTCATCTAATATCTCACCTTGCCCAGTGAAGCCAAAGCGCCGCGTGTTGCCCGGTCGCTGGTCAAGATAACGTTGAGTGGGCGACTACCAGTGTCATCTAATATCTCACCTTGCCCAGTGAAGCCAGAGCGCCGCGTGTTGCCCGGTCGCTGGTCAAGATAACGTTGAGTAGGCGACTACCAGTGTCATTTAATATCTCACCTTGCCCAGTGAAGCCAGAGCGACGCGTGTTGCCCGGTCGCTGGTCAAGATAACGTTGAGTGGGCGACTACCAGTGTCATCTAATATCCCACCTTGCCCAGTGAAGCCAGAGCGCCGCGTGTTGCCCGGTCGCTGGTCAAGATAACGTTGAGTGGGCGACTACCAGTGTCATCTAATATCTCACCTTGCCCAGTGAAGCCAGAGCGCCACGTGTTGCCCGGTCGCTGGTCAAGATAACGTTGAGTGGGCGACTACCAGTTTCATCTAATATCTCACCTTGCCCAGTGAAGCCAGAGCGCCGCGTGTTGCCCGGTCGCTGGTCAAGATAACGTTGAGTGGGCGACTACCAGTGTCACTTATATCTCACCTTGCCCAGTGAAGCCAGAGCGCCGCGTGTTGCCCGGTCGCTGGTCAAGATAACGTTGAGTGGGCGACTACCAGTGTCATCTAATATCTCACCTTGCCCAGTGAAGCCAGAGCGCCGCGTGTTGCCCGGTCGCTGGTCAAGATAACGTTGAGTGGGCGACTACCAGTGTCATCTAATATCTCACCTTGCCCAGTGAAGCCAGAGCGCCGCGTGTTGCCCGGTCGCTGGTCAAGATAACGTTGAGTGGGCGACTACCAGTGTCATCCAATATCTCACCTTGCCCAGTGAAGCCAGAGCGCCGCGTGTTGCCCGGTCGCTGGTCAAGATAACGTTGAGTGGGCGACTACCAGTGTCATCTAATATCTCACCTTGCCCAGTGAAGCCAGAGCGCCACGTGTTGCCCGGTCGCTGGTCAAGATAACGTTGAGTGGGCGACTACCAGTGTCATCTAATATCTCACCTTGCCCAGTGAAGCCAGAGCGCCGCGTGTTGCCCGGTCGCTGGTCAAGATAACGTTGAGTGGGCGACTACCAGTGTCATCTAATATCTCACCTTGCCCAGTGAAGCCAGAGCGCCGCGTGTTGCCCGGTCGCTGGTCAAGATAACGTTGAGTGGGCGACTACCAGTGTCATCTAATATCTCACCTTGCCCAGTGAAGCCAGAGCGCCGCGTGTTGCCCGGTCGCTGGTCAAGATAACGTTGAGTGGGCGACTACCAGTGTCATCTAATATCTCACCTTGCCCAGTGAAGCCAGAGCGCCGCGTGTTGCCCGGTCGCTGTTCAAGATAACGTTGAGTAGGCGACTACCAGTGTCATCTAATATCTCACCTTGCCCAGTGAAGCCAGAGCGCCGCGTGTTGCCCGGTCGCTGGTCAAGATAACGTTGAGTGGGCGACTACCAGTGTCATCTAATATCCCACCTTGCCCAGTGAAGCCAGAGCGCCGCGTGTTGCCCGGTCGCTGGTCAAGATAACGTTGAGTGGGCGACTACCAGTGTCATCTAATATCTCACCTTGCCCAGTGAAGCCAGAGCGCCACGTGTTGCCCGGTCGCTGGTCAAGATAACGTTGAGTGGGCGACTACCAGTTTCATCTAATATCTCACCTTGCCCAGTGAAGCCAGAGCGCCGCGTGTTGCCCGGTCGCTGGTCAAGATAACGTTGAGTGGGCGACTACCAGTGTCATCTTATATCTCACCTTGCCCAGTGAAGCCAGAGCGCCGCGTGTTGCCCGGTCGCTGGTCAAGATAACGTTGAGTGGGCGACTACCAGTGTCATCTAATATCTCACCTTGCCCAGTGAAGCCAGAGCGCCGCGTGTTGCCCGGTTGCTGGTCAAGATAACGTTGAGTGGGCGACTACCAGTGTCATCTAATATCTCACCTTGCCCAGTGAAGCCAGAGCGCCGCGTGTTGCCCGGTCGCTGGTCAAGATAACGTTGAGTGGGCGACTACCAGTGTCATCTAATATCTCACCTTGCCCAGTGAAGCCAGAGCGACGCGTGTTGCCCGGTCGCTGGTCAAGATAACGTTGAGTGGGCGACTACCAGTGTCATCTAATATCTCACCTTGCCCAGTGAAGCCAGAGCGACGCGTGTTGCCCGGTCGCTGGTCAAGATAACGTTGAGTGGGCGACTACCAGTGTCATCTAATATCTCACCTTGCCCAGTGAAGCCAGAGCGACGCGTGTTGCCCGGTCGCTGGTCAAGATAACGTTGAGTGGGCGACTACCAGTGTCATCTAATATCCCACCTTGCCCAGTGAAGCCAGAGCGCCGCGTGTTGCCCGGTCGCTGGTCAAGATAACGTTGAGTGGGCGACTACCAGTGTCATCTTATATCTCACCTTGCCCAGTGAAGCCAGAGCGCCACGGTTTGCCCGGTCGCTGGTCAAGATAACGTTGAGTGGGCGACTACCAGTTTCATCTAATATCTCACCTTGCCCAGTGAAGCCAGAGCGCCGCGTGTTGCCCGGTCGCTGGTCAAGATAACGTTGAGTGGGCGACTACCAGTGTCATCTAATATCTCACCTTGCCTAGTGAAGCCAGAGCGCTGCGTGTTGCCCGGTCGCTGGTCAAGATAACGTTGAGTGGGCGACTTCCAGTGTCATCTAATATCTCACCTTGCCCAGTGAAGCCAGAGCGCCGCGTGTTGCCCGGTCGCTGGTCAAGATAAGGTTGAGTGGGCGACTACCAGTGTCATCTAATATCTCACCTTGCCCAGTGAAGCCAGAGCGCCGCGTGTTGCCCGGTCGCTGGTCAAGATAACGTTGAGTGGGCGACTACCAGTGTCATCTAATATCTCACCTTGCCCAGTGAATCCAGAGCGACGCGTGTTGCCCGGTCGCTGGTCAAGATAACGTTGAGTGGGCGACTACCAGTGTCATCTAATATCTCACCTTGCCCAGTGAAGCCAGAGCGACGCGTGTTGCCCGGTCGCTGGTCAAGATAACGTTGAGTGGGCGACTACCAGTGTCATCTAATATCTCACCTTGCCCAGTGAAGCCAGAGCGACGCGTGTTGCCCGGTCGCTGGTCAAGATAACGTTGAGTGGGCGACTACCAGTGTCATCTAATATCCCACCTTGCCCAGTGAAGCCAGAGCGCCGCGTGTTGCCCGGTCGCTGGTCAAGATAACGTTGAGTGGGCGACTACCAGTGTCATCTAATATCTCACCTTGCCCAGTGAAGCCAGAGCGCCACGTGTTGCCCGGTCGCTGGTCAAGATAACGTTGAGTGGGCGACTACCAGTGTCATCTAATATCTCACCTTGCCCAGTGAAGCCAGAGCGCCGCGTGTTGCCCGGTCGCTGGTCAAGATAACGTTGAGTGGGCGACTACCAGTGTCATCTAATATCTCACCTTGCCCAGTGAAGCCAGAGCGCCGCGTGTTGCCCGGTCGCTGGTCAAGATAACGTTGAGTGGGCGACTACCAGTGTCATCTAATATCTCACCTTGCCCAGTGAAGCCAGAGCGCCGCGTGTTGCCAGGTCGCTGGTCAAGATAACGTTGAGTGGGCGACTACCAGTGTCATCTAATATCTCACCTTGCCCAGTGAAGCCAAAGCGCCGCGTGTTGCCCGGTCGCTGGTCAAGATAACGTTGAGTGGGCGACTACCAGTGTCATCTAATATCTCACCTTGCCCAGTGAAGCCAGAGCGCCGCGTGTTGCCCGGTCGCTGGTCAAGATAACGTTGAGTAGGCGACTACCAGTGTCATCTAATATCTCACCTTGCCCAGTGAAGCCAGAGCGACGCGTGTTGCCCGGTCGCTGGTCAAGATAACGTTGAGTGGGCGACTACCAGTGTCATCTAATATCCCACCTTGCCCAGTGAAGCCAGAGCGCCGCGTGTTGCCCGGTCGCTGGTCAAGATAACGTTGAGTGGGCGACTACCAGTGTCATCTAATATCTCACCTTGCCCAGTGAAGCCAGAGCGCCACGTGTTGCCCGGTCGCTGGTCAAGATAACGTTGAGTGGGCGACTACCAGTGTCATCTAATATCTCACCTTGCCCAGTGAAGCCAGAGCACCGCGTGTTGCCCAGTCGCTGGTCAAGATAACGTTGAGTGGGCGACTACCAGTGTCATCTAATATCTAACCTTGCCCAGTGAAGCCAGAGCGCCGCGTGTTGCCCGGTCGCTGGTCAAGATAACGTTGAGTGGGCGACTACCAGTGTCATCTAATATCTCACCTTGCCCAGTGAAGCCAGAGCGCCGCGTGTTGCCCGGTCGCTGGTCAATATAACGTTGAGTGGGCGACTACCAGTGTCATCTTATATCTCACCTTGCCCAGTGAAGCCAGAGCGCCGCGTGTTGCCCGGTCGCTGGTCAAGATAACGTTGAGTGGGCGACTACCAGTGTCATCTAATATCTCACCTTGCCCAGTGAAGCCAGAGCGCCGCGTGTTGCCCGGTCGCTGGTCAAGATAACGTTGAGTGGGCGACTACCAGTGTCATCTAATATCTCACCTTGCCCAGTGAAGCCAGAGCGCCGCGTGTTGCCCGGTCGCTGGTCAAGATAACGTTGAGTGGGCGACTACCAGTGTCATCTAATATCTCACCTTGCCCAGTGAAGCCAGAGCGCTGCGTGTTGCCCGGTCGCTGGTCAAGATAACGTTGAGTGGGCGACTACCAGTGTCATCTAATATCTCACCTTGCCCAGTGAAGCCAGAGCGCCGCGTGTTGCCCGGTCGCTGGTCAAGATAACGTTGAGTGGGCGACTACCAGTGTCATCTAATATCTCACCTTGCCCAGTGAAGCCAGAGCGCCGCGTGTTGCCCGGTCGCTGGTCAAGATAACGTTGAGTGGGCGACTACCAGTGTCATCTAATATCTCACCTTGCCCAGTGAAGCCAGAGCGCCGCGTGTTGCCCGGTCGCTGGTCAAGATAACGTTGAGTGGGCGACTACCAGTGTCATCTAATATCTCACCTTGCCCAGTGAAGCCAGAGCGCCGCGTGTTGCCCGGCCGCTGGTCAAGATAACGTTGAGTGGGCGACTACCAGTGTCATCTAATATCTCACCTTGCCCAGTGAAGCCAGAGCGCCGCGTGTTGCCCGGTCGCTGGTCAAGATAACGTTGAGTGGGCGACTACCAGTGTCATCTAATATCTCACCTTGCCCAGTGAAGCCAGAGCGCCGCGTGTTGCCCGGTCGCTGGTCAAGATAACGTTGAGTGGGCGACTACCAGTTTCATCTAATATCTCACCTTGCCCAGTGAAGCCAGAGCGCCGCGTGTTGCCCGGTCGCTGGTCAAGATAACGTTGAGTGGGCGACTACCAGTGTCATCTAATATCTCACCTTGCCCAGTGAAGCCAGAGCGCCGCGTGTTAACCGGTCGCTGGTCAAGATAACGTTGAGTGGGCGACTACCAGTGTCATCTAATATCTCACCTTGCCCAGTGAAGCCAGAGCGCTGCGTGTAGCCCGGTCGCTGGTCAAGATAACGTTGAGTGGGCGACTACCAGTGTCATCTAATATCTCACCTTGCCCAGTGAAGCCAGAGCGCTGCGTGTAGCCCGGTCGCTGGTCAAGATAACGTTGAGTGGGCGACTACCAGTGTCATCTAATATCTCACCTTGCCCAGTGAAGCCAGAGCGCCGCGTGTTGCCCGGTCGCTGGTCAAGATAACGTTGAGTGGGCGACAACCAGTGTCATCTAATATCTCACCTTGCCCAGTGAAGCCAGAGCGCCGCGTGTTGCCCGGTCGCTGGTCAAGATAACGTTGAGTGGGCGACTACCAGTGTCATCTAATATCTCACCTTGCCCAGTGAAGCCAGAGCGCTGCGTGTAGCCCGGTCACTGGTCAAGATAACGTTGAGTGGGCGACTACAAGTGTCATCTAATATCTCACCTTGCCCAGTGAAGCCAGAGCGCCGCGTGTTGCCCGGTCGCTGGTCAAGATAACGTTGAGTGGGCGACTACCAGTGTCATCTAATATCTCACCTTGCCCAGTGAAGCCAGAGCGCCGCGTGTTGCCCGGTCGCTGGTCAAGATAACGTTGAGTGGGCGACTACCAGTGTCATCTAATACCTCACCTTGCCCAGTGAAGCCAGAGCGCCGCGTGTTGCCCGGTCGCTGGTCAAGATAACGTTGAGTGGGCGACTACCAGTGTCATCTAATATCTCACCTTGCCCAGTGAAGCCAGAGCGACGCGTGTTGCCCGGTCGCTGGTCAAGATAACGTTGAGTGGGCGACTACCAGTGTCATCTAATATCCCACCTTGCCCAGTGAAGCCAGAGCGCCGCGTGTTGCCCGGTCGCTGGTCAAGATAACGTTGAGTGGGCGACTACCAGTGTCATCTAATATCTCACCTTGCCCAGTGAAGCCAGAGCGCCACGTGTTGCCCGGTCGCTGGTCAAGATAACGTTGAGTGGGCGACTACCAGTTTCATCTAATATCTCACCTTGCCCAGTGAAGCCAGAGCGCCGCGTGTTGCCCGGTCGCTGGTCAAGATAACGTTGAGTGGGCGACTACCAGTGTCATCTAATATCTCACCTTGCCCAGTGAAGCCAGAGCGACGCGTGTTGCCCGGTCGCTGGTCAAGATAACGTTGAGTGGGCGACTACCAGTGTCATCTAATATCTCACCTTGCCCAGTGAAGCCAGAGCGACGCGTGTTGCCCGGTCGCTGGTCAAGATAACGTTGAGTGGGCGACTACCAGTGTCATCTAATATCTCACCTTGCCCAGTGAAGCCAGAGCGACGCGTGTTGCCCGGTCGCTGGTCAAGATAACGTTGAGTGGGCGACTACCAGTGTCATCTAATATCCCACCTTGCCCAGTGAAGCCAGAGCGCCGCGTGTTGCCCGGTCGCTGGTCAAGATAACGTTGAGTGGGCGACTACCAGTGTCATCTAATATCTCACCTTGCCCAGTGAAGCCAGAGCGCCACGTGTTGCCCGGTCGCTGGTCAAGATAACGTTGAGTGGGCGACTACCAGTGTCATCTAATATCTCACCTTGCCCAGTGAAGCCAGAGCGCCGCGTGTTGCCCGGTCGCTGGTCAAGATAACGTTGAGTGGGCGACTACCAGTGTCATCTAATATCTCACCTTGCCCAGTGAAGCCAGAGCGCCGCGTGTTGCCCGGTCGCTGGTCAAGATAACGTTGAGTGGGCGACTACCAGTGTCATCTAATATCTCACCTTTCCCAGTGAAGCCAGAGCGCCGCGTGTTGCCCGGTCGCTGGTCAAGATAACGTTGAGTGGGCGACTACCAGTGTCATCTAATATCTCACCTTGCCCAGTGAAGCCAAAGCGCCGCGTGTTGCCCGGTCGCTGGTCAAGATAACGTTGAGTGGGCGACTACCAGTGTCATCTAATATCTCACCTTGCCCAGTGAAGCCAGAGCGCCGCGTGTTGCCCGGTCGCTGGTCAAGATAACGTTGAGTAGGCGACTACCAGTGTCATCTAATATCTCACCTTGCCCAGTGAAGCCAGAGCGACGCGTGTTGCCCGGTCGCTGGTCAAGATAACGTTGAGTGGGCGACTACCAGTGTCATCTAATATCTCACCTTGCCCAGTGAAGCCAGAGCGCCGCGTGTTGCCCGGTCGCTGGTCAAGATAACGTTGAGTGGGCGACTACCAGTGTCATCTAATATCTCACCTTGCCCAGTGAAGCCAGAGCGCCGCGTGTTGCCCGGTCGCTGGTCAAGATAACGTTGAGTGGGCGACTACCAGTGTCATCTAATATCTCACCTTGCCCAGTGAAGCCAGAGCGCCGCGTGTTGCCCGGTCGCTGGTCAAGATAACGTTGAGTGGGCGACTACCAGTGTCATCTAATATCCCACCTTGCCCAGTGAAGCCAGAGCGCCGCGTGTTGCCCGGTCGCTGGTCAAGATAACGTTGAGTGGGCGACTACCAGTGTCATCTAATATCTCACCTTGCCCAGTGAAGCCAGAGCGCCACGTGTTGCCCGGTCGCTGGTCAAGATAACGTTGAGTGGGCGACTACCAGTTTCATCTAATATCTCACCTTGCCCAGTGAAGCCAGAGCGCCGCGTGTTGCCCGGTCGCTGGTCAAGATAACGTTGAGTGGGCGACTACCAGTGTCACTTATATCTCACCTTGCCCAGTGAAGCCAGAGCGCCGCGTGTTTCCCGGTCGCTGGTCAAGATAACGTTGAGTGGGCGACTACCAGTGTCATCTAATATCTCACCTTGCCCAGTGAAGCCAGAGCGCCGCGTGTTGCCCGGTCGCTGGTCAAGATAACGTTGAGTGGGCGACTACCAGTGTCATCTAATATCTCACCTTGCCCAATGAAGCCAGAGCGCCGCGTGTTGCCCGGTCGCTGGTCAAGATAACGTTGAGTGGGCGACTACCAGTGTCATCCAATATCTCACCTTGCCCAGTGAAGCCAGAGCGCCGCGTGTTGCCCGGTCGCTGGTCAAGATAACGTTGAGTGGGCGACTACCAGTGTCATCTAATATCTCACCTTGCCCAGTGAAGCCAGAGCGCCACGTGTTGCCCGGTCGCTGGTCAAGATAACGTTGAGTGGGCGACTACCAGTGTCATCTAATATCTCACCTTGCCCAGTGAAGCCAGAGCGCCGCGTGTTGCCCGGTCGCTGGTCAAGATAACGTTGAGTGGGCGACTACCAGTGTCATCTAATATCTCACCTTGCCCAGTGAAGCCATAGCGCCGCGTGTTGCCCGGTCGCTGGTCAAGATAACGTTGAGTGGGCGACTACCAGTGTCATCTAATATCTCACCTTGCCCAGTGAAGCCAGAGCGCCGCGTGTTGCCCGGTCGCTGGTCAAGATAACGTTGAGTGGGCGACTACCAGTGTCATCTAATATCTCACCTTGCCCAGTGAAGCCAGAGCGCCGCGTGTTGCCCGGTCGCTGTTCAAGATAACGTTGAGTAGGCGACTACCAGTGTCATCTAATATCTCACCTTGCCCAGTGAAGCCAGAGCGCCGCGTGTTGCCCGGTCGCTGGTCAAGATAACGTTGAGTGGGCGACTACCAGTGTCATCTAATATCCCACCTTGCCCAGTGAAGCCAGAGCGCCGCGTGTTGCCCGGTCGCTGGTCAAGATAACGTTGAGTGGGCGACTACCAGTGTCATCTAATATCTCACCTTGCCCAGTGAAGCCAGAGCGCCACGTGTTGCCCGGTCGCTGGTCAAGATAACGTTGAGTGGGCGACTACCAGTTTCATCTAATATCTCACCTTGCCCAGTGAAGCCAGAGCGCCGCGTGTTGCCCGGTCGCTGGTCAAGATAACGTTGAGTGGGCGACTACCAGTGTCATCTTATATCTCACCTTGCCCAGTGAAGCCAGAGCGCCGCGTGTTGCCCGGTCGCTGGTCAAGATAACGTTGAGTGGGCGACTACCAGTGTCATCTAATATCTCACCTTGCCCAGTGAAGCCAGAGCGCCGCGTGTTGCCCGGTCGCTGGTCAAGATAACGTTGAGTGGGCGACTACCAGTGTCATCTAATATCTCACCTTGCCCAGTGAAGCCAGAGCGACGCGTGTTGCCCGGTCGCTGGTCAAGATAACGTTGAGTGGGCGACTACCAGTGTCATCTAATATCTCACCTTGCCCAGTGAAGCCAGAGCGACGCGTGTTGCCCGAACGCTGGTCAAGATAACGTTGAGTGGGCGACTACCAGTGTCATCTAATATCTCACCTTGCCCAGTGAAGCCAGAGCGACGCGTGTTGCCCGGTCGCTGGTCAAGATAACGTTGAGTGGGCGACTACCAGTGTCATCTAATATCCCACCTTGCCCAGTGAAGCCAGAGCGCCGCGTGTTGCCCGGTCGCTGGTCAAGATAACGTTGAGTGGGCGACTACCAGTGTCATCTTATATCTCACCTTGCCCAGTGAAGCCAGAGCGCCACGGTTTGCCCGGTCGCTGGTCAAGATAACGTTGAGTGGGCGACTACCAGTTTCATCTAATATCTCACCTTGCCCAGTGAAGCCAGAGCGCCGCGTGTTGCCCGGTCGCTGGTCAAGATAACGTTGAGTGGGCGACTACCAGTGTCATCTAATATCTCACCTTGCCCAGTGAAGCCAGAGCGCCGCGTGTTGCCCGGTCGCTGGTCAAGATAACGCTGAGTGGGCGACTACCAGTGTCATCTAATATCTCACCTTGCCCAGTGAAGCCAGAGCGCCGCGTGTTGCCCGGTCGCTGGTCAAGATAACGTTGAGTGGGCGACTACCAGTGTCATCTAATATCTCACCTTGCCCAGTGAAGCCAGAGCGCCGCGTGTTGCCCGGTCGCTGGTCAAGATAACGTTGAGTGGACGACTACCAGTGTCATCTAATATCTCACCTTGCCCAGTGAAGCCAGAGCGCCGCGTGTTGCCCGGTCGCTGGTCAAGATAACGTTGAGTGGGCGACTACCAGTGTCATCTAATATCTCACCTTGCCCAGTGAAGCCAGAGCGCCGCGTGTTGCCCGGTCGCTGGTCAAGATAACGTTGAGTGGGCGACTACCAGTGTCATCTAATATCTCACCTTGCCCAGTGAAGCCAGAGCGCCGCGTGTTGCCCGGTCGCTGGTCAAGATAACGCTGAGTGGGCGACTACCAGTGTCATCTAATATCTCACCTTGCCCAGTGAAGCCAGAGCGCCGCGTGTTGCCCGGTCGCTGGTCAAGATAACGTTGAGTGGGCGACTACCAGTGTCATCTAATATCTCACCTTGCCCAGTGAAGCCAGAGCGCCGCGTGTTGCCCGGTCGCTGGTCAAGATAACGTTGAGTGGGCGACTACCAGTGTCATCTAATATCTCACCTTGCCCAGTGAAGCCAGAGCACCGCGTGTTGCCCAGTCGCTGGTCAAGATAACGTTGAGTGGGCGACTACCAGTGTCATCTAATATCTAACCTTGCCCAGTGAAGCCAGAGCGCCGCGTGTTGCCCGGTCGCTGGTCAAGATAACGTTGAGTGGGCGACTACCAGTGTCATCTAATATCTCACCTTGCCCAGTGAAGCCAGAGCGCCGCGTGTTGCCCGGTCGCTGGTCAATATAACGTTGAGTGGGCGACTACCAGTGTCATCTTATATCTCACCTTGCCCAGTGAAGCCAGAGCGCCGCGTGTTGCCCGGTCGCTGGTCAAGATAACTTTGAGTGGGCGACTACCAGTGTCATCTAATATCTCACCTTGCCCAGTGAAGCAAGAGCGCCGCGTGTTGCCCGGTCGCTGGTCAAGATAACGTTGAGTGGGCGACTACCAGTGTCATCTTATATCTCACCTTGCCCAGTGAAGCCAGAGCGCCGCGTGTTGCCCGGTCGCTGGTCAAGATAACGTTGAGTGGGCGACTACCAGTGTCATCTAATATCTCACCTTGCCCAGTGAAGCCAGAGCGCCGCGTGTTGCCCGGTCGCTGGTCAAGATAACGTTGAGTGGGCGACTACCAGTGTCATCTAATATCTCACCTTGCCCAGTGAAGCCAGAGCGCTGCGTGTTGCCCGGTCGCTGGTCAAGATAACGTTGAGTGGGCGACTACCAGTGTCATCTAATATCTCACCTTGCCCAGTGAAGCCAGAGCGCCGCGTGTTGCCCGGTCGCTGGTCAAGATAACGTTGAGTGGGCGACTACCAGTGTCATCTAATATCTCACCTTTCCCAGTGAAGCCAGAGCGCCGCGTGTTCCCCGGTCGCTGGTCAAGATAACGTTGAGTGGGTGACTACCAGTGTCATCTAATATCTCACCTTGCCCAGTGAAGCCATAGCACCGCGTGTTGCCCGGTCGCTGGTCAAGATAACGTGAGTGGGCGACTACCAGTGTCATCTAATATCTCACCTTGCCCAGTGAAGCCAGAGCGCCGCGTGTTGCCCGGTCGCTGGTCAAGATAACGTTGAGTGGGCGACTACCAGTGTCATCTAATATCTCACCTTGCCCAGTGAAGCCAGAGCGCCGCGTGTTGCCCGGTCGCTGGTCAAGATAACGTTGAGTGGGCGACTACCAGTGTCATCTAATATCTCACCTTGCCCAGTGAAGCCAGAGCGCCGCGTGTTGCCCGGTCGCTGGTCAAGATAACGTTGAGTGGGCGACTACCAGTGTCACTTATATCTCACCTTGCCCAGTGAAGCCAGAGCGCCGCGTGTTGCCCGGTCGCTGGTCAAGATAACGTTGAGTGGGCGACTACCAGTGTCATCTAATATCTCACCTTGCCCAGTGAAGCCAGAGCGCCGCGTGTTGCCCGGTCGCTGGTCAAGATAACGTTGAGTGGGCGACTACCAGTGTCATCTAATATCTCACCTTGCCCAGTGAAGCCAGAGCGCCGCGTGTTGCCCGGTCGCTGGTCAAGATAACGTTGAGTGGGCGACTACCAGTGTCATCCAATATCTCACCTTGCCCAGTGAAGCCAGAGCGCCGCGTGTTGCCCGGTCGCTGGTCAAGATAACGTTGAGTGGGCGACTACCAGTGTCATCTAATATCTCACCTTGCCCAGTGAAGCCAGAGCGCCCCGTGTTGCCCGGTCGCTGGTCAAGATAACGTTGAGTGGGCGACTACCAGTGTCATCTAATATCTCACCTTGCCCAGTGAAGCCAGAGCGCCGCGTGTTGCCCGGTCGCTGGTCAAGATAACGTTGAGTGGGCGACTACCAGTGTCATCTAATATCTCACCTTGCCCAGTGAAGCCAGAGCGCCGCGTGTTGCCCGGTCGCTGGTCAAGATAACGTTGAGTGGGCGACTACCAGTGTCATCTAATATCTCACCTTGCCCAGTGAAGCCAGAGCGCCGCGTGTTGCCCGGTCGCTGGTCAAGATAACGTTGAGTGGGCGACTACCAGTGTCATCTAATATCTCACCTTGCCCAGTGAAGCCAGAGCGCCGCGTGTTGCCCGGTCGCTGTTCAAGATAACGTTGAGTAGGCGACTACCAGTGTCATCTAATATCTCACCTTGCCCAGTGAAGCCAGAGCGCCGCGTGTTGCCCGGTCGCTGGTCAAGATAACGTTGAGTGGGCGACTACCAGTGTCATCTAATATCCCACCTTGCCCAGTGAAGCCAGAGCGCCGCGTGTTGCCCGGTCGCTGGTCAAGATAACGTTGAGTGGGCGACTACCAGTGTCATCTAATATCTCACCTTGCCCAGTGAAGCCAGAGCGCCACGTGTTGCCCGGTCGCTGGTCAAGATAACGTTGAGTGGGCGACTACCAGTTTCATCTAATATCTCACCTTGCCCAGTGAAGCCAGAGCGCCGCGTGTTGCCCGGTCGCTGGTCAAGATAACGTTGAGTGGGCGACTACCAGTGTCATCTTATATCTCACCTTGCCCAGTGAAGCCAGAGCGCCGCGTGTTGCCCGGTCGCTGGTCAAGATAACGTTGAGTGGGCGACTACCAGTGTCATCTAATATCTCACCTTGCCCAGTGAAGCCAGAGCGCCGCGTGTTGCCCGGTCGCTGGTCAAGATAACGTTGAGTGGGCGACTACCAGTGTCATCTAATATCTCACCTTGCCCAGTGAAGCCAGAGCGCCACGTGTTGCCCGGTCGCTGGTCAAGATAACGTTGAGTGGGCGACTACCAGTTTCATCTAATATCTCACCTTGCCCAGTGAAGCCAGAGCGCCGCGTGTTGCCCGGTCGCTGGTCAAGATAACGTTGAGTGGGCGACTACCAGTGTCACTTATATCTCACCTTGCCCAGTGAAGCCAGAGCGCCGCGTGTTGCCCGGTCGCTGGTCAAGATAACGTTGAGTGGGCGACTACCAGTGTCATCTAATATCTCACCTTGCCCAGTGAAGCCAGAGCGCCGCGTGTTGCCCGGTCGCTGGTCAAGATAACGTTGAGTGGGCGACTACCAGTGTCATCTAATATCTCACCTTGCCCAATGAAGCCAGAGCGCCGCGTGTTGCCCGGTCGCTGGTCAAGATAACGTTGAGTGGGCGACTACCAGTGTCATCCAATATCTCACCTTGCCCAGTGAAGCCAGAGCGCCGCGTGTTGCCCGGTCGCTGGTCAAGATAACGTTGAGTGGGCGACTACCAGTGTCATCTAATATCTCACCTTGCCCAGTGAAGCCAGAGCGCCGCGTGTTGCCCGGTCGCTGGTCAAGATAACGTTGAGTGGGCGACTACCAGTGTCATCTAATATCTCACCTTGCCCAGTGAAGCCAGAGCGCCGCGTGTTGCCCGGTCGCTGGTCAAGATAACGTTGAGTGGGCGACTACCAGTGTCATCTAATATCTCACCTTGCCCAGTGAAGCCAGAGCGCCGCGTGTTGCCCGGTCGCTGGTCAAGATAACGTTGAGTGGGCGACTACCAGTGTCATCTAATATCTCACCTTGCCCAGTGAAGCCAGAGCGCCGCGTGTTGCCCGGTCGCTGTTCAAGATAACGTTGAGTAGGCGACTACCAGTGTCATCTAATATCTCACCTTGCCCAGTGAAGCCAGAGCGCCGCGTGTTGCCCGGTCGCTGGTCAAGATAACGTTGAGTGGGCGACTACCAGTGTCATCTAATATCCCACCTTGCCCAGTGAAGCCAGAGCGCCGCGTGTTGCCCGGTCGCTGGTCAAGATAACGTTGAGTGGGCGACTACCAGTGTCATCTAATATCTCACCTTGCCCAGTGAAGCCAGAGCGCCACGTGTTGCCCGGTCGCTGGTCAAGATAACGTTGAGTGGGCGACTACCAGTTTCATCTAATATCTCACCTTGCCCAGTGAAGCCAGAGCGCCGCGTGTTGCCCGGTCGCTGGTCAAGATAACGTTGAGTGGGCGACTACCAGTGTCATCTTATATCTCACCTTGCCCAGTGAAGCCAGAGCGCCGCGTGTTGCCCGGTCGCTGGTCAAGATAACGTTGAGTGGGCGACTACCAGTGTCATCTAATATCTCACCTTGCCCAGTGAAGCCAGAGCGCCGCGTGTTGCCCGGTCGCTGGTCAAGATAACGTTGAGTGGGCGACTACCAGTGTCATCTAATATCTCACCTTGCCCAGTGAAGCCAGAGCGCCGCGTGTTGCCCGGTCGCTGGTCAAGATAACGTTGAGTGGGCGACTACCAGTGTCATCTAATATCTCACCTTGCCCAGTGAAGCCAGAGCGACGCGTGTTGCCCGGTCGCTGGTCAAGATAACGTTGAGTGGGCGACTACCAGTGTCATCTAATATCTCACCTTGCCCAGTGAAGCCAGAGCGACGCGTGTTGCCCGAACGCTGGTCAAGATAACGTTGAGTGGGCGACTACCAGTGTCATCTAATATCTCACCTTGCCCAGTGAAGCCAGAGCGACGCGTGTTGCCCGGTCGCTGGTCAAGATAACGTTGAGTGGGCGACTACCAGTGTCATCTAATATCCCACCTTGCCCAGTGAAGCCAGAGCGCCGCGTGTTGCCCGGTCGCTGGTCAAGATAACGTTGAGTGGGCGACTACCAGTGTCATCTTATATCTCACCTTGCCCAGTGAAGCCAGAGCGCCACGGTTTGCCCGGTCGCTGGTCAAGATAACGTTGAGTGGGCGACTACCAGTTTCATCTAATATCTCACCTTGCCCAGTGAAGCCAGAGCGCCGCGTGTTGCCCGGTCGCTGGTCAAGATAACGTTGAGTGGGCGACTACCAGTGTCATCTAATATCTCACCTTGCCTAGTGAAGCCAGAGCGCTGCGTGTTGCCCGGTCGCTGGTCAAGATAACGTTGAGTGGGCGACTTCCAGTGTCATCTAATATCTCACCTTGCCCAGTGAAGCCAGAGCGACGCGTGTTGCCCGAACGCTGGTCAAGATAACGTTGAGTGGGCGACTACCAGTGTCATCTAATATCTCACCTTGCCCAGTGAAGCCAGAGCGACGCGTGTTGCCCGGTCGCTGGTCAAGATAACGTTGAGTGGGCGACTACCAGTGTCATCTAATATCCCACCTTGCCCAGTGAAGCCAGAGCGCCGCGTGTTGCCCGGTCGCTGGTCAAGATAACGTTGAGTGGGCGACTACCAGTGTCATCTTATATCTCACCTTGCCCAGTGAAGCCAGAGCGCCACGGTTTGCCCGGTCGCTGGTCAAGATAACGTTGAGTGGGCGACTACCAGTTTCATCTAATATCTCACCTTGCCCAGTGAAGCCAGAGCGCCGCGTGTTGCCCGGTCGCTGGTCAAGATAACGTTGAGTGGGCGACTACCAGTGTCATCTAATATCTCACCTTGCCTAGTGAAGCCAGAGCGCTGCGTGTTGCCCGGTCGCTGGTCAAGATAACGTTGAGTGGGCGACTTCCAGTGTCATCTAATATCTCACCTTGCCCAGTGAAGCCAGAGCGCCGCGTGTTGCCCGGTCGCTGGTCAAGATAACGTTGAGTGGGCGACTACCAGTGTCATCTAATATCTCACCTTGCCCAGTGAAGCCAGAGCGCCGCGTGTTGCCCGGTCGCTGGTCAAGATAAGGTTGAGTGGGCGACTACCAGTGTCATCTAATATCTCACCTTGCCCAGTGAAGCCAGAGCGCCGCGTGTTGCCCGGTCGCTGGTCAAGATAACGTTGAGTGGACGACTACCAGTGTCATCTAATATCTCACCTTGCCCAGTGAAGCCATAGCGCCGCGTGTTGCCCGGTCGCTGGTCAAGATAACGTTGAGTGGGCGACTACCAGTGTCATCTAATATCTCACCTTGCCCAGTGAAGCCAGAGCGCCGCGTGTTGCCCGGTCGCTGGTCAAGATAACGTTGAGTGGGCGACTACCAGTGTCATCTAATATCTCACCTTGCCCAGTGAAGCCAGAGCGCCGCGTGTTGCCCGGTCGCTGGTCAAGATAACGCTGAGTGGGCGACTACCAGTGTCATCTAATATCTCACCTTGCCCAGTGAAGCCAGAGCGCCGCGTGTTGCCCGGTCGCTGGTCAAGATAACGTTGAGTGGGCGACTACCAGTGTCATCTAATATCTCACCTTGCCCAGTGAAGCCAGAGCGCCGCGTGTTGCCCGGTCGCTGGTCAAGATAACGTTGAGTGGACGACTACCAGTGTCATCTAATATCTCACCTTGCCCAGTGAAGCCAGAGCGCCGCGTGTTGCCCGGTCGCTGGTCAAGATAACGTTGAGTGGGCGACTACCAGTGTCATCTAATATCTCACCTTGCCCAGTGAAGCCAGAGCGCCGCGTGTTGCCCGGTCGCTGGTCAAGATAACGTTGAGTGGGCGACTACCAGTGTCATCTAATATCTCACCTTGCCCAGTGAAGCCAGAGCGCCGCGTGTTGCCCGGTCGCTGGTCAAGATAACGCTGAGTGGGCGACTACCAGTGTCATCTAATATCTCACCTTGCCCAGTGAAGCCAGAGCGCCGCGTGTTGCCCGGTCGCTGGTCAAGATAACGTTGAGTGGGCGACTACCAGTGTCATCTAATATCTCACCTTGCCCAGTGAAGCCAGAGCGCCGCGTGTTGCCCGGTCGCTGGTCAAGATAACGTTGAGTGGGCGACTACCAGTGTCATCTAATATCTCACCTTGCCCAGTGAAGCCAGAGCGCCGCGTGTTGCCCGGTCGCTGGTCAAGATAACGTTGAGTGGGCGACTACCAGTGTCATCTAATATCTCACCTTGCCCAGTGAAGCCAGAGCGCCGCGTGTTGCCCGGTCGCTGGTCAAGATAACGTTGAGTGGGCGACTACCAGTGTCATCTAATATCTCACCTTGCTCAGTGAAGCCAGAGCGCCGCGTGTTGCCCGGTCGCTGGTCAAGATAACGTTGAGTGGGCGACTACCAGTGTCATCTAATATCTCACCTTGCCCAGTGAAGCCAGAGCACCGCGTGTTGCCCAGTCGCTGGTCAAGATAACGTTCAGTGGGCGACTACCAGTGTCATCTAATATCTAACCTTGCCCAGTGAAGCCAGAGCGCCGCGTGTTGCCCGGTCGCTGGTCAAGATAACGTTGAGTGGGCGACTACCAGTGTCATCTAATATCTCACCTTGCCCAGTGAAGCCAGAGCTCCGCGTGTTGCCCGGTCGCTGGTCAATATAACGTTGAGTGGGCGACTACCAGTGTCATCTTATATCTCACCTTGCCCAGTGAAGCCAGAGCGCCGCGTGTTGCCCGGTCGCTGGTCAAGATAACGTTGAGTGGGCGACTACCAGTGTCATCTAATATCTCACCTTGCCCAGTGAAGCAAGAGCGCCGCGTGTTGCCCGGTCGCTGGTCAAGATAACGTTGAGTGGGCGACTACCAGTGTCATCTTATATCTCACCTTGCCCAGTGAAGCCAGAGCGCCGCGTGTTGCCCGGTCGCTGGTCAAGATAACGTTGAGTGGGCGACTACCAGTGTCATCTAATATCTCACCTTGCCCAGTGAAGCCAGAGCGCCGCGTGTTGCCCGGTCGCTGGTCAAGATAACGTTGAGTGGGCGACTACCAGTGTCATCTAATATCTCACCTTGCCCAGTGAAGCCAGAGCGCTGCGTGTTGCCCGGTCGCTGGTCAAGATAACGTTGAGTGGGCGACTACCAGTGTCATCTAATATCTCACCTTGCCCAGTGAAGCCAGAGCGCCGCGTGTTGCCCGGTCGCTGGTCAAGATAACGTTGAGTGGGCGACTACCAGTGTCATCTAATATCTCACCTTGCCCAGTGAAGCCAGAGCGCCGCGTGTTGCCCGGTCGCTGGTCAAGATAACGTTGAGTGGGTGACTACCAGTGTCATCTAATATCTCACCTTGCCCAGTGAAGCCATAGCACCGCGTGTTGCCCGGTCGCTGGTCAAGATAACGTGAGTGGGCGACTACCAGTGTCATCTAATATCTCACCTTGCCCAGTGAAGCCAGAGCGCCGCGTGTTGCCCGGTCGCTGGTCAAGATAACGTTGAGTGGGCGACTACCAGTGTCATCTAATATCTCACCTTGCCCAGTGAAGCCAGAGCGCCGCGTGTTGCCCGGTCGCTGGTCAAGATAACGTTGAGTGGGCGACTACCAGTGTCATCTAATATCTCACCTTGCCCAGTGAAGCCAGAGCGCCGCGTGTTGCCCGGTCGCTGGTCAAGATAACGTTGAGTGGGCGACTACCAGTGTCATCTAATATCTAACCTTGCCCAGTGAAGCCAGAGCGCCGCGTGTTGCCCGGTCGCTGGTCAAGATAACGTTGAGTGGGCGACTACCAGTGTCATCTAATATCTCACCTTGCCCAGTGAAGCCAGAGCGCCGCGTGTTGCCCGGTCGCTGGTCAAGATAACGTTGAGTGGGCGACTACCAGTGTCATCTTATATCTCACCTTGCCCAGTGAAGCCAGAGCGCCGCGTGTTGCCCGGTCGCTGGTCAAGATAACGTTGAGTGGGCGACTACCAGTGTCATCTTATATCTCACCTTGCCCAGTGAAGCCAGAGCGCCGCGTGTTGCCCGGTCGCTGGTCAAGATAACGTTGAGTGGGCGACTACCAGTGTCATCTTATATCTCACCTTGCCCAGTGAAGCCAGAGCGCCGCGTGTTGCCCGGTCGCTGGTCAAGATAACGTTGAGTGGGCGACTACCAGTGTCATCTTATATCTCACCTTGCCCAGTGAAGCCAGAGCGCCGCGTGTTGCCCGGTCGCTGGTCAAGATAACGTTGAGTGGGCGACTACCAGTGTCATCTTATATCTCACCTTGCCCAGTGAAGCCAGAGCGCCACGTGTTGCCCGGTCGCTGGTCAAGATAACGTTGAGTGGGCGACTACCAGTGTCATCTAATATCTCACCTTGCTCAGTGAAGCCAGAGCGCCGCGTGTTGCCCGGTCGCTGGTCAAGATAACGTTGAGTGGGCGACTACCAGTGTCATCTAATATCTCACCTTGCCCAGTGAAGCCAGAGCGCCGCGTGTTGCCCGGTCGCTGGTCAAGATAACGTTGAGTGGGCGACTACCAGTGTCATCTAATATCTCACCTTGCCCAGTGAAGCCAGAGCGCCGCGTGTTGCCCGGTCGCTAGTCAAGATAACGTTGAGTGGGCGACTACCAGTGTCATCTTATATCTCACCTTGCCCAGTGAAGCCAGAGCGCCTCGTGTTTCCCGGTCGCTGGTCAAGATAACGTTGAGTGGGCGACTACCAGTGTCATCTTATATCTCACCTTGCCCAGTGAAGCCAGAGCGCCGCGTGTTGCCCGGTGTGACGCTACTCGACTACTCCCCTGCGCGATTACTCTAGAGTATTAGTATTGCGATACAAGTGGACTGGGAGTAAACATGTATCGCCATAACAGTACTCACAGAGTAAAGATATATTAAAATGATATTACTCTACGTGAAATATCAATACTCAACTAACATACAAGCGAATGCATAAGGGAGTAATAATATTGACTGCAAAATGTAAAATACTATTACTCAATGCTTAAGGGAGTAATAGGATGTAACACGTGAAATAATATTACTCTACCTATATGCTTTCTAAAAAACTCCGAAGCTGAAGGGAGTAATAATATTGAATAATGGACACAACATACTATTACTCTACCTGCTAACAAGATAAATGACATACCGTGTCATTGCAACAAGGTTTATCGCGATAATGTAGGAATAAACACCTACAACATGAGACCCTCGATGCTGAAGGGAGTAATAGCAATGAATTGTATACGTGAAATACTATTACTCTACTTGCTAACAAGGAGAATGACATACCGTGTCATTGCAACAAGGTTTATCCCGATGATGTGGGAATAGATACTTTCTACATGAGACACTCCATGCTGAAGGGAGTAATAATATTGGATGAGGGACACGAAATACTATTACTCTACCTGCTAACAAGGTTAATTACATACCGTGAATTGCAACAAGGTTCATCGCGAAAATGTAGGAATAGATATTTCTACATGAAACCCTCCATGCTGAAGGGAGTAATGATATTGAATGAGGGACACGAAATACTATTACTCTACCTGCTATCAAAGTAAATCACAAACAGTGCCATTGCAACAAGGATTATCGTGATAATGTAGGTATAAATACTTTCTACATGAGACCCTCCATGCTCAAGGGAGTAATGATATTGAATGAGGGACCGAAAAATACTATTACTCTACCTGCTAGCAAGGTAAATCACATACAGTGCCATTGCAACAAGGATTATCGCGATAATGTAGGTATAGATACTTTCTACATGAAACCCTCCATGCTGAAGGGAGTAATGATATTGAATGAGGGACACGAAATACTATTACTCTACCTGCTAGCAAGGTTAAATAACATACAGTGTCATTGCAACAAGGATTATTGCGATAATGTAGGTAAAGATACTTTCTACATGAGACCCTCCATGCTGGGGAGTAATGATGATGAATGAGGGACACGAAATACTATTACTCTACCTGCTAACAAGGTAAATGACATACAGTGTCATTGCAACAAGGATTATTGCGATAATGTAGGTAAAGATACTTTCTACATGAGACCCTCCATGCTGGGGAGTAATGATGATGAATGAGGGACACGAAATACTATTACTCTACCTGCTAACAAGGTAAATAACATACAGTGTCATTGCAAAAAGGATTATTGCGATAATGTAGGTAAAGATACTTTATACATGAGACCCTTCATGCTGGGGAGTAATGATGATGAATGAGGGACACGAAATACTATTACTCTACCTGCTAGCAAGGTAAGTAACATACAGTGTCATTTCAAAAAGGATTATTGCGATAATGTAGGTAAAGATACTTTATACATGAGACCCTCCATGCTGGGGAGTAATGATGATGAATGAGGGACACGAAATACTATTACTCTACCTGCTAACAAGGTAAATCACATACAGTGCCATTGCAACAAGGATTATCGCTGAAATGTAGGAATACATATTTTCTACATGAGACCCTCCATGCTGAAGGGAGTAATGATATTGAATGAGGGACACGAAATACTATTACTCTACCTGCTAGCAAGGTTAAATCACAAACAGTGCCATTGCAACAAGGATTATCGCGATAATGTAGGTATAGATACTTTCTACATGAAACCCTCCATGCTGATGGGAGTATTGATATTGAATGAGGGACACGAAATACTATTACTCTACCTGCTAGCAAGGTAAATCACATACAGTGCCATTGCAACAAGGATTATCGCGATAATGTAGGTATAGATACTTTCTACATGAAACCCTCCATGCTGAAGGGAGTAATGATATTGAATGAGGGACACGAAATACTATTACTCTACCTGCTAGCAAGGTAAAATAACATACAGTGTCATTGCAACAACGATTATCGCTGAAATGTAGGAATACATACTTTCTACATGAGACCCTCCATGCTGAAGGGAGTAATGATATTGAATGAGGGACACGAAATACTATTACTCTACCTGCTAACAAGGTTAAATAACATACAGTGTCATTGCAACAAGGATTATTGCGATAATGTAGGTAAAGATACTTTCTACATGAGACCCTCCATGCTGGGGAGTAATGATATTGAATGAGGGACACGAAATACTATTACTCTACCTGCTAGCAAGGTAAATCACATACAGTGCCATTGCAACAACGATTAACGCTGAAATGTAGGAATACATACTTTCTACATGAGACCCTCCATGCTGAAGGGAGTAATGATATTGAATGAGGGACACGAAATACTATTACTCTACCTGCTAGCAAGGTAAATCATATACAGTGTCAATGCAACAAGGATTTGCATAATTAGGAATAAATACTCTCTACATGAGACCCTCCATGCTGAAGGGAGTAATAATATTGCATGAGGGACTCGAAATACTATTCCTCTACCTATACTAACAAGGTAAATTACATACCGTGAATTGCAACAAGGTTTATCGCAAAAACGTGGTCATAGATATTTCTACATGAAACCCTCCATGCTGAAGGGAGTAATAATATTGAATGAGGGACACGAAATACTATTACTCTCCCTGCTATCAAGGTAAATTACATACCGTGAATTGCAACAAGGTTAATCACTAAAGAGAAGGCATCGATATTTCTACATGAAACCTTCCATGCTGAAGGGAGTAATAATATTAAATGATGGACACAAAATACTATTTCGCTACCTGCTGTCAAGGTAAATTACATACCGTGAATTGCAACAAGGTTCATCGCTAAAATGTAGGAATAGATATTTTACATGAAACCCTCCATGCTGAAGGGAGTAGTAATATTGAAAGAGGGACACGAAATACTATTACTCTACCTGCTGTAGAAAGTATCTATTTCTACATTATAGCGATTGACCTTGTTGCAATGACAGAGTATGTCATTTACCTTATTACCAGCTAGAGAAATAGTATTTCGTGTCCCTCATTCAATATTATTACTCCCTTCAGCATGGAGGGTCTCATGTAGAAAGTATAAATTCCAACATTTTAGCGATAATCCTAGTTGCAATGACACTGTATGTCATTTACCTTGCTAGTAGGTAGAGTAATAGTATTTCGTGTCCCTCATACAATATCATTACTTCCTTCAGCATGGACGAGGGTCTCATGTAAAAAGTATGTTTTCCTACATTTGAGCAAAAATCCTTGTTGCAATGACACTGTATGTCATTTACCTTGCTAGCAGGTAGAGTAATAGTATTTCGTGTCCCTCATACAATATCATTACTCCCTTCAGCATGGACGAGGGTCTCATGAAGAAAGTATGTTTTCCTACATTTGAGCAATAATCCTTGTTGCAATGACACTGTTTGTCATTTACCTTGCTAGCAGGTAGAGTAATAATATTTCGTGTCCCTCATTCAATATTATTACTCCCTTCAGCATGGAGGGTCTCATGTAGAAAGTATAAATTCCAACATTTTAGCGATAGTCCTTGTTGCAATGACAGGTTATCTCATTTACCTTGCTAGCAAGTAGAGTAATAGTATTTCGTGTCCGTCATTCAATATTATTACTCCCTTCAGCATGGAGGGTCTCATGTAGAAAGTATAAATTCCAACATTTTAGCGATAATCCTAGTTGCAATGACACTGTATGTCATTTACCTTGCTAGCAGGTAGAGTAATAGTATTTCGTGTCCCTCATACAATATCATTACTCCCTTCAGCATGGACGAGGGTCTCATGTAGAAAGTATGTTTTCCTACATTTGAGCAATAATCCTTGTTGCAATGACACTGTATGTCATTTACCTTGCTAGCAGGTAGAGTAATAGTATTTCGTGTCCCTCATACAATATCATTACTCCCTTCAGCATGGACGAGGGTCTCATGAAGAAAGTATGTTTTCCTACATTTGAGCAATAATCCTTGTTGCAATGACACTGTATGTCATTTACCTTGCTAGCAGGTAGAGTAATAATATTTCGTGTCCCTCATTCAATATTATTACTCCCTTCAGCATGGAGGGTCTCATGTAGAAAGTATAAATTCCAATATTTTAGCGATAGTCCTTGTTGCAATGACAGGTTATCTCATTTACCTTGCTAGCAGATAGAGTAATAGTATTTCGTGTCCGTCATTCAATATTATTACTCCCTTCGGCCTTCAGCATGGAGGGTCTCATGTAGAAAGTATAACTTTCAACATTTTAGCGATAATCCTTGTTGCAATGACAGGTTATCTCATTTACCTTGTTAGCAGGTAGAGTAATAGTATTTCGTGTCCCTCATTCAATATCATTACTCCCTTCAGCATGGAGGGCCTCATGTAGAAAGTGTTTATTCCTATATTCTAGCGATAATCCTTGTTGCAATGATACTGTATGTCATTTACCTTGCTAGCAGGTAGAGTAATAGTATTTCGTGTTCCTCATTCAATATCATTACTCCCTTCAGCATGGAGGGTCTCATGTAGAAAGTATTTTTTCCTACATTTTAGCAATAATCCTTGTTGCAATGACACTGTATGTCATTTTCCTTGTTAGCAGGTAGAGTAATAGTATTTCGTGTCCGTCATTCAATATTATTACTCCCTTCATAATGGAGGGTCTCATGCAGAAAGTATCTATTCCTACATTTTCGCGATAAAACCTTGTTGTAATGACACGGTATGTAATTTACCTTGTTAGCAGGTAGAGTAATAGTATTTTGTGTCCCTCATTCAATATTATTACTCCCTTCATAATGGAGGGTCTCATGTAGAAAGTATCTATTCCTACATTATCGCGATGAACCTTGTTGCAATTCGCGGTATGAAATTTACCTTGTTAGCAGGTAGAGTAATAGTATTTTACGTTGAGAATTCAATATCATTACTCCCTTTAGCATCTTGTATATTTTGTAGAAAGTGTATATTTCTACATTTTCGCGATGAACCTCGGTTCAAATACACGATATTTCATTTACCTTGCTAGCAGGTAGAGTAATAGTATTGCACTTGTTTAATTCACTAGTTTTTACTCCCCTTTAGTTGAGTATGAATATTTTAACTATCTGCATGTAATACTTATACTCCCTCACGTCTCTTTTGGTATTTTCTTGTGTTAATAGGGTGAGTTTTAATATTTCAGATAGAGTACTCTTATTTCGATATACTTTTACTGGGTGAGTAATTATGTTTTAATATATTACTACTGCGAGTACTCTTGTATCGGAGTAATAGTGTATCGTTACACCGGTCGCTGGTCAAGATAACGTTGAGTGGGCGACTACCAGTGTCATCTTATATCTCACCTTGCCCAGTGAAGCCAGAGCGCCGCGTGTTGCCCGGTCGCTGGTCAAGATAACGTTGAGTGGGCGACTACCAGTGTCATCTAATATCTCACCTTGCCCAGTGAAGCCAGAGCGCCGCGTGTTGCCCGGTCGCTGGTCAAGATAACGTTGAGTGGGCGACTACCAGTGTCATCTTATATCTCACCTTGCCCAGTGAAGCCAGAGCGCCGCGTGTTGCCCGGTCGCTGGTCAACATAACGTTGAGTGGGCGACTACCAGTGTCATCTTATATCTCACCTTGCCCAGTGAAGCCAGAGCGCCGCGTGTTGCCCGGTCGCTGGTCAAGATAACGTTGAGTGGGCGACTACCAGTGTCATCTAATATCTCACCTTGCCCAGTGAAGCCAGAGCGCCGCGTGTTGCCCGGTCGCTGGTCAAGATAACGTTGAGTGGGCGACTACCAGTGTCATCTAATATCTCACCTTGCCCAGTGAAGCCAGAGCGCCGCGTGTTGCCCGGTCGCTGGTCAAGATAACGTTGAGTGGGCGACTACCAGTGTCATCTTATATCTCACCTTGCCCAGTGAAGCCAGAGCGCCGCGTGTTGCCCGGTCGCTGGTCAAGATAACGTTGAGTGGGCGACTACCAGTGTCATCTTATATCTCACCTTGCCCAGTGAAGCCAGAGCGCCGCGTGTTGCCCGGTCGCTGGTCAAGATAACGTTGAGTGGGCGACTACCAGTGTCATCTAATATCTCACCTTGCCCAGTGAAGCCAGAGCGCCGCGTGTTGCCCGGTCGCTGGTCAAGATAACGTTGAGTGGGCGACTACCAGTGTCATCTAATATCTCACCTTGCCCAGTGAAGCCAGAGCGCCGCGTGTTGCCCGGTCGCTGGTCAAGATAACGTTGAGTGGGCGACTACCAGTGTCATCTTATATCTCACCTTGCCCAGTGAAGCCAGAGCGCCGCGTGTTGCCCGGTCGCTGGTCAAGATAACGTTGAGTGGGCGACTACCAGTGTCATCTTATATCTCACCTTGCCCAGTGAAGCCAGAGCGCCGCGTGTTGCCCGGTCGCTGGTCAAGATAACGTTGAGTGGGCGACTACCAGTGTCATCTAATATCTCACCTTGCCCAGTGAAGCCAGAGCGCCGCGTGTTGCCCGGTCGCTGGTCAAGATAACGTTGAGTGGGCGACTACCAGTGTCATCTAATATCTCACCTTGCCCAGTGAAGCCAGAGCGCCGCGTGTTGCCCGGTCGCTGGTCAAGATAACGTTGAGTGGGCGACTACCAGTGTCATCTTATATCTCACCTTGCCCAGTGAAGCCAGAGCGCCGCGTGTTGCCCGGTCGCTGGTCAAGATAACGTTGAGTGGGCGACTACCAGTGTCATCTAATATCTCACCTTGCCCAGTGAAGCCAGAGCGCCGCGTGTTGCCCGGTCGCTGGTCAAGATAACGTTGAGTGGGCGACTACCAGTGTCATCTAATATCTCACCTTGCCCAGTGAAGCCAGAGCGCCGCGTGTTGCCCGGTCGCTGGTCAAGATAACGTTGAGTGGGCGACTACCAGTGTCATCTTATATCTCACCTTGCCCAGTGAAGCCAGAGCGCCGCGTGTTGCCCGGTCGCTGGTCAAGATAACGTTGAGTGGGCGACTACCAGTGTCATCTAATATCTCACCTTGCCCAGTGAAGCCAGAGCGCCGCGTGTTGCCCGGTCGCTGGTCAAGATAACGTTGAGTGGGCGACTACCAGTGTCATCTAATATCTCACCTTGCCCAGTGAAGCCAGAGCGCCGCGTGTTGCCCGGTCGCTGGTCAAGATAACGTTGAGTGGGCGACTACCAGTGTCATCTAATATCTCACCTTGCCCAGTGAAGCCAGAGCACCGCGTGTTGCCCGGTCGCTGGTCAAGATAACGTTGAGTGGGCGACTACCAGTGTCATCTAATATCTCACCTTGCCCAGTGAAGCCAGAGCGCCGCGTGTTGCCCGGTCGCTGGTCAAGATAACGTTGAGTGGGCGACTACCAGTGTCATCTTATATCTCACCTTGCCCAGTGAAGCCAGAGCGCCGCGTGTTGCCCGGTCGCTGGTCAAGATAACGTTGAGTGGACGACTACCAGTGTCATCTAATATCTCACCTTGCCCAGTGAAGCCAGAGCGCCGCGTGTTGCCCGGTCGCTGGTCAAGATAACGTTGAGTGGGCGACTACCAGTGTCATCTAATATCTCACCTTGCCCAGTGAAGCCAGAGCGCCGCGTGTTGCCCGGTCGCTGGTCAAGATAACGTTGAGTGGGCGACTACCAGTGTCATCTAATATCTCACCTTGCCCAGTGAAGCCAGAGCGCCGCGTGTTGCCCGGTCGCTGGTCAAGATAACGTTGAGTGGGCGACTACCAGTGCACATGAGATCTGTTCGATGCAGCATGGCCACATTCACATTGACCCCCGCGACGCCATGATGGGAGAGTAGCTTCACAATCTCCGCCAACGTCTTGTGATTGGCCAGGCCTACTTCACTGGAGGTGATCAGGAATACGCAGTTATTCTCACGGTAGAAGCGACGAGCGTCCACAATGATACCCACGTATTCTTGTACTGTTAAGTCCAGTTGAGAGAATGCACACTTAACTATTAATATCAGAAGAAAGGTAAAAAGAATCATGATGTTTTAGTTGAAGAACGTTCTTGGAAGTCCTTGGAATGACCTATGAATGTTTGAAGCTATCATCTATTCCGTGTGTTCGTGACATTTGTTAAAGCCACTGTCCTCTATGGTGATTCCCATTACTTATTAATTTTTATAGGTTTTCTCGGTCGCGACCGTAAATATAATGTATTACTTTATGGACATTACATATTTAAAAAATTTTAATGGTAAAATGTTCTCGCCGAACAAGCAATGCAATGCACCACTTATAAATATTATCATTAAGTTTTCTTCTAAATAGCTCGGGGTAGCTCCAGGGTGATACCGCCAAATGTAAGAGGCGACAAAAGGGGACCCTGTATTTCACCCCCACTGCCGCCACTTGATTCCTCCTCCCAGTTAACCGTGCTCTTTCTTGCTGACCCTCCTACAACCCCCACAATGCAAGTTATACTGTATTTGATACGGAAGACATCCGAGTACGTCGTATAACAATAAATAATCAATCAATATATAATCAAGCGTCCATGCATAGTATAACATGTATAACAAAGGCCAGGGCGTCAATATGGGCATTGGACCTTATCTTCAGACGCCATCGGTACAACAGCAGCTGGGCAAACAAAGTGTTGAGATAATATAACAGATTGCAGTAAAGACGACAAAGATATTGAAAGGCAACGAAGAAGCATTTCTATTTGAGCAAATATGTTAGCAAGACATTTTATAAATGATCTGTTTCACTTTCAGCCGGTTCTAGCATGCTGAACAATACTGGATCTTTACATACTGAGTGGGTCACTAAACTAGTAAACAAGGATTTTGTTCCGTAACAACCAATGCTGCCATAAGTGTGTTCACTATTTAAATGACCCATTGAAGTCACAAGTGAAGACGAGGTTTAAGCCCTAGAAGTGTGGCATTATTATCTACAATGAAGTATTAAGATGATAAGGGTTTTATATCAACGTATTTCGGTTGTTCTGTAGATACCAAGGTCCGTCAATCCCCTGGCTGAGGTTCGGTTAACGAGTTCGACGAGCCTCCGCCAGGGGTTTACGGCCACTGTAGAGCGTCGGATATATTCCGTGCTGGCCTAGCGCTAAACAGTATATCCATTTTGTATCATTTGTGTGCGGACGGTAGAGTTAAGATTTCCGTTAGAGAACCTTTTGTTTATATATTTTATACTTTGAGTTGAGTTGAAAGAGGTTTTACAATACAATTCAAATATATAGTTAATTGGTTCCTAGTGAGTGCATGAGGCACTCGCAGGTAAGGAACCCTCATGTACAATTGTTTTGCTTATGGCAGGAAGTGGTGATGTAGAGTATGAAATACAATTAGAAAAACTATTGTTTATGACTAAGAACTACTTTATGTACTTCGTTCCAGTTAATTCATGGTTTATTTTATAAATTAATTACTCAACATTGGTGCATAGAAATGTCCTCGTGTGTGCCCAATTTACGGACTTGATAGTATATTTTATAACGTACTATAAATTTGTCAAATGTACAAATTGTCGACGATTTGTTTAGTAATGAAGATAGATAGCAATTACCGAAAAAGTTTACCTCGACCGAAAATCGATCCCGGGTTGTTTTACGTACCGACGCTTTTGCCATCTGAGCTATCAATCTATCTATCGCTATCTATTGCTATCATCTATCGCTAAGCAAACCTCTTTCTAAATTACTATTTGTTTTTGTGATTGTTTATTTGTTGTTTTATTGGTTGGGGGAAACCTTTTGACCATTGATTGCTCTACCTTCAAAACATTGTATTCAAGGCTGGAAACTCATGCTTTAATAAAGTGATGAAATATTAACACAACTATTTATACGAATCTCAATTTCAGTAAGCTTATACTTTTAAAATATGCACGTTTGAGATTAGAGAAGTATTGATATTTACAGCTTCTAACCCACAACTAGAAAATTAATATTTGGAACCATCCCATATAAACATTGTACATCAATTACTAAGCACGTTTTAAACACGATGTTGAGATTAATTATTGACAACAAGAAGGTTTAGAGGTTAATATTGCGTTAATTACAGTTTGTCATTGCACGGCGATGATAATCCCTAACGCATTATTCACATGCTAATGTGTTTCCATGGGGTGTTGGAATGATGCGTGGCCTACCATTAAAAGACATGCACACGGGGCAGGTTTCAGCTGATATGTTTTATTCAAGTGGTACTTTAAAGTACGGTTGAAATGATTGAAAGATACACGTATGGTTTCAATATTACCTCCTTAAGTCCAAAGTAACACAAATCTATTGAAGTTCTCAAATAATCAAGCAAGATTGGTCTCTACCGACACATGTAGAGCTTGACCAATCAGAGTTCTCCATTCTCCATACTCTTCATTCTCTCCGTACCTGATAAGTTTGATCTCCAACTAAACTTAACGACCCCACCGTCTCATTAAATATTCCCTTATTCTTCTTTTTCTTCGTTTAATCTTTTAAGTATATTTTTATTTATAGAAGAGGTACTCGTGACCAATCAGCGCTCGGTATTTGAGATTGGAGCTCGCAGGTTGGCCCATGATGAAAGCATCTGTAAGGTTGTTGTGGTGTTTGTGCATGCGTGTAGCACCGTCCGTTATAGGTGTTTACTACAGCCAATGAGAGTTCGAGAATTCGAAGAAGTTCACAGGAACTATCAAAATCCAGCAAGCTGTGAGCAACATTGGCAGTATTTTGTTTTTATTGAAAGCCTGTCAAAATGTATCAAAATTCACACTTTACTGCGTAGATCCATAAAGTAACTACTCGCAGCAAGTATTTATTATAATATTCCACTGTGTTCTAGAGGTAGGTCTAAACTGTAAAGGTATAGTCCGTCCTACTTTAGTTTTATGAAATAAGTTGTTTAAACATCGGCGTTTCCGCCATTTCTTGGTATCGAAAGCTGTGAATGGCTGGGTTCCCGTGATCTATTTTCAATTATCACTTCTCTTCAAACAGGATTTATTGGTTTTGTTACTACAAACTTATATTTGTATTTAATTTTTAAAAATATTCGTCGTGTAATATTATTAATAGCAACTTACACAAATGAGATAATTACCATTTATCAACGTCGGACAAGTTGGCCAACTCACGAACTGAGAACAATCCGACGCAATCTTCCATCAAGCACACGGAGGAATGACAACTTAAGTTGCCATTCTGGACATGGCCTGTGATGAAAGCATGAGAATAGTTTCGTTGGGAGGACTATAGTAGTGTGATATTATGAAGACCCACGCAACAATAATAGATACTTCTTTTTGCAGACTACAATGTCGGCTACTTTTCACATCAATTTATTTAGTATTAGTAGGTAGTACAAGTAGGATCACATTAAAAACCACATAAAATTCCATTTTAAAAATTATATCTCAAAAATGCTAATCGAATTTGAAAATCGGAGTCTATAGTGGACTGAGGTTTGATAAGCTTTACAGGCTAAATGATAAATACATCAAATATTTTAATCAGTAGGGTGGTTATTTTCACTATATTCAATATTTAGTACTGGTAACATATAATTCAATACAAATAACAACCATATTGATTATAATAATGTTAGACACACACATTTATTATTATTTATTTTAAGGATAATACTTATATCAAACACTATGTATAGGCCTACATATCAACCCTCCAAAATTCTACTCGCTAGCTCACAACTTGCGAGTGATTCTGATAGGTTGCGAGTAAACTCTGTTATCTAAAAGTACCATAATTCATAAGCTAACCAATAAATAAATAAAATGTACAATAAATTGACATGTTTTATTGTTTTTTATGACAAGATTATAAGATATTACCTCAAAATGTATTTTATAATGCAAGAAAAACAAAAAAATAATTTCGCCTGTGGCGAAATTGCCTCCAGCTGCAGGGGCTTTGCCACTAACCATCACCCACCTAGTTGCGAGTACAAATTAAACTATGCGAGTTGGACAATAGGCACTGGGACATGACAGTAGGCATGTGAATTGTTACTCGGGTGACTTTTGATCAAACAAACATTTATTCTTCAGGAAAAGAAGTTCAAGAACTTATTACCAAAAAAAAGTACAAAAATACTGGTCACTTTGGTAGATAGTGCCTAAAGGCTGGGATAGTATTGAGAGGGAAAGAATTATAGGAACCAACAGCTCACCTGAAAGAAGATCGGCAGCCGTGTTGAGATGGAGATTACATATATTTACAATAATTTACAATAATTTACAATTACACAAAATACTGGTCAGTGATCGTGATACCAACTATTCTTGATCATTATATAGAAACAAGGTCGAACAGCATTCTTTTACTTGACAATTCAATAACAACTAGCAAGTTATAGGGCTGCCCAACGATATCGATAAATCGATACAATATCGATACTAGATAAATAATTCGATATCGATATAGAATTAATATATCGTACATATCGCGATATCGAACTTGTGCCTAATAAGCTAATTGATACAAAAAAAAACGATTAACTATCACGTCACGCCAACCACACCATCGCTGTTTTGTGTGGAAATTTTACAATTTGAATAGTACAACAAACAAATTGACACACATAGTAAGACATTTCAAAGCTAAAATATTTCTTTACGTAATATTGTTTAAAGAATGACCTCTAGCTGGCCTGTTAATCCTAAAAACAGACGAGAAAAGTTTCAATGTGGCGATATCGCCGATATCGATACGTCACTTGAAAACTTCGATATCGCAACGCGATATCGATATTTCTTCCCGCGATGTCGATATGATTTTTTTTATCGTTGGGCAGCCCTAGCAAGTTATATACCAGTAGTGAAATGTTGATACAAATGAGAACATGATAGGAAATGGTAGGAAGAGTGTTTTTCTTTTTGGACTAGTAAATTAGAACGAGCGAGTGCTAAATATTTTAGAATTCAAGCCCTGATAGTCATTACATGTGATTTAAGTGAGCGTTTCCATTCTAGATAGCTTTCAATAGACGTCACGTGGCAGCCATTATGAGGTACACATTGCTTGTTTACATTTGTTCTGTCAATAGAAGACACATAGGTTATCCAGGAAATATCACAGTTTTAAGCCATATAGCTTGATGTGTACAGGTAAAAGTTAAAGAAAATGATAACACATGCAAATGATTGTCTTTAAACAGAGTCTACGCGCTCTTATTTTGTTTTCAGTCGTAATACGGAACCTTTGTTTGAAAACAGTTGATGTGTCAGTCAAAGGACATCTGCAATATTGCTACAATGCAGTGTCGGAAGAACGTACACAAATGTTTACAAAGTACCTCAGTATGGCTACCGTGCGATACCGGAAATGATGTTATTGCAAGCTCCCTTGGCACTTGTTTTTTTATTATTTATTCATAATATTTTGCTATAGCAGTTGAACGGAGACTCTGATAAGTTGAAATTAGGAACATTTACAGGCTTCAATGTGGATTGAATACCAAGAGTTTTGTGACAAAATTGGTCACAAAGTTACTCAGCTACAACTTATTTATAACACAGTACCAAAAATATTTTTTCAAAATAAAATTGCATTTTATTGAGTGAAGTGTGTATAAGCATAGGCCTACCAGTAACCACGACAATAAAAAATCTATGCGATGTACATGTACTAAATTTTAAAACAATGGCAGTAACTTAATGAAAACTTTTGGTCAGAATGTTAGTGGAAATGGACATGTTCGCTTATATGCACAGAGCATTTTCCTAGTAAACTATACATCTCAACGTGTATTAACTACTCAATTTCAATATTTATTCAATGTATACACTATAAATAAAAATGAAATGCAACAAACACCAATCAATAAACATTGTTGAGAGATAAGTCTAGAAAGACCAACTACTGATGAACTGAAGCTCTGTTGATCGTACTTTACATTAGTTTTCTAGAACGTTTCTTACCATGACCCGGCCATTAGCACCGAGCCTAGGCTTTATACCGAGTCCATTTCCTCCAAAGACCCGGCAATGCCCCAAAGTTTAATATTTCCTCTTGAAGCAGACAACAAGAACGGCTGGGACGGGTGTGCACTGAGGGACTGTACTACCTGCCCTTTATCGTGAACAAGTTTGTTGTCTACCGTTCCTTTTACAAGATCCCAACACCAAATACAGCCGTCGGTGGAACCCGAGACAACGTGAGTGTCCCGATTATCAACGCAGCTCTCCACCAGATAGTCACCGGTGTTGTGTCCTACATATTCACCAAGTAACTCACCGGTGTCCTTGTCAAACAGTCTAACTGTGCTGTCGGTACAGCTGACGAGTACGCACTGACCGTCACGAGTAAAACTTGTACATGTCACTGGTTCTCCCACAAAGTCTGTGATTAGCTCCCCAGTTCGTATGTCGTAGCGGCGTATTCTACAATCCAACGAACCAGTGACAATCTCATAATCTGTGACAAGGATTTTTGTTATGCTGTCTTTTGCATCTTTCAAAATTTGTATGGGCTCAAGTTTTCTGCTCCTAGTATCCCAGCACATCACTGTGTTATCCTGGGAACCAGATATAGCCACAGACGAATCTTCATTGTAACGAATGCAGGTAATGCGGCTTGCATGTCCTCGCAAGCGTCGGATAGGTTGACCTGTAGTGACGTCCCAGAGAATGACAGATTTATCCAAACCACCAGAAACTATTTGACTGTTGTCACACGAACCACAAGCGTCGAGAACCTCGTCCCCATGACCACCATAAGTTTTAAGTAAGATTGATTTGTGGGGATTCCACAATTTTATTTTTCTATCGGCTCCGCATGTTAAACAATACGACCCGTCAACATTAAATCGTACAGCTCGTACTGCTCCTTGCTTACAATCTATTGTTTGCAAACATTCGAAATCCATGTTTGTCTACTAAATTGATCTAATCTTACTAAATGTAAATAGGCCCTACTCAATGCAGATTGTAAGCCTATTCTAGGTCAGATGTAGGGCCTAGAAGTGTAGTTTAAAACGAACGTTGCACATAACCAAATACACATAACCTCAACTTTGCAGTGACAGCTTCTGTTTACAAAGCCACCAGCCTCAAGGTCAGTCAAAGTAGTGTACGAAAAGGCTAGCTCATAATAACTCTAAACGGCGATTGGCTAGCTGTTATTACGTCACTCGAGAACCCGCGGTGGCGGAACATTCAAAGGTGCATGAAGTAGGTAATGCACGGCAAATGTTTATTGATTCACGGACTGTGGTATTGATGTGTGTAGTGTATGCATTACTAATTGCAGTAATTAATTGTATGTGTATTAGTCATTTTAGATAATTGTTAATAAAATACCAATCATAGGCCTATGTTTCATGTTCAATAATTGATATTGATTGGGGAGGGCACCATTTCAAACAAAAATTAACTGGAAGAATAATTCAGAATACAACAAACACGGCAACAAAAGTACTTCCGTCGCACGTAGTGACTAATCACATCGTCTCTTTCCGCCCGGATGTAACAGTTAGGTTCGCGCGAAGCGCGGTATTTTTAAATTTAAGCTCTTTTTTGTTGTGTTTGTTGAATTTTTAGTAATTCTTCCAGTTAATTTTTCCTCCAACTGCCAAAGGAAATTGACAACTGCCAAAGAAACACATAATAACGAAACTGTCCGACCTGTGTCGTCATTACTCGAAATCAATCATAAATAATTTTGATCGGACAGGCGGACTCTCCGTTCGACCGCGTTCGCGAGACATACGGCAAACAATCAAAACGAGTGCCATAAAAGTATAATAAAAACGCTCGCTGTTATCATGAAGCAAATCCTTGCACAAAAACGCTTTGTTTGACGCTTTAATAAGCGAACATGTCAACGTCCACAGAAGTTCTCAATTCAAATGTATATTTATTGGATAAAGACTCTCGTGGGTTGATCTCTTGTGAAATACAGAAATTAAAAACCAAAACCTACTGGGAATCGAACCCAGGTCTCCCACTGGCCGGGTGGGCTTTATTTCACCGACTACTAGACTATACTTACCGACTTGAATCGAATTTATGCAAAATTAATTTAGTTTTATTAATTTATTTGCAATGACAAAAAATGTCAGTTATTCTGAACAATTGTCACAGATTATAAACAGATTAGATACACAACATACCAACATTGCGACAGTAGCTCTTAACCCAATTTTCTCAAATATAGCGTTTATAGTTTGAACTAAAAAAAAGAACAACTCTATTAACTATTAAATACTATTGGTTCATATGAACAGAGCATAAGCCGGCAATGGCGCACACACCCGGAGACAACGGAGGTATTATAGTGTTTCTCCATTGTGACTATACACCAGTGGCGGCTCGTGGCCTGTGATACAGGGGAGGCAGGCTATTTCATTTTAGTCTAAGGTTTCGGGCACCCATTAGCTCTTTTTTCATATGCTTACTACTTTTTAGTGCAACACTCATAAGTGTACAAGACTAACACCTTTGCTAACACACACTTTTAACAATTAACAAATGTGTCTTAAAACTAAAAGAATGGTATAAACTATTAATATGTCTTATACTTTGTAGATCCTCATTGGTAGAAAAAGTCGGCCCGTCGGTTTTTGATCGTTCCAAAGTGTTCCGTGATATTGTTGTACCAGGTAGCTTCCAGTTCCATTTATTTTACTAGTTCCTTTTCAATGCTTAAAATCGCAAGCGGACAGTCGGCTCTGCCCCATAGTGTTTCTAGCGTAAGTTTTAACTAACTTTAAACAAGAAAAGCTTCTCTCCGTACTCTGATGTTGCTGGTATTGTCACAACGAGTTCATTAGCGCTTCATGTCGGGCATTACTTCATTCAGCTGATTTGCGAAGAAATATTCTAGTATTGTTCATTTAGGTTGACCGGGAAAATCCCACAATTCCTTGTCGCCGTACGGTACAAATAGTTCATTTTTTAATTTCTACGTATTCAAGAAATTGCCGTAACTATTTGTCATCGGTTCAAATGCGTTTTGAGGGAAATGCCTTTTGTAGCTTTCAAAATTTGAAATATTAACTAAATTCAGAAATTCGAGTTTGCCCAAATCACCAAAGCGTAGCTCTAATTGTAAGGTTATATTGTCCAATAGTTCAAAATACAGAGCCCTGCAGTTATCGCGGTAGGTGACGTTAGCGTATCTTTACGTGAATTACGTAACCGAGGTTCAGGTACCACTCTAAGATTTCATCATAAAGTTCATCAAACTACTCTGTGCATCTCATTTCTTTCAGTGTTGTTGTTGATACGTCTGTTGATTAATACGTGTGTTGATTGATAAGTCTCAAACAAAACCTAATGTCCGTAATTTTTAACTGTTAAATTTTATATTGTATATCTGTCAGATCGAAGACGTGTCTTTATACGGATGGGGTTGCATAGGAGTGAAATAGAACAGCGTATTCACGCGTATTGCTTCTCTCTCACACCCTCCACACCCTCTGACAACTTCATTCATATACATTCTGTACGCTCTACGTCAGTCGTTCGCTGTCAGCCCCTATAAGAAAGCATGGGTTGGCTAGCCTCCCTCACGGCAGCATTTGTCGGATACGCGAGTGGAAAAAAACCTTCCTTCCCCTCTCCTTTCAGCACCATCGCTCAAGCCAAGGTCGGCGGCAGCGCGCCCTTGTCAGGACACTCCATGCGCGATACGTCAGGCGTTGTTCGACGAGTAATACGAAATCATTTTCCCGCGCATATCTCCCACTGCCGTTGGGGATGTTCTAGCACATTTGACAACTCACAACGTGTACTGCACTGTACAACACATGGACAACGACCATAATTAATATAAATTTGTGTACACAATTTGAAAATCATGTATACACAGCACCGGTATATGTACTAAGGTACAATTGGGATAAAATACGCATCAGGCTTGAAAAAAGTGAGGAGGCACTGCCTCCCTTGCCTCCCCCCACGAGCCGCCACTGCTATACACACAACTTCTTGTGCACATTATGGGAAAGTGATCAGTCGATAGAAGAAAATAAAAGACAACATTCTCATTTTTATTATTAACAGTGTTTATTCAACAAAATTACACTCTGGTAATTTGTGCTGTTTTATTACTTTAATATCACAATGGAAAATATTAATATTTTAGTCTCAGCATTTTGAATTTAAATTAATATTTCACACTTACAATCAGCGGTTATTTTACAATATCGAGTTACAAGTAATCCAGATTATAGGTTCCTCTTTGGACATAATTCATATGTAAATCACCCACAAAACTATTGTACTAGACGTGCACTAACCAATATTGTAACAATGCATAAATGGAAAATAAATCAATGTTACATATTTTCTAGTGTACACCAATTTTCGCCCATGAAACATTATTGCACTTATTTTGAATTGTGGCAAACAATTATTAATATTTTTATTATAAATGTTTACTGTTTTATGATTATTTCATAAAAGAATGTATAATATTATAATAAATAATGTTCAGTTACACAAAAATAACAATAGAACGGCATATGTGCACGAGTTCTGTGGGTTGTGCGACTGTGTGCATGCGGTTGTGTCTCAAGCAACGCTTGCCCAAGGACCGGTAGGCGCGTGGGACCACAAGCCAGGCGCGTAGCAACTCTCTTTCAAGTGGGGCGGTGACTGAGACAACACAACACTGATGCAGATAGCCGCCATATTGGGTCATCATGATGGACACATATGACATCAGATTTAATATATTTTACCACTGAACCACCCACTATATGATAGGAAACAGGGCGCCGCGAGAGGGGGGGGGCAAGCGTGGTACTTGCCCCTTCCCCTGGATTTGACGAATTTTAAAATTAAACTGGCGATCTATACGATCTATGCGATCTATACAAGTATAGCCCATACTTGCCGTTTCATATAAAGTATGTAAATATAAAATAAAATAAAAATAATAAATCCTTTAAATTCTATAGTCAATCCGTCCCTACACGAATATGTTAATTTCGACGCGATCCGTCACTGACTGACTGTTCCGAGCGGGGGCAATATGACCACGCCACCTCGCAGCCCCACCACCACTCGTCTCCTTATTTTTACAAGTTCTTGCGTTTTTTTGACATGCATATAAAAATGCATTTTATCACAGCCAGACGGGCCAGTTATCATTTATATCTCAAAACAAATTGTTCCTACGTTTTGATGATTTACATATCATACGAAGTAGTTAATATTCGTGGTTCAATTCATTGCATTCAGAACTTACTTCAACATCCCAAAATCGGGTAAAAAGTGTTGAAAATCCAAAACACGTCCTGTGAGGCAAATTGGGGGCTCCCTCCCCCCCCCCACCCCCCTCCCATCCGCCCAGATGAAAACTTTATTTTACTTTGCCCACCACTTGAAAAATATCCTGGCGGCGCCCATGTAAGGGTTTTGCCCGCATTCAGTGTAATGCTTAGAACGTGGACTAAGAATTATTACCCAGCCAACAGGACAGGAACCAAAACAACATTTTACTAATAAAACAGCAATTCAATACGGGTTTGTTCCGTGGCCCCATTAGTAACTTGCTATATTGCCTAATTCCCTCGCGTTATCTTATTGTGCAATAGGTTTATTTGTTTTTTTACATGCATAGTGTAGTGTAACCTGTGAGTGTAGGCCAAATGGCCAATTGTAGGCTCTTACACTTGATCTTGCTTCGCGTCACACCCAAAATAAGAAAACGCTTTTTGTCTACACTTTACACTAAGCTTTACACTGACCTACTTACGTTTTGAGGTTATGGTGTGCATGCTCACATTATTTCCGTATATAGTCCAAAAGAACTCTAATATACATTTACTATCCATTTTAAATGCATTAATTTATTATAAAAGTGCTGCGGTTTTACCATCGGTGGAAATAGAATGCGTTTTTCATGATTAGTGATCTCCTCATTTTGAACTGACAGGAACCTCATTCATGCCTCCTGGCGCCTTTTAATTACACTACACTTGCTGCATGAGCCGAAAAGCAGTTGTAGAAAGTGCTACACAAAGTGTAGCACTGACTACACAAAGTGTAGCACTGAGGTAAAACAAACGCCTTACACTTAGCTACACATAATACCCAAACGCCTTTTATAGAGATTGAGCCTACACTAGTGTAAAGTGTAGGTCAGTGTAGGTAAAACAAACAAACCTAATGTGTGTCTTCATGGCTTGGGTAATAGTGAAGTGTCGTATGTGACAACTACCTAATTCTAGTTGCATCTCACTCAATACCATTGAGTAATGAGTATATTAGTGTAGGGATTTATTGGTGGACAGTCGCCAATGGGCGTTGGACCTCAACCCTACAATAGGGCACTAGCAACACCAAAAGACAACAATGTAACAAATGAATTGAATCGATGGACAAACAACAAGCTGTCAAAAAATAATTTCGTCTGATTTTGGAAAACAAAACAAAAAACAAACAAATACACATACAAAACTTTCATTTAGGCGTTGTCTATCATTAAAAGTTTTAAATGGCGAGCAGTTACTATTGCTACACGTTTTTATTTCTATGGTTGCAATTTTATTATTTTGACAGCTGATGGTTTGTCCATCAGTTCAATTCATTTGTTTCATTGTTGTCTTTCGGTGTTGCTAGTGCCCTATAATAAACTCAATGATAATACTATCATATCAGCGCGACCGTCTCTTCTGAGAATTCTAGAGTCACATTGCTTGTTCGGCGTTCTCATTCTCTGACGTAGGCATATAGCTTTAGTCGTTGCCCTCGTTGGCCAATCAGACAATGGAACGCCGTTCGAGACTCCTCCCATTTTCAAATAAGATTCATTTCTTTTTGCCCAACGAATTCGACCCAGCATTAATAGGTAGGACGGGAGGATTGCGTTCGATTCCCAAACACGGTAAATGTGTATGTGCTTCACCTTATGTATCTTACTCTAGGCAGTTGATCTTCTTATCCATAAGGTTTGTCCAGATGCTGGACTGGTGCATAGTTGACACGTCATGGAAGGTGAAGGCTCTGCGTATCACACACGTGTTTAGGTTTCTGGGCAGCCAATCGTTAGTGAACCTGGGGGTAAAAATATCATGTTAATCCTCAAGCAGAAAAGTGGCTTAAAAAGTTGTTAACGATGAATGTACTGATGGAAGTGAGTTCCCCAAATATGAAAGTTAGCAAGTTTTGAAGGTTTTGGAAGCGTTAAAGTAATGGCAAACCGTCTAACCCGTTAAACCAGGTCGCATTTAATTACGTTTACCGTAAATGTAATTAAATGTGACCCGGACGAGAAAATGGTTGAAAACAGTGGAAATTACACCACCTCAATAAGTGACGTCAAGCCAATGTTACCAATGTCCGCGACCCAAATATCAACCAGACCAATAACATTCCTAGCTTTCGTGGGATGTCAGACAACTGGGCAAAGATCAACCGGACCCAATAACCTTCCTAATTTCGTGTCAGGAAGCTGGGGAAATTCACTTTCGGGCAAAGTTACTTTCGCATGGGATGTCAGGCGGAGAGTGTATTACTTTTTCAAAAGTTGTCACCCTGCAAAGAAGCCAATGTAACCTCCATCGTTTACGGAAGGTGAAGACGAAAAGAGTGTTCCGTACAAATCGTGATTAGTACATATTTCAGGACCCAAATGGGACAAAACCTGGGTATATTCAGCACTAAGGGTTGGCTGAACCGAAAGTAGATCACAGTTCTTCCTTAGTAATTTTTATCAGGTCAAAAATATCGTTCATATTGTGAGGATTACCTTGGAACAGTTACCAACCTAGGGTCTGAGACCAGCGTCGCGTTAGCCTTGAGCGCCGCGACGCCCGTCAACAAGACGTCCTCTAGCGGCAGGAACGCCAACCCGAGCGCCGCCTCGTACAAGGGCGTCACCACGTCTGACGTCATCAGATAAGCCGGACCAGTCATGAAGTCCGGCCATATGAGGCCACTAAACTCTTCCTCCGAGACGTAATACTTCGATCTCTTGTTTCTGACTGGCGTCCACATAGTGGCCAACCTCCCATAGATGTACCTACCGCTCTTAGGTATACTAGGTAAGAATTCTAGTAACTTTGGAAGATTAATAAACACATCGTCGTCGGTTTTAAGAATGTACGGCGCGTTTTGACAGTAGGTTCCAGCCCACTCCAAGATGGCCATGGTTTTCAGTGTGAGGTTGCGGTAAGAGTCGACGTTCTTCTCGGTGATAATGTCGTGGTAAACCGCGCCCTCCTCGGCCAGTGACCGAGCGATGACGGGGTCGTATTGCACGCCGACCATAAAGGCCACGACCACGTCCTCCCCGCGGTGGTACGCGCCCCAGTTACGTCGTATTGCCGCACGAAAACGAACGTTTTGAGGAGCGGAAGTAATTACAATTAACAGTCTCACATGTATTACGTTTTGTTTGCACAGTTTCGGCAGCGCGTTCTCAAACCCCGGTTGGTAAAGTTCTTTTAACACCTGAACGCTGAAGTTTGTAACGGAGTCGTTTGATCTCGTGACCGTCGGGGTTGTTTGTGCGACGCTCCCAAGGTCCTTTGCGCGGGTTAGGAACGTAATCTCGGAGCTTTGCAACCCCGAGCGCGACTCAGCGGAAAACATGTCTATCTGAGTGTACGCCGTAAGCACAATCAGGAAGCACGCGGTTATGGACAGTAATAACTTTGACTTGCTTGTCAAATTGGCACCCATTTCTGATGTTTTCATTCTCTGCACTACCGTAAATATAGTTAGTAACCGCGCACGCAGTTCGAGGAAAACGTTATTTCCTAGCAGTTCAAAACACTTAATTCAATTAGATTCAGACAGCACTAACTTTATCACGCGTTTATTTCATGGAAGAATCTTAGTAAATGACATTTCAAATATTTATAAATGCGGTCTTGGGTGTTGTTGCAAAGTCTTGTTGGTTCTCTAACGACTTTTATCACGCTAACGTTGTGTAAAGCTGAACACTACCACTCACATCACACGCTGCTATTAGCTCTAGAAAAATAGAGTTTGTTTTCACTCGCAGCATCTCGCAAACGGTAGATTAGAACAACAGTTCGTTTGACCCTCGAGGCTCGAATATCAACAGGTTGATATTGATGTTATAACTGTCAAAAATATTCACCCGAAAGCGCGTGCGGCAACTTTCAACACCTACCTGAGTGTTGGTTTGTTATTAAATGAAATGTTTCATTTATAGCCTTATCTTGGATTATAGCTTTATCTACCGTATGTCGTCACCTCTGATTGCCTATAGAAGCCATGATAGCGATTGTCAGCGACCACTTGAAGGTCACTGACAATGCCTGCGGCTTGACGTGCGCTGACAGATGTTCTTAAAGCTTGACACGCTATTCATCTGTGACGTCATAGATGTGTCTCAGGTGTTGTCGAAACTCTGTATAGTTTCATCAGGATCGTGACATAACACAAAGGTAATAGAGAAGTTGCGTGTGAATTGTTAACCGCGTATCAGCAATAGTTACTGACTCATGAGATGCATATTATATTATATCAAATTTATGTCTAGTCTGCATAATTTTTTTTTTTTTTATAATTCGCACTCGACAAACAACGAAGTCACATGACGTTGGAGGAGGAGGAAATAGGGGTGGAAAGACAAAATTTGAGGGCCTATTCTCTTCCCCTCTCACGACTGCCAGAGTCACCCTGGGCCAAATTCTACCCCAGGCCCTAAACATTATTCCATAATTTCATAGAATATTAGGAACATTTGTGTTTGTTGTGCGTTTTCTGAAGATTAAACAACCATAGCTATTGTTGTAGGAATAAGTGGCTCGAGCAGTAAGTTTCATTGTTTCGGTGGCAAAGTCATTCAACAACAGGGCCCATATTCACAAAGGTGCCCAAGTGCTAAGAAGTCCTAGTGTTGGCAAATTTTAGTTATATAAATCACGCATATGTCCTTCTGCAATGTTATAATGTTAAAATAAGTTATAGTAAAATATCACCAATTGAACTAATAATATATTTTATTTGTGAATGTGTAGTAATACCAAAGATTAGAAACTAACCAAGAGACAACATAATAATTATCTCGATTGATCTAGCTAAGATTTGCCAAACTTGGACAACTAACAGTTAGGCATCTTTGTGAATCCAGGCCCAGTCAATACATTGATATTGACGTAACAGAACGTTTGAAAATAAAAGTGCAGGAAACGTAAAATCGACAAGTTTGAACATTTACACTTTATAGAAAAACAATAACTTTTAGATTATGTTTCCGGTGGTGTAAGGCATGTCTATTTCACATTCGCCCAGGTGTGTATATATACAATGCTTACTATCTATTGTTATCTCTTATCAGTGTATGATTGTATCCAATCCTCTACGTCCGGTTGTCAACTCCGTGTTGTTGGGTTCTTTGATTATGGTTGGTATCGTGGTATGGTGTTATGGTGGTATGGTGTTATGGAGGTATGGTGTTATGGTGGTATGGTGTTATGGAGGTATGGTGTTATGGTGGTATGGTGTTATGGAGGTATGGTGTTATGGAGGTATGGTGTTATGGAGGTATGGTGTTTAACAGCGTACTCGACAACTACTTCAAATGATGTCGGGGCTCATAGAAACAAAGACACAAGAAGGTTTGAAATTAAAAGCGGGTTTTAAGTGGTGCGAAAAGGAATCAGGAGGACCTCATTTCATCGCCTCTTACGACTAGCAGAGTCACTCTGGGCCAAATTGTACCCCGGGCCGAAACATGAAGGTACAAAATAATACTATTATAATATTATTATGTTATATTTTTATATATATTATACACATTATCACTTTTATCATTTAATATGTTAATAAAATTGAAAATACAAAGGGTTGTTCTGTCATGTTGTTAACACTCATCAAATTTAGTGAGTGTAACCGACGTGGCGGCCCTCCCGTTGAACTTTTTACTGTATTAACAATTACCCAGGCCAAGAAAGCCTTCATGTTTTGATATATATTATATTGACAAAATGTTTCGTGGTCCTTGTTAACCTTAAATTATTATTAAGATTATTAAAGAGATGAGAAGTGCCCTATCAATCTCAATAAGCGACCATCCTGGAAACCTTTTAGACCGCCGGCTTGTTCCACAATATGCGTCGAGGAGAGGATTGCGGAGATAGTAAAAAGTAAAGATGTTCTCGATTGGTGACGAGAAGTCAATCAAGGAACTCTGCACAATGATTGAGTTGCATTGGTTCTAATACTTTCGGCGGCGAGTGGGTATTTACTTTGGCTAGGTAGATTTACAGTGATTTGTCGAGGGAAATGCTAACAGACTTAAATCTGAAAAAGAATAAGGCTAAGTAAAAAGTTACTTATTTTTGTTAGCTTTAGCTTTAGCGTTATTATATATGTATAAATATTTTATTCAAGGAACACTCGTGTCTTAGATCTTAATCCAACACAACCAGACATTGAACTGCCGGAGTCACAGTCACAGTCACAGTCACAGTTAAAATTGGCGGAAAATTTCCCCCATCCCCCCCACCCTCCTTAAGGCGCCAGGTGACAGCTATGACGTCAGCAAGAGAATACAACTAATCTATTGACAGAAAGGTAACTGATCGTGCTGCTCTCTCTTGTCCTGTGGATGTGGCTCTTGTCCTGTCTTGAGGCCAGGTCGCTGCGACTGATACTTGTGCACACAGATCTCTGGCGCCAGGTCACAGCTATGACGTCAGCAAGAGAATACAACTAATCTATTGACAGAAAGGTAACTGATCGTGCTGCTCTCTCTTGTCCTGTGGATGTGGCTCTTGTCCTGTCTTGAGGCCAGGTCGCTGCGGCTGATACTTGTGCACACAGATCTCTGGCGCCAGGTCACAGCTATGACGTCAGCAAGAGAATACAACTAATCTATTGACAGAAAGGTAACTGATCGTGCTGCTCTCTCTTGTCCTGTGGATGTGGCTCTTGTCCTGTCTTGGGGCCAGGTCGCTGCGACTGATACTTGTGCACACAGATCTCTGGCGCCAGGTCACAGCTATGACGTCAGCAAGAGAATACAACTAATCTATTGACAGAAAGGTAACTGATCGTGCTGCTCTCTCTTGTCCTGTCTTGGGGCCAGGTCGCTGCGGCTGATACTTGTGCACACAGATCTCTGGCGCCAGGTGACAGCTATGACGTCAGCAAGAGAATACAACTAATCTATTGACAGAAAGGTAACTGATCGTGCTGCTCTCTCTTGTCCTGTGGATGTGGCTCTTGTCCTGTCTTGGGGCCAGGTCGCTGCGACTGATACTTGTGCACACAGATCTCTACGATGAGCACGAGCAGGCCGAACACGTGCCCACTCAGACAGACGGTGAAGATGGGAATGGCTTGTCTCAACGTGACGCTGCGGAAGTCTTCATCACGGCGTTGTTGAACCGGTGGCCAGAACTCCCGGAAGCTTCGTTCCAAGGAGCCGGACTGACGCAGACCCAGCAGACTGAAACAGACAGCGCTCACAGTAGCTTCGTTCCAAGGAGCCGGACTGACGCAGACTCAGCAGACTGAAACAGACAGCGCTCACAGTAGCTTCGTTCCAAGGAGCCGGACTGACGCAGACTCAGCAGACTGAAACAGACAGCGCTCACAGTAGCTTCGTTCCAAGGAGCCGGACTGACGCAGACTCAGCAGACTGAAACAGACAGCGCTCACAGTAGCTTCGTTCCAAGGACCCGGACTGACGCAGGCTCAGCAGACTGAAACAGACAGCGCTCACAGTAGCTTCGGTCCAAGGAGCCAAACTGACGCAGACTCAGCAGACTGAAACAGACAGCGCTCACAGTAGCTTCGTTCCAAGGAGCCGGACTGACGCAGACCCAGCAGACTGAAACAGACAGCGCTCACAGTAGCTTCGTTCCTAGGAGCCGGACTGACGCAGGCTCAGCAGACTGAAACAGACAGCGCTCACAGTAGCTTCGTTCCAAGGAGCCGGACTGACGCAGACTCAGCAGACTGAAACAGACAGCGCTCACAGTAGCTTCGTTCCAAGGAGCCGGACTGACGCAGACTCAGCAGACTGAAACAGACAGCGCTCACAGTAGCTTCGTTCCAAGGACCCGGACTGACGCAGACTCAGCAGACTGAAACAGACAGCGCTCACAGTAGCTTCGTTCCAAGGAACCGGACTGACGCAGACTCAGCAGACTGAAACAGACAGCGCTCACAGTAGCTTCGTTCTAAGGAGCCGGACTGACGCAGCATAAAAGACGTGGGTTTAAATACGTTGGCGATACCTTCCAATACGAAAGCATAATTTATTATTATTGTTTTATAAGTAAAGCTTACAAACACAGAGGAAGAGAATGGAGCGCATCGACTTCTGGCGCTCCTCAACGAAGGGCAGTGAACATAGGGAACAATGTTAGTGGCTTCACCAGTGCATACATGAAATATTTCCCACACGATGTTCTCATAACTACTTTGCTGCTGCAATAGAGCAGTTATTCATTTACATGTGAGGGAGAACTATACACAAGACCGCAATAATTAAAGTTTTTTTTAGTCTTTCACGACATCTTGAAGCTTTTTGGTGTCACAAATAACAATCATCATCTTAAATGCCTTGTATAAAGTTTTTTTGAAACATTTACAAATGCTATCGGGTGACTCGGAATTCTGATTGGAAGCAACCTCCATATTTGTATGTGGGAAATGGAACATGCATCATGATATATTAATAAATTATACTTACTAGAAGTTTATGATCTCTTTGTATGGACTGTCCTTTCTAATCATCATTGCGTTTAGCCTGGGTGTTGCAACCCCGGGTATAGGAGATATACTGCAGGGCAGATTCTCCCAAGAGCCGACGGAGTTTTCATAAGTTGTAATGTAGGAGTAATATTTCTCGGAGCAAACGCGCTCGAAACCCTCTCTTTCTGTTTTTGGAAGGTTATCTTTGTCGGGATGTATCAGCTTGGTGTAAATACTTCTGATCAGAGGATCCGTGGATTCCTAAAAAAAATTTCACTAGTAAAATAATTACTCGTCAAATTAATGCTAAGTATGAATTACTGACAGTAAGTGGCTCATTAACGATATTATAAAAAAAAAACATACTATATATACTACATTTTAAGGGGCTAATCTCGTTTCCTTTTCTTTACACAAATCTGAACTTCGAGTTTAATGTTTAATAAAGTTTACTAATTTAGCTAGTGTGCGCCGTGGACTCAGTTACATTTTATCACTTTGAGCGATGCACTCAGTTTGCTTGTATTGTTGCATATTTGACTTATTTTATATTTATCTACTCTTATGAATTGCCATCATCATTAGTCCAAAACCTACATTGGTTTTCTTACCATGAGCCTTGTTAACGCCAAGAAATAATCATAAGAGTACAATAAGGTAAAGTGACAGTTTCGGTCTGAATCAATGGTGTGTAGTCTTGCTATTCTACTTATACTTTGCTTATGTCTTGTGTTGACCCAGCATGACTGTCTGGTATAATTAACTACCTCAAACACTGTGTGGTAACCTGACCCGCCAATGATGCCAAGCTTGTAGCGTCCGTCAGACATAAGTTCCTCGTAGTTATTGACTGGCAACACAGTAGTAACATCAAGTCTAGTTACCTACCTCAAACACTGTGTGGTAACCTGACCCGCCAATGATGCCGAGCTTGTAGCGTCCGTCAGACATAAGTTCCTCGTAGTTATTGACTGGCAACACAGTAGTAACATCTAGTGTAGCTACCTACCTCAAACACTGTGTGGTTAACTGACCCGCCAATGATGCTGAGCTTGTAGCGTCCGTCAGACATAAGTTCCTCGTAGTTATTGACTGGGAACACAGTAGTAACATCTAGTGTAGTAACCTACCTCTAACACTGTGTGGTAACCTGACCCGCCAATGATGCCGAGCTTGTAGCGTCCGTCAGACATAAGTTCCTCGTAGTTATTGACTGGGAACACAGTAGTAACATCTAGTGTAGTAACCTACCTCTAACACTGTGTGGTAACCTGACCCGCCAATGATGCCGAGCTTGTAGCGTCCGTCAGACATAAGTTTCTCGTAGTTATTGACTGGGAACACAGTAGTAACATCTAGTGTATAGTTACCTACCTCTAACACTGTGTGGTAACCTGTCCCGCCAATGATGCCGAGCTTGTAGCGTCCGTCAGACATAAGTCTCTCGTAGTTATTGACTGGGAACACAGTAGTAACATCTAGTGTAGTTACCTACCTCCAACACTGTGTGGTAACCTGTTCCGCCAATGATGCCGAGCTTGTAGCGTCCGTCATACATAAGTTCCTCGTAGTTATTGACTGGGAACACAGTAGTAACATCTAGGGTAGTTACCTACCTCAAACACTGTATAGTAACCTGACCCGCCAATGATGCCGAGCTTGTAGCGTCCGTCAGACATAACTTCCTTGAGGTTATTGACTGGGAACACAGTAGTAACATCTAGTGAAGTTACCTACCTCAACCACTGTGTGGTAACCTGACCCGCCAATGATACCGAGCTTGTAGCGTCCGTCAGACATAAGTTCCTCGTAGTTATTGACTGGAAACACAGTAGTAACATCTAGTGTAGTTACCTACCTGAAACACTGTGTGGTAACCTGACCCGCCAATGATGCCGTGATTGTAGCGTCCGTCAGACATAAGTTCCTCGTAGTTTTTGACTGTGAGCACAGTAGTAACATCTAGTGTAGTTACCTACCTCAAACACTGTGTTATAGCCTGACCCGCCAATGATGCCGAGCTTGTAGCGTCCGTCAGACATAAGTTCCTCGTAGTTATTGACTGGCAACACAGTAATAACATCTAGTGTAGTTACCTACCTCAAACACTGTGTGGTAACCTGACCCTCCCAATGATGCCGAGCTTGTAGCGTCTGTCAGACATAAGTTCCTCGTAGTTATTGACTGGGAACACAGTAGTAACATCAAGTGTAGTTACCTACCTCTAACACTGTGTGGTAACCTGTCCCGCCAATGATGCCGAGCTTGTAGCGTCCGTCAGACATAAGTTCCTCGTAGTTATTTACTGGGAACACAACTGTCTGCACTGACAGGAAGGAGATGAGCACTGCCGAGTAGGCGGCCATCAGGATGCATGACGTCAGAGCCCCTATGATGTACACGATGCGCCCTGACATCGCTTGGGGAGTCTGGTCGTGACCTATAGGACACAAATTAGGTGTCTACGTTTCGAATACGAAGAGATTAACACAATTTCAAAAAGGGGTCAAATCCGAATTGATACCTCCCCTTACCCCCCCCCCCCCTGCCCCCATCAACCCACACGCACATGGGTGTTACACGATGTCAATTAACCTTTAGGGAATATTACCGTTAGTTATAAAAGCTGGTGTAGGATTATCTACAGACATTTTTACGCATTGACTCTACCACTGTATTATTGAGTTTGTTACCTAACTAACAAACTCAATGACTGTACTATTTGAATTGAATGTAGATTACCAACGGATTCATGGTCGAAACCCTTATACACAATTTGGTTATAACGTAGAAGTGAGATGTTTTGCAAACTGTTCCCTGTTGTTTGGACACTGCTACGTTGCCACATAATATATACTTGCCCTGTTGACAGCAGAACCCGTGGATGAAGAGGATAGACTCGACGAGGCCGTGCGCAGCTGGACTGTCGTGAACTTGGCAACGCTGTCCGACGCTCTCCACGAGGAACAACATGGCGCCCACGCACAAGATGAAGCCAAAGATGCTCAGCCAGAGACCCAGTGAGAACGGTTCGAGAAAGTTGTTCCATTTGAGGTTTATGGAAGTTGGAGATTTCACGAACACTCGTTGACTGTTGCAACATTTCAAGCAGGGGTCGAAGTTAAAGCTAGCCCGTTTACCCGAGGCTATAGTCAAACTATGCTCAAGCTAGGTATAATCTTATAACGCTAGCCCGACGGGCTAATGTTAAACAAAACATATTCTGTCATTCCTTAGACCCCAACACCCACACGACCAACTCAGTGAATATTGTGACTTAAAAACATTCACGCGGATGATTGTTTTACATCAATATAACCTACTTGATGGCGAGCTAGTAAAAATGCTCTAGAGCTAAAGGACTTTTGTATCTACAGGACTGAAGGACCCTGACACTTGAGCTAAGATAACCAGTAATAGAGTGGTGTTACTTCATGACCACAACTTATGTAATGAACATTGCAAATTGAAGGTAAATTAAAGAAAACTTACTATGCAACGTGAAGAGGAAACAAATACTCGATGACATCCATTCGCGGCCGCGTGAGAGAGAAGTCGTTGACGACAACGTGGACTAGGTTCCGTTGGATCAAGTTGAAGGCTCCCGTCCATGAACCGTTGGGAAGCAGGGCGCTACTCTGACCAGCGAAGGACACCACCTCGCTCCTAACACATGGCAACAGTGACATGCACACCCTCGTTCATGAACCGTTGGGAAGCAGGGCGCTACTCTGACCAGCGAAGGACACCACCTCGCTCCTAACACATGGCAACAGTGACATGCACACCCTCGTCCATGAACCGTTGTGTAGCAGGGCGCTACTCTGGCCAGCGAAGGACACCACCTCGCTCCTAACACATGGCAACAGTGAGTCACGTGACATGCACACCCCCGTCCATGAACCGTTGTGTAGCAGGGCGCTACTCTGACCAGCGTAGGACACCACCTCGCTCCTAACACATGGCAACAGTGAGTCACGTGACATGCACACCCTCGTCCATGAACCGTTGGGAAGCAGGGCGCTACTCTGGCCAGCGAAGGACACCACCTCGCTCCTAACACATGGCAACAGTGAGTCACGTGATATGTACACCCCCGTCCATGAACCGTTGTGTAGCAGGGCGCTACTCTGACCAGCGAAGGACACCACCTCGCTCCTAACACATGGCAACAGTGAGTCACGTGACATGCACACCCCCGTCCATGGACCGTTGTGTAGCAGGGCGCTACTCTGACCCTCGTAGGACACCACCTCGCTCCTAACACATGGCAACAGTGAGTCACGTGATATGTACACCCCCGTCCATGAACCGTTGTGTAGCAGGGCGCTACTCTGGCCAGCGAAGGACACCACCTCGCTCCTAACACATGGCAACAGTGAGTCACGTGATATGTACACCCCCGTCCATGAACCGTTGTGTAGCAGGGCGCTACTCTGGCCAGCGAAGGACACCACCTCGCTCCTAACACATGGCAACAGTGAGTCACGTGACATGCACACCCCCGTCAATGAACCGTTGGGAAGCAGGGCGCTACTCTGACCAGCGAAGGACACCACCTCGCTCCTAACACATGGCAACAGTGACATGCACACCCTCGTCCATGAACCGTTGGGAAGCAGGGCGCTACTCTGACCAGCGAAGGACACCACCTCGCTCCTAACACATGGCAACAGTGAGTCACGTGACATGCACACCCCCGTCCATGAACCGTTGTGTAGCAGGGCGCTACTCTGGCCCTCGTAGGACACCACCTCGCTCCTAACACATGGCAACAGTGAGTCACGTGACATGCAGACCCCCGTCCATGAACCGTTGTGTAGCAGGACGCTACTCTGACCAGCGAAGGACACCACCTCGCTCCTTACACATGGCAACAGTGAGTCACGTGACATGCACACCCCCGTCCATGAACCGTTGTGTAGCAGGGCGCTACTCTGACCCTCGTAGGACACCACCTCGATTCCTAACACATGGCAACAGTGAGTCACGTGACATGCACACCCCCGTCCATGAACCGTTGGGAAGCAGGGCGCTACTCTGACCCTCGTAGGACACCACCTCGCTCCTAACACATGGCAACAGTGAGTCACGTGACATGCACACCCTCGTCCATGAACCGTTGGGAAGCAGGGCGCTACTCTGACCAGCGAAGGACACCACCTCGCTCCTAACACATGGCAACAGTGAGTCACGTGACATGCACATCCCCGTCCATGAACCGTTGTGTAGCAGGGCGCTACTCTGACCAGCGAAGGACACCACCTCGCTCCTAACACATGGCAACAGTGAGTCACGTGACATGCACACCCCCGTCCATGAACCGTTGGGAAGCAGGGCGCTACTCTGGCCAGCGAAGGACACCACCTCGCTCCTAACACATGGCAACAGTGAGTCACGTGACATGCACACCCCCGTCCATGAACCGTTGTGTAGCAGGGCGCTACTCTGGCCAGCGAAGGACACCACCTCGCTCCTAACACATGGCAACAGTGAGTCACGTGACATGCACACCCTCGTCCATGAACCGTTGTGTAGCAGGGCGCTACTCTGACCAGCGAAGGACACCACCTCGCTCCTAACACATGGCAACAGTGAGTCACGTGACATGCACACCCCCGTCCATGAACCGTTGTGTAGCAGGACGCTACTCTGACCAGCGTAGGACACCACCTCGCTCCTAACACATGGCAACAGTGAGTCACGTGACATGCACACCCCCGTCCATGAACCGTTGTGTAGCAGGGCGCTACTCTGACCAGCGTAGGACACCACCTCGCTCCTAACACATGGCAACAGTGAGTCACGTGATATGCACACCCCCGTCCATGAACCGTTGGGAAGCAGGGCGCTACTCTGACCAGCGTAGGACACCACCTCGCTCCTAACACATGGCAACAGTGAGTCACGTGACATGCACACCCTCGTCCATGAACCGTTGTGTAGCAGGACGCTACTCTGACCAGCGTAGGACACCACCTCGCTCCTAACACATGGCAACAGTGAGTCACGTGATATGCACACCCCCGTCCATGAACCGTTGGGAAGCAGGGCGCTACTCTGACCAGCGTAGGACACCACCTCGCTCCTAACACATGGCAACAGTGAGTCACGTGACATGCACACCCTCGTCCATGAACTGTTGTGTAGCAGGACGCTACTCTGACCAGCGAAGGACACCACCTCGCTCCTAACACATGGCAACAGTGAGTCACGTGACATGCACACCCTCGTCCATGAACCGTTGTGTAGCAGGACGCTACTCTGACCAGCGTAGGACACCACCTCGCTCCTAACACATGGCAACAGTGAGTCACGTGATATGCACACCCCCGTCCATGAACCGTTGGGAAGCAGGGCGCTACTCTGACCAGCGTAGGACACCACCTCGCTCCTAACACATGGCAACAGTGAGTCACGTGACATGCACACCCTCGTCCATGAACCGTTGTGTAGCAGGGCGCTACTCTGACCAGCGAAGGACACCACCTCGCTCCTAACACATGGCAACAGTGAGTCACGTGACATGCACACCCTCGTCCATGAACCGTTGTGTAGCAGGACGCTATTCTGACCCTCGTAGGACACCACCTCGCTCCTTACACATGGCAACAGTGAGTCACGTGACATGCACACCCCCGTCCATGAACCGTTGGGAAGCAGGGCGCTACTCTGACCAGCGTAGGACACCACCTCGCTCCTAACACATGGCAACAGTGAGTCACGTGACATGCACACCCCCGTCCATGAACCGTTGTGTAGCAGGGCGCTACTCTGACCAGCGAAGGACACCACCTCGCTCCTAACACATGGCAACAGTGAGTCACGTGACATGCACACCCCCGTCCATGAACCGTTGTGTAGCAGGGCGCTACTCTGACCAGCGAAGGACACCACCTCGCTCCTAACACATGGCAACAGTGAGTCACGTGACATGCACACCCCCGTCCATGAACCGTTGTGTAGCAGGGCGCTACTCTGGCCAGCGAAGGACACCACCTCGCTCCTAACACATGGCAACAGTGAGTCACGTGACATGCACACCCCCGTCCATGAACCGTTGTGTAGCAGGGCGCTACTCTGGCCAGCGAAGGACACCACCTCGCTCCTAACACATGGCAACAGTGAGTCACGTGACATGCACACCCTCGTCCATGAACCGTTGTGTAGCAGGGCGCTACTCTGACCAGCGAAGGACACCACCTCGCTCCTAACACATGGCAACAGTGAGTCACGTGACATGCACACCCCCGTCCATGAACCGTTGGGAAGCAGGGCGCTACTCTGACCAGCGTAGGACACCACCTCGCTCCTAACACATGGCAACAGTGAGTCACGTGACATGCACACCCTCGTCCATGAACCGTTGTGTAGCAGGGCGCTATTCTGACCCTCGTAGGACACCACCTCGCTCCTAACACATGGCAACAGTGAGTCACGTGACATGCACACCCCCGTCCATGAACCGTTGTGTAGCAGGGCGCTACTCTGACCAGCGTAGGACACCACCTCGCTCCTAACACATGGCAACAGTGAGTCACGTGATATGCACACCCCCGTCCATGAACCGTTGGGAAGCAGGGCGCTACTCTGACCAGCGTAGGACACCACCTCGCTCCTAACACATGGCAACAGTGAGTCACGTGACATGCACACCCTCGTCCATGAACCGTTGTGTAGCAGGGCGCTATTCTGACCCTCGTAGGACACCACCTCGCTCCTAACACATGGCAACAGTGAGTCACGTGACATGCACACCCCCGTCCATAAACCGTTGTGTAGCAGGGCGCTATTCTGACCCTCGTAGGACACCACCTCGCTCCTAACACATGGCAACAGTGAGTCACGTGACATGCACACCCCCGTCCATGAACCGTTGTGTAGCAGGGCGCTACTCTGACCAGCGTAGGACACCACCTCGCTCCTAACACATGGCAACAGTGAGTCACGTGACATGCACACCCCCGTCCATGAACCGTTGTGTAGCAGGACGCTACTCTGACCAGCGTAGGACACCACCTCGCTCCTAACACATGGCAACAGTGAGTCACGTGACATGCACACCCCCGTCCATAAACCGTTGTGTAGCAGGGCGCTACTCTGACCTTCGTAGGACACCACCTCGCTCCTAACACATGGCAACAGTGAGTCACGTGACATGCACACCCCCGTCCATGAACCGTTGTGTAGCAGGACGCTACTCTGACCAGCGTAGGACACCACCTCGCTCCTAACACATGGCAACAGTGAGTCACGTGACATGCACACCCCCGTCCATAAACCGTTGTGTAGCAGGGCGCTATTCTGACCCTCGTAGGACACCACCTCGCTCCTAACACATGGCAACAGTGAGTCACGTGACATGCACGTCCCCGTCCATGAACCGTTGTGTAGCAGGGCGCTACTCTGGCCAGCGAAGGACACCACCTCGCTCCTAACACATGGCAACAGTGACATGCACACCCCCGTCCATGAACCGTTGTGTAGCAGGACGCTACTCTGGCCAGCGAAGGACACCACCTCGCTCCTAACACATGGCAACAGTGACATGCACACCCCCGTCCATGAACCGTTGTGTAGCAGGACGCTACTCTGGCCAGCGTAGGACACCACCTCACTCCTAACACATGGCAACAGTGAGTCACGTGACATGCACACCCCCGTCCATGAACCGTTGTGTAGCAGGGCGCTACTCTGGCCAGCGAAGGACACCACCTCGCTCCTAACACATGGCAACAGTGAGTCACGTGACATGCACACCCCCGTCCATAAACCGTTGTGTAGCAGGGCGCTACTCTGGCCAGCGAAGGACACCACCTCGCTCCTAACACATGGCAACAGTGAGTCACGTGACATGCACTTCCCCGTCCATGAACCGTTGTGTAGCAGGACGCTACTCTGACCAGCGAAGGACACCACCTCGCTCCTAACACATGGCAACAGTGAGTCACGTGACATGCACACCCCCGTCCATGAACCGTTGTGTAGCAGGGCGCTACTCTGGCCAGCGAAGGACACCACCTCGCTCCTAACACATGGCAACAGTGAGTCACGTGATATGTACACCCCCGTCCATGAACCGTTGTGTAGCAGGACGCTACTCTGACCAGCGAAGGACACCACCTCGCTCCTAACACATGACAACAGTGAGTCACGTGACATGCACACCCTCGTCCATGAACCGTTGTGTAGCAGGACGCTACTCTGGCCAGCCAAGGACACCACCTCACTCCTAACACATGGCAACAGTGAGTCACGTGACATGCACACCCTCGTCCATGAACCGTTGTGTAGCAGGGCGCTACTCTGACCAGCGAAGGACACCACCTCGCTCCTAACACATGGCAACTGTGAGGCACGTGACATGCACACCCCCTTCCATGAACCGTTGTGTAGCAGGACGCTACTCTGACCAGCGAAGGACACCACCTCGCTCCTAACACATGGCAACAGTGAGTCACGTGACATGCACACCCCCGTCCATGAACCGTTGTGTAGCAAGGCGCTACTCTGACCAGCGAAGGACACCACCTCGCTCCTAACACATGGCAACAGTGAGTCACGTGACATGCACACCCTCGTCCATGAACCGTTGTGTAGCAGGGCGCTATTCTGACCCTCGTAGGACACCACCTCGCTCCTAACACATGGCAACAGTGAGTCACGTGACATGCACACCCCCGTCCATGAACCGTTGTGTAGCAGGGCGCTATTCTGACCCTCGTAGGACACCACCTCGCTCCTAACACATGGCAACAGTGAGTCACGTGACATGCACACCCTCGTCCATGAACCGTTGTGTAGCAGGGCGCTATTCTGACCCTCGTAGGACACCACCTCGCTCCTAACACATGGCAACAGTGACATGCACACCCCCGTCTATGAACCGTTGTGTAGCAGGGCGCTACTCTGACCAGCGTAGGACACCACCTCGCTCCTAACACATGGCAACAGTGACATGCACACCCCCGTCCATGAACCGTTGTGTAGCAGGGCGCTACTCTGGCCAGCGAAGGACACCACCTCGCTCCTAACACATGGCAACAGTGAGTCACGTGACATGCACACCCTCGTCCATGAACCGTTGTGTAGCAGGGCGCTATTCTGACCCTCGTAGGACACCACCTCGCTCCTAACACATGGCAACAGTGAGTCACGTGACATGCACACCCCCGTCCATGAACCGTTGTGTAGCAGGGCGCTATTCTGACCCTCGTAGGACACCACCTCGCTCCTAACACATGGCAACAGTGAGTCACGTGACATGCACACCCCCGTCCATGAACCGTTGTGTAGCAGGACGCTACTCTGACCAGCGAAGGACACCACCTCGCTCCTAACACATGGCAACAGTGAGTCACGTGACATGCACACCCCCGTCCATGAACCGTTGTGTAGCAGGGCGCTACTCTGGCCAGCGAAGGACACCACCTCGCTCCTAACACATGGCAACAGTGAGTCACGTGACATGCACACCCTCGTCCATGAACCGTTGTGTAGCAGGGCGCTATTCTGACCCTCGTAGGACACCACCTCGCTCCTAACACATGGCAACAGTGACATGCACACCCCCGTCTATGAACCGTTGTGTAGCAGGGCGCTACTCTGACCAGCGTAGGACACCACCTCGCTCCTAACACATGGCAACAGTGACATGCACACCCCCGTCCATGAACCGTTGTGTAGCAGGGCGCTACTCTGGCCAGCGAAGGACACCACCTCGCTCCTAACACATGGCAACAGTGAGTCACGTGACATGCACACCCTCGTCCATGAACCGTTGTGTAGCAGGGCGCTACTCTGGCCAGCGAAGGACACCACCTCGCTCCTAACACATGGCAACAGTGAGTCACGTGATATGTACACCCCCGTCCATGAACCGTTGGGAAGCAGGGCGCTACTCTGACCAGCGTAGGACACCACCTCGCTCCTAACACATGGCAACAGTGAGTCACGTGATATGTACACCCCCGTCCATGAACCGTTGGGAAGCAGGGCGCTACTCTGGCCAGCGAAGGACACCACCTCGCTCCTAACACATGGCAACAGTGAGTCACGTGACATGCACACCCTCGTCCATGAACCGTTGTGTAGCAGGGCGCTACTCTGACCAGCGTAGGACACCACCTCGCTCCTAACACATGGCAACAGTGAGTCACGTGACATGCACACCCTCGTCCATGAACCGTTGTGTAGCAGGGCGCTACTCTGACCAGCGAAGAACACCACCTCGCTCCTAACACATGGCAACAGTGAGTCACGTGACATGCACACCCCCGTCCATGAACCGTTGTGTAGCAGGGCGCTACTCTGACCAGCGTAGGACACCACCTCGCTCCTAACACATGGCAACAGTGAGTCACGTGACATGCACACCCCCGTCCATGAACCGTTGGGAAGCAGGGCGCTACTCTGGCCAGCGAAGGACACCACCTCGCTCCTAACACATGGCAACAGTGAGTCACGTGACATGCACACCCCCGTCCATGAACCGTTGTGTAGCAGGGCGCTACTCTGGCCAGCGAAGGACACCACCTCGCTCCTAACACATGGCAACAGTGAGTCACGTGACATGCACACCCTCGTCCATGAACCGTTGTGTAGCAGGGCGCTACTCTGACCAGCGAAGGACACCACCTCGCTCCTAACACATGGCAACAGTGAGTCACGTGACATGCACACCCCCGTCCATGAACCGTTGGGAAGCAGGGCGCTACTCTGACCAGCGTAGGACACCACCTCGCTCCTAACACATGGCAACAGTGAGTCACGTGACATGCACACCCCCGTCCATGAACCGTTGTGTAGCAGGGCGCTACTCTGACCAGCGTAGGACACCACCTCGCTCCTAACACATGGCAACAGTGAGTCACGTGATATGCACACCCCCGTCCATGAACCGTTGTGTAGCAGGGCGCTACTCTGACCTTCGTAGGACACCACCTCGCTCCTAACACATGGCAACAGTGAGTCACGTGACATGCACACCCCCGTCCATAAACCGTTGTGTAGCAGGACGCTACTCTGGCCAGCGAAGGACACCACCTCGCTCCTAACACATGGCAACAGTGAGTCACGTGACATGCACACCCCCGTCCATGAACCGTTGTGTAGCAGGGCGCTACTCTGACCAGCGAAGGACACCACCTCGCTCCTAACACATGGCAACAGTGAGGCACGTGACATGCACACCCCCGTCCACGAACCGTTGTGTAGCAGGGCGCTACTCTGACCTTCGTAGGACACCACCTCGCTCCTAACACATGGCAACAGTGAGTCACGTGACATGCACACCCCCGTCCATGAACCGTTGTGTAGCAGGACGCTACTCTGACCAGCGTAGGACACCACCTCGCTCCTAACACATGGCAACAGTGAGTCACGTGACATGCACACCCCCGTCCATAAACCGTTGTGTAGCAGGGCGCTATTCTGACCCTCGTAGGACACCACCTCGCTCCTAACACATGGCAACAGTGACATGCACACCCCCGTCCATGAACCGTTGTGTAGCAGGACGCTACTCTGACCAGCGTAGGACACCACCTCGCTCCTACACATGGCAACAGTGAGTCACGTGACATGCACACCCCCGTCCATGAACCGTTGTGTAGCAGGGCGCTACTCTGGCCAGCGAAGGACACCACCTCGCTCCTAACACATGGCAACAGTGACATGCACACCCCCGTCCATGAACCGTTGTGTAGCAGGACGCTACTCTGGCCAGCGTAGGACACCACCTCGCTCCTAACACATGGCAACAGTGAGTCACGTGACATGCACACCCTCGTCCATGAACCGTTGTGTAGCAGGGCGCTACTCTGGCCAGCGAAGGACACCACCTCGCTCCTAACACATGGCAACAGTGAGTCACGTGATATGTACACCCCCGTCCATGAACCGTTGTGTAGCAGGGCGCTACTCTGGCCAGCGAAGGACACCACCTCGCTCCTAACACATGGCAACAGTGAGTCACGTGACATGCACACCCTCGTCCATGAACCGTTGTGTAGCAGGGCGCTACTCTGACCAGCGTAGGACACCACCTCGCTCCTAACACATGGCAACAGTGAGTCACGTGACATGCACACCCCCGTCCATGAACCGTTGTGTAGCAGGGCGCTACTCTGGCCAGCGAAGGACACCACCTCGCTCCTAACACATGGCAACAGTGAGTCACGTGACATGCACACCCTCGTCCATGAACCGTTGTGTAGCAGGGCGCTACTCTGACCAGCGAAGGACACCACCTCGCTCCTAACACATGGCAACAGTGAGTCACGTGACATGCACACCCCCGTCCATGAACCGTTGTGTAGCAGGGCGCTACTCTGACCAGCGTAGGACACCACCTCGCTCCTAACACATGGCAACAGTGAGTCACGTGACATGCACACCCCCGTCCATGAACCGTTGTGTAGCAGGGCGCTACTCTGGCCAGCGAAGGACACCACCTCGCTCCTAACACATGGCAACAGTGAGTCACGTGACATGCACACCCCCGTCCATGAACCGTTGTGTAGCAGGACGCTACTCTGGCCAGCGAAGGACACCACCTCGCTCCTAACACATGGCAACAGTGAGTCACGTGACATGCACACCCCCGTCCATGAACCGTTGTGTAGCAGGGCGCTACTCTGGCCAGCGAAGGACACCACCTCGCTCCTAACACATGGCAACAGTGAGTCACGTGACATGCACACCCTCGTCCATGAACCGTTGTGTAGCAGGGCGCTACTCTGACCAGCGTAGGACACCACCTCGCTCTTAACACATGGCAACAGTGAGTCACGTGACATGCACACCCCCGTCCATGAACCGTTGTGTAGCAGGGCGCTACTCTGACCAGCGTAGGACACCACCTCGCTCCTAACACATGGCAACAGTGAGTCACGTGACATGCACACCCTCGTCCATGAACCGTTGTGTAGCAGGGCGCTACTCTGACCAGCGTAGGACACCACCTCGCTCCTAACACATGGCAACAGTGAGTCACGTGACATGCACACCCCCGTCCATGAACCGTTGTGTAGCAGGGCGCTACTCTGACCAGCGTAGGACACCACCTCGCTCCTAACACATGGCAACAGTGAGTCACGTGACATGCACACCCCCGTCCATGAACCGTTGTGTAGCAGGGCGCTACTCTGACCAGCGTAGGACACCACCTCGCTCCTAACACATGGCAACAGTGAGTCACGTGACATGCACACCCCCGTCCATGAACCGTTGTGTAGCAGGGCGCTTCTCTGACCAGCGAAGGACACCACCTCGCTCCTAACACATGGCAACAGTGAGTCACGTGACATGCACACCCCCGTCCATGAACCGTTGGGAAGCAGGGCGCTACTCTGACCAGCGTAGGACACCACCTCGCTCCTAACACATGGCAACAGTGAGTCACGTGACATGCACACCCTCGTCCATGAACCGTTGTGTAGCAGGGCGCTACTCTGACCAGCGAAGGACACCACCTCGCTCCTAACACATGGCAACAGTGAGTCACGTGACATGCACACCCCCGTCCATAAACCGTTGTGTAGCAGGGCGCTACTCTGGCCAGCGAAGGACACCACCTCGCTCCTAACACATGGCAACAGTGAGTCACGTGACATGCACTTCCCCGTCCATGAACCGTTGTGTAGCAGGACGCTACTCTGACCAGCGAAGGACACCACCTCGCTCCTAACACATGGCAACAGTGAGTCACGTGACATGCACACCCCCGTCCATGAACCGTTGTGTAGCAGGGCGCTACTCTGGCCAGCGAAGGACACCACCTCGCTCCTAACACATGGCAACAGTGGGTCACGTGATATGTACACCCCCGTCCATGAACCGTTGTGTAGCAGGACGCTACTCTGACCAGCGAAGGACACCACCTCGCTCCTAACACATGACAACAGTGAGTCACGTGACATGCACACCCTCGTCCATGAACCGTTGTGTAGCAGGACGCTACTCTGGCCAGCCAAGGACACCACCTCGCTCCTAACACATGGCAACAGTGAGTCACGTGACATGCACACCCTCGTCCATGAACCGTTGTGTAGCAGGGCGCTACTCTGACCAGCGAAGGACACCACCTCGCTCCTAACACATGGCAACAGTGAGGCACGTGACATGCACACCCCCGTCCATGAACCGTTGTGTAGCAGGACGCTACTCTGACCAGCGAAGGACACCACCTCGCTCCTAACACATGGCAACAGTGAGTCACGTGACATGCACACCCCCGTCCATGAACCGTTGTGTAGCAGGGCGCTACTCTGACCAGCGAAGGACACCACCTCGCTCCTAACACATGGCAACAGTGAGTCACGTGACATGCACACCCTCGTCCATGAACCGTTGTGTAGCAGGGCGCTATTCTGACCCTCGTAGGACACCACCTCGCTCCTAACACATGGCAACAGTGAGTCACGTGACATGCACACCCCCGTCCATGAACCGTTGTGTAGCAGGGCGCTATTCTGACCCTCGTAGGACACCACCTCGCTCCTAACACATGGCAACAGTGAGTCACGTGACATGCACACCCTCGTCCATGAACCGTTGTGTAGCAGGGCGCTATTCTGACCCTCGTAGGACACCACCTCGCTCCTAACACATGGCAACAGTGACATGCACACCCCCGTCTATGAACCGTTGTGTAGCAGGGCGCTACTCTGACCAGCGTAGGACACCACCTCGCTCCTAACACATGGCAACAGTGACATGCACACCCCCGTCCATGAACCGTTGTGTAGCAGGGCGCTACTCTGGCCAGCGAAGGACACCACCTCGCTCCTAACACATGGCAACAGTGAGTCACGTGACATGCACACCCTCGTCCATGAACCGTTGTGTAGCAGGGCGCTATTCTGACCCTCGTAGGACACCACCTCGCTCCTAACACATGGCAACAGTGAGTCACGTGACATGCACACCCCCGTCCATGAACCGTTGTGTAGCAGGGCGCTATTCTGACCCTCGTAGGACACCACCTCGCTCCTAACACATGGCAACAGTGAGTCACGTGACATGCACACCCTCGTCCATGAACCGTTGTGTAGCAGGGCGCTATTCTGACCCTCGTAGGACACCACCTCGCTCCTAACACATGGCAACAGTGACATGCACACCCCCGTCTATGAACCGTTGTGTAGCAGGGCGCTACTCTGACCAGCGTAGGACACCACCTCGCTCCTAACACATGGCAACAGTGACATGCACACCCCCGTCCATGAACCGTTGTGTAGCAAGGCGCTACTCTGGCCAGCGAAGGACACCACCTCGCTCCTAACACATGGCAACAGTGAGTCACGTGACATGCACACCCTCGTCCATGAACCGTTGTGTAGCAGGGCGCTACTCTGGCCAGCGAAGGACACCACCTCGCTCCTAACACATGGCAACAGTGAGTCACGTGATATGTACACCCCCGTCCATGAACCGTTGGGAAGCAGGGCGCTACTCTGACCAGCGTAGGACACCACCTCGCTCCTAACACATGGCAACAGTGAGTCACGTGATATGTACACCCCCGTCCATGAACCGTTGGGAAGCAGGGCGCTACTCTGGCCAGCGAAGGACACCACCTCGCTCCTAACACATGGCAACAGTGAGTCACGTGACATGCACACCCTCGTCCATGAACCGTTGTGTAGCAGGGCGCTACTCTGACCAGCGTAGGACACCACCTCGCTCCTAACACATGGCAACAGTGAGTCACGTGACATGCACACCCTCGTCCATGAACCGTTGTGTAGCAGGGCGCTACTCTGACCAGCGAAGAACACCACCTCGCTCCTAACACATGGCAACAGTGAGTCACGTGACATGCACACCCCCGTCCATGAACCGTTGTGTAGCAGGGCGCTACTCTGACCAGCGTAGGACACCACCTCGCTCCTAACACATGGCAACAGTGAGTCACGTGACATGCACACCCCCGTCCATGAACCGTTGGGAAGCAGGGCGCTACTCTGGCCAGCGAAGGACACCACCTCGCTCCTAACACATGGCAACAGTGAGTCACGTGACATGCACACCCCCGTCCATGAACCGTTGTGTAGCAGGGCGCTACTCTGGCCAGCGAAGGACACCACCTCGCTCCTAACACATGGCAACAGTGAGTCACGTGACATGCACACCCTCGTCCATGAACCGTTGTGTAGCAGGGCGCTACTCTGACCAGCGAAGGACACCACCTCGCTCCTAACACATGGCAACAGTGAGTCACGTGACATGCACACCCCCGTCCATGAACCGTTGGGAAGCAGGGCGCTACTCTGACCAGCGTAGGACACCACCTCGCTCCTAACACATGGCAACAGTGAGTCACGTGACATGCACACCCCCGTCCATGAACCGTTGTGTAGCAGGGCGCTACTCTGACCAGCGTAGGACACCACCTCGCTCCTAACACATGGCAACAGTGAGTCACGTGATATGCACACCCCCGTCCATGAACCGTTGTGTAGCAGGGCGCTACTCTGACCTTCGTAGGACACCACCTCGCTCCTAACACATGGCAACAGTGAGTCACGTGACATGCACACCCCCGTCCATAAACCGTTGTGTAGCAGGGCGCTACTCTGACCTTCGTAGGACACCACCTCGCTCCTAACACATGGCAACAGTGAGTCACGTGACATGCACACCCCCGTCCATGAACCGTTGTGTAGCAGGACGCTACTCTGACCAGCGTAGGACACCACCTCGCTCCTAACACATGGCAACAGTGAGTCACGTGACATGCACACCCCCGTCCATAAACCGTTGTGTAGCAGGGCGCTATTCTGACCCTCGTAGGACACCACCTCGCTCCTAACACATGGCAACAGTGACATGCACACCCCCGTCCATGAACCGTTGTGTAGCAGGACGCTACTCTGACCAGCGTAGGACACCACCTCGCTCCTACACATGGCAACAGTGAGTCACGTGACATGCACACCCCCGTCCATGAACCGTTGTGTAGCAGGGCGCTACTCTGGCCAGCGAAGGACACCACCTCGCTCCTAACACATGGCAACAGTGACATGCACACCCCCGTCCATGAACCGTTGTGTAGCAGGACGCTACTCTGGCCAGCGAAGGACACCACCTCGCTCCTAACACATGGCAACAGTGACATGCACACCCCCGTCCATGAACCGTTGTGTAGCAGGACGCTACTCTGGCCAGCGTAGGACACCACCTCGCTCCTAACACATGGCAACAGTGAGTCACGTGACATGCACACCCTCGTCCATGAACCGTTGTGTAGCAGGGCGCTACTCTGACCAGCGAAGGACACCACCTCGCTCCTAACACATGGCAACAGTGAGTCACGTGACATGCACACCCCCGTCCATAAACCGTTGTGTAGCAGGGCGCTACTCTGGCCAGCGAAGGACACCACCTCGCTCCTAACACATGGCAACAGTGAGTCACGTGACATGCACTTCCCCGTCCATGAACCGTTGTGTAGCAGGACGCTACTCTGACCAGCGAAGGACACCACCTCGCTCCTAACACATGGCAACAGTGAGTCACGTGACATGCACACCCCCGTCCATGAACCGTTGTGTAGCAGGGCGCTACTCTGGCCAGCGAAGGACACCACCTCGCTCCTAACACATGGCAACAGTGGGTCACGTGATATGTACACCCCCGTCCATGAACCGTTGTGTAGCAGGACGCTACTCTGACCAGCGAAGGACACCACCTCGCTCCTAACACATGACAACAGTGAGTCACGTGACATGCACACCCTCGTCCATGAACCGTTGTGTAGCAGGACGCTACTCTGGCCAGCCAAGGACACCACCTCGCTCCTAACACATGGCAACAGTGAGTCACGTGACATGCACACCCTCGTCCATGAACCGTTGTGTAGCAGGGCGCTACTCTGACCAGCGAAGGACACCACCTCGCTCCTAACACATGGCAACAGTGAGGCACGTGACATGCACACCCCCGTCCATGAACCGTTGTGTAGCAGGACGCTACTCTGACCAGCGAAGGACACCACCTCGCTCCTAACACATGGCAACAGTGAGTCACGTGACATGCACACCCCCGTCCATGAACCGTTGTGTAGCAGGGCGCTACTCTGACCAGCGAAGGACACCACCTCGCTCCTAACACATGGCAACAGTGAGTCACGTGACATGCACACCCTCGTCCATGAACCGTTGTGTAGCAGGGCGCTATTCTGACCCTCGTAGGACACCACCTCGCTCCTAACACATGGCAACAGTGAGTCACGTGACATGCACACCCCCGTCCATGAACCGTTGTGTAGCAGGGCGCTATTCTGACCCTCGTAGGACACCACCTCGCTCCTAACACATGGCAACAGTGAGTCACGTGACATGCACACCCTCGTCCATGAACCGTTGTGTAGCAGGGCGCTATTCTGACCCTCGTAGGACACCACCTCGCTCCTAACACATGGCAACAGTGACATGCACACCCCCGTCTATGAACCGTTGTGTAGCAGGGCGCTACTCTGACCAGCGTAGGACACCACCTCGCTCCTAACACATGGCAACAGTGACATGCACACCCCCGTCCATGAACCGTTGTGTAGCAGGGCGCTACTCTGGCCAGCGAAGGACACCACCTCGCTCCTAACACATGGCAACAGTGAGTCACGTGACATGCACACCCTCGTCCATGAACCGTTGTGTAGCAGGGCGCTATTCTGACCCTCGTAGGACACCACCTCGCTCCTAACACATGGCAACAGTGAGTCACGTGACATGCACACCCCCGTCCATGAACCGTTGTGTAGCAGGGCGCTATTCTGACCCTCGTAGGACACCACCTCGCTCCTAACACATGGCAACAGTGAGTCACGTGACATGCACACCCTCGTCCATGAACCGTTGTGTAGCAGGGCGCTATTCTGACCCTCGTAGGACACCACCTCGCTCCTAACACATGGCAACAGTGACATGCACACCCCCGTCTATGAACCGTTGTGTAGCAGGGCGCTACTCTGACCAGCGTAGGACACCACCTCGCTCCTAACACATGGCAACAGTGACATGCACACCCCCGTCCATGAACCGTTGTGTAGCAAGGCGCTACTCTGGCCAGCGAAGGACACCACCTCGCTCCTAACACATGGCAACAGTGAGTCACGTGACATGCACACCCTCGTCCATGAACCGTTGTGTAGCAGGGCGCTACTCTGGCCAGCGAAGGACACCACCTCGCTCCTAACACATGGCAACAGTGAGTCACGTGATATGTACACCCCCGTCCATGAACCGTTGGGAAGCAGGGCGCTACTCTGACCAGCGTAGGACACCACCTCGCTCCTAACACATGGCAACAGTGAGTCACGTGATATGTACACCCCCGTCCATGAACCGTTGGGAAGCAGGGCGCTACTCTGGCCAGCGAAGGACACCACCTCGCTCCTAACACATGGCAACAGTGAGTCACGTGACATGCACACCCTCGTCCATGAACCGTTGTGTAGCAGGGCGCTACTCTGACCAGCGTAGGACACCACCTCGCTCCTAACACATGGCAACAGTGAGTCACGTGACATGCACACCCTCGTCCATGAACCGTTGTGTAGCAGGGCGCTACTCTGACCAGCGAAGAACACCACCTCGCTCCTAACACATGGCAACAGTGAGTCACGTGACATGCACACCCCCGTCCATGAACCGTTGTGTAGCAGGGCGCTACTCTGACCAGCGTAGGACACCACCTCGCTCCTAACACATGGCAACAGTGAGTCACGTGACATGCACACCCCCGTCCATGAACCGTTGGGAAGCAGGGCGCTACTCTGGCCAGCGAAGGACACCACCTCGCTCCTAACACATGGCAACAGTGAGTCACGTGACATGCACACCCCCGTCCATGAACCGTTGTGTAGCAGGGCGCTACTCTGGCCAGCGAAGGACACCACCTCGCTCCTAACACATGGCAACAGTGAGTCACGTGACATGCACACCCTCGTCCATGAACCGTTGTGTAGCAGGGCGCTACTCTGACCAGCGAAGGACACCACCTCGCTCCTAACACATGGCAACAGTGAGTCACGTGACATGCACACCCCCGTCCATGAACCGTTGGGAAGCAGGGCGCTACTCTGACCAGCGTAGGACACCACCTCGCTCCTAACACATGGCAACAGTGAGTCACGTGACATGCACACCCCCGTCCATGAACCGTTGTGTAGCAGGGCGCTACTCTGACCAGCGTAGGACACCACCTCGCTCCTAACACATGGCAACAGTGAGTCACGTGATATGCACACCCCCGTCCATGAACCGTTGTGTAGCAGGGCGCTACTCTGACCTTCGTAGGACACCACCTCGCTCCTAACACATGGCAACAGTGAGTCACGTGACATGCACACCCCCGTCCATAAACCGTTGTGTAGCAGGGCGCTACTCTGACCTTCGTAGGACACCACCTCGCTCCTAACACATGGCAACAGTGAGTCACGTGACATGCACACCCCCGTCCATGAACCGTTGTGTAGCAGGACGCTACTCTGACCAGCGTAGGACACCACCTCGCTCCTAACACATGGCAACAGTGAGTCACGTGACATGCACACCCCCGTCCATAAACCGTTGTGTAGCAGGGCGCTATTCTGACCCTCGTAGGACACCACCTCGCTCCTAACACATGGCAACAGTGACATGCACACCCCCGTCCATGAACCGTTGTGTAGCAGGACGCTACTCTGACCAGCGTAGGACACCACCTCGCTCCTACACATGGCAACAGTGAGTCACGTGACATGCACACCCCCGTCCATGAACCGTTGTGTAGCAGGGCGCTACTCTGGCCAGCGAAGGACACCACCTCGCTCCTAACACATGGCAACAGTGACATGCACACCCCCGTCCATGAACCGTTGTGTAGCAGGACGCTACTCTGGCCAGCGAAGGACACCACCTCGCTCCTAACACATGGCAACAGTGACATGCACACCCCCGTCCATGAACCGTTGTGTAGCAGGACGCTACTCTGGCCAGCGTAGGACACCACCTCGCTCCTAACACATGGCAACAGTGAGTCACGTGACATGCACACCCTCGTCCATGAACCGTTGTGTAGCAGGGCGCTACTCTGGCCAGCGAAGGACACCACCTCGCTCCTAACACATGGCAACAGTGAGTCACGTGATATGTACACCCCCGTCCATGAACCGTTGTGTAGCAGGGCGCTACTCTGGCCAGCGAAGGACACCACCTCGCTCCTAACACATGGCAACAGTGAGTCACGTGACGTGCACACCCTCGTCCATGAACCGTTGTGTAGCAGGGCGCTACTCTGACCAGCGTAGGACACCACCTCGCTCCTAACACATGGCAACAGTGAGTCACGTGACATGCACACCCCCGTCCATGAACCGTTGTGTAGCAGGGCGCTACTCTGGCCAGCGAAGGACACCACCTCGCTCCTAACACATGGCAACAGTGAGTCACGTGACATGCACACCCTCGTCCATGAACCGTTGTGTAGCAGGGCGCTACTCTGACCAGCGAAGGACACCACCTCGCTCCTAACACATGGCAACAGTGAGTCACGTGACATGCACACCCCCGTCCATGAACCGTTGTGTAGCAGGGCGCTACTCTGACCAGCGTAGGACACCACCTCGCACCTAACACATGGCAACAGTGAGTCACGTGACATGCACACCCCCGTCCATGAACCGTTGTGTAGCAGGGCGCTACTCTGGCCAGCGAAGGACACCACCTCGCTCCTAACACATGGCAACAGTGAGTCACGTGACATGCACACCCCCGTCCATGAACCGTTGTGTAGCAGGACGCTACTCTGGCCAGCGAAGGACACCACCTCGCTCCTAACACATGGCAACAGTGAGTCACGTGACATGCACACCCCCGTCCATGAACCGTTGTGTAGCAGGGCGCTACTCTGACCAGCGTAGGACACCACCTCGCTCTTAACACATGGCAACAGTGAGTCACGTGACATGCACACCCCCGTCCATGAACCGTTGTGTAGCAGGGCGCTACTCTGACCAGCGTAGGACACCACCTCGCTCCTAACACATGGCAACAGTGAGTCACGTGACATGCACACCCTCGTCCATGAACCGTTGTGTAGCAGGGCGCTACTCTGACCAGCGTAGGACACCACCTCGCTCCTAACACATGGCAACAGTGAGTCACGTGACATGCACACCCCCGTCCATGAACCGTTGTGTAGCAGGGCGCTACTCTGACCAGCGTAGGACACCACCTCGCTCCTAACACATGGCAACAGTGAGTCACGTGACATGCACACCCCCGTCCATGAACCGTTGTGTAGCAGGGCGCTACTCTGACCAGCGAAGGACACCACCTCGCTCCTAACACATGGCAACAGTGAGTCACGTGACATGCACACCCCCGTCCATGAACCGTTGGGAAGCAGGGCGCTACTCTGACCAGCGTAGGACACCACCTCGCTCCTAACACATGGCAACAGTGAGTCACGTGACATGCACACCCTCGTCCATGAACCGTTGTGTAGCAGGGCGCTACTCTGACCAGCGAAGGACACCACCTCGCTCCTAACACATGGCAACAGTGAGTCACGTGACATGCACACCCCCGTCCATAAACCGTTGTGTAGCAGGGCGCTACTCTGGCCAGCGAAGGACACCACCTCGCTCCTAACACATGGCAACAGTGAGTCACGTGACATGCACACCCCCGTCCATGAACCGTTGTGTAGCAGGACGCTACTCTGACCAGCGAAGGACACCACCTCGCTCCTAACACATGGCAACAGTGAGTCACGTGACATGCACACCCCCGTCCATGAACCGTTGTGTAGCAGGGCGCTACTCTGGCCAGCGAAGGACACCACCTCGCTCCTAACACATGGCAACAGTGAGTCACGTGACATGCACACCCTCGTCCATGAACCGTTGTGTAGCAGGACGCTACTCTGGCCAGCGAAGGACACCACCTCGCTCCTAACACATGGCAACAGTGAGTCACGTGACATGCACACCCCCGTCCATGAACCGTTGTGTAGCAGGGCGCTACTCTGACCAGCGAAGGACACCACCTCGCTCCTAACACATGGCAACAGTGAGTCACGTGACATGCACACCCCCGTCCATGAACCGTTGTGTAGCAGGGCGCTACTCTGACCAGCGTAGGACACCACCTCGCTCTTAACACATGGCAACAGTGAGTCACGTGACATGCACACCCCCGTCCATGAACCGTTGTGTAGCAGGGCGCTACTCTGACCAGCGTAGGACACCACCTCGCTCCTAACACATGGCAACAGTGAGTCACGTGACATGCACACCCTCGTCCATGAACCGTTGTGTAGCAGGGCGCTACTCTGACCAGCGTAGGACACCACCTCGCTCCTAACACATGGCAACAGTGAGTCACGTGACATGCACACCCCCGTCCATGAACCGTTGTGTAGCAGGGCGCTACTCTGACCAGCGTAGGACACCACCTCGCTCCTAACACATGGCAACAGTGAGTCACGTGACATGCACACCCCCGTCCATGAACCGTTGTGTAGCAGGGCGCTACTCTGACCAGCGAAGGACACCACCTCGCTCCTAACACATGGCAACAGTGAGTCACGTGACATGCACACCCCCGTCCATGAACCGTTGGGAAGCAGGGCGCTACTCTGACCAGCGTAGGACACCACCTCGCTCCTAACACATGGCAACAGTGAGTCACGTGACATGCACACCCTCGTCCATGAACCGTTGTGTAGCAGGGCGCTACTCTGACCAGCGAAGGACACCACCTCGCTCCTAACACATGGCAACAGTGAGTCACGTGACATGCACACCCCCGTCCATAAACCGTTGTGTAGCAGGGCGCTACTCTGGCCAGCGAAGGACACCACCTCGCTCCTAACACATGGCAACAGTGAGTCACGTGACATGCACACCCCCGTCCATGAACCGTTGTGTAGCAGGACGCTACTCTGACCAGCGAAGGACACCACCTCGCTCCTAACACATGGCAACAGTGAGTCACGTGACATGCACACCCCCGTCCATGAACCGTTGTGTAGCAGGGCGCTACTCTGGCCAGCGAAGGACACCACCTCGCTCCTAACACATGGCAACAGTGAGTCACGTGACATGCACACCCTCGTCCATGAACCGTTGTGTAGCAGGACGCTACTCTGGCCAGCGAAGGACACCACCTCGCTCCTAACACATGGCAACAGTGAGTCACGTGACATGCACACCCCCGTCCATGAACCGTTGTGTAGCAGGGCGCTACTCTGACCAGCGAAGGACACCACCTCGCTCCTAACACATGGCAACAGTGAGTCACGTGACATGCACACCCTCGTCCATGAACCGTTGTGTAGCAGGGCGCTACTCTGACCAGCGAAGGACACCACCTCGCTCCTAACACATGGCAACAGTGAGTCACGTGACATGCACACCCCCGTCCATGAACCGTTGTGTAGCAGGGCGCTACTCTGACCCTCGTAGGACACCACCTCGCTCCTAACACATGGCAACAGTGAGTCACGTGACATGCACACCCCCGTCCATGAACCGTTGTGTAGCAGGGCGCTACTCTGACCAGCGTAGGACACCACCTCGCTCCTAACACATGGCAACAGTGAGTCACGTGACATGCACACCCCCGTCCATGAACCGTTGTGTAGCAGGGCGCTACTCTGACCAGCGAAGGACACCACCTCGCTCCTAACACATGGCAACAGTGAGTCACGTGACATGCACACCCTCGTCCATGAACCGTTGGGAAGCAGGGCGCTACTCTGACCAGCGAAGGACACCACCTCGCTCCTAACACATGGCAACAGTGAGTCACGTGACATGCACACCCTCGTCCATGAACCGTTGTGTAGCAGGGCGCTACTCTGACCAGCGAAGGACACCACCTCGCTCCTAACACATGGCAACAGTGAGTCACGTGACATGCACACCCCCGTACATGAACCGTTGGGAAGCAGGGCGCTACTCTGACCAGCGTAGGACACCACCTCGCTCCTAACACATGGCAACAGTGAGTCACGTGACATGCACACCCTCGTCCATGAACCGTTGTGTAGCAGGGCGCTACTCTGACCAGCGAAGGACACCACCTCGCTCCTAACACATGGCAACAGTGAGTCACGTGACATGCACACCCCCGTCCATAAACCGTTGTGTAGCAGGGCGCTACTCTGGCCAGCGAAGGACACCACCTCGCTCCTAACACATGGCAACAGTGAGTCACGTGACATGCACACCCCCGTCCATGAACCGTTGTGTAGCAGGACGCTACTCTGACCAGCGAAGGACACCACCTCGCTCCTAACACATGGCAACAGTGAGTCACGTGACATGCACACCCCCGTCCATGAACCGTTGTGTAGCAGGGCGCTACTCTGGCCAGCGAAGGACACCACCTCGCTCCTAACACATGGCAACAGTGAGTCACGTGATATGTACACCCCCGTCCATGAACCGTTGTGTAGCAGGACGCTTCTCTGACCAGCGAAGGACACCACCTCGCTCCTAACACATGACAACAGTGAGTCACGTGACATGCACACCCTCGTCCATGAACCGTTGTGTAGCAGGACGCTACTCTGGCCAGCGAAGGACACCACCTCGCTCCTAACACATGGCAACAGTGAGTCACGTGACATGCACACCCCCGTCCATGAACCGTTGTGTAGCAGGGCGCTACTCTGACCAGCGAAGGACACCACCTCGCTCCTAACACATGGCAACAGTGAGTCACGTGACATGCACACCCTCGTCCATGAACCGTTGTGTAGCAGGGCGCTACTCTGACCCTCGTAGGACACCACCTCGCTCCTAACACATGGCAACAGTGAGTCACGTGACATGCACACCCCCGTCCATGAACCGTTGTGTAGCAGGGCGCTACTTTGACCAGCGTAGGACACCACCTCGCTCCTAACACATGGCAACAGTGAGTCACGTGACATGCACACCCTCGTCCATGAACCGTTGTGTAGCAGGGCGCTATTCTGACCCTCGTAGGACACCACCTCGCTCCTAACACATGGCAACAGTGACATGCACACCCCCGTCTATGAACCGTTGTGTAGCAGGGCGCTACTCTGACCAGCGTAGGACACCACCTCGCTCCTAACACATGGCAACAGTGACATGCACACCCCCGTCCATGAACCGTTGTGTAGCAGGGCGCTACTCTGGCCAGCGAAGGACACCACCTCGCTCCTAACACATGGCAACAGTGAGTCACGTGACATGCACACCCTCGTCCATGAACCGTTGTGTAGCAGGGCGCTACTCTGGCCAGCGAAGGACACCACCTCGCTCCTAACACATGGCAACAGTGAGTCACGTGATATGTACACCCCCGTCCATGAACCGTTGGGAAGCAGGGCGCTACTCTGACCAGCGTAGGACAGCACCTCGCTCCTAACACATGGCAACAGTGAGTCACGTGATATGTACACCCCCGTCCATGAACCGTTGGGAAGCAGGGCGCTACTCTGGCCAGCGAAGGACACCACCTCGCTCCTAACACATGGCAACAGTGAGTCACGTGACATGCACACCCTCGTCCATGAACCGTTGTGTAGCAGGACGCTACTCTGGCCAGCGAAGGACACCACCTCGCTCCTAACACATGGCAACAGTGACATGCACACCCCCGTCCATGAACCGTTGTGTAGCAGGGCGCTACTCTGGCCAGCGAAGGACACCACCTCGCTCCTAACACATGGCAACAGTGAGTCACGTGACATGCACACCCTCGTCCATGAACCGTTGTGTAGCAGGGCGCTACTCTGACCAGCGTAGGACACCACCTCGCTCCTAACACATGGCAACAGTGAGTCACGTGACATGCACACCCTCGTCCATGAACCGTTGTGTAGCAGGGCGCTACTCCGACCAGCGTAGGACACCACCTCGCTCCTAACACATGGCAACAGTGAGTCACGTGACATGCACACCCTCGTCCATGAACCGTTGGGAAGCAGGGCGCTACTCTGACCCGCGAAGGAAACCACCTCGCTCCTAACACATGGCAACAGTGAGTCACGTGACATGCACACCCTCGTCCATGAACCGTTGTGTAGCAGGGCGCTACTCTGACCAGCGAAGGACACCACCTCGCTCCTAACACATGGCAACAGTGAGTCACGTGACATGCACACCCCCGTCCATGAACCGTTGGGAAGCAGGGCGCTACTCTGGCCAGCGAAGGACACCACCTCGCTCCTAACACATGGCAACAGTGAGTCACGTGACATGCACACCCTCGTCCATGAACCGTTGTGTAGCAGGGCGCTACTCTGACCAGCGAAGGACACCACCTCGCTCCTAACACATGGCAACAGTGAGTCACGTGACATGCACACCCCCGTCCATGAACCGTTGGGAAGCAGGGCGCTACTCTGACCAGCGTAGGACACCACCTCGCTCCTAACACATGGCAACAGTGAGTCACGTGATTTGTACACCCCCGTCCATGAACCGTTGGGAAGCAGGGCGCTACTCTGGCCAGCGAAGGACACCACCTCGCTCCTAACACATGGCAACAGTGAGTCACGTGACATGCACACCCCCGTCCATGAACCGTTGTGTAGCAGGGCGCTACTCTAGCCAGCGAAGGACACCACCTCGCTCCTAACACATGGCAACAGTGAGTCACGTGACATGCACACCCTCGTCCATGAACCGTTGTGTAGCAGGGCGCTACTCTGGCCAGCGAAGGACACCACCTGGCTCTTAACACATGGCAACAGTGAGTCACGTGACATGCACACCCCCGTCCATGAACCGTTGTGTAGCAGGGCGCTACTCTGGCCAGCGAAGGACACCACCTGGCTCCTAACACATGGCAACAGTGAGTCACGTGATATGTACACCCCCGTCCATGAACCGTTGGGAAGCAGGGCGCTACTCTGGCCAGCGAAGGACACCACCTCGCTCCTAACACATGGCAACAGTGAGTCACGTGACATGCACACCCCCGTCCATGAACCGTTGTGTAGCAGGGCGCTACTCTGGCCAGCGAAGGACACCACCTCGCTCCTAACACATGGCAACAGTGAGTCACGTGACATGCACACCCTCGTCCATGAACCGTTGGGAAGCTGGGCGCTACTCTGGCCAGCGAAGGACAACACCTCGCTCCTAACACATGGCAACAGTGAGTCACGTGACATGCACACCCCCGTCCATGAACCGTTGTGTAGCAGGGCGCTACTCTGGCCAGCGAAGGACACCACCTCGCTCCTAACACATGGCAACAGTGAGTCACGTGACATGCACACCCCCGTCCATGAACCGTTGTGTAGCAGGGCGCTACTCTGACCAGCGAAGGACACCACCTCGCTCCTAACACATGGCAACAGTGAGTCACGTGACATGCACACCCCCGTCCATGAACCGTTCTGAAGCAGGACGCTATTCTGACACTCGTTCAAATATGTTTCAAATTTCCACTGCTAGTATACTTCCTGACATTGTTGAATGTCCTGCAATTTGCGTTGCGAAAATTTGTCGTTGTGATTCCTGCTGTTGCTTTCTACGCGGGCCGTCACGGTACTACACATTGGCCGCTGTAGAAGTTAATTTCGGCCTCTTATACGTATAAGATCGCGTTTGGATTAGTAAATTCGTGACCGGACAATAAGTTTCTTTAATATAGCTATCACACATTTTGGCGTTACTGTGTTTTAGAAAAATATTTTCGAAAATGTTTGTGTTACTATCCCAGTAAACTTATCAGACCGCTATAAAGTGAAAGTATTCGTGACCGGAAAAATCGTTATAAAAATACGGCTATCACACATAAATATTTTCTAGTAACTGCATTGTAACTTTAACTTCACAAACGATTTGCGCACAAAAAATATACACATTCAATACAGATCAATGCGTGTGGATGGTGCAACTTTCAGCTCGATCGGACTCTCCTTTCGACCGTTATCGCGAGACATGAAAAAATGGAGAAACATCAGAACTAGTGTTATAAGAGTAAAATGGAGACGCTTGCTTCGCTCGCTTGATTATACTCACTTGAAGTTTGTTTTCGCCTGGAAAGTGTTCCATATTTCTCCCAGGTATCCGCCCAGCTTAAACGTATTGTTTTCAGCGTGCGTTATGGTTATGACCGGCTTTATCTAATGTGAAACAGACATATTAACATACTGACCTCAGTCGAGTTATTGTAATAGCATAGTATTATATTTACAACACACGAGAAAAGTTGTCCCAAGACTACCTTACACATGCTTTCGTCACAGGCAAGGTACTCGTAGCCAATAAGCGATCGGTATTTGCGCGGGTGTGTCTCGGGCGGTTCGCTGGTTGGCTACGAGTGCCTCACCTGCGATGAAAGCATATGTCAGGTAATCTTAGCCCAGGAAAGCATATTTGACATCAGTGGGAATACGAATATGCTCTCCCCTCCCGTACTTATGAACAAGTTCTACTATGTTCCACTAACTCATGGAATCATACTTGTCAATACAGCTATATTTTTACGGTACCTTAAAATAAATTTAAGCAATACTAAAATTTGCATTTATTATGGACCCACTCATAAGAACTGATATTCTGTGGGGGTTGTTTTCCGTTTAATATTTTATCTCGCTTACCGGTTTAGCAGCAACCTTCATCGTCAACCCCTGCATATCGTTTCTGCGCTTGCGCAATGAGAGCTTCGTGGCTGAGAATCCCAACTCAGAGCTCCAACTCCCATAATACTTAACGTTCAACGGCGAATCTTTACCAACTCTGTATATCTCGTAGAGTTCAAACATCGGCTTGACAGTGACGACATTGTGACTCTCAGCCAATAGGAACTCGCAGTCGAAGGGCACATAAACGTCAGAGAAATGTTTCTCTGGGAGGTCTCCAACAAACATCAGCCATCTTGGGCGAGAGGGGACCTTCAACATTAAAAAGTACAAAACAATAAGTTTAGAATTTTATTTATTTACCATTAAATTTGACCAATTACACGTAGGTCTTACAGCCTGTTAATATTGATATTCAAAAGCACCGCGTGTTGCCCGGTCGCTGGTCAAGATAACGTTGAGTGGGCGACTTCCAGTGTCATCTTATATCTCACCTTGCCCAGTGAAGCCAGAGCGCCGCGTGTTGCCCGGTCGCTGGTCAAGATAACGTTGAGTGGGCGACTACCAGTGTCATCTAATATCTCACCTTGCCCAGTGAAGCCAGAGCGCCGCGTTTTGCCCGGTCGCTGGTCAAGATAACGTTGAGTGGGCGACTACCAGTGTCATCTAATATCTCACCTTGCCCAGTGAAGCCAGAGTGCTGCGTGTTGCCCGGTCGCTGGTCAAGATAACGTTGAGTGGGCGACTACCAGTGTCATCTAATATCTCACCTTGCCCAGTGAAGCCAGAGCGCCGCGTGTTGCCCGGTCGCTGGTCAAGATAACGTTGAGTGGGCGACTACCAGTGTCATCTAATATCTCACCTTGCCCAGTGAAGCCAGAGCGCCGCGTGTTGCCCGGTCGCTGGTCAAGATAACGTTGAGTGGGCGACTACCAGTGTCATCTAATATCTCACCTTGCCCAGTGAAGCCAGAGCGCCGCGTGTTGCCCGGTCGCTGGTCAAGATAACGTTGAGTGGGCGACTACCAGTGTCATCTAATATCTCACCTTGCCCAGTGAAGCCAGAGCGCCGCGTGTTGCCCGGTCGCTGGTCAAGATAACGTTGAGTGGGCGACTACCAGTGTCATCTAATATCTCACCTTGCCCAGTGAAGCCAGAGCGCCGCGTGTTGCCCGGTCGCTGGTCAAGATAACGTTGAGTGGGCGACTACCAGTGTCATCTAATATCTCACCTTGCCCAGTGAAGCCAGAGCGCCGCGTGTTGCCCGGTCGCTGGTCAAGATAACGTTGAGTGGGCGACTACCAGTGTCATCTAATATCTCACCTTGCCCAGTGAAGCCAGAGCGCCGCGTGTTGCCCGGTCGCTGGTCAAGATAACGTTGAGTGGGCGACTACCAGTGTCATCTAATATCTCACCTTGCCCAGTGAAGCCAGAGCGCCGCGTGTTGCCCGGTCGCTGGTCAAGATAACGTTGAGTGGGCGACTACCAGTGTCATCTAATATCTCACCTTGCCCAGTGAAGCCAGAGCGCCGCGTGTTGCCCGGTCGCTGGTCAAGATAACGTTGAGTGGGCGACTACCAGTGCACATGAGATCTGTTCGATGCAGCATGGCCACATTCACATTGACCCCCGCGACGCCATGATGGGAGAGTAGCTTCACAATCTCCGCCAACGTCCTGTGATTGGCCAGGCCTACTTCACTCGAGGTGATCAGGAATACACAGTTATTCTCATGGTAGAAGCGACGAGCGTCCACAATGATACTCACGTATTCTTGTATTGATAAGTCCAGTTGAGAGAATGCACACTTAACTATTGATATCAGTAGAAAAGTAATAATAATCCTAATGTTTGAGCTGTAGACGATCGTAGAAGTTAACTTTGTTGGTAATGTAAAAAATCTACTTTTTGGGTCTAGGCGTGAGTATAATTTACCATGGACTTATTCTACCGAATATTAAATCGTGTTGGCATTGCGTGTGGCCATAATATTTATGACCTTTGTTCTATATAGTCAGTCTCATACATTCATACATTAATTATGCTTTATAGTTGTTTTCGTGGATGTCTATAATGGAATGATTAGCACGGAATATCATGGTTTTGTATAAACAAGCATTAAAGATAAAGTACACAGATAGAGTGAAAAGTAGGCTTCACCCCGTGGGATTATTTTTTATTTGTATAGAAAGTATTGGGATTACTTTGAAGTGCACGTGACAACTTTGATATCCTGCATTGTTCCTTTACTAGCTATTTCCCTTTACTTACGCTCATGTTCCAAGCTAAGGTATCGGTAGATGTTGCACTTTCGGACCAAACTAAGGTCGATGACAGTAACAACAGTCCTAGTATGGGGTCAGGTCAGGGCTCCTCTAATCACCTGTTAACATGACCCACCACAGTAGCATGCTAACAAAGCGTTATCTTAATCACCGTGCAATGACAAACTGTACTTATACAAATATCTTCTATCAAAACATTGTTTTATCAAGAATTAAAACAGGGTTTGATGTTTTATACCTTGTATATAATTAAAATTTTGACATTTTATTATTGGGTTAAGTAGTTTACTTAATCTTCACACACACCTCACATACATTTCACTTTCACATCATTAGTATTTAACAAAAGTGGTTGGTATTAAGTAAAACAATAAAGATTACACCCTATATATATATAGACAATGACGTTTAAGGAACTTGCAGTCTTCAAACCTAATACTTAAAAAAAATTAGAGATTTAAGAAAATGTAATGTAATTGAAAAGGGGTTCAAGTAAAAACACAACAAATATCAGATTGCATGCTATGGCCACAGATAACACTATGGCCAAAGTATGGTGCGCAATATTAACAACTCTTTCTCTCTCTCTCATACTCAGCCACTCATACATGCTCAGTCATTCAATTACTCAACAAATCAAGCAATCAAACAGCTCATCACAGAACTAATCAATTCATTAAATACTTCAGTCTGTATTACATCAAACTGATGCCAATAAGAATCAATCAATCAATCAATCAATCAATCAATCAATCAATCAATCAATCAATCAATCAATCAATCAATCAATCAATCAATCAATCAATCAATCAATCAATCAATCAATCAATCAATCAATCAATCAATCAATCAATCAATCAATCAATCAATCAATCAATCAATCAATCAATCAATCAATCAATCAATCAATCAATCAATCAATCAATCAATCAATCAATCAATCAATCAATCAATCAATCAATCAATCAATCAATCAATCAATCAATCAATCAATCAATCAATCAATCAATCAATCAATCAATCAATCAATCAATCAATCAATCAATCAATCAATCAATCAATCAATCAATCCATCAATCCATCAATCAAACAATCAATCAATCAATCAATCAATCAATCAAAATCCCAAGCAGTTAATCCATCAACTAATTAATTAAATATATAATTAATCATATAGGTAATTTATTATAAAATTAATCATATAGGTAATTAATTATATAATTAATCATATAGGTGATTAATTAAAAAATTAATCAATCCAAACGAAAATGGAAGCGGTTGCCAATACGTCAGTAGGTATGTTGTCGTCTGCCTAGACTACCACTAATTAGTTCTGGCGCCAGTGTCTGACAGTGACATGTGTGTGCACGTGCACTTGTGTGAACACCTGCATCCATTATCGGAGGTTGCGTGGGAAATGGGGGTGGGGGATGATGCATTTAATATTTTAAGGGACGTAAAAGGATTTTTTTGTGTGAATGTCTGCGTTAATTATCGTAGGGTGCGTGGGAAGATGGGGTGATACGTTTAAGATTTTTAATGGGATCCATTAGTGTGTGTACTTTTGACTTGACGGGGTCTCAAGACAAAAAATGCCGATGCGTGGGAAACAGGAGTCGACTCCCGCATAACACGAAGGGGTGTTTTTTTTTTTTTTTTGTATGAATGTCTGCGTTAATTATCGTAGGGTGCGTGGGAAGATGGGGTGATACGTTTAAGAGATTTAATGGAATCCATTAGTGTGTGTACTTTTGACTTGACGGTCTCAAGACAAAAAATGTCGATGCGTGGGAAACAGGAGTCGTCTCCCGCATAACACGAAGGGGTGTTTTTTTTTTTTTTTTGTGAACACCTGCGTTAATTATCGGAGGGTGCGTGGGAAGCTGGGGTGATGCGTTTAAGATTTTAGACATGTTGAAAGTCGTAAGTGTGTGCTTTGACTTGATGGCTCTCAAGAGAAACATGTCGATGCGTGGGAAAATGGGAGTCGTCTTCCGCTTAATGCAAAGGGATGTTTTTTGTGTGAATGCCTGCGTTATCTGAGGGTGCGTGGGAAGATGGGGTGATGTGTTTCAGATTTTAGGCATGTTGAAAGTAATTAGTGAGCGCCATGTGTTGATGGGTCTCAAGAAAAAAAAATGTCGATGCGTGGGAAATGGGAGTCGCCTCCCGCTTAACGCGAAGGGGTCGTAATACACTGCAGGTGGTGGGGGTTGTGTTGCGTCTCAGATTTTTAATGGAAGGGAAAATCATAAGTGTGTGCTTTGACTTGACGGGTCTGCGGCCTTCTCAAAAAAATGTATGTAAGACGAAGCGTGAGAAATTGGGACCCTCTTCCACTCTACGTGAAGCCATGTTTAAAAATAATGGCCGTGAAGACGGAGATGGGTGGGGGGTGAGTGGATGATGGCCGACCCGGCATGTGGGCCGACTCTGGAGGGTTTCCATAGCTTGTGGGCGTGGGAAACAAGAGCGCGTCTTTGAGACCCTCCAGGTAGGAGGAGCCTCGTGGGGATGGCTGCCGTTGACTACAGAGGGTGCCAATACAATGAATCTTTATTGTGTTGTTAATTGCAACACGTTAAAAGCGTGACTTTCAATTATAAAATTATTTCTCCGCGTGACGGAATAGCAAATATAAGTACAAAAAAAAAAAAAAAAAAAAAAAAAATAAGTCGGTAGGTATTCTTCTTCTTACTAATAATATGAAGGGAAACCGGATGCGGCCCTAAGATTAACCCCCCACCACCACCACCACCACCAAAATACAAAATTGGTGATCTCCTATTGGTGTTAGTGATACTCCAATAAGGAAAAAATCTCTACCCTATTGGTTAAAAACGGAATAAGTCTGCACTTTGTACTAAAACAACGACGGTTTATCCCTATTTAAAGAGGGTTCGAGCGGTAAGAAATCACAGTTCTAGAAAGTGCTCTCTCCAGTGTCTGTTGTGTGCTCTAACAAAGTGAAAAGAAGATGTCGTCGGGTTCAAGATCGCCTTCTCCGTTGTCGGGCTTTTGCAGCTTTCTGCTTGAGCGGTAAGTTGTTTTGTCACGTACTTTTTTTCTAAGAGTTTAAAATAAAATACTTGTGATATTTGAAAAAGAAATCTATTTCCTCCTTTAATTTATAAAGTTTCATAAATATGTTTTTTATTAAATTATCCACGGTGCGGATTTATTTACATATTTCTGTTGACGGAACGTGGATCTGACAAGAAAAAAAATTTGCCCAACTCTACGCGTTTATATTTCTATACAATTAACACGTATTGATAACCGATCTTTGTCCTAATTACCTTTCATGTCAATAAAATGTGGTATTTAAGTGTTGTTGTGGAACGGGACCCAAAATTCGTAATAATATAATTAGTAGAACGCGAATCTAGATAGGATCGGTAAACATAGTTTTTTCTTCCCCCACTAGAATCCCACGGACGGCAGAGGGAGAGGCCTTGGAAGCCTCGCTGGCCGAACTGCTGGCGTGGGTGGACGACGACGACGTCCTATTCCCAGCTGCCTATGGGGGTACAGACGCGCTCCGCGACTTGTTTGGGCCCGATCAGCTGCCCCTACATGTCAACAGTACCCCCATAGGCGACGGAGATGACGCCGACACTCCGCCACCGCCGCCGTCTGACGACAACATGTTTGACCTCTCGCCCATTATACTAAGTCCGGTCCAAAGGAGCGTGACGTCGACACCGTCGGAGCCTGACTTCTACTGCGCGCAGATAATCCCTGACACGTGAGTTTAATACGAGCCAATCATTACTATCGACGTATAGGATATTATGCATGAACATTATTTTATAATATATGCATACGCGTATAACATAGTGCAAGTGTTACTGGGGGAATCCAAGATGCATTAATTTATCACACGTTCAGCATTAATTGTCTATTCACTTCTAGAATGGTGGTTATTATTTAAATAAGGAAAAGTGTAGGTAAATAGAGATTATAATGTTTGTTTAGGCCGGAGATCATCTACCGCCCCGAGTTGGGGCCGGCGCGACGATTGAGCTTCGCGTCCGACGACGAAGAAGACGTGCAAACTCCTCCTCGGTTAGTTATAATTTTTATATATCATAAAATGTGTTATATATTTTAATAAATGTACATATCTGATGTAGCAACTACAATGGCGTTACAAGTAATTCTCTGTCGTGTTACAGCGTCGAGACGAGTTGTCCCGACCCCCGCCGACCGCACAAGTTCAGACCTGCTTGGGGTGAAATGTTGGAGCGTCGTAAGCGCGCCGCGACGACTCCTCTATCTCCTCCCAACCAACGCCGCCGCCGCACCGCATCACCTGAAATCGTCGACCTTGTTACTCCACCCCGCACGCCGTACGAGGTGGTGTGGTCGCCTATTAGTGAGGGCTTTCTAAATGCTATACAATGCGCGGAAGCGGCCATGGAAGCCGACGGGTACTCGTCACCGCCCGCACACGCCGGGGAGTTAGAGGTTCGCGCTGCGTGGGAATCGAACCCGGTTCCGTCCGTCACGCAGTACGAGCCTTTCCCTGGTACATGCGGGCCGTGCAACGGTGTTTGTGTGCGATATACAACCGATCCTACAACTAGTACTTACTTCGGCGTCGCCTCGGCGTCTGAGTTGCAATATTTACCAAATAGCTTTGTAGATGGCGGTGAAGACTACTTAATAGAATACGAAAACGCGCTTGTACAGTGTTATGAAAGTATGGCGCTCGATATCTCACCGATAGAAGACGCGCCTACTCTCAGCGTTCAGGGTGGAGTGATGAGAGGCGGCGGTGTAAAGAGAAAGGTGTCCTCCCCCACCCCCACCGACGCCGACGCCACTGCCGACGACACTGCCGACGCCGCCGCCGATGCCACAGCGCCCCGTCGGAAAAAGCAACGCCCGCCACCGCAGATGTCGTGTATCGAGCCCGCTGCAGTACGGTGAGTGTTTGAATTATTATTTAAAGACTAAGAATTAAGACTAATTATTATTTTGTAAAACTAACGTTTTCAAATATTTTTTATTCAGACTCTACTCACAATACTGCAAACTGCGTGAATATAATAATTGCAATTCGTAGTATATACAACTGATAATAAAAACAAGACAAATAAAAAAATAAAAAAAAAAAAAAATAAATAAAAATACAGCTGTAGTACGGTAAACAGGTGTGCGTGCATTACAATAATAATACTGATTATTTTTTTTTTTTTCACAGTTTGGCACGGTGTCGCAGACAATGCACAGACAGGTGCTCCAGGTGTTGTGACTGCAAAACGTGTTGCCAGGGGTGCGTTGACTGCGTCGAGCGTGGCGGGTGTGGTGACGACGACGACGACGACGAGACCTACGTCCCCCCCTGCCCGAGATGGCGCAACCCAACTCGCGAGCCGTCGAGAGACAGAGATGGGCCCGACGACGCAGGGCCGAGCGCCGCACCGGGTACCGGAGGTGGAGGCGCCGCGTCGGGTACCGGAGGCGGAGGCACCGCGCCGGGTACCGGAGGCACCGCGCCGGGCACTGGAGGCACCGCGCCGGGCACTGGAGGCGGAGGTGGAGGTGGCGCCGGCACGTCAATGTATGGTGGCGGGGGCGGAGGTGGGAGCGGCTTCACCATCATTGAAAGGGGGGACAGGTATTATAAACGTTTCAAAACTTTATACAAGGACATTGTGTTCAGAATTCACGAAGTTCCGGACAATGTCCACCCTCGAACTTGGTACGCCGGCGTATTTGACCGGCTCGTAGAGTATGTATCTGAGAATACGCCGGCACACCACAGGGTGGGCTTAGAAATTACAAGTATTGCCTGTCCAGAAATGCCTATAGGACTAACGTATCGCCGAGTTGATCAATTGTCCGGGGAAGTTATACTTAACAACGTGTTCCTCGTGGCTCAGAGCAATGTTGACTTTCTTGCCAGCGGACCTCTGACGGCGAGATTTGGTTACACGCGTATTCCAAGTGGAAATGGACGAGTGACCAAATCTTGGGCAGATTATGTTAAACGATCTCGTTCTTTGGTTAGTATAGACAACAGGGACACTCTTTGCCTCGCGAGGGCCATTGTTATTTCTAAAGCTCGCGCAGACGGAAACAAGGAACTATTTGATGCGCTTATAAGTAGACCCAACACTCTCCAAAAAGACAACGCTGTGCGTCTGTGTGAGGATGCTGGCGTTGACTTATCTAATGGAGGTATGCTTGAGCACATCAGAAAATTCCAACGTCACCTCACCGATTATACCATCACTGTGTTCACAGAGCGCAATGGCAGTGATGCTATGTTCAAGGGCGTGCCGAGCACATTAGAAAACGCGCGTAAAAACATAGACTTGATTTTTCAAGAGGGCCATTACACCCCAATCACAAACGTAGCTCGTGCTTTTGGGTACCCATTTTACTGCCGACCATGTATGAAAGGGTATCACGTACAAATATCGCATAGATGTCCTGATGTATGCGGTAAATGTTGGGGTGTTGGTTGTCGTGAACCAAAAGACAAACAAGGTCCGTTTAAAGTAATTAAATGCGCAGATTGCAGCGTGCAATTTAAAACTGACGATTGTTTTAGTAATCATTTGAAAACAATCTTTTCGAGAAACACAAAGTCCATTTGTGACATCCAAAAAATTTGCCGCGATTGCAACGCACCTTACAGAATTCACGGGTTAAAAAATAATCACAAATGTGATGTGAAATTCTGTAGGACTTGCGCAAAAAATGTTCCAATTTCGAAAAATGTACGGCATCAATGTTACATGCCGACATCTAAAACTCCAAAAACAGAATCAAATATTCTCTTTATATTTTTCGATCTCGAGTGCACGCAAACAAAAAGTTTAAATGGTAGGGTAGATTGTAAAGAACACGTACCCAACCTGTGCATTACCCAGCAAGCGTGCAAGGCGTGCTTTGACGTTGAAGCAGGACTCTGCTTTCAATGCGGGATTAGACAGCGTGAATTCAGCGGTGAGAATACTATTGCTGACTTTATCGAATTTGTCACCCTAAAGCGCACCGGTTTTAAAAAAGTTGTCATCATCGCCCACAATTTCAAAGGGTATGACGGACAATTTATCCTCAGATACATGGTTGAGGTAAAACAATGGATGCCGTCGCTAATTATGAGGCAAAGGAGTATATTGTCTATACAAATCGAAGACTACCATTTTATTGACTCCCTAAATTTTTTACAAATGGGATTAGCAAAACTGCCCAGTGCGTTAGGCTTAACAGTTAAAGAGAAAGGTTACTTTCCCCACTTTTTTAATAAAGAAGAAAATTTTGATTATGTAGGGGCTATGCCCGACGTGAGCTATTACGCCCCCGAAACAATGTCAGTCAGTGAGAGGGCCAAGTTCATGTTGTGGCACCAAGAGGAATGCGCCAGGCACCGTGTTGAAGGAACATTTTTTGATTTCAAACAAGAAATTAGAAAATATTGCTCCAACGACGTCACGATTTTAAGACAAGCTTGTCTTAAATTTAGAAAGGATTTCATTGAAGCTAACGGCGTAGACCCCTTTGGCGAGTGCATTACAATCGCGAGCGCATGCATGTTGACTTTTAGACGGAAATACCTCGAGGAAGATACTATTGGTGTGATCCCTCCTGGTGGATATCGTATGTCGGACAAACAGTCACACGCTGCGGTGATGTGGCTCGAGTGGGAGGCGCATCAACGCGGCGTGGCAATCGCTCACGCTTATAATGGTCGCGAAGTCGTTGTTCATGGAAAGCGAGTAGATGGGCATTACGTAGACGAAACAGGCGTGGATGTAATACTCGAATTCAATGGGTGTTTTTTCCACGGATGTTTAGTTTGCTTCCCAAACCAGGATGACCGTATCTACTCACACTCCGATGAAACAATGGGCCAAAGGTATTACAACACTCTCTCAAAGCGATCCTATCTAGAACGTAAAGGCTGCCGAGTTATCAGCATGTGGGGGTGCGAGTTTGAAGAGTTAAAGAGGAACACGCCAGAGCTCGTCAACTTTTTAAAAACGCACCACCTTGCAAATGAAGCACCTTTATGTTTACGCGGCGGATTTCATGGCGGCCGGACAAACTGCATACGTCTTTATTGTAAAGTCAATAATGATGTTGGCGAAGTTATACGGTATTTAGACGTGTGCAGTTTGTACCCTTGGTGCAATAAATATGGAAAGTATCCAGTCGGACATCCAATACTCTATATAGGGTTCAAGTGTGCCGAACTCATTGGATACGGTCCTGCATATGACTTGTACGGCGTTGAAGGGTTTGTAAAGTGTACTGTCCTCCCACCTCAGACGCTCTTTCACCCACTGCTACCGACGAAAATGAACAAAAAGCTTATGTTTGTTCTTTGTCGTCGCTGTGCGGAGGAGGCGTCTCAGGTAGAATGCATGCACCTACCCCATGAGCGCGAACTTACCGGTGTTTGGACTGCGGACGAGTTGCGCAAGGCTGTGGAGTTGGGATATCGCGTTACACGTGTGTACGAGATATACCAGTACAAAGTCGTGCAGTACGATCCGCTAACCAAAAGCGGTGGGGTTTACGCTCAATACATAAATGCATTTTTGAAAATAAAGCAAGAGGCTAGTGGCTGGCCTTCTTGGTGTAAGACAGATCAACTTAAAGATGAATATTTAAAGCAATTTTTTGAGCGCGAGGGTGTAGCCTTAAACAAAGACAACATACGCGTTAATAAGAATTTACGCGCAGTGGGGAAGAACTGTCTAAATTATCTATGGGGACGTATGGGTATGAGTGAGAATCTGACTCGTACGGAACTCGTGTCCACCTACAACCAACTTGCAAACATGCTAACAAGTCCAACTATCAAGGTTCATTCATGTATACCGGTCAGTGAAAACCTCATGTACGTCGCGTACGAAAGTCGCGAAGAGTGTTTGAAACCCTCGCCAAACACCAGCGTGGCACATGCAGCTTTCACCACTTCACACGCTCGCTTGAAACTCTATTCATACTTAGAAGCGTTGGGTCGAAGAGTGCTTTATTTTGACACTGATAGCGTCATCTTCACCCAACTACCAGGCGAGTGGTGTCCTCCAACAGGTGATTACCTAGGAGAAATGACCGATGAAATGACAGAGTATGGAGAGGGTGCATACATTGACACGTTTGTTAGTGGTGGCCCCAAATCGTATGCCCTCAGCATACGTAAACCCGATGGTGGTAATACATACATCTGTAAATGTAAAGGGCTCACAGCAAATTTCGGAAACAGGGAGCAACTAAATTTTGATGTATTAAAGTCTATGGTTGTGAATAATGCCCCTCCAAACATAATTGAATATCCTAATAAAATATTCAGGACAGGCTTCTGCCAAGTTGCTAGTAGAGCAGAGAGCAAAGTCTATCGTACCAACGTCACCAAACGCAGACGCGTAGGTGATTTTGACACTGTCCCATTTGGATACAAAGAATAGGCCTTTCAACTTCACTCTCAAACTCAAAGCTCGTTATAGACGGGCGATAATGAACTTTGGGCGTGAGAGCAACAAATAGGCAATACTGTCGCAAATATAACTGAACACAATGTCGACCTCTCCCCCCTATCACGGTGAACGCTATGACCGATCAAATTGTATAATATTGTAAAATATTGTTTTGTATTGTAAATATATGTTTTAGTTTAAAATAAGTGAGTACACATTAAGATTAATTATGTAAGCGATATCTAAGTCGCAATATAAAAATTAATGTCTACTTAAATGTTCATGTCAAATAAAATATTGTTTTGTATTGTAAATATATGTTTTAGTTTAAAATAAATGAGTACACATTAAGATTAATTATGTAAGCGATATCTAAGTCGCAATATAAAAATTAATGTCTACATAAATGTTCATATCAAATAAAATATTGTTTTGTATTGTAAATATATGTTTTAGTTTAAAATAAATGAGTACACATTAAGATTAATTATGTAAGCGATATCTAAGTCACAATATAAAAATTAATGTCTACTTAAATGTTCATATCAAATTGTTTAATTATAATTACATTTTAGCTAGAAAATAAAAAGTCTACGTGTTATTTGTACCCACTTCTTGTATTGCAAATAATAAAATATACTGCAAAATGCCTACGAGTTACTTTGAACCCACTCCTAAGGTCTCACTGCACATACTTAAAGAGGGATTCTTTTGATATATATGTATGTGACCTATGTTTATATTATATTTATGGTGTGAGTGATATAAAAAATGTTAAATAAATACATTTAGCTAGAAAAGCCTACATGTTATTTGTGCCCACTTCTAAATCATTCATCATCCTATCATCTATTGCAAATAATACGACAAACGCCTGCGTGTTATCTGCACCTACTCCTATAAGGTCCCACAGCACATACTAAAAGGTTTATTTTGAAAAAAAAAAAATGAAAATACGGGACAGTCCATTTCTTAAAATATTATAAGAAGTGCCATTACTATCTCCGAACAAAACCAAAAAAAATGTGGTGACAAATTAAGGATAGGGGGAAAAGAACAAGACAATATTCAAATCATTTTATTTTATTCTTCTACGTTTTTAAATTCACATTTATATCAAACTAATTCCAAAACATTTGAAAACTAAAAATACACTTGATATAATATCCACACAATATTATTTTTTATTCTATTCTACGTTTTTAATTCACATTTTTATCAAACTTAATTCCAAAACATTTAAGAGAAACATAGGAATATTAACTTAAAAATATCATGTAATGCACTTGATAAAATAATCACACAATATTATTGTTATTTCTTTTTTAATTCACATTTATATCATAAATGAAACATATTTTTACCAAAATAAAATTCCAAAACATAGGAATATTAACTTAAAAATAACACGTAATACACTTGATAAAATAACCACACAATATTATTATTATTATTATTTTTATTCTTCCGCGTTTTAAATTCACATTAATATCATGAATAAAATTCCAAAACGTTTAAAAGAAACATAGGAATATTAACTTAAAAATATCATGTAATACACTTGGTATAATAACCACACAATATTTAATATAAGGAGAACTTTAGTGACAACTTCAACCAAGTGTTTGAATCTAGTATTTACGAAATTTCTTGCTTTCACCACCAGGCGTGTAAGCACAATTTTCGTCGTCCTCACAGTAATCTTCCAACACATTTGTTTTATCAAGTTCCGGTAAACAATACTGAGACTGAGACGCAATCCACATTCGTGCAATGTCCTTTACAATATAGTCATTTCCCACACACGCCATTTCCAAAAGAAATCTTTTTATATTAAAACCTCGTTCCATGTTTTCGAAGTAACGACTATCATTGGAGTCATATGTGAACACCGCACTGATTGCCATTTGGGCCCGATTGCCAATGTTCTCTTCCTGAAGTTGTGGTAGTTTAACACATCGTTGTTTCAAGCCTACCATCGCTTCACGTAGTTTGCAATGGTAGAAGTTCTGTATCGCGGGGGCCCACTGCGAACGCTCCTTAATGGCCGTGTTAACACAACAAAACACTTCTTTTAACCCGATCCACGATTGAGGACCTAAGTACACACGCCTTGTTTTACCTCCAACGTCGATCTTCTCTTCGAGAACGAGTGACATTGTACCGCGAAATGCAGTTCGAATAAGCGTTATCCTGGCACTGAGATTGAACACCTCGTCAGGATCCGAAATGTTCCATATACAGAAGAATTGGTTGTTGTGGTCTATTTCTTCGGTGAACTTTTCCCACTCCAACGGTGTAAGAGTCACACCTATTTCGCCACTCTTAGAAATGGTCACGCACAGTTCTAAATGTTTTTCACTTGCGTACCCGATTGATATTTGTTTCGTACGGCTCGCGTTCACGAAATAAGTAACGTCCAACACGTTTGAGAACAGTCGGGGACGCCAAGAATCCTCGATTGCGCGGCTGGATCGCGGAGTGTCGACCAAATTAGACATGATGATGATGACTCGGTTTAGCAGGTATATCTCGATGCACTCACACTTCCGGACAACTGTCGGATGTTGCGCCACGCGCCTTTTTATGGGAGTCGACAGGCTCCTCCCACATCCCGGCACGCTTACGGCTGGAGGGGAGAAGGGGTAGCACGGCTAGATGCGTGGGAGACACTTTTGACCGCTGCAATACTTTCCTCTGTTTGTTTGAAAATTATTAGATCCGAATATTCTGGTAAACTGTTGCTTTACGAACCTGTCATTAGCGCTCGAGTCTTTTAAACCTTTAAAATGGTAAAGGAAGTCTTGAAGTTGAAGACCGCGAGCTCTGTGCGCGAGGTAGAGCACGCAGTATTCTCCACAAACGTCAGAATCAAACCCTTGTAGCGGCGTGGTATTGTAAGTCCAACTGCTACATCGCCGTTCAAGAAATTCATAATGCGCACAGACAATTGGAGGTAAACCGTAACTATCAAAAAATTCTCCCCGCCCTGTCGAGTCAATAAAAACTGCAACCCAATGCGATCCGGGTTTACTTCGAGGGTCGGTATTGATCACTAATGCTGCCGGTTTTTGCACAACATTTGGTAGTCCATCTGATGCAAACGTCCCTCGAAACAAGTGCACTGCATATTTGTCTCGCAACAAAGCTTCTTCTATATCGACAGAATACATACTTTAAACTCGCGTATTCACCCTTTGAAGGTTGTGGAACGTTTAACTTTAGTCCGACGAGTTGAACTTATTAATGGATGCCGCACACGTCAACCCCCAGGCCCCGATCTTGCAGGGTAATTAGCGGACAGCACGGGCTCAGACGAGCGTGCTCTGTGTGCGGTGAATTGGTGACACGCCACTTGTGAATTGCTAGAGCGCAAAAAGCGCAGCGTACGTACTCCTCGTACTTTGAGTAGTAAAGTCCAGCGTCCACCAGTTCACGCGGGTTGAGATGTGGCATATCAAACGTAACAAATGTCTTTAACCGTGCCTCTCGTAGCGTGAGGTCGGTCACGTCGCGGTTTCGGACACACCACTGAGACAGGCGTAGCGCGTTTCTGATTGCGCACGGACGAGTACCATCAGTGTGATTTGACGTTAGACAGGCACCCTCAAATTCTAATTCTTTTAGTTCTTTTAAAGCCGGACACCCCATTGTTTCTAAGTCGATAACCCCCCGTTTTAATATTTTCATGAGGAAAGCAGCTTTCTCACGACCCTTAGTGAATAGAATTTGAAATTGCTCTGTGTAGCACTCCAAAGTTTTATTTAAATCTTCGTATTCAACGTCGCCTTCGTCCCACTGTAGCCCGTGATAAGCCGCCGACAGCCAGTGGTTAACTTTCTTCTTGCTAGCGTCAAGTACCACTTCACTGTACGGCGGCTTAATAACCCAAAGTTGTTGACAAATCGAAAAATTGTCCACTACCGCCAACTCTTTCACAATGAACTCGTTTGCGTTGTCGTAAAAACCCTGAAACTCAACTACCGCACTTTTCTTCATGGTGGCGCCGGCCGGGATAGTCGACCGGTACGCGGAGAACAACTGAATGTCACCATGATTCTTCATCTTTTTATAGGAGCGCGTCCCTTAGTTGCTGTAGTCCACCACCACGTTGCGCGCGTGGTCGATTTCAATCATGCTATCAAATTCGGCATACAACACACAGTTTATTGGTTCACTTAAAGCAGCTGCAAAACGTACTTCAAGGCGCAAATTGCCATTTTGTTGCGGACTCCAGTGACTCATATGAGCAGCCTGATCGGGTGAAAGGTCAAACGCCATTAACGTATACCCGTTTGGATAGTCTCCGCGGGAAATATAATTTCCTTCGTCTTGATGGTGTATACCCGTGCCTGAAAAGAGAGTGTGGTACTCGCGAGCATACAGACCTGCAGTGAAATCAGGCTGTAGCGGCTTTGAAGGTATTTGATTACCGTCAACATAGAGACACAGAAAATTGATGCCGTAATTCTTAAAATTGAATGGGTTTTTCTTCAAGTCTCCATTAAATGCAACGTTTGAGACAAATCCGACAATGACTCTCTTAGGCAGCTGTCCAAGATAAATATTATCAATGCTCTTGCTCTGTAGATCTTTAGCTATGGTGAATGATTTTACATCCACGCGCGCAATGGGATACTTTGCAGCAGCTTTCATAAGTGCACGTTCATGTCCAAGAAGAACTGAGGGTGATATGCGTACTTTGCGCACAACCAAGGTGGCGTCCTGAATTAGCGTCTTCAAATGATCTTCCACTTGAGACATAAGGTGGAATGTTTCCCGCGTTCGGATGAGTTTAACTTTCAATTCAACACCGCTTAATAAATATCGGGGTTGGTTAAAGAGGTCACAATGTAGATTGCCAATTAAATCAACCATTTTACTGCTAGCTGTGTACGTCATTCGCTTGTTAAGTCCGTCATTGTCTGCAAAATCGTCCATCTTACCAGCCGTGTCCTTGTAATACAAAGCGTTTGTCAGGTGGGTTGATTTTGCGGCCTCGTCATAGTTGAGGAGTGTTTCTAAATACGCTCTATACGCATACGCATTTGAGGGAGGTGAAATGAGTTTCTGATTTAAATAAATGTCCACTTGCTGGATCAATGAGTGTAAATAGTAATTTACAGGCCCCGTTTTTGCGCCTTCAGGTAAATTGGTTTTATCCGATTTTACAGTTTTAACATTAAGTATAAGCATGGTGCGCGCAAGGTCGATATACTCATCGCCATGTCCAGAAACGACGAACTCTATCGCACCGTCATCACTAAGAGGCGCAATCGGCTTAACATGCACCTCGTGACCACCTAAAGTACTCATTTGCACTACCGGACCTGCAAACACGTCCAGCTCTGATTTGGTGCACTCGCACGAGTTGGAATAGAGAAACGCCATTATTAGGAAAATATATCGACAACTTGATTCTTAACAACTCTCTTCTTCTTCTTCTTTTTCAGTAAAGACGTCTTTCTTCGCCGAGTAACTATCGCAGAATGAGTCATACGAGCTTTTTTCGTACGTTTAAGACCTGAACCGGCAAGCAGCTTAATTTTATCTTCAGCTTTTCGTTTTAAGCTCCCACCAGCCTCGGCCACACGCTCTTTGAAAGCTTGCTTAAAAGGTCTATTTTGAGCGACATCACCAAGAAGGCTCACTCCCGTATTTAGCGCCTGCCGTCCTATAGCGCGCGCGCCACTTCTAATCAACGGCATGACAGATCTAAAAAGCCCTCCTAGAAATGAGCCAATACCATGCCCTTTTTGAAAGCTAGACCCTCTGAAAACGTTTATTCCATTTCCCGCCTGTTCCACGTAGTACTTGACATACGGATCGTCTGAATACTTCGTCATACTTAGGTTTCCTTGATGCGCCGAAAGTCTAACAGCACGGACGAGGTTCCATGAGCAAATGGTATAACGGTACCGGTACCGTCTCTTAAATCTATTCCAATTGTACTGAATTCACGTTTTTGAACTGGAACGTATATAGGAGCGTTAAAAATTTGTGTACATTCACGCCCGAAAGAGTAATCGCCTGTTTTTGAGTTAATAATTCTGAGCAGGGGGGCGGTTGTGTCGCCCACTAATTGATCTTCAATAATGTCACAGTAACAGTAAATTAGCTGCGGAAACCCTCTATTCACGTCCCCAGGTTGCATGGATTGCACATTATTAAGAAGATTGCTACCAGGTTGTAGTCCGAATTGATCTGCCAGAGATGTAGATACTTTTATTTTATCTATATCAGATTTAATAGCTTTAGCAAACGTTCTGTTACTACCGCCCATATCTACCATTTGACCCGCCCCGCCATCTGGACCGTATCCAGCTAGGACTCTATTAACAACCTCATAAAAATATTTGCTTTCGGGATAGTAGTTTGGAGGTACATCTATCACTTTTTTCTCTCCATCTGTTGAGAAAATTTTGATATGATTTTCTCCAGGACGTACGTTGTAAAACGTGTGAGGAAAGTGAATTTCAACTAAGGCTACCTCCCACCGCCCGTGGAGAGTGACACGGCGAAGAAGCTGAGTGGTATACCTGGCCGTCGTGTTCTTTGGATAATATTCCATTGAGCTATTACTGGGCAACGTGATATAAAATTGATCCATTTCTAAACAAGCGAGCGTAATTCGGAGGCTGAAATCCACGAATTGTAACTATCTGGATAACCACGCCACTTGACTTTCACTTCGCGTCTGGTACCACTGCCCCTTGACTCCAATATTTTATCAATTTTGAAGAGTGTACTTTTTCCTACGCGTACTCGTTGTAGTTCGCGTTCATAAAAAGTACCTTCGATTGCTTCACCATTCCAGTCGGTAATTGCGTACACTATGGGGCGTCGGTGAATCACTTTTGCTATACGAAACATTTCCTCAGACCACCCTGACTCATAACCCTTTAGGAAAATCATTTTCTCTCGAGTTATACGCACGATATCTCCTATGGTGAACTTAGGCTTAATGCTGTGTGATATTTTCGAGCGTTTGTAAAGATTGTTCCAAACTTGTAGAACATTAGAAGCGTTTACTTGCGTTGGCGCCATGCCGATAGAACGGTGAAACGAACTGTTGTACCCTTGCATCAGTAATGGCAAGTACTCTAGATAACGGTAAGTGGATTTGGAAGTAAAGAGTCGCCACATCTTTGTTTTAAGTGTACGGTTTAACCTCTCTACTATGCTCGCCTTGACGTCGGGGTTATTGGAATGATAAAATACAATATTATTAGATTTTAAAAACTTTTGAAATGATTTATTTAGAAATTCCCCTCCTTTATCCGTTTCTAGGTGAACCGGTTTACGTTTACTTTCTTGTAATATACTTTCAAACGCTTTACTAACGTCTGCACCAGTTTTGTTACGTAGGGGGCGGGCCCATGCGTGTTTACTAAATACATCTATCACCGTTAAAAGATAGTTATACCCGTCATTATATTTTTTCAAACTTTGCATATCATTCAAGTCTGCCTGCCACAAGTCGTCCACATTGTCTACATAATACTTATTTCTTATGAAGTGTTTTTGTACTGGTTTATGAAGTGTATAGGCGTCTTGCGCTTGAAGCCATTGAATCACCTCGTCTTTTGACACTTTCTTATTTACTGCTTCCCATAGTTTTTCCGCCGTTGAAAAACTTGCGGGGTGACTTGGGTCGTAATAAATTTTTGAAAGCTTTTTTCTATTTGTCACTTTCATTTTGTATAAGAGAATTTGTACGGTACCCAACGTAGTACACGTGATGACTTGGGCGTCCCCACTTTAGGTGTCTTCGGTATACGGACGGGAGTCACAGCTTTCACTGGCGATGTGCTCACCCCGCGACGGCCGACATTAATGGCCACCTTCCTACGTGTATTGCCTATAAACTCGCGAGGAATATTTAAATTGGACAATACCTGCCCAAACTCGCGCCAACCAATTGGACTCGTGGTTTTTCGATCTCTGACTACATCTCCCACAAGATCTGTAATTGAAGACCCTTGCAGTTTTATACCGTGAATTGATACCGAGCCTAGATCGTCCCACGTTATCACATTGTCCCCTGCAGATTTCAACGCGTCATACAGCAATTCAGCTTTGCGTTTCAGCGAAGTCGGGATGGCGTCAAGAGTTCGAACTTTCATAACGTCGATACTCGACGCGTGAATGTCTTTATCATCGTCGTCGCGAATATTTATTGCTTGCATTTTTAATGGAAGTCGAGATTCGTTGGCAAAGTGTAAGAACCGCTGAAGTACCTGCTTGTACAAACCCCATTTTTCATTGTCTGTAATGTTTTTCATGTTTAAGATGTGTGTCATCTCATTATCTAATGGCGCGAGTTGACCCGGCCCATCAGCGCGTGCTTGCATACCTTCTTTAAGCCGGACCATTTCTTCGGGCGAAACTACAACCATTTTCTTTGCATACTCCATTATTTATCTAAAAAGGCTGCTCAATACACCTCCTAACAGGGGTAATAATAAAGGTATAATCGCACCACCCTTCTGTACTAGTACACGTTTTTTAATCTTCCAGTTTTCACCCCTACGAGCCAACTTCCTCAAGATCTTCTTATGACGCGATAGTCTAGACTTCTGTTTGGAATTTAGTTTCACATTGCCTTTTAAAGTGTTGTCGGCGATCTCGCAAACTGCCTTAATTACTCCTACGTCGGCGGCCTTAAGCATCGACTTCCTCATACACGGGCGTGCACGAGAAAGTGCTCGCAGTACATCCGCGTGACTCGTTATTGTAGGAGACATAGCGACAAACTGAAGATTGTAGTAATCAAATGTACTCTTTTATATTCGTTTACGAATGCCACCTCTGTCTACAGGCGTGAATATTGTCGAGTGCAATCCGTCACTAGGAAATATTTTAGTACGAAAACGTAGCAAGTCAGGAGTAGCTTGCTTAAAATCAAATAGTAAGTAACCGTGTGGTTCAGAAGTAGCTTGTTTGTAAGCGTGATATACAAAATTCTGGTTATCAGGACAAACCTGCCGCGCAAAGGCTGTTATTTGAGCGCGATCTCGCGGGTTTTTAAAAAGTACTACATAATGTGCATTTAAGCTTACGTCACGACTACCTTTACCTTGGTGGAATAGATTTTGTGAAATAAATATAACAGATAGATTTCTGTGATGACACCCCTTAGAAAATAAATCAACTAACGACCCCATCCGTTCCATCATATCGTCTATGATAATAAGTACTGGACCTGTCTCGTGCGTGAAATTATCAACCTCCGGCAAACCTTCATGAAACCTTACCGGCACACAACACGTCATATCTGCATGTATAGACTGTTTTTCAGAAAAACACCACACTATCTCTTTAAAAGATACATCTACCATTTGATCGATGTGCTTGAGAAAATTTCGCACGAAAAAGGTTTTACCCGACTGGCTGGGCCCTGCAATCAGGGATGAGAAAGGATGGTGCCAAGGCAACACCATGATTGTAACTGTACCTACAGGCTATGAAGGTATTTGTTTTTATACGCACCGTTTATTAAAAATAACAATGCGTCGATACAAATGTAAAAATATGTTTTATATTGCTGTTGAAATATAAATTAATAACATTATAATAATACCAACGTTATTATTATGATAATTATTAATTTCTTTTGTTGTCAACACCGGCCATGACTGATATTAGTAAGAAAGCCCCATCACTACGTCAAAGTTTCAGTCAACGATGGGGATTTTTTTTTTTTTTACTTGGGGGAAAAAAAAAAAAAGTGCACAAAGCTTTGGCCAGGAGTAACTCGTGCACCGAAAAAAAAAACCCCTTTCAGCAGTCAGTACTACTCTTCCGCCTGTATCTCTGACGGCTCTTCTGTTGGCGTTACCGGCCGCAGCCCCAAACGCGCGCAAATATAATTACGTGCAATCTGTGCCACCGGTACACCTCCCTCCGCGGCCATCTCGGCCTGCATATAACTTTCCCTTAACAGGGTAGTTAAATCCCTCGATAGCCTTTCTAACGCGCCTATCGTCTCCTCCGACAGGTCTTCTCTTCCTCGTCCCATTTCCTCCTCCTCCTCCTCACCCTCTTCTCTCTCCATGTCGTCGTCCCCATTGTACTCACTCCCTTCCAACCAGCGTCGGACGTCGAATCCCTCTTCACGTTGAGAGGGTGTTGGCGAATTCACTTCCTATAAACACATATAATGTAATTAACGCAACCAATAATTAGCGTTACTAAATTACTTGCTGGGTTATACTCACGTCCGACGGTCCCCAACGCACGGTTGAATCCGAGCTCGTACTCGCTGTTTCACTCGCGTGCTGTAAACGCGATAATGATTATAATAAAGCGATAAAGGAAAGTACCTCATTGAAAATAATAGTTTTTGTTATACTCACATTCCCTCCCTCCCAACGTACAGTTGACAACGAACTGATACTCCGTGTATCGCTCATGATGAAATGATTTTCTTGAATAGCTGTTAGGCACTTTGAGGAAGCCTGGTCACAACACATAAATGCCGCCACCCCCACCGCCTGCAGTGTATTACGATCCCTTCGTGTTATGCGGGAGACGACTCCTGTTTCCCACGCATCGGCATTTTTTGTCTTGAGACCCCGTCAAGTCAAAAGTACACACACTAATGGACCCCATTAAAAATCTTAAACGCAACACCCCATCTTCCCACGCACCCTACGATAATTAACGCAGACATTCACACACAAAAAATCCTTTTACGTCCCTTAAAATATTAAATGCATCATCCCCCACCCCCATTTCCCACGCACCCTCCGATAATGGATGCAGGTGTTCACACAAGTGCACGTGCACGCACATGTCACTGTCAGACACTGGCGCCAGAACTAATTAGTGGTAGTCTAGGCAGACGACAACATACCTACTTACGTCATTGTATAAGTTATACCAACGTTTCAATTTGAGTCAGGGCATCAATCAACTGAGGTTTTCATCAATGATGTAATTGTCAACGATTTAACCGGTGCCACATTCAATCTAAAGTAACGACATTACTTTCCTTAGCAGCAAAGAACTAGCCCGGAAACAACTGATTACGACGCTTTTCAGTTATATAAATTAGAGAGATTCATATTTCCACTTTTATGTGCAGGGTTTGAGTCAAAAAAATTAGTACTAAACTCTACAAACACTTTCCTTATACATTTTCCAGCATCTGTTGTAAAAACACACCTTGACTTTAATTAAAACATTCGTTCATATATCTACGATATTCACAAACCATGTAGGCTAAAGAGGGTATGGGCATGCCCATAACCCTACACTGGCCATCCTGTCCTGCCATGGTACGGAAAAAAACGTTAAAATTATTTAATTAATTTTAACCCATGATTTTGTTCAAAGCTTGTACACAACTCTGAAGGCCACTCGTTATTACACATTGCATGAAAATAATTTCGCAAAATAATTAATATAAACACATTAAGCGGATCTAGTTGGGGATAAGTGTGTTTCCATAAAGGGGATTCGAAGAACATTTTCAATAAAATTAAATAGTTAACTATGTTGAAAAATTCACTCTAGGCATCTGTAACATTAAATGTGTAATGAAACAGACAATAAAGAACGCAGCTTTAGACCACACGCACAACCAACTCGATTAAATATTGAGTAGAATAATTTCGTGGTAAAATATATTTACGCGTAGACAAAATAGAAGATTCTTTGTACTAACAACAAAGTTAACTTCTGGATCGTTCTTCAACTGAAACATCATGACTCCTATTACGTTTTTACTCATATTAATAGTTAAGTGTGCATTCTCTCAACTGGACTTATCAATACAAGAATACGTGGGTATCATTGTGGACGCTCGTCGCTTCTACCGTGAGAATAACTGCGTATTCCTGATCACCTCGAGTGAAGTAGGCCTGGCCAATCACAGGACGTTGGCGGAGATTGTGAAGCTACTCTCCCATCATGGCGTCGCGGGGGTCAATGTGAATGTGGCCATGCTGCATCGAACAGATCTCATGTGCACTGGTAGTCGCCCACTCAACGTTATCTTGACCAGCGACCGGGCAACACGCGGCGCTCTGGCTTCACTGGGCAAGGTGAGATATTAGATGACACTGGTAGTCGCCCACTCAACGTTATCTTGACCAGCGACCGGGCAACACGCGGCGCTCTGGCTTCACTGGGCAAGGTGAGATATTAGATGACACTGGTAGTCGCCCACTCAACGTTATCTTGACCAGCGACCGGGCAACACGCGGCGCTCTGGCTTCACTGGGCAAGGTGAGATATTAGATGACACTGGTAGTCGCCCACTCAACGTTATCTTGACCAGCGACCGGGCAACACGCGGCGCTCTGGCTTCACTGGGCAAGGTGAGATATTAGATGACACTGGTAGTCGCCCACTCAACGTTATCTTGACCAGCGACCGGGCAACACGCGGCGCTCTGGCTTCACTGGGCAAGGTGAGATATTAGATGACACTGGTAGTCGCCCACTCAACGTTATCTTGACCAGCGACCGGGCAACACGCGGCGCTCTGGCTTCACTGGGCAAGGTGAGATATTAGATGACACTGGTAGTCGCCCACTCAACGTTATCTTGACCAGCGACCGGGCAACACGCGGCGCTCTGGCTTCACTGGGCAAGGTGAGATATTAGATGACACTGGTAGTCGCCCACTCAACGTTATCTTGACCAGCGACCGGGCAACACGCGGCGCTCTGGCTTCACTGGGCAAGGTGAGATATTAGATGACACTGGTAGTCGCCCACTCAACGTTATCTTGACCAGCGACCGGGCAACACGCGGCGCTCTGGCTTCACTGGGCAAGGTGAGATATTAGATGACACTGGTAGTCGCCCACTCAACGTTATCTTGACCAGCGACCGGGCAACACGCGGCGCTCTGGCTTCACTGGGCAAGGTGAGATATTAGGTGACACTGGTAGTCGCCCACTCAACGTTATCTTGACCAGCGACCGGGCAACACGCGGCGCTCTGGCTTCACTGGGCAAGGTGAGATATTAGATGACACTGGTAGTCGCCCACTCAACGTTATCTTGACCAGCGACCGGGCAACACGCGGCGCTCTGGCTTCACTGGGCAAGGTGAGATATTAGATGACTGGTAGTCGCCCACTCAACGTTATCTTGACCAGCGACCGGGCAACACGCAGCGCTCTGGCTTCACTGGGCAAGGTGAGATATTAGATGACACTGGTAGTCGCCCACTCAACGTTATCTTGACCAGCGACCGGGCAACACGCGGCGCTCTGGCTTCACTGGGCAAGGTGAGATATTAGAGGACACTGGTAGTCGCCCACTCAACGTTATCTTGACCAGCGACCGGGCAACACGCAGCGCTCTGGCTTCACTGGGCAAGGTGAGATATTAGATGACACTGGTAGTCGCCCACTCAACGTTATCTTGACCAGCGACCGGGCAACACGCGGCGCTCTGGCTTCACTGGGCAAGGTGAGATATTAGATGACACTGGTAGTCGCCCACTCAACGTTATCTTGACCAGCGACCGGGCAACACGCGGCGCTCTGGCTTCACTGGGCAAGGTGAGATATTAGATGACACTGGTAGTCGCCCACTCAACGTTATCTTGACCAGCGACCGGGCAACACGCGGCGCTCTGGCTTCACTGGGCAAGGTGAAATATTAGATGACACTGGTAGTCGCCCACTCAACGTTATCTTGACCAGCGACCGGGCAACACGCGGCGCTCTGGCTTCACTGGGCAAGGTGAGATATTAGATGACACTGGTAGTCGCCCACTCAACGTTATCTTGACCAGCGACCGGGCAACACGCGGCGCTCTGGCTTCACTGGGCAAGGTGAGATATTAGATGACACTGGTAGTCGCCCACTCAACGTTATCTTGACCAGCGACCGGGCAACACGCGGCGCTCTGGCTTCACTGGGCAAGGTGAGATATTAGATGACACTGGTAGTCGCCCACTCAACGTTATCTTGACCAGCGACCGGGCAACACGCGGCGCTCAGGCTTCACTGGGCAAGGTGAGATATTAGATGACACTGGTAGTCGCCCACTCAACGTTATCTTGACCAGCGACCGGGCAACACGCGGCGCTCTGGCTTCACTGGGCAAGGTGAGATATTAGATGACACTGGTAGTCGCCCACTCAACGTTATCTTGACCAGCGACCGGGCAACACGCGGCGCTCTGGCTTCACTGGGCAAGGTGAGATATTAGATGACACTGGTAGTCGCCCACTCAACGTTATCTTGACCAGCGACCGGGCAACACGCGGCGCTCTGGCTTCACTGGGCAAGGTGAGATATTAGATGACACTGGTAGTCGCCCACTCAACGTTATCTTGACCAGCGACCGGGCAACACGCGGCGCTCTGGCTTCACTGGGCAAGGTGAGATATAAGATGACACTGGTAGTCGCCCACTCAACGTTATCTTGACCAGCGACCGGGCAACACGCGGCGCTCTGGCTTCACTGGGCAAGGTGAGATATTAGATGACACTGGTAGTCGTCCACTCAACGTTATCTTGACCAGCGACCGGGCAACACGCGGCGCTCTGGCTTCACTGGGCAAGGTGAGATATTAGATGACACTGGTAGTCGCCCACTCAACGTTATCTTGACCAGCGACCGGGCAACACGCGGCGCTCTGGCTTCACTGGGCAAGGTGAGATATTAGATGACACTGGTAGTCGCCCACTCAACGTTATCTTGACCAGCGACCGGGCAACACGCGGCGCTCTGGCTTCACTGGGCAAGGTAAGATATTAGATGACACTGGTAGTCGCCCACTCAACGTTATCTTGACCAGCGACCGGGCAACACGCGGCGCTCTGGCTTCACTGGGCAAGGTGAGATATTAGATGACACTGGTAGTCGCCCACTCAACGTTATCTTGACCAGCGACCGGGCAACACGCGGCGCTCTGGCTTCACTGGGCAAGGTGAGATATTAGATGACACTGGTAGTCGCCCACTCAACGTTATCTTGACCAGCGACCGGGCAACACGCGGCGCTCTGGCTTCACTGGGCAAGGTGAGATATTAGATGACACTGGTAGTCGCCCACTCAACGTTATCTTGACCAGCGACCGGGCAACACGCGGCGCTCTGGCTTCACTGGGCAAGGTGAGATATTAGATGACACTGGTAGTCGCCCACTCAACGTTATCTTGACCAGCGACCGGGCAACACGCGGCGCTCTGGCTTCACTGGGCAAGGTGAGATATTAGATGCTCTGGTAGTCGCCCACTCAACGTTATCTTGACCAGCGACCGGGCAACACGCGGCGCTCTGGCTTCACTGGGCAAGGTGAGATATTAGATGACACTGGTAGTCGCCCACTCAACGTTATCTTGACCAGCGACCGGGCAACACGCGGCGCTCTGGCTTCACTGGGCAAGGTGAGATATTAGATGAGACTGGTAGTCGCCCACTCAACGTTATCTTGACCAGCGACCGGGCAACACGCGGCGCTCTGGCTTCACTGGGCAAAGTGAGATATTAGATGACACTGGTAGTCGCCCACTCAACGTTATCTTGACCAGCGACCGGGAAACACGCGGCGCTCTGGCTTCATTGGCAAGGTGAGATATTAGATGACACTGGTAGTCGCCCACTCAACGTTATCTTGACCAGCGACCGGGCAACACGCGGCGCTCTGGCTTCACTGGGCAAGGTGAGATATTAGATGACACTGGTAGTCGCCCACTCAACGTTATCTTGACCAGCGACCGAGCAACACGCGGCGCTCTGGCTTCACTGGGCAAGGTGAGATATTAGATGACACTGGTAGTCGCCCACTCAACGTTATCTTGACCAGCGACCGGGCAACACGCGGCGCTCTGGCTTCACTGGGCAAGGTGAGATATTAGATGACACTGGTAGTCGCCCACTCAACGTTATCTTGACCAGCGACCGGGCAACACGCGGCGCTCTGGCTTCACTGGGCAAGGTGAGATATAAGATGACACTGGTAGTCGCCCACTCAACGTTATCTTGACCAGCGACCGGGCAACACGCGGCGCTCTGGCTTCACTGGGCAAGGTGAGATATAAGATGACACTGGTAGTCGCCCACTCAACGTTATCTTGACCAGCGACCGGGCAACACGCGGCGCTCTGGCTTCACTGGGCAAGGTGAGATATTAGATGACACTGGAAGTCGCCCACTCAACGTTATCTTGACCAGCGACCGAGCAACACGCGGCGCTCTGGCTTCACTGGGCAAGGTGAGATATAAGATGACACTGGTAGTCGCCCACTCAACGTTATCTTGACCAGCGACCGGGCAACACGCGGCGCTCTGGCTTCACTGGGCAAGGTGAGATATAAGATGACACTGGTAGTCGCCCACTCAACGTTATCTTGACCAGCGACCGGGCAACACGCGGCGCTCTGGCTTCACTGGGCATGGTGAGATATTAGATGACACTGGTAGTCGCCCACTCAACGTAAACTTGACCAGCGACCGGGCAACACGCGGCGCTCTGGCTTCACTGGGCAAGGTGAGATATTAGATGACACTGGTAGTCGCCCACTCAACGTTATCTTGACCAGCGACCGGGCAACACGCGGCGCTCTGGCTTCACTGGGCAAGGTGAGATATTGGATGACACTGGTAGTCGCCCACTCAACGTTATCTTGACCAGCGACCGGGCAACACGCGGCGCTCTGGCTTCACTGGGCATGATGACATATTAGGTGACACTGGTAGTCGCCCACTCAACGTTATCTTGACCAGCGACCGGGCAACACGCGGCGCTCTGGCTTCACTGGGCAAGGTGAGATATTAGATGACACTGGTAGTCGCCCACTCAACGTTATCTTGACCAGCGACCGAGCAACACGCGGCGCTCTGGCTTCACTGGGCAAGGTGAGATATAAGATGACACTGGTAGTCGCCCACTCATCGTTATCTTGACCAGCGACCGGGCAACACGCGGCGCTCTGGCTTCACTGGGCAAGGTGAGATATTAGATGACACTGGTAGTCGCCCACTCAACGTTATCTTGACCAGCGACCGGGCAACACGCGACGCTCTGGCTTCACTGGGCAAGGTGAGATATAAGATGACACTGGTAGTCGCCCACTCAACGTTATCTTGACCAGCGACCGAGCAACACGCGGCGCTCTGGCTTCACTGGGCAAGGTGAGATATTAGATGACACTGGTAGTCGCCCACTCAACGTTATCTTGACCAGCGACCGGGCAACACGCGGCGCTCTGGCTTCACTGGGCAAGGTGAGATATTAGATGACACTGGTAGTCGCCCACTCAACGTTATCTTGACCAGCGACCGGGCAACACGCGGCGCTCTGGCTTCACTGGGCAAGGTGAGATATTAGATGACACTGGTAGTCGCCCACTCATCGTTATCTTGACCAGCGACCGGGCAACACGCGGCGCTCTGGCTTCACTGGGCAAGGTGAGATATTAGATGACACTAGTAGTCGCCCACTCAACGTTATCTTGACCAGCGACCAGGCAACACGCGGCGCTCTGGCTTCACTGGGCAAGGTGAGATATTAGATGACACTGGTAGTCGCCCACTCAACGTTATCTTGACCAGCGACCGAGCAACACGCGGCGCTCTGGCTTCACTGGGCAAGGTGAGATATAAGATGACACTGGTAGTCGCCCACTCAACGTTATCTTGACCAGCGACCGGGCAACACGCGACGCTCTGGCTTCACTGGGCAAGGTGAGATATAAGATGACACTGGTAGTCGCCCACTCAACGTTATCTTGACCAGCGACCGGGCAACACGCGGCGCTCTGGCTTCACTGGGCATGGTGAGATATTAGATGACACTGGTAGTCGCCCACTCAACGTTATCTTGACCAGCGACCGGGCAACACGCGGCGCTCTGGCTTCACTGGGCAAGGTGAGATATTAGATGACACTGGTAGTCGCCCACTCAACGTTATCTTGACCAGCGACCGGGCAACACGCGGCGCTCTGGCTTCACTGGGCAAGGTGAGATATTAGATGACACTGGTAGTCGCCCACTCAACGTTATCTTGACCAGCGACCGGGCAACACGCGGCGCTCTGGCTTCACTGGGCAAGGTGAGATATTAGGTGACACTGGTAGTCGCCCACTCAACGTTATCTTGACCAGCGACCGGGCAACACGCGGCGCTCTGGCTTCACTGGGCAAGGTGAGATATTAGATGACACTGGTAGTCGCCCACTCAACGTTATCTTGACCAGCGACCGGGCAACACGCGGCGCTCTGGCTTCACTGGGCAAGGTGAGATATTAGATGACACTGGTAGTCGCCCACTCAACGTTATCTTGACCAGCGACCGGGCAACACGCGGCGCTCTGGCTTCACTGGGCAAGGTGAGATATTAGATGACCATGGTAGTCGCCCACTCAACGTTATCTTGACCAGCGACCGGGCAACACGCGGCGCTCTGGCTTCACTGGGCAAGGTGAGATATTAGATGACACTGGTAGTCGCCCACTCAACGTTATCTTGACCAGCGACCGGGCAACACGCGGCGCTCTGGCTTCACTGGGCAAGGTGAGATATTAGATGACACTGGTAGTCGCCCACTCAACGTTATCTTGACCAGCGACCGGGCAACACGTGGCGCTCTGGCTTCACTGGGCAAGGTGAGATATAAGATGACACTGGTAGTCGCCCACTCAACGTTATCTTGACCAGCGACCGGGCAACACGCGGCGCTCTGGCTTCACTGGGCAAGGTGAGATATTAGATGACACTGGTAGTCGCCCACTCAACGTTATCTTGACCAGCGACCGGGCAACACGTGGCGCTCTGGCTTCACTGGGCAAGGTGAGATATTAGATGACACTGGTAGTCGCCCACTCAACGTTATCTTGACCAGCGACCGGGCAACACGCGGCGCTCTGGCTTCACTGGGCAAGGTGAGATATTAGATGACACTGGTAGTCGCCCACTCAACGTTATCTTGACCAGCGACCGGGCAACACGTGGCGCTCTGGCTTCACTGGGCAAGGTGAGATATTAGATGACACTGGTAGTCGCCCACTCAACGTTATCTTGACCAGCGACCGGGCAACACGCGGCGCTCTGGCTTCACTGGGCAAGGTGAGATATTAGATGACACTGGTAGTCGCCCACTCAACGTTATCTTGACCAGCGACCGGGCAACACGCGGCGCTCTGGCTTCACTGGGCAAGGTGAGATATTAGATGACACTGGTAGTCGCCCACTCAACGTTATCTTGACCAGCGACCGCGCAACACGCGGCGCTCTGGCTTCACTGGGCAAGGTGAGATATTAGATGACACTGGTAGTCGCCCACTCAACGTTATCTTGACCAGCGACCGGGCAACACGCGGTGCTCTGGCTTCACTGGGCAAGGTGAGATATTAGATGACACTGGTAGTCGCCCACTCAACGTTATCTTGACCAGCGACCGGGCAACACGCGGCGCTCTGGCTTCACTGGGCAAGGTGAGATATTAGATGACACTGGTAGTCGCCCACTCAACGTTATCTTGACCAGCGACCGGGCAACACGCGGCGCTCTGGCTTCACTGGGCAAGGTGAGATATTAGATGACACTGGTAGTCGCCCACTCAACGTTATCTTGACCAGCGACCGGGCAACACGCGGCGCTCTGGCTTCACTGGGCAAGGTGAGATATTAGATGACACTGGTAGTCGCCCACTCAACGTTATCTTGACCAGCGACCGGGCAACACGCGGCGCTCTGGCTTCACTGGGCAAGGTGAGATATTAGATGACACTGGTAGTCGCCCACTCAACGTTATCTTGACCAGCGACCGGGCAACACGCAGCACTTTTGAACATCAATATTGAAACGCTTTAAGATATAGGTCAAATTGATCAAATTATATGATGAATAAATAGAATTATAAACTAATTGTTTGTACTTTTTAATGTTGAAGGTCCCCTCTCGTCCAAAATGGCTGATGTGTGTTGGAGACCTCCCGGAGAAACAACTCTCCGAGGTTTACGTGCCCTTCGACTGCGAGTTCTTATTGGCTGAGCGTCACAATGTCGTCACTGTTAAGCCTCTGTTTCATCTATACGAGATATACAGAGTTGATAAACATTCGCCGTTGAACGTTAAGTATTATGGGAGTTGGAGCTCGGAGTTGGGATTCTCAGCCACGAAGCTCTCATTGCGTCAGCGCAGAAACGATCTGCAGGGGTTGACGATGAAGGTTGCTGCTAAACCGGTAAGCTAGATTAATCATACTACGGAATTTCAGAAAACAACTCCACAGAATATCACTTTTATTAGTGAGCGGGTCCATGATAAATGCAAATTTTATTATCTTCTAAATTTATTTTAATGTACCATAAAGATGATTCCTTTTGAGAGTGGGACATGTTAGAACTTGTTCAAAAGTAGGGGAAGGCATATCTGTTTTCTCTCTGATGTGAAGTATGCTACTCGTTTGTTGTGAATACACTACTATACTATTATATCAACTCGACTGAGGTCGGTAAGTGAATATGTCTGTTTCACACCAGACGGTGCCGGTGGTAACCTTAACCCCCGCTGTAAACAACACATACAAGCTGGGCGGATACCTGGGAGAAATATGGACAACTCTACAGACGAAAACAAACTACAAGTGAGTATGAAGTATTTCAGATAAACTTCCGATTTTGTTTGCTATGGAAATACTAGAGAAGAACTCGTTGTTAAATTATATAATGTATTCGTTATTCGTACGGCGATAACGAAATGTGAAACGACTGATGCTCCTACTCAAGATTTTTCCCTAGAAGAGTCAAGAGTAATTGTGTCTAACTATTTAATCATTGGAGGATTGAAGGAATAAAACAGGCAGTTAGTGTATTTGCCCTATTAATAAATTATCTCTTACTTGAAACGCATGTAGAGTAATAGAATGACTCTCCGTTTATTTATTTATTTAATGTCTATCCTATAATATACGGGTTCTCACACTTTGCTAAACGATTATGTGTAGATAGCAGTTGATCTTGCAGAAAAGTGTACCACCGTTCACACAAAATTTCAAAGAGTGCCAAAGGTATAACGACCATCCTAAGACTAGGAAAAAATTGCTGACTATAATAATTAACGTCCAACATTAGCCTCATCTAGTTTCGCGTCAATTCCATCCAATCAGAAACTGTATGTTTTTTGAGAATAAATTAAAGTTATCTTTGTAACTATGTTCATTAGTTCGTTAATCACTGTTGCCATGTGTTAGGAGCGAGGTGGTGTCCTACGCGGGTCAGAGTAGCGCCCTGCTACACAACGGTTCATTGACGGGGCCCTTCGCTATGATCCAACGGAACCAAGCCCACGTTTGCGTCAACGACTTTTCTCTCACGCTGACGCGACTGGAAGCCATCGACTATTTGTTTCCTCTTCACATTGCATAGTAAGTTTACTCAATTTACCTTCTATTTGCAATGTTTCTTTTACATAAATTGTTGTAATACAGTAGTATCACTCGGACTCGGTGGTTATTCTTACTCTTTAAATCAGGGGTCAGGGTCCTTTGATCTAGTAGCAACAATAGTCCTTTAGCTCGAAAGCATTGTTCCTAGCCCGCAATTGATTTAAGACAATCATACGTCAATGCTTTTAAGTCACAATACTCTCTGAGTTTGTCGTGTGGATGTGGGGGTCAAAGAAGTGACAGAATATTTTTGACCATAACTTGAAGACTGTTAGTCTTAAATAAGAAATTATATTTGGTCTATATGACCATAATATGGAAAATTAGAACAAGATTTGAAGGATACACTAAGTCACTAAGATAAAGGCCTACTGTCGTCTTGAGGTATCTGGCAACAACTTTGTAAACATTTGTAAATGTGTTGATTTGAATGAATACACACCTGATTTCATATTCAATCAAATTTGTAACCAAGTTACAACCTGGTGTAATAAAATTATACCTAGCTTGAGCAAAGTTTGACTATAGCCTCGGGTCAACGGGCTAGCTTTAACTTCGACCCCTGCTTGAAATGTTGCAACAGTCAACGAGTGTTCGTGAAATCTCCAACTTCCATAAACCTCAAATGGAACAACTTTCTGGACCCGTTCTCGTTGAGTCTATGGCTGAGCATCTTGGGCTTCATCTTGTGCGTGGGCGCCATTTTGTACGTCGTGGAGAGCGTCGGACAGCGTTGCCAAGTTCACGACAGTCCAGCTGCGCACGGCCTCGTCGAGTCTATCCTCTTCATGCACGGGTTCTGCTGTCAACAGGGCAAGTATTTAAAATGTGGCAACGTAGCAGTGTCCAAACAACATGGTCTGGATTCAAAAACATCTCACTTCTACGTTACAACAAATTAAGTCAAGGGTTTCGAACATTCCGTTGGTGATCTACGATCATTACAAATTGTGCAGTAGTTATGTCAATTTGTAACAAATGTGTGAAGATAATACACCGTTCAGTGAAGTCACACACAACTTTTTATAACTATAACGATAATGTCCCCTAAAGGTTGGGTTGGCATCGCGTAACAACCACGTGCGTGGGGGTGGATAAGGGAGAGGGAACCATCAATTTGGATTGGACCCCTTTTTGTAAGCGTTTTAATCTGTTCGTTTCCGTTTCATTGACACCTTTTATGTTCCCAAGGTCACGAACAAACCCCCCATGCGATGTCAGGGCGCATCGTATACATCATAGGGGCTCTGACGTCATGCATCCTGATGGCCGCCTACTCGGCAGTGCTCATCTCCTTTCTGTCAGTGCAGACTGTTGTGTTCCCAGTCAATAGCTTCGAGGAACTTATGTCTAACGGACGCTACAAGCTCGGCATCATTGGCGGATCAGGCTACCACACATTGTTTGAGGTAGGTAACTACACTAGATGTTACTACTGTGTTCGCAGTTAATAACTACGAGGAACTTATGTCTGGCGGACGCTACAAGCTCGGCATCATTGACGGGTCAGGTGTTTGAGGAAGGTAACTACACTAGATGTTACTACTGTGTTCCCAGTCAATAACTACGAGGAACTTATGTCTGACGGACGCTACAAGCTCGGCATCATTGGCGGGTCAAGTTACCACACAGTGTTTGAGGTAGGTAACTACAGTAGATGTTACTACTGTGTTCCCAGTCAATAACTATGAGGAACTTATGTCTGACGGACGCTACAAGCTCGGCATCATTGGCGGGTCATGTTACCTCACAGTGTTTGCGGTAGGTAACTACACTAGATCTTACTACTGTGTTCCCAGTCAATAACTACGAGGAACTTATGTCTGACGGACGCTACAAGCTCGGCATCATTGGCGGGTCAGGTTACCACACAGTGTTGAGGCATGTTACTACAGACATGCCGCATCAACACAAGACATAAGCAAAGTGATTTTAGAAAAGCAGGAGTAGGCACCAATGATGAAGACCTAAACCATCACTTTACTTTATTGTTGTGTTTGTTATGATTATTTCTTGGCGTTTACAACTCCAATGATACAATACTAATGTTAGCGAGTTACAACAGACTGATGCAACTACAACTGATGCGTGAAAGAATGATAAATAAGATAAATGTCAAAATACAAGCATACAAGCAATCTGAGCGCTTCACTCAAACTGGTAAATATAACTGACTCCACTTCGCACACTTGCTAAATTACAAACTTAGTAAACTCTATATTTTAGAGTAAACTCGAAGAACAGCTTTGTGCATACTCGCCGAGTTTTGATTTTCTTTGGGGGGGCTCAACCTACAATCAGCAGCTTCTGCGTGGGAAGTCTGGGGTATGGGGCTAAGTCCCAGCCGCCGGAGGCAAATTTTTTTTGGGGTACTATTGCCATCGAGATGGCCTTAGAAGCAATCTGAGGTATTATTTTGAATGGGAAGATTAAAATACCCAGTATTAAGTTATAATATTTTATTCTCGTATTTTAACCTTTCACCAACATTGTTTTGTAGTTTTAAACTATTATGTAAATTAATAATTTTGTAATTGTCTTTAACAAACACTTCCTGGGAAGATATGTGTACAATGAGGCGTTATTTATTAGCGTTACGAGATCCTATAAATCCGTGGTCTGGCTAAACGAACGGTTTTGCAACCCACGAATTGATAGGGTGATTTAACCAAGAAGGGATTGGACTTTTAAAAATGTCCAAGTTTCTTCACACAATTTTACATTGAACATCCTAGCTCTTTTAAATAAAATCCTATAATTATATTTCCTTCATAAGTGCACTGATCTTTATTGACAGTTATTGTACGAAAATATCGTAAGTAAACTAATTTTTGCCACTGGTGGCCGAGCGAGATGGCCTGTCAAAAAACCAAGGCACACTCTAAAAAGAACGAATGCTCTCATATACAATACATGATATGGGGAAGAGACACAATTTGTCGACGTGCATTAATTCAAAGGGCCCTTTAGCAAAAAAACAAAACTGGTAACTGTTTGAACAAGTAACTCCTGTTAGCTCCTCAGGGGAGGCTGCGCTCCCCCGTACTCGGCGCCAGTGGCTTTGTGCATAGTTCAAGAAACGAGATTAGCTCCTTTTAACGTAGTATAAAGTGTTATTTTTCATAATATCGTTATTAAATCAGTTATTGTCAGTTATTTATACTTTGCTGCATAAACTGTCAGACAATTTTATATACTAGTGAAATTTATTTTCAGAAATCCACGGATCCTCTGCTAAGAAGTATTTACACCAAGCTGATACATCCCGACAAAGACAACCTTCCGAAGACCGACAGAGAGGGTTTAGAGAGGGTTTGCTCCGAGAAATATTACTCCTTTACTTCAACTTATGAAACCACAGTCGGCATTTGGGAGAATCTGCCTTGCAGCATATCTCCTATACCCGGGGTTGTAACACCCAGGCCAAACGCAATGTTAATTGCAAAGGACAGTCCATACAAAGAGATAATTAACTTCTAGTAAGTACAATATTATGATGTTTCATGATTCATGTTACATGTCTCCATACAATGTTCCAATCAGAATTGCAAACCACTCGATAGCGTTTGCAAATGTTACAAAGAAGCTAAACACAAGGCACTTAGAATTATTTATGATATTTGTGACATTAAAAAACTATAAGATTTCGTGAAAAACAAAGAAAAACTTCAATTCCTGCTGTATGGTGTATAGTACTCACACCACGAGGAAGGGCCAGTGGTGGACCTGTGCAGCTACAAAAATGACAACGATCCTGGCTCAGAAACTATGAACACACGTCGCATAAGGGTGCGACAGGGGTAGGGGTTAGGTTGCCATTTGGGCATCAGCAAAGGAAAAAAGAGAAAGAAATTATGAGTGAGATATTATTATACACAACACCCTCGTTGCAGGCACCGGTCACCACGAGGAGAAGGAACTACCTCGACTGGGTTTAATTGCTTGCAATGTAATACTCAAATATTACATGGCAAAGAACTAGGCTACACAAGAAATTATATTAATGATCTGATACAAATTTGTTTTTTATTAATAAAACGATTTCAAAGTTTTAACTTACAAACAAGTAATTATAAGTACAAATACACACAAAATTCCAAAGGTTATTATCCCCGCTTATTATTAACAATATTAACAAGCGGAATGATTAAAATTTAAATCATACTCCAAAAATTGCTTCTCTCATTCTTCGATTGGATATTTATGACACGTGGATGAGACGTTTGTAGAACGAATAATTTTTGAAGTCTCCGGTCACAAGCACGTCCGGTCACAAACACGACGATATCGCCAACGTATTTAAATACACGTCTTTTTTGCTGCGTCAGTCCGGCTCCTTGGAACGAAGCTACTGTGAGCGCTGTCTGTTTGAGTCTGCTGAGTCTGCGTCAGTCCGGCTCCTTGGAACGAAGCTACTGTGAGCGCTGTCTGTTTCAGTCTGCTGAGTCTGCGTCAGTCCGGCTCCTTGGAACGAAGCTCCCGGGAGTTCTGGCCGCCGGTCCAACAACGCCGTGATGAAGACTTCCGCAGCGTCACGTTGAGACAAGCCATTCCCATCTTCACCGTCTGTCTGAGTGGTCACGTGTTCGGCCTGCTCGTGCTCATCGTAGAGATCTGTGTGCACAAGTATCAGCCGCAGCGACCTGGCCCCAAGACAGGACAAGAGCCACATCCACAGGACAAGAGAGAGCAGCACGATCAGTTACCTTTCTGTCAATAGATTAGTTGTATTCTCTTGCTGACGTCATAGCTGTGACCTGGCGCCAGAGATCTGTGTGCACAAGTATCAGTCGCAGCGACCTGGCCCCAAGACAGGACAAGAGCCACATCCACAGGACAAGAGAGAGCAGCACGATCAGTTACCTTTCTGTCAATAGATTAGTTGTATTCTCTTGCTGTCGTCATAGCTGTGACCTGGCGCCAGAGATCTGTGTGCACAAGTATCAGTCGCAGCGACCTGGCCCCAAGACAGGACAAGAGAGAGCAGCACGATCAGTTACCTTTCTGTCAATAGATTAGTTGTATTCTCTTGCTGACGTCATAGCTGTGACCTGGCGCCAGAGATCTGTGTGCACAAGTATCAGATGCAGCGACCTGGCCCCAAGACAGGACAAGAGCCACATCCACAGGACAAGAGAGAGCAGCACGATCAGTTACCTTTCTGTCAATAGATTAGTTGTATTCTCTTGCTGACGTCATAGCTGTGACCTGGCGCCAGAGATCTGTGTGCACAAGTATCAGCCGCAGCGACCTGGCCCCAAGACAGGACAAGAGCCACATCCACAGGACAAGAGAGAGCAGCACGATCAGTTACCTTTCTGTCAATAGATTAGTTGTATTCTCTTGCTGTCGTCATAGCTGTGACCTGGCGCCAGAGATCTGTGTGCACAAGTATCAGCCGCAGCGACCTGGCCCCAGAACAGGACAAGAGCCACATCCACAGGACAAGAGAGAGCAGCACGATCAGTTACCTTTCTGTCAATAGATTAGTTGTATTCTCTTGCTGTCGTCATAGCTGTGACCTGGCGCCAGAGACTGTGTGCACAAGTATCAGCCGCAGCGACCTGGCCCCAAGACAGGACAAGAGCCACATCCACAGGACAAGAGAGAGCAGCACGATCAGTTACCTTTCTGTCAATAGATTAGTTGTATTCTCTTGCTGACGTCATAGCTGTGACCTGGCGCCAGAGATCTGTGTGCACAAGTATCAGTCGCAGCGACCTGGCCCCAAGACAGGACAAGAGCCACATCCACAGGGCAAGAGAGAGCAGCACGATCAGTTACCTTTCTGTCAATAGATTAGTTGTATTCTCTTGCTGACGTCATAGCTGTGACCTGGCGCCAGAGATCTGTGTGCACAAGTATCAGCCGCAGCGACCTGGCCCCAAGACAGGACAAGAGCCACATCCACAGGACAAGAGAGAGCAGCACGATCAGTTACCTTTCTGTCAATAGATTAGTTGTATTCTCTTGCTGACGTCATAGCTGTGACCTGGCGCCAGAGATCTGTGTGCACAAGTATCAGTCGCAGCGACCTGGCCCCAAGACAGGACAAGAGCCACATCCACAGGACAAGAGAGAGCAGCACGATCAGCTACCTTTCTGGCAATAGATTAGTTGTATTCTCTTGCTGACGTCATAGCTGTGACCTGGCGCCAGAGATGTGTGCACAAGTATCAGTCGCAGCGACCTGGCCCCAAGACAGGACAAGAGCCACATCCACAGGACAAGAGAGAGCAGCACGATCAGTTACCTTTCTGTCAATAGATTAGTTGTATTCTCTTGCTGACGTCATAGCTGTGACCTGGCGCCAGAGATCTGTGTGCACAAGTATCAGTCGCAGCGACCTGGCCCCAAGACAGGACAAGAGCCACATCCACAGGACAAGAGAGAGCAGCACGATCAGTTACCTTTCTGTCAATAGATTAGTTGTATTCTCTTGCTGACGTCATAGCTGTCACCTGGCGGCATTAGTAAGGGAGGGGGATGGGGGAAATTTCCCGCCAATTTACCACTTGATCAGTACGTAGATTTCAATAATATACACTGCCATCTTAAGATAGCAACTAACGATGGCAAGGTCTTCTTTGATCTCTTGCTCTTGTGATAATGTTATGTGAAGACGCATGGTAACTTTAAATGAGTCATTTAAAATGGGAGTGACTTCAAGTAAACGTAAGTGTAGACATAGCATTACAGTTAGCTAAGTCAGTAATAAGTTCGATAGAAAGAGCTACTGTACCAAATATTATCAAATACATAAAATAAAATATAAAATTAATATAATAAACAAATGTCATGAGTAGGGCTGGGTGAGGAGCATAGAGAAATAAAACAGGGGAGGAGTACAACAAACGAATACACTGCAGCGCTGCGAGCGTTCAGGCCACTGATCTCCGCCTGCTAGAATTAACCACGGCCTACTTGATCTCCGCCTAGCAGAGGCTCGTCGAACCATGGAGTTATATGTATTATAAATCCATGGTCGAACCATGGTCGAGAGTTCGACGAGCCTACGCCAGGCGGAGATCAAGTAGTCCTTGGGGAAAATTGTGTGTTTCCAATATTTCCGGATCGCTCGCAACGCTCTCTGAGCACTTGTTACACCTCCCACTGGTTCCCATATGATCAGCAAGTGTAAGCCACAAATAGGGTAGTCTCATCAAAAATTAATATTCCTCAAAGCATCTAAAAATGGAAGATCATTATCTAAAAATACGGGCGGTATAATTTTTACATCTAAGAAGCGTATATTTCCAATTCTATCAGCATTTTAAGTTTGAAATTTGGAACTTCCCGTTCCGTATTTGAAAAACGGCTCTTGACGTCATAACTCATGTAAACAACTGCCTCCTTGAAGTATTCTTAAAAATATTAACGATATTAAGTTGGACATTGTACAATATCTAGGATGCAGTGACTTTACAACAATGCCTTTTATACAACTGTTTTCTTCAGAAAATACATTTTGATACAGTTTTTACCAAAACTTGTTTAAAATAATGCAATCATTTAACATATTGTTGTTAATTAATGTTGAGCAGTGTTCATTTACTAACTAGAAATAAACGTTGGGTCAGTTAAAGTCTTATGAGAGCAATAATCTACTAAAGGGTGGAATTTCAGTACTATTTGTATGATATAAAATTTTTGTTTACTGAGATATGACGTCAGAACCTTTTAATCACGAGCAGGATGGCGCAGGTCTGTTTCTGAGCGTGTTTTGACAGCAATATCTTTGACTTGCTGTTAAAGCGATGTTAATGCACCTTTCGAGCCGAAACCAATTAGTTCCCGTTTATTTTAACTTTAGGTAACCAGTAAGCATATAAAAAAAATGAGTGAGCCTTCCCTATTGTAAGTGTTATTAAGGCGATCTGGTGGTTTAACCTTTCTGTTGGATTGCTTCGGTGCTTCGGTTCGGATGTTAGATCTTGCGTTTGAAAACTCATTGCACGTTCTTTGGGTACATCAATTACTCTTGTTTATGATAGCGATACCTTTTTTGGAGAGCTATCCAAACCTCCTACTATATCTGTTGGAGCTAGAACTCTATCTGACAGAGGTATCCATTGTGGAGAATATACAAACTTACGACTACATTTAAATGGAATCTGGAACTGGTTCGAAGCTACTGATGCTGGTCGAATCTGATCAGCATGAACAAACCTTATTTTTCCGTCTACATCAACTAAAAATGTAACAGCCCTGATCACCTGCATAACCTTCACAACTTGCTATTTATCTATGTCTCCTTTCTTGGTATCTTAACCCATACTGTCTGATCAACCACAAAATTACTATAGGTTTAGTTCTATGGTACTTTTTCTAAAAAGTGTCCATAACTATAGTACTTTTCTTTGATAAGCTGAGAGATACATTTGGTTTAAGTCAAATTTGTTCTTTGTACGTTACTTTAGTATGATTTCAGATGGACTGAGACCGGTAAGTGTACTTGGTATATTTCTGTATCCAAATCAGATACTGTCAATTCTTTCTTGAACAGTTAGCCTACCATTACGCAGACGCTACAAGATATACTTCAAGAGACTCCATTTTCATAACATCTACTGACTTTTCAGCGATACCATTGAACTCGGGATTGTATGGTGGTGAATGCATCAATTCAAAAGCGATAGAATCGAATGGAGGACCATTATCGGTAACAATCACTTCAGGCAAACCGAATCTATCAATGACATGCCTTATCTATCCTATGAACATTTCTGCAGTTGTAGTTTACATTTGCCAAATATCGACCCACTTCGAACGACTACCAATCAACACAAGGAACTTGGACCCTTGTTATTCCACAAAATCCAAATGGATTCGTTGCCAGCGTCTGTAAGGTGATGGTCAACATTCCTTGCAGTTAGTATACTTTGACACTGAGGGTGTTGACATCTACATCTTCGATATCTTGGTTTAGACCAGGCCACCAAACATGAGTTTAACTAAGCATCTTTGTCTTCACAACGCCAGGATGTTGGAAGTTAGTTCCTTAAACATTTAGGTACCCTTTGTACCATGTAAGGTTTCTCAAGAAATTTGTGTGCTGGTCAAATAATTTAATATAGTAAACAATTTAAATACATCTTTTGGCATAAATCAATATAAGAATTTTCAGTTTAATATCTTTTATAACAAAAATTATTAATTGTTATGTTTGTTAAAGCAAGCGACGCACAAACGAGAAATATCTTTGGAAAATAAGTTTTGGAAATATAAATTTCTTTGCTGCTACACGGATAAAATATTTCTAGTATTAGTGCCATCACGTGATTCGAATCTCATCACAAGTATGTGATATGATATGAGCAATTGACGTGAAATGTCTTCGAAAAATGTTTTATGTGTTATCACCAAATTAGAAACTTGAATAACCCACAATGATAAAGTATCGCAAAAACGCTATTTTTGAAAACTTGTATTCGAAACATGTTTCCCGTGTGTCGCTGGCCTTTACATTTACCGGAGTAGTTATTGCGGCTTTATCGCATCGGCAATATCTCAGAATCTTGTTTCAAAATAAATACGGTGAATATTTCTATTAATTAAGCGAGCGAAGCGAGCGTTTCCACTTGACTCTTATGGCACTTCGTTCTGTTTTTTTTTTTTTGTTTGTTTGTTTTGTTTTTTGTTTTTTTTTTTTTTTTTTTATGTCCGTCGATAGCGATCAAACGGAAAGTCCGATCAACTTAAAATTTGGACCATCCACAAGCCTCGATGTGGATTGAAGGTGTATAGTTTTGAGGCAAAATCGTTCGAAAAGTTACAAAGTTACACCATAGTTACTGCAAAATATTTTTCTGAAACAAAATGGCGGCAAAATGTGAGATAGCCAGATTTTTAAACACATTTTTCCGGTCACGAATATGCTAATGTATTGGCGATCTGATAAATATTGGCAAAGTTACACGAAAGTTACTCGAAAATATGTTTCTAAAACGAAGTAACGGCAAAATGTGAGGTGGCTATCTTATAGTAAATTTTTGTCCGGTCACGAACATACTAATCTAAACGCGATCCAATACGTATTAGAGGCAGAAATTACATTTCTATTGCTGTCAATAAGTGTTAGTAACGGTGGCGGACCGTGTTGAAAACATGACCACGAAAATTCTTAGCAACGCACATTGCACTGCATACAACAATGTCGGGAAGTATAATAGCTATGGAAATTAGAAAAAATTTTGCAATTCGCATCCTTGAATGGGGCTTTGCACGCAAAGCTTGACGTAGAATGCGCCACCACCGTCCAAGCCCAAATCCATGGCCTACTGGATGGGTAAATCAGCGCGGACAAGGTCTACTTGACCCATCCAGCAGGCTGTGATGGCAGCATTTTGCCAAAGACATTGGAATAGAAGTAGCGCCACCATAGTTCGAGCTCAAGTCCAGAGCCTCCTGGATGGGTAAATAAGCCCTTTTTTCATGGCTAAGTTATGCGGAGATCAAGTAGATCTTGTCTGAGGGCTGGCACTACGCTGGCGCTGCGAGTGGGAGAATGTGGCAGTGCAAAGCCCCATTGTTGTTAGTTGTTGTTTTTATTATCTTTGAGATCTTTTCGCCAGAACGTTCGTAGATATAGACGCGCTCGCTTATCAACGCGTCAAACAGAGCGTTTTCCTAGTTAAGCGAGCGAAGCGAGCGTTTCCACTTGACTCTTATGGCACTTCGTTCTGTTTTTTTTTTTTTTTTTTTTTTATGTCCGTCGATAGCGGTCGAACGGAAAGTCCGATCAACTTGAAATTTGGACCATCCACAAGCCTCGATGTGGATTGAAGGTGTATAGTTTTGAGGCAAAATCGTTTGAACAGTTACAAAGTTACACCATAGTTACTGCAAAATATTTTTCTGAAACAAAATGGCGGCAAAATGTGAGATAGACAGATTTTTCTACAGATTTTTCCGATCACGAATATGTTAATGTAATGGCGATCTGATAAATATTGGCAAAGTTACATGAAAGTTACTCGAAAATATTTTTCTAAAACGCAGTAACGGCAAAATGTGAGGTGGCTATCTTATAGTAAATTTTTGTCCGGTCACGAATATACTAATGTAAACGCGATCCAATACGCATTAGAGGCAGAAATTACATTTCTATTGCTGTCAATAAGTGTTAGTAACGGTGGCGGACCGTATTGAAAACATGACCACGAAAATTCTTAGCAACGCACATTGCACTGCATACAACAATGTCGGAAAGTATAATAGCCATGGAAATAAGAAAAATTTTTGCAATGCGCATTCTTGAATTGTTGTTAATTGTCGTTCGTATTAGCATTGAAAACTTTTCGCCAGAAAGTTCGTAGATATTGACGCGCTCGCTTATCAACGCGTCAAACAGAGCGTTTTCCTAGTGGTGTACACGCGAGAGCGTTTCTGAGAGTAAAATCAATTCTTATAGTTCACTCAAAATAATGTTTTTCCAAAATTGACATATCCTAGGTACGTATTAAAACTGTCTGATGAGTGGGTTGACAATAAATGTTGTTTGCTTATTTTAATTAAGTTAACATTTGTATTATTGTTGATGAACGAAGTATAATACATAATGAAGTATATAATAATTGTTGTGTAATACGATGAGGAATTTAATTAATTCAGGAATTTCAGTCACTAAACATTTATTTTAATTAAGTGTTTATTTATTATTCATTATATAGACAGGTTGTCATATGTGAAGAAAACACACAAAGCTATGAGATATCGGTCAAGAAATTAGTTTCATTATCGACATAACAATCTGGACAAATTTCTAACTTAATAGTTTATCTTCGGTTTCGTCTAAACCTTCTTCATCGCTTCCTTCTTGGCTTCCTTCTTGGCGTCCTTCTTGACCTTCATAGCATCCATCTTCACCTTCATAGCATCCATCTTCACCGCCTTCATAGCATCCTTCATCGCGGATTTCTCCGCCATCTCTTTAATGACTTTCTGGCACTCATCGGTAGCAGCGGACGCATCAGGGCAGGTCTGAAATACAACACAATGGTTATAATCACATTTCACGGACTTGTTACTCTATTTGGCTTTTGTAGCCTCTTTGGCTTTTGGAGATTTTCTTTAATCTAATTCTTACCACATGATTCTGGTGTACATATAAACGGTGACTTTAGCAACGAGGTACAGCACATTATAAAAAAGTCGTTTCCTACCCCCAGGGGCGCCCGTTGTTGTTATGGATGTGTTTTCTATATGGGTAATAACATGCATGAAACTGTACCCAAAAACGGCGTTCCTCGGTGTAGGGGATGAATATGAATTCCAGCCTTAATGTTTCCAATGAAAATCAGCCCTTACCTTTTGTTTATTTACTTTGCGCAGCAGCAGGTATGTTTGATCTAATACTGTTCCTTATACTTAACCGGTACGTTAAGATATAAAGTTTTTTTTTCCTTCTTGTGCCAAGATGGCTTTTTCAGCCATTCTTTTGTCTTACTATCCAATATAAAACTGCTTCCTTTTCTGGCCTGCTCATTTAGATATAAAGTTCAATATTATCATTTGTTCTGCTACATTTAACAAATAACACTGATTGGTTTCATTTGTAATTATAACACAGGACCCGTCAAGAAACGAAACATTATCTACGAATAAGGTTATGCATTTTTAACAGCATGAGATGTTCAGCCTATTTCATTACGCCTAATTATTAATAAGAATTACACATGTTGTCGTGTATGTCACATTTGAACTATGCGCTCAACGCGTAGCATACTCAGAAGCCTGTGTGTATAGGCGGCGGTGGGCGCAGTTCATCAGACGCGTCAGCCCGGCGACAACTCATGTCGACGTAACCTGTAATTGTTACTTCTTAAACAAACTATAAATAAATAAACAAACTATTACAACATAATAACAAACTATTATGACAGTTGTTTTAGTTAATACCCATAACAATTAAACACTGAAATAAGAAGTCGACATAAACTTGTAAGATTCCAAATAATCAGAACGACTACGACAAAATAGCACAAATATCCCTACAAAAGCCACGAGACCTATATTCACGAGCCCATTCTATTGAAAAATAGTTGTTCCAGTGATAAAATGAATTAGAAAACTTGTACAGTTATCTAAATCTCGTTATATTTCAGCGAAATGTGATGCCAAGGAATATTCGTGCACAACCGATACTTACAGGCAACAAAACCTTCATGATGCAACTCAGGACCTGACGGGAAGAGGTTACGCACTTCTTCTCATTACCAGCCTTCACGGGGACTGTTGACAAAACACAGTGTTATAAAGAGGAAAGTTATTTTACACGTGCACGCTATGAGAAAATAAGGTATGTGAGATAGAGAACAACCTAATGACAGTCACAAGACTAATACTCTAGTTTAGAAAGAGTGCAACAGAAACTGATTTAAATGTTTTGTATTAAGGCTCATGTTCCTAAGCACAGGTGCGATTATAATGACTTGTATTCTGCTGTTGGGCTCTTCACTCTGGGGGCCAGGCGTGACGTCAATGATCTTGTATTTCTCCACAAGATCGTGTAGCAGTTTTGATTGTAGCCTTCTAGATAAAGTTAAATTCCGCGTACCCTCCAGGGGCCTCATTCCTGTACATTTTTAACCCTCCTTCACTCTCACTAACCCCATGCTAAAATGACTCCGGGGTTAACTCCTACACAGGCTTCCCTGCACAATTCGGAGGCAAATATGACCCTGTCCGATAGTAGGGTTAAGAAGAGTTATCTCAACAATACTTGGAAATGACGCCATTTTGTCAATACCCGTGTGTTTCACAGATGTCACATTTCAATTCGTTATTGGGAATATCCATCGTCATGGATACGTTATTTCATGGAGTTTATAAACAGTTTTGTGTATTCATAGTACGTTATGTAGAACCTAGATCTGAAAATATGTAGTTTTATTGAGTATTTTTTCGACATTTTGAGGTTATTGGACTGTTTTTGTTTGTTATTGTTTTTATTTTGTCTCGTTTTTCAACAACGCTTTCCTTCGATCGGCGGCTAAATTGCTGACTTCTGATTGGAATGAGCCCTGACCAGGCAGTAGGACACGTTTATTTTACCGAAGTACCGCAAAGATATGTTTCGACAAACAGTGGCGTTGGAAGTACATTTTGCTAGGGGGGGCAAGCACTAATGGGTTACAGAATATAAATAATATAAATAAATGTAGAAATAACAGAATACATGTATACGTTCTTATAAAAATGTTCACCTTTTCTTGCAAAAAACACCTGTGGACAAACATATGGAATCCGTTCATGAACAGCATTGCTCCGGTGATGCGAAGTTCGTGCCGAATCAAACATCACAGTTTTTTTTTTCGGTCAATCCCACTTCAATCTTATGCAAAATTTTAGGGTCAAATGCAAAGTTGTTGTTCACGTGCTCCTTAACTCAGCCTTTCCTCAGACTCGCCCAACCAACAATCACAGAGCAGTCCACATGGCAATGCTGCTCTGTGATTGGCGGTTGGGCAGGTCTGAGTTGAGGAGCACGTGAGGAACAACTATGCATTTGACCCTTAATGTATTAGTTTCTACGGCCTTCACTAACACCAACCAACCAACCAACTAACAAACACCAATTTAAGAATGTTTTAATTTTATGTTCGTTGCTCAAACGCACAGCATTCAGCACGCCCCAAACCTCAGCACGTTCGGGTGTTTTCTTTGAAAATTCATTGCAAATTTCTTTTTAGTTCAAGCTCATGAGACAATCGTTATGAATGTGCAGTACCCCGTGTGGGTCCGGGAAAGAATAGGCCCAGGGTGACTCTGCCAGTCGTAAGAGGCGACGAAAGGAGACCGGTCTGGGCCCGGGTTGACCCCCAGCCAGATTGGGCGCGGTCAAACCCAGCCCGGCAGAGCTTGGGGTAGAATAGGCCCAGAGTGACTCTGCTAGTCGTAAGAGGCGACAAAAGGAGACCCTGTCCCTTCCCCCCACTGTCCCACTGAAGATTTCTCCTCCCACTTGGCCCTGCCCTCCCTTGCTGGACTCCCTTTATGAGAACTCCCGTTCCGACGACTCGGTGTTCCGTGAAATATTTCACTAATGCCCACCGTAATGACAAACCTTTTTTGTTACAATTAGAACTAGTGTCCGGTCATAGGAAATACCTGCTTATCTCGCCGAATAATCCTAGACGTAGGGACACACAGGCCTGCGCTTTGTTGTACGGACTCGACTGTGAGTCTTTCAAAAGCAAAACCTTTCATTCAATTTCAAGGAATCAATAAGAAAACTATGAACAATTGAAACAGACTGTTACATCCCCAAAAAACTATTTGAAAGTTGGGAAATATAAAACTTTCAAATTTGATATCTTGTTATTTTAAGGGCGTAATATGTTGTTTCAAAGACTATTAAATCAGTGCATCGCATTTCACAGTATGGGGATGGGGGGGCAAAAATATACTACTGCCCCCCCTGAAGTTTCTAGGGGGGGCAAGCGCCCCCTCTGCCCCCCCGGTTCCAACGCCACTGTCGACAAACTTGTATGATCCGGGCTCAGAGGCTGTTTAATGTTCTTGCTGCGCCTGGGCTCGATTTATTCAATGTTTTATAAACTCAGTTCAGAGGTATTTTGTTGGGATAACTTGAGTTTTCCTTTTGCTTTGTATTTTATAATTGACTTTAGCTGTTCTATCACAGTTCTGTGTTGTGTACTTGCATTACTCTGTTCTGTGTGTATGTATTACTTATTTGTTTTTTATATTTTATTATACATCACTTGTGGGGCTTTGCCCTGTTGATGGTTATTGATGAATGATGAATAAACTAAACTAAATGTATCAACAAATGTGTAATAGATCTGATTTGGCCGACTCTATATAATCTAGTTGTTTGCGTTGTACTCACAGGGAGTGGTGGTGCACTTTGTCTTGGCCTCGGCAATGGCAGCCGCGCTCCAAGTAGTCATGGTGTCGAGTTTGGCATTGACTGCAGCCAAGTCAACAGTTTGCTTGTCCTGTGAGGGACAAGATTGAGTTTAGTGACGTTGTGAGTGGTGCCGCTAAGTTAGTACCAATTTTTAGTAAAGTAGCGCTTGAATATATCTATTGTCTTATTTTACGAATGAGTGTACTGAGAAAGGATGTATTGTATCAAATGTATGGAATGGAGCTCAATATACCGAAAGAATGTTCAAGAAATTTAAAATTGATAGCTGCATGACTGTAATAACTCATAAGTTGATATTATATTCATTCTTTATATAATAATTATTTAACGGGTATTATTTTTGTATTAATAGAATGTTATTTCTATTTTATAATTAATGATAATTGAAGTGATATTTACCGCGGACAGAAGACCGCTCTTGTCGAACACACAATCACTCTTGCACTGAAACAAAGAGAACATTGCAAATAAATAAACAACACACTACAGATGAAAGCAAGGTTCCTATAAATATATTCAAAAGTTTCATCAAGAAGACGTTGCATATAAATGTATTTTCCATGTTTTACGATTTGTTTAATATAAACGTTACATTTACTGCAGATTACTCCCTAAACTATTTCAACACAAAATAAAGTGTTTTAAATATTATAAAAAGAAGGTGTTTGTACATGTTCATGATAGGTATATAAAACAATGGGCATAATGTTAAAGCTCTCTTACTGTGACAGAGGCGGTGTTGTTACATTCCTTCCATGCACCATCCATCGTGATTTTCATGGATGGGCAGCATTCCTTAGCCTTCTTCCACTGAAAACAAAATGTTTATTAGAAATCAAGTTGTTCGTCAGTTGTTTTCTGTCTATATGATTGCTAGAGTTATCTTTAAATTACGATATAATTAGTTCAATGTCGTTTGTGGGTTTAAAAATTCCGGTTTTATGGTGGTGTTTTGGGTTTTTGGCAGTAATTACACCAGGAACATGTTAAAATTCAAACGGAACCGTTATGCAATATATGTATAGGCCTACATTGATGTATATTGTAAAGGCCAGTAAGTATGCTAACATTTACTACGTATACATGCAGTTTTGAAAAAGTTTTGACTTCAGTGAAACCAAATCGGTGGTGTGTATACATGGGAGTGACCTCAAAACGTTTTCAAAACTGTTTTTAGTTCTTAGTATGGAACGTCACATGTCTCGGTGTCAGTGGAATGTATACATGACAGTTTTGAAAACTAGTTTTCAAGTCAAACCCGTGAAAATTGGGTTTGACTTTAACCGATTCAAACCAGTTTTCGAGGTGTATACATGCGGTTTTGAAAACTCAAAACGGTTTGAAATCGTTTTCAAACCTCCATGTATACGTAGTAATTACATATTATACAGAACAGTATATAATGTGACCGAGGCTGTTATTATATTAAAAATAAGACATAACATATTCTATTAAAAAGGCAGTTATTAGAAACAGAATGGCTAGAAGGTAAAAACACGAATATTTCGATAACGAATACAAATTTCGATGTTATGAAATATGAATGGACCCCGAAAGTCCTCGAAAAAGAAACACCTCTAAATTGATTGCTCGATTGCAAATTAGGGAGAAGATTTAAATCAGAAATAGGACGTCAAACAATGTTTGTCCTATGCGTATTTGAAAAGCTTCATATCTAAGTGTTCCCCTAAACGTTCGTCTTATCAACTTACCCTAAGTTATTTGAAGTACACTTTGGCATTCTGACACCACAGATCGTTCCAAATAAGAGCAAAAGCTCAATTTTTTATCTTTAAATTATCATTATGAAATATTGTTATTGCAATTCTTGTTTCTATTAAACTGTACAAAAATATTATGTTGGTTGTTTTATTGATTGATTTATATGTAAGATAACGTAATTAGGCAATTTACTATCAAACGTGGCACTCATCGCTCAACAAAGTTTTTCAACATGTGCTTAAAAAACGTTGCAGACGTTCGTACGTGATACCAATATAAGCCATTTTTATAATGTTCAATGTGTAACTGAAAATGGTTCAAAGATCGGCAATTTGACTTAAAAATGTAACTACCAATTGAGTTTTAAGGAAACTATTTACATTTAAAAGAGGGCGATACTCTTCATGGACATCCAACTATAGTTAAATATCCACAGTCAATGCCAAGACTTATTACCATTGCTATATGTGTACATCTATGTTCAGATGCTATACGTTGAATATCCACAGTCAATGCCAAGACTTATTACCATTGCTATATGTGTACGTCTATGTTCAGATGCTATACGTTGAATATCCACAGTCAATGCCAAGACTTATTACCATTGCTACATGTGTACGTCTATGTTCAGATGCTATACGTTGAATATCCACAGTCAATGCCAAGACTTATTACCATTGCTACATGTGTACGTCTATGTTCAGATGCTATACGTTGAATATCCACAGTCAATGCCAAGACTTATTACCATTGCTATATGTGTACGTCTATGTTCAGATGCTATACGTTGAATATCCACAGTCAATGCCAAGACTTATTACCATTGCTATATGTGTACGTCTATGTTCAGATGCTATACGTTGAATATCCACAGTCAATGCCAAGACTTATTACCATTGCAATATGTGTACGTCTATGTTCAGATGCTATACGTTGAATATCCACAGTCAATGCCAAGACTTATTACCATTGCTATATGTGTACGTCTATGTTCAGATGCTATACGTTGAATATCCACAGTCAATGCCAAGATTTGTACGTCTATGTTCAGATGCTATACGTTGAATATCCACAGTCAATGCCAAGACTTATTACCATTGCTATATGTGTACATCTATGTTCAGATGCTATACGTTGAATATCCACAGTCAATGCCAAGACTTATTACCATTGCTATATGTGTACGTGTATGTTCAGATGCTATACGTTGAATATCCACAGTCAATGCCAAGACTTATTACCATTGCTATATGTGTACATCTATGTTCAGATGCTATACGTTGAATATCCACAGTCAATGCCAAGACTTATTACCATTGCTATATGTGTACGTCTATGTTCAGATGCTATACGTTGAATATCCACAGTCAATGCCAAGACTTATTACCATTGCTACATGTGTACGTCTATGTTCAGATGCTATACGTTGAATATCCACAGTCAATGCCAAGACTTATTACCATTGCTATATGTGTACGTCTATGTTCAGATGCTATACGTTGAATATCCACAGTCAATGCCAAGACTTATTACCATTGCTACATGTGTACGTCTATGTTCAGATGCTATACGTTGAATATCCACAGTCAATGCCAAGACTTATTACCATTGCTATATGTGTGCGTCTATGTTCAGATGCTATACGTTGAATATCCACAGTCAATGCCAAGACTTATTACCATTGCTACATGTGTACGTCTATGTTCAGATGCTATACGTTGAATATCCACAGTCAATGCCAAGACTTATTACCATTGCTATATGTGTACGTCTATGTTCAGATGCTATACGTTGAATATCCACAGTCAATGCCAAGACTTATTACCATTGCTATATGTGTACGTCTATGTTCAGATGCTATACGTTGAATATCCACAGTCAATGCCAAGACTTATTACCATTGCTACATGTGTACGTCTATGTTCAGATGCTATACGTTGAATATCCACAGTCAATGCCAAGACTTATTACCATTGCTATATGTGTACGTCTATGTTCAGATGCTATACGTTGAATATCCACAGTCAATGCCAAGACTTATTACCATTGCTATATGTGTACGTCTATGTTCAGATGCTATACGTTGAATATCCACAGTCAATGCCAAGACTTATTACCATTGCTATATGTGTACGTCTATGTTCAGATGCTATACGTTGAATATCCACAGTCAATGCCAAGATTTGTACGTCTATGTTCAGATGCTATACGTTGAATATCCACAGTCAATGCCAAGACTTATTACCATTGCTATATGTGTACGTCTATGTTCAGATGCTATACGTTGAATATCCACAGTCAATGCCAAGACTTATTACCATTGCTACATGTGTACGTCTATGTTCAGATGCTATACGTTGAATATCCACAGTCAATGCCAAGACTTATTACCATTGCTATATGTGTACGTCTATGTTCAGATGCTATACGTTGAATATCCACAGTCAATGCCAAGACTTATTACCATTGCTATATGTGTACGTCTATGTTCAGATGCTATACGTTGAATATCCACAGTCAATGCCAAGACTTATTACCATTGCTATATGTGTACGTCTATGTTCAGATGCTATACGTTGAATATCCACAGTCAATGCCAAGACTTATTACCATTGCTATATGTGTACGTCTATGTTCAGATGCTATACGTTGAATATCCACAGTCAATGCCAAGACTTATTACCATTGCTACATGTGTACGTCTATGTTCAGATGCTATACGTTGAATATCCACAGTCAATGCCAAGACTTATTACCATTGCTATATGTGTACGTCTATGTTCAGATGCTATACGTTGAATATCCACAGTCAATGCCAAGACTTATTACCATTGCTATATGTGTACGTCTATGTTCAGATGCTATACGTTGAATATCCACAGTCAATGCCAAGACTTATTACCATTGCTATATGTGTACGTCTATGTTCAGATGCTATACGTTGAATATCCACAGTCAATGCCAAGACTTATTACCCTTGCTATATGTGTACGTCTATGTTCAGATGCTATACGTTGAATATCCACAGTCAATGCCAAGACTTATTACCATTGCTATATGTGTACGTCTATGTTCAGATGCTATACGTTGAATATCCACAGTCAATGCCAAGACTTATTACCATTGCTACATGTGAACGTCTATGTTCAGATGCTATACGTTGAATATCCACAGTCAATGCCAAGACTTATTACCATTGCTATATGTGTACGTCTATGTTCAGATGCTATACGTTGAATATCCACAGTCAATGCCAAGACTTATTACCCTTGCTATATGTGTACGTCTATGTTCAGATGCTATACGTTGAATATCCACAGTCAATGCCAAGACTTATTACCATTGCTACATGTGTACGTCTATGTTCAGATGCTATACGTTGAATATCCACAGTCAATGCCAAGACTTATTACCATTGCTATATGTGTACGTCTATGTTCAGATGCTATACGTTGAATATCCACAGTCAATGCCAAGACTTATTACCCTTGCTATATGTGTACGTCTATGTTCAGATGCTATACGTTGAATATCCACAGTCAATGCCAAGACTTATTACCATTGCTACATGTGTACGTCTATGTTCAGATGCTATACGTTGAATATCCACAGTCAATGCCAAGACTTATTACCATTGCTATATGTGTACGTCTATGTTCAGATGCTATACGTTGAATATCCACAGTCAATGCCAAGACTTATTACCATTGCTATATGTGTACGTCTATGTTCAGATGCTATACGTTGAATATCCACAGTCAATGCCAAGACTTATTACCATTGCTACATGTGTACGTCTATGTTCAGATGCTATACGTTGAATATCCACAGTCAATGCCAAGACTTATTACCCTTGCTATATGTGTACGTCTATGTTCAGATGCTATACGTTGAATATCCACAGTCAATGCCAAGACTTATTACCATTGCTACATGTGTACGTCTATGTTCAGATGCTATACGTTGAATATCCACAGTCAATGCCAAGACTTATTACCATTGCTATATGTGTACGTCTATGTTCAGATGCTATACGTTGAATATCCACAGTCAATGCCAAGACTTATTACCATTGCTACATGTGTACGTCTATGTTCAGATGCTATACGTTGAATATCCACAGTCAATGCCAAGACTTATTACCATTGCTACATGTGTACGTCTATGTTCAGATGCTATACGTTGAATATCCACAGTCAATGCCAAGACTTATTACCATTGCTATATGTGTACGTCTATGTTCAGATGCTATACGTTGAATATCCACAGTCAATGCCAAGACTTATTACCATTGCTACATGTGTACGTCTATGTTCAGATGCTATACGTTGAATATCCACAGTCAATGCCAAGACTTATTACCATTGCTATATGTGTACGTCTATGTTCAGATGCTATACGTTGAATATCCACAGTCAATGCCAAGACTTATTACCATTGCTATATGTGTACGTCTATGTTCAGATGCTATACGTTGAATATCCACAGTCATTGCCAAGACTTATTACCATTGCTACATGTGTACGTCTATGTTCAGATGCTATACGTTGAATATCCACAGTCAATGCCAAGACTTATTACCATTGCTACATGTGTACGTCTATGTTCAGATGCTATACGTTGAATATCCACAGTCAATGCCAAGACTTATTACCATTGCTATGTGTGTACGTCTATGTTCAGATGCTATACGTTGAATATCCACAGTCAATGCCAAGACTTATTACCATTGCTACATGTGTACGTCTATGTTCAGATGCTATACGTTGAATATCCACAGTCAATGCCAAGACTTATTACCATTGCTACATGTGTACGTCTATGTTCAGATGCTATACGTTGAATATCCACAGTCAATGCCAAGACTTATTACCATTTGCTACATGTGTACGTCTATGTTCAGATGCTATACGTTGAATATCCACAGTCAATGCCAAGACTTATTACCATTGCTACATGTGTACGTCTATGTTCAGATGCTATACGTTGAATATCCACAGTCAATGCCAAGACTTATTACCATTGCTATGTGTGTACGTCTATGTTCAGATGCTATACGTTGAATATCCACAGTCAATGCCAAGACTTATTACCATTGCTACATGTGTACGTCTATGTTCAGATGCTATACGTTGAATTTTCACAGTCAATGCCAAGACTTATTACCATTGCTATATGTGTACGTCTATGTTCAGATGCTATACGTTGAATATCCACAGTCAATGCCAAGACTTATTACCATTGCTATATGTGTACGTCTATGTTCAGATGCTATACGTTGAATATCCACAGTCAATGCCAAGACTTATTACCATTGCTATATGTGTACGTCTATGTTCAGATGCTATACGTTGAATATCCACAGTCAATGCCAAGACTTATTACCATTGCTATATGTGTACGTCTATGTTCAGATGCTATACGTTGAATATCCACAGTCAATGCCAAGACTTATTACCATTGCTATATGTGTACGTCTATGTTCAGATGCTATACGTTGAATATCCACAGTCAATGCCAAGACTTATTACCATTGCTATATGTGTACGTCTATGTTCAGATGCTATACGTTGAATATCCACAGTCAATGCCAAGACTTATTACCATTGCTACATGTGTACGTCTATGTTCAGATGCTATACGTTGAATATCCACAGTCAATGCCAAGACTTATTACCATTGCTATATGTGTACGTCTATGTTCAGATGCTATACGTTGAATATCCACAGTCAATGCCAAGACTTATTACCATTGCTATATGTGTACGTCTATGTTCAGATGCTATACGTGCATTGTATCATTTTACATCTCATCTCATCCATAATAATTTGTGACACGTTGCGCATAGGCTTCAAATTACCAATACACATCATCTTTTTCTCTGTGCACCATACCGTTTTTAACCAACATTTACCGTATAAATAATAATAATAATAATAATAATTAACAATTGAGATGAGTTATGCTAAACGCACAAAAACTATTTCCGCAATAATTAAAATAATTTCATTTTGCGAATTTGATTTGAGAAATGAAACTGGTTACCAAACAAGATAATTTACAGATTTAATAAAAGGAAGGAAAGCGTTCAAAGATTCATAAACATCAATACGTACGCATCCTTCCTTCTTCTCTCCCTTGGCTGCGTCAGCAGGGGCTCCGGCGCTGCCTGCGTCCCGCTTCTTGGCAGCTACAACCTGCACAGTGAAATGCATGCATTTAAAACCACTTCATTCAACTAAATAAATTCACAAAGAGACAAATTAATATTAATACTTCCTTTAAATTGACTTAATTTTTTCATTTAAAAAATACCAAAATCATAAATTATTTTATAAATAAGAATTCAAACAATAAACAAAAATAATATGGCTTGAATATGATACGATATTTTATACTATAGGATGAAGATTCTTGGACATGTCAGACTGACCGCAATTTATGTTCACCACGTCCATAATGAAGAATTTAAAATTTAAATAAACTTTTTCAATTGTAAGTATTTTCATATTTTCAGTTGTTATGTCAAGTGGGATCATATAACATCTGGACCTGATATTTAGCGAATTTCAAGTTCGTTTCCACTATTGAAATAAATTCAATTTGTATTTAGTTTTAATAAATTAGAGGTATAATACATTTTATTTATTTAATTCAACTTTATTTTATTTTATGTTAGTGTAAGTACGTGAATTTAACTAGGAAAACGCTCCGCGTTGCCAGATGAGCGAGTTTTTTCAATGTATCAAAGCAAACAAATCTTTTGCATGTCATATTTTTCCTAAAAAAAAAAAATACCTTTACAATAAACAAAATTTGTGTTTACAAGATGGCGGTTTAAGTTACAACCTTAGAATTGTTGTACATTATTTCTCGATATTTATTTATTTATTTATTTATTAGTAATAGCATATAAAATACATGTTAGATACATATAGTTAGATTATTATTATTAAAGGTTTGAAGTATAAGTGTTGCCACTTGTGCACTTCACCCCCTTAATCATAAAGTACTATTACACGTTACATTCTAATAATAGGTACATTAGGAACTAAGACCACATTATGTTATATAATTAAATCAATAAAGTACATACTTTAAACAATAAAGTACAATACCGCAATTCAGTTTTAGCAAATGCCAAAGTACCAAGACTTGACCCCAACAACTCCGGTCCCTTTTTTTGCCGCAATTATTTCTGAGAATCTATGCGTGTGTTTTCACGTTATCTAATATTGATTATAATTTCTATTTAGTTATTCATCATTCTTTTTATGTCGTCGTCTGGTGCATCCATCAGCCACGTTTTTAGTTTGATTTTAAATTGTTGGTTGCTTTTAAATGTTTTCAGTTCTGCAGGGATGTAGTTGTAGATTTTAGGGCAAGATAATGTATGTGTTTCTGTAAAAGTGTTTTTGTGACGTGTGGGATAACCAACTTCTGGCGGACCTTACTTGTTGTGTTTTTACCATGAGTTATTTCCTTATAGAGCGATCTGTGTGTTCACATGTGTTGCGAGACTACTTTCAAATATAATTTTCTAACTGTCAGAACCTTAGTATTTTTAAAGATTTCGTCAGTTGGAAATAATCGGGATTTACGAAGTATAACATATGTGAGTTTGGTACGTTCCACCCCACACAAGAATACCGTAGAGTAGGATAGACTGTATTAAGCAAAGTATACTGTTTTTAAAGTAGCAAATGTTAGCACATCGCGGAGCCGATAGAATTTATAGATGGAGTTTCGAAGTTTATAGACAGTATTGGTTATATGAAAATCCCATTTAAGATGCTGATCGATTTCCACTCCCAAGTATTTAATACTTCGTTTCTTCTGAATAGTTGGGCATGCGCACTCACCAGTTAAAGATTGCAATTGTGAGTGTGGATTTTTAGTGTTTCGTGATCTGGTTGTCCAGAAGAGTTCGTAGAAAGCGCAATATAGAATGTTTTGGATAGGTTGATAGATAGTAGATTTTCATCTAACCATCTCTTAATGACTCGTGATTCTGCTAAATTGTAGGGGTGTGCGAGATCTCGAAATTTCGAGAACGAGATCGAGAAATCGATTTCTCGTTCTCGATCGCGAGAATTTTTTCTTCCCGAAAATAATCGAGATAACGTAAAATCTCGGGAAATTTGAATTCCCGCCTTATTAGTTCGAGAACAGTTGGCCCGATTCCCGCTAGATGGCAGCGCTACTACAGAGTCGGTAGAGAAGTAAAACTTCTTTATCGACGATCTAGCGCACCGCATCGTGACGCACTCTGCCGGCGACTTTGCGCACCGCGTCGTGATCATTCTCGTTCAATAATAATCGATCTTTTGCGTGGCCCGCATCATCAAAATGCTGTATCTACATTTATTTTGATTTTTGAATATTATCATGTGATACATAGAGATCTTTTATAAGTTAATATTTTGAACATTCTTTTAAGCTAAATTTTTGTATTCAACTTCTTAACTAATCATTCATTTTACTAGAATACTAACTAGCAGTTAGTAATTAGTCCCTAATTATTAGTATCAATAACCTTTATTTGCATAAAAGACAGCCTAATTTCATTTATTTAAAGGAATACAATTGTGGTCTTTGTCGCATTCAAAGTCAATAAAGTTGTCTAATTAATGTGATTTCTACACATTACACAATGTAAGAATTTTATTCACCCGAAAATTTCTCGATCTCGTCTCGATTCTCGAATTTAATGTAAACAAATTCTCGTTCTCGTCCCGAGCCTGAAAAATCCCTTCTCGCACACCCCTACTAAATTGTAAACCTTAATCCAAGTGTCACTTTCAAACAAAACGGCAGCATCATCCTGCAAACGTTACAATCTTGCCATTGATTACATAGATTACATAGATTACATAGATCATTTATGAATACCAAAAATAATAGGGGCCCTAAGACTGTTCCTTGAGGCACGCCAAAAGTCAAAGAATGTGATTTACTCAGAACATTATTTATTTTAACGTATTGTTGCCTATTTCTGAGATAGTCTTTAATTAATTCCAGTGCAACGCCTCTTATACCGTAGTGTTCAAGTTTCTCTATTAAAATCGGGTGTGAAACAGTATCGAAAGCTTTAGTTAAATCCAAAAATACTACTAGTTGTTTTCTATTGTTATCCATCCCATTGTAGATTGCATTTGTAAGTTGATGAATTGCATCTTGCGTGTTTAACATTTTCCTAAAGCCGAATTGATTACGAGAGAGTACTGAATTTTTTTCAAAAAAGTTATACATTCGTTCTTTTATACATTTTTCAAGAATTTTGGAAATACTTGGGAGAAGAAATATTGGTCTATAATTTGTAGCTTGTTCCGAATCTCCACCTTTATACAAAGGGATTATTATAGCGTTTTTAAATTGATTTGGGAATACTCCAGACACGATGCATAAATTAAAAATATGGCATAGACGTATCAGAATATATATGTTATATATGTTGCTTATAATTGCACGAAATATTATTTAAATCCGTTAAGAAGTTTTCTTTAAACAAAATAAAACCTTCAAGTTGATGGATTTCCGCATAATTTCTACTCTAAAGGTCTACTCAAAAGGCTCTAATTCATAAACTATTAACCTTATCTGTGTATGGAAAGTTCCAAAATGTAGACACAGGCTAGATCTAAAATGTTATATTGTTTAATCATACAATAACCACATTTAAATCATAAAAAAAGCTTTTTAATTTGTCTACAAAGTTCGTTGTTAACATTTGCATTTTTGCCGTGAAAGTCATAAAACATAACACGTCATTGTAGCCATTCTATGATAGCTATCAAAATTCCAAATACATAGCGAGAAAGGTCTGACTGTGCACGCCATTCATGCCGCTTACTATGGGCATCTAACTTCAATGGTCCGCAAATGCGAATCATATGAGTGGAACACTGTAAAAATGAAGAAACTTTTTACCGTAAATAAACAATATTTTTTATAACATGACGGTTAAAGCTAAAATTTTGAAACTATTGTCGAGTGTTGGTACTATTGATGTGGACCTACATGCAAAAGATCAAGTATATCGGTGTGCAAATTTTAATTTAATTCAATAAATTAAAAAACATGTTTTTCAGTAATTAATTTTTTGTAGGTTGGCATCTTACGTCATTGTAGCCATTCTATGACAGATATCGTGATTTTAAATAATGTTGAGAAAGGTTTGATTGCGTTCGCTATGTTTGGTGTATACTATGTGCATCTAACTGCAATGGTCCGCAAATGCAAGTGATATCGGTGGAACACTGTAAAAATGAAGAAATTATTGTCGTAAATAAACAATATTTTTTTATAACATGGCGGATAAACTTTAAATTTAAATAACTATTGTCAAGTGTTTGGACCGTCGATGTTAACCTACAAGTGAAAAATAATTTAAATCCGTGTGTAAGTTTTAATTTAATTAAATAAATAAACAAATTTTGTTTTTCAGAAATTAATTTTTTGTAGGTTGGCGTCTTGACGAATTTTGCTAGTTTAGTGGTCACAAATGTTGACCGAAAATGTCAGCCAAATACGTCAAGCCGTTTGACCTGTGCGCGACGAACAAAATTTAGCGCACATACAGACAGACAAAGCGCCGGTCGAGTTGTATGGAGAGATTCACTCCGCTTCGCTACGCTCATCTAATAAAATTTCAATGTTAAATGTAATTTTTTTTATCTTGTAGGGGGGTAATGTAATTTAATGTAATTAAATGAATTAATTTGATTATTTTTTCTTTATCACATTATTTAGTTGAAATATAGAATTTACCTAAAAGGTTACTAAAAATAAAACCATACTGTAGAAAATAATACAGTGAAACAATAATTTGGAATTTAAAATGCTATGTGTGTAACAAGGATTAAATTATTTGAATAAAATATAAAAGGCTGATTTCTTTTTATATGTTTCATTTCTCAATTATTTTTTCTTGTTCTTCATTATATTTTTATATAGTTCAGTAGTTTGTTTTGTTTTTATTGTTATTGTTATTTATGATTTCATAACTATTCATTGTTTGCATAGCTTAGTTTTATTTAAGGCCCTCCTTTGTAAATCAGTTTTTATAACTGAATAGGATAGACATTAAATAAATAAATAGATAAATAAATTTAAAATCAATATAATATTATAAATGTCGGTTTTACAAGAATACTCACACTGAAAAGACATTATTGTTTTATGTTGTAAAGTATTATTATTATTTTTATTTATTGTATATGCTTCATGCGCTTCCATGCACACAGTGAGTTGAGTTCATATTATGTTCAATGTAGGCCCATAGGCCTATATGTTTCTTTTTCCAGAACTTGCAAATTAAAAATGATATTTAAAATTAATTTTTGGTAGTGCTATATTATAATAATATAATGTATAATATGGTTTTATGTACTAGCAAAACCCATTTTGATCAAATTTGTGCAGATAGGCCTAAGTAATAACTAAAGCCCGATAAACGATTTGGCAAAATAAAAACAATTGGGTATAAAGCCATGTGCTAAAGAAGGTGTGTTCAGAGTACTAATTTGTTTATTTAAATAAATAAATTAATTAATTAAATAAATAATGATAAGTATCGATAAATTATAAATAAATAGAATGAATAATAAATAAATATTTTTATATTAGTTATTTACATATTAATTTATTTTTCTATCTATTTAAATAAATAATAAATAGTGATGTTTATTACGTACCACTGCAAGAGCGACAACGGCCAAAAGTACGATTTTGCTGAACATGGTTAGTGTTTGTGTGTTGTGTTGTCCAGGAGAAGACTTGGATAGACTCAGTTAGCCGAGCCCGAGGTTTATATACCGCTCAAACCGTGCTTACGTGGTGAAACCCCGGGCGTATACCCACCTGCGCAGGACAGCTAGCAAGGACATTCAATTCTTTCAAATACAGCGCGATTTCCTTGAGGTTATTTGATAGGAAAAATTTTCTATAAGTTAAAAAGACAGGATACGAGATACTCTTTGTTTTATTTGACAAAAACAGTCCAAGCGTGAAGATCATGAAAATATTATCCATGTTTGACAGTTCGTATTCATTATCAGTGGTAGCGTGATAATAAAATATGAGTTGGTGTCAATGCACGGCTTTCGTTTCAAAGACCATTTCAGGGTTGGAATCAGGGGAGCGTGATTCCTTTTCCGTTTTGCATTGGGATGGACTACATAGAGAGATCCCGAATTGACACTTTCTTCTGTAGACTTCGTTAATTAAATGATGTATTTTAAAAATATTATTTTGCGTAACAAAATTTAAAATTGTATGAACTTCCCACCCCCTACCCAACTATATAGTTGGTACAAGGACATTGATTGCTTGTTTGCTTGCGTGCTAACTTGATCGATTGATTGTCGAAAAAAAAATATATTCATACATACAAACATAAATACATACATACATACATACATACATACATACATACATACATACATACATACATACATACATACATACATACATACATACATACATACATACATACATACATACATACATACATACATACATACATACATACATACATACATACATACATACATACATACATACATACATACATACATACATACATACATACATACATACATACATACATACATACATACATACATACATACATACATACATACATACATACATACATACATACATACATACATACATACATACATACATACATTCATACATACATACATACATACATACATACATACATTCAAATGTTTAGACTAGCCTAGGTTTTGGCGTTTGACAGTACATAACGACCTTCTTGTTTTTAGGGCCAGTTTCACCAAACTCTAACCCGGCGAGTAACCCCCTATTAAAAAGTTTGGTGAATTCGGACCTTAGCTTAGCATACATATCATACATAATCAAGGTCCGTCAATCCCCTAGCGGAAGTTTTGTAAACCTCTTGGGATTTCAATTAAATGTACCTATCTATACTCTTGTTGTTGGATTTAGAAGCAGTGGTTAAAGTGGGGTGGTATGAGCCGGTATGCATACCGTTACTAAAAATACCGACTAAATACCATACCGGCACTAATTTGTATCGAGTGTAAACATATTGACGAATTATTTTGAACATTTGTTGCACTTAGTATTTATATCTACTCGTCCACTGTTATAAAGTAAATGTTAATATTTTTATTCTTTCATCACAAATGTACGTAAAAACAAGCGTAGTCTCTTCTCCAAAGTAACTTCAACGTGTTCGTGACAAAACACCACAGCAAAATCTCTGCGGGGGTAAACTGGGGGCTGTGCCCCCCAGACCCCCCGCGTCATACCCGCTTTGTCTGCTTTACACAGCATTAGTGCATATCGTCACTTCTCCAAGTCCACTTTAACCACTGTTTAGAAGGCGTCAGGTTTGTTCTCGACGCGTAGAAGAGAGAAGTATTTTGTTTTTCTTCTGTAAGCCAAAGACATTGGAATAGTAGTAATCTTTGAGGGCCGGTTTAGCAATTAGCCGTTAATAGGGTACGCACATATGACGTAACAGCCGAACTACAACAATGGAATAATTGAATTGAACTGGTGGACAAACAACAAGCCGTCAAAGTAATATCTTTGCAAAATGAGGAGAAACAATTAGTTGTAACGATAGTAACTGCTCGCCAGTTAAAATTTATGTTAAGTAATGGACAGCAACTATCTGAAAGTGTGTAAACGTTCTGAACGTTTGTTTTTTCGAACTTCAGAACTTCATATTTTTTTTTTGACAGCTTGCTTGTCCATCGGTTCAATTCATTTGTTTCATTGTTGTGTTTCGGTGTTGGCATACCCTTACCATTTCAAAAACTATCTAGGACCCTCTGAATGATTATCATCAATGTCCTCTAAATCTTAATGAGCAGCAATACACAACAATTAAAAACATAAAATCAAGGTTAGTAGAAGATGATCTTGTGTGCATCAATGAGCCTTGATATAACATTTGAAAACTGATTTCTAATTGTTGTGTATTGTTGTTCTTGATATTTAGGGGACAGTGATGATACTCATGGTCCTAGATAGTTTTTGAAATGGCCTCGCCCGGAAAAGCCAACGTGCATTTTGTATGTAATGTTTGTTGTAACCATGGTAACCAATTCGAGATTAGTAAATCGGCCGATTAAAAAGTTCGGTGAATTCAGACCTGAAGCATTGTAGGAATAATGTTTGAAGATTAAACAGTAAACATCATTTTTTATTCACTCTAAGGTCCACATTCACCAAACTTTTAAATCGGGCGATTTACTAATCTCGGCTTGGTTACCATGGTTTCAACAAACATTACATTCAAAATGTATGGTGGCTTCCACCGGTCGCCGTTTTTTTATCTTCGTTTAACAGAAAACAGCTGGTTTAAAGTTTGGTGAAACTGGCTCTCTGCACATTATAACAATAGTTATCATACACATCCTGTGTAAATTCAAGTTTTATTGTTATTTTCCTGTCCCGTGACAGGAGAGGATGGCCAGTGTAGGGTTTTGGACATGCCCATACCCTTCTTAGCCTACAGGTAGATACAATTACACAATTACATACAATTATACAAAGTTATACATATACATGGAGAGGAAGTTATAGTATGACATTGATGGGTATAATCTGTGAGTGAGAAATATAATATATTTCTCACTCAACGGTATAATAATAGATATTTACATTTCGGTCTGAAGGATAAGGTTATAGGGCGAGTTATTATGTCTAGCATGTCTTTGTGGTTGTCGTTAATAATTTTAGCAAAATATTTCGGATGTAGGTGATGAATGCGGTTTGAGATGTGGTTATTGTCTAAAAGATAGTTGATGTCATCATGTTAGGTCCAGGGAGGGAGTCTTGCAAACATCTTGTATCAATAGTAGCCCCTCACCCCCACAACATAAACTAAAAAAAAAAAAATGAAATTAATATTGAATAGGGAAGGCTCACACATCTTTTATTTGCTTACTGGTTACCTCAAGTTAAAATAAACGGGAACTAATTGGTTTCGGCTCGAAAGGTGCATTAACATCGCTTTAACAGCAAGTCAAAGATATTGCTGTCAAAACACGCTCAGAAACGGACCTGCACCATCTTGCTCGTGATTAAAAGGTTCTGACGTCATATCTCAGTAAACAATAATTTTATATCATACAAATAGTACTGAAATCCCACCCTTTAGTAGATTATTGCTCTCATAAAACTTTAACTGAACCAACGTTTATTTCTAGTTAGTAAATGAACACTGCTCAACATTAATTAACAACAATATGTTATATAATTGCATTATTTTAAACACGTTTTGGTAAATACTGTATCAAAATGTATTTTCTGAAGAAAACAGTGGTATAAAAGGCATTGTTGTAAATCCTAGATATTGTAAAATGTCCAACTTAATATCATTGATATTATTAAGAATACTTCAAGGAGGCAGTTGTTTACATGAGTTATGACGTCAAGAGCCGTTTTTCAATTACGGAACAACAAGTTCCAAATTTCAAACTTAAAATGCTAATAGAATTGGAAATATACGCTTCTCAGATATAAAAATTATACCGCCCGTATTTTTAGATAATGATCTTCCATTTTTAGGTGCTTTGAGGAATATTTATTTTTGATGAGACTTCCCTATTGTGTTCGTAAAATGTATTTCTATACTTTGCCACAAATTCTGTTTATTTATGTTACGTATATTTTATCTCAGGTAAATTTATAAAGCATTTTTTTCTCAAAATTTTTTTTCGTCTTATAACTAAGGTTGCCCATCGACATCGATTAATCGATTAATAATCGATGTCGATGCAAATTTCCGACATCGATTTTTTTTTCATAAATCGAATCGAATCGTTTTTTACACAAAATAATAATAATTAAAAAAAAATCTGTACTCCGCTCGTCGACAAGGTTACAACACAATATCAACTTACCAGAAGGTTTTGCGATGAACAAGAAACGATTTTATTAGGTGGGTTTACAGCATAGCGTTGGGAGCGAAGCGAGGGCGCAAGCTCCAATCGGCGGCCGAGTTCGCGTGAAACTCGACCACTGATTGGAGCTCGCGCCTTCGCTTAGCTCCCAACGCTTAGTTGTAAACCCACTATTAGTTTTTCGTTTTAGTTTTTACATTGTTCAAGGAACTTTTTTTACCGATGTCGATTATTTCCGACATCGCGATGTGACATCGATGTTTTGATTTCGATGTCGATGTTGTAATTTAACATCGATGGGCAACCTTACTTATAACGCTATAGTATTTTGTTTGGTTGTTTTTATTTTCTTTCTATATTATTGTTTTTCCATTATCATTACTTGTTGTAGACATAGTTCTATTTTTAGATGTATAAGATAACTGAAATGGGATAGCCATTAGATAAATAAATACGAATATGTATTCGAAATAATAATTGATAGTAAAAATAAATTGTATGTATGTATATTTAATTGAAAGTTATAATAAGTTGTAACTGTATGTACGACAATAATAGCTGGTGAAGCTAAATAAACACAATCTTATCGTATCTTATCTCTTTTATTTTGTTCTACATCTATCCACAAAATACTTTCCCATTATTTGCACAAGAAGTTCTGTGTGTATGCACAACTGTGAAGTACCATAATATACTTTTGCTCTTGCACTTTTACTCTTGCTAGGTTGTGTGTGAAGCTGATGGTATTTTTAATTTTTGGTGATTAATGCTTAACAAGCGGTATTAACTTAAGTTTTAACAATTAATTCTTAAAATATGTTTGTGTTTGTAAATCACTGCTACTTTTAGTGGTAAAAGCAGCTACTTTGAGATAAATAACACATAAAATAACAAAATAAAATATTTTTTGCATAAGATTCAATTCAAGTTAACGGGAAGTAATTCCTGGTGGTGTAGGTAGGCTTCAAGGCGCCCACCCGGCAGCCTGGACTCGATTTCCAGTCGGGGTTGTTTTTTTCACTAGTCAACCTAGGCCTACGAGAGTGTTTCTGTTTGATTGAGAGCTTCTGTTCAGAATGTTTGTGGTGATACTCGTTTTGATTGTTTTGACTCACGATTCACGAAAGTAGTCGAACAGAGTCCAATCAATTATCAAAATAAAATAGGGTTGATTTCGAATAGGGGGGGGGGGGGGGGGGGACGACAAAAGTCGGACAGTTTCATTGTTATGTGTTTCTTTGATTGCGGATAAACAGGATGGAATAAGTACGCTTACGATGTAGACACTGAACGTGGATTGTGCCATGCGACCTATGTGATAGAGAAGCCGTGCGGGTAAACAATGCGGGTAAACAGTGCGGGTAAACTGGATGGAATGTGTGCGGTACGCTTATGTCTATCCAACCTTGCTTAGCATAAGTAATTGTAAATATTTATGCATATATGTATAGACTTATGTAAATACTTCTGAGTAGGAAACATTTATGTAATAAGCTAGTAGGCCTATAAGCTAGTATAGCCTATATATTTAGTCTATAGTAAAGAAAATGACAAATCCAATTTCGCAGCCGTCTTTTATACCTTGTTCACACTTTGCCCACTAACAGAAGTTAGGGTACTAACAGAAGTTAAGAACGTAATGTGAACGGACGGAACTCAGTTACCCTAACCTACGTTAAGCACTAACTTCGTTTGGGGAACGTAGTTACGGCGCTAGGATGCTAGGAACTGACCTGAACCACACCTGAACTGATCCCATGTGACGACCTGACCCGCTAGAGACCTAGTCGACCTTGGCGCTGACGTAAATCTAGCAGGCTGTGATATAATCATAACATTTACACATAACCTCAAATAAAATGCAGGTTATGTGCCAAGGGCCTGCACCTAGACCTCCTAGTAGAGTGTTGACTGATTTATATTTCGAAGTTTCACTAACCTCAGAAGATTTTTAACTAGCGTAATGTATAATAGTTTAACCCGTCGTTTTGGTTTACTACACCGTCCACTTTCACAACTGCTTGCACACGCAAATGTAGCTGCGTTCGGGCAGCAGCATTTACAACCCAACTATGAAACGTGAGCAATTATAAAAACTCACGATTCACTGTCATACTCATATACTTTTTAAACTGTATTTGACTTCTTTAATCTTTTATTTTTTTTTAGGTCCGAGTGGAAGAGCGTTATTGGATTGGAAATTCACGCTCAAATTTCTTCTGAATCTAAACTTTTCTCTGGAGCAGGGACTGACTTTGGTTCCCCTGTAAATTCAAATGTAGCACTATTTGATGCAGCTATCCCTGGAGTTCTTCCTGTAAGTGTTGTCTAAACCAGGTCCTAGACCTTTGTATATGCCATACATACATATGGCCTAGGCCTACCACAGGTCAAACTAACTGGATCCAAACTGGTAGACCTAGGCGTAGGCTAGGCTAGGCTATTCATGCGAACTGAAATGAATAGTAGAACTATACAGGTGAATGAGCATTATCTTAAGCCAGACTAGGCTATCAACGTGTTCTAGCTCGGTTTAAGGGATCTAACTTTTATTGATGTAGGCCTACACGTAAATTATCTTTCAGTGCAACTTGAACATTACGTAGATATCAAAGAAACCAACATCTAACGTTTTGAACTAGGAACGTCTCTTGGAACATCTCTAATGTCTCCAACGTCTCGGACTAGCTAGGCCAAGGCCCCAGCACTCTTAGCTATGGATATTTACATGCACAAATTTGCTGCATTTAGTGGCCTACGTCTCACGTCTGTGATTTTCCCCATCACTGCCTGAATACGAGTTGTGACAATTTTGCAGCCTAGCCATCCGAATTATGATCGGCTGTGCCTCTTTTACATGAACATGCCAACAAATTTCTAACGGAATTCAATTTTAACACGGAATTCACAGCCTGCTGCATAATCACAAATTTTCAACTATAGGTGGCAGCGTAAGCCATGTAGGAATATGTCAGTCGTACCTAGCTCGGTCAACTGTACTATCTCGTATCCAAATAATTTTGGAAGTAAACAAAAACATATGATAGAGCTTCTACTTCATCTTGGACCCCATCCGCAGTCCTCCATGAACTAACTTATTGTAGAATGTCATGTCATGAAGTCTTGAGACTGCTTTTTTATTCCAGTCTGGCCGTGACCTCTGGCTGACTGTTGCGTAATAATTTATTATTGTTGCAGGTGCTGAATCGCAGGTGTGTGGAAGCTGGAATCTTAACGGCCTTGGCTCTCTCATGCAAAATCAATCCAGTTTCTCTGTTTGACCGTAAACATTACTTCTACGCTGACCTGCCGGTATGTAGCCTACGCTTTTAGTTATAAGTAGGTATAACACATTTTTTAATGACTAGTAGCCTACAATGATTTCCAGATGGTAATATCTATACAGTTAATTAGTTGCTATTAGTAGGCCTATCTAGGACTACACAAAGAAACTAGGGATGGGCAAATACGTTCAATAACCTAAACGTTTAACCGTTTTTAAAACTCGCGTTTAAACGTTTTATTCGCTCTATCTATCCCCTGCCACGAGATGAATAAAATTACCTTTGCAGTAAATTACCGAAAAGTTACGAAACATTGGGTAAAATTACAATTTGTAGCTAGAAAAAACTATAATAGTAGACTAGTACTGCAGTACGCTCCGTTGTAAAATATTTGTTTCTTATCTTATATACAAACACTTCTATACACACGTTTAAACGAGGTGTAAAAAGTACAAACCTTGAAAGCCACTCCCACGTTTAAACGTTTTAACGACCCATCCCTAAAAGAAACGTGATGTATGCATTACTGGGTTCCCAGGCTGGATATCAAATCACACAACAACGAGCTCCACTGGCACAGTCTGGGAAACTTGAGTTCCACGTATTTACTCCGGGTGTTCACAAGGAACCGTACACTAAGACATCACATATCCAGCAGTTACAACTCGAGCAAGACAGCGGGAAATCACTCCATGATGATGAAATGCGAAGGTAGTATGCAATATAGTAATGTAGCCTACGTATATCGTTCCCCGTGATCAGTCGTTTAATGATGAAGTCTACATTGCAATTGGGAATGCACTTAAATGCTCAATGTTTATACTTTATATTCAATGTATTTATTTATTTAAATATATATTTATGTTTACATTCAATGTACAGTATTTATATTCAATGTATACTTTATGCCTATATTTGTACCATGTAGGCCTACCATAATCGACAGGCAAATAAAACTTACTTAGGCCGTGTCCCAAAGCTGCTACTACATATAGACTAATGCTTATGACTAACTTGAAAGTGGCCTCCTATCGACTACTTACCTGAGCTTTGGACATCTGTACTAGAGCACATTACGGCACTGCCTGCGTGACTAACTAAGGTGACCATACGTCCCGGATTTCCCGGGACAGTCCCGTTTTTTTAAACTCTGTCCCGGCGTCCCGAAGACTTTTTGAAAAGCATTTAAATGTCCCGGAATTGTGATACACGTTTCTAATGTCCCGGAATTTATTGGTGCGGCAAGTATTAGAACAAAATGCGTGATATATTGAGTTACTTGTGATGGCAGCTGTACACGTAACTTACCGGTACCATATCAGCTGACCGGCCTACCCTACCCCTACCCACGGGTACCATCTCCCTACCGCCTAGGCTTTGACTCGCCGCCTCCCTTAGGTTCTGACTTGTTGTATTTGGCGTGTCATTAGTCGCCGTTGAACTTTGATACAGTGTGTGTGTTTGTTCGTGCTGCGACAATGCCGCCACCAAAAAGGAAGTGTAAATTAAACAGTGTGTTACAAAAAGACTTCCCATGTTTAAAGCAATTGCGACGTTCATTGCAGTCAGTGTCAATCCACATTTTCTATCACGCACGGGGGACGATCAGACATTAAAGAGCATCTTAAAAGTAAAAAACATAAAAAATCAACTCACTCGAAACTCATTCTAAAACGCTTAAAACCAAATAAAAAACACACTTTTCAAAAAATTGCCTGCGGCGCTGTTGTGGGGGACCTCCCCCCCACACCCCCATTGTTGTCGCTAAAAATTGTGTGTGTACCGGAATTTTGATTTGTAAATATGGTCACCTTATGACTAACATTCCTTATGTAAAGAATAGGCTACACTTTGAGGTTAGGGTTGGCTGAAGTTTATCTCAAGTGTTAGAAACTGATAATATACGTTTGGAAATAATAACATTAGTTCAATTGAACTTCAAATTACTTTCACTCGTTCGTAATATTATTTGTACTACATTTAATTGACGTCTCTGGAGCAGCTTCATTACGGTTGTCGGCCATTGTTAGTCGACACGGCGCGATCAAGTCTACACTTTCGCCTCCTGTCTTCTACCGACTAAATTATGGACTACTTCGAGCTTTGGGCGTCTACTTCTGACGTCACGTCCGCTAGTTTAGTCGGCCACTGAGTCGACTAAGCAGCTTTGAGACGCACCCTTAGTACTTACTATATAACTCCATGAGGCTACGGTAGGCCTACAATGTACATTATGTGAATTATTAAATTATTTCATTTGAGATAGTTTTACAAAATAATGATAGGCCATAGTTATAAAATGTAAAACACAACTTTTCTTGGTGATTTTATGTGAGAAGATTTTCAGTGAGGCTTATCTCTAGACTGAAGGTTAGATAAAAATGGATCTGGGGCTACAATTTACATGATTGAGGTATTGGGTTGATGTGTTGATCAAATAGGCCTAATTGATTGATTATGGATGTGGATAGTGAAGTCATTTGCAGTCGATCTAACAATGAAAAAAGTTGAAAAGTTTGTAGATTTATACAGACTGTAGTCTACTTACTTTATCAGCAGACCACCAGTTGAAATTGTTTGTTTTTCAGGAGTTTGGTAGATTTGAACCGTGCCGGGATTCCACTAATGGAGCTGGTATTTGAACCCGACCTTGAGAATGGAGAGGAGGCTGCAGCCCTAGTAAAGGAGTTGACTATCATTCTACAGCGCCTGGGGACGTGCTCCTGCAAGATGGAAGGTCACAGTTCAAACAAATTCTACTTGTTGAATAAGTTGTTAGCTTTGTTTGCAAGTACTGCACTTTTGTACTGTACATCACGGTCAGCGCAGTGCAGAAAGACGTAATATTTTCCGTTGGTGTAGCGGTGCAGGCAAACAACCACAAAGATCACTGGCCAGGAAAAAGACAAACTTATTTCAGTAGTAATTTTAGAGACCTTGGATAAACCTAGATCATTTATGCTAGACCTGATAGTTTTGGACAGGCTTGTCTCTTTGTTTTGTCTCCTGTGTTACACCCAGCCAAACAAAAATCCACGAATCATTTATAGGCCAATAGGTTAGATTAGGTCCTCTCTATGCAAAGTTTGGTTTTCCTCAAAACGTAAATCAATTGAACATACTCTTATTTAGCCGGTATTTATAAATAGATTTATCATCCTAATTACAGGGTTTACATATCTAGTCCCATCCATTTATGCCATCCATCAAATATCACTGCACTGTCCATAGCAGGTGCAGAAAACATGAACTATTTGCAGTGGTTCTGTTGCACTTTTACACGCAAACGACATGCATGATATTGCACGACAACAAACAAACGGTGAAGAGTGGAACAGGCGAACGAATCTAATTACTGTATTCATGTTTTGAGCTTGTTGGCTGTCGTAGTTTGGCCGTATTTAACATATAGACTTATTTTAGAGGGTGCAATGCGAGTTGACGCCAACATATCCGTCCACAGAAGAGGTGAGCCGTTGGGCACGCGTACTGAAGTGAAGAATATTGGCAGCGTTCGTTCAGTCGCGCACGCAATTCAATTTGAAGTGGAGCGACAAGTGAAAATATTGGAGCGGGGAGGTGTTATTGACAATGAAACGAGATCATGGGACGCACAGTGCAAGGAAACGGTTCCGATGAGGGACAAAGAAGAAAAACAGGTAAGCGCTGCGTACTAATCAATATCATTACGTCGGTATTAGAAATGGGAAAAACAGCTATTTTCCTACACGTTTAAACAACGCCACTATTTTTAAAAACCTTATTGTTTGATCATCAATATTGGGAATGGGCTTTTAAAAGTACCAAGTAGCAATACTCCATAAATTATACCTTTGTACTCCCTCGCAGCTGCAAAGAAGATACTTGAAGCTGTCATGAATAATTTATACTCTCGCATTGAGGACAGGTTTTGAAGGAATTATACCCCCCCCCCCGGATGTTCATTCAATAAAGGCATATTTTAATTACACCTTTATGAAGTAACTAAACAGATGTCAAAAACAATTTTTATTATATATCTTGACTTAAGTTGCTGTGACAAATTGGAATTTAATAACCTCTAACCCACCACTGTGCGCTTGAACGTTTAACCGTCGCATCCCTGTTAGGTATCATTTCAAAAAGATTTAATTTTAATTCTGTTATTGATTTTTGGCTATTGCAACCAAATAATTATAATAATAATAATAATTATAATAATATATATCTTGACCCCGTTTCCAACATTATATTATCGGGTAGGGGGGAGTAGCGAATAATAATAATAATAATAATGATGATGATGATGATGATGATGATAGTTAAAATAGCCTTAAAAAACCAATTGATATACATTACATAGTATTACTGTCATCAAATTTCAGGACTATCGTTTCATGCCAGAGCCGAATCTTCCGCCTCTCCACGTTCTTGTGGGCGGAACACCAAGTTTACACACCAAAGATTTAGTAAATGTTCAAGCTTTGATGGAACAGTTACCAGAACTTCCAGAAGAAACAAGACAACGGCTTTGTCAGCAATATGGCATATCATCTGCATCAGCCATTACTTTAGTAGTAAGAAGTTGGCATTTAATACATACATAGTACATACTAGTGATAACATCGATTAACCGAAAACCGGTTTCGAACCGGTTTTGATAAAAACCGGTTTCGATTTTTAGATTCGGTTTTGCTTTTTTGCGCGGCGTGTGCTTCACCCTCGCTAAGAGCCACGCCTCTGACGGGGGGTCGGGCGGGTTGTGGATTGCCTAACGGCGTGTGTCCCGTAGTAACAAGGAACCACCTGTCGACTACTCAGATTTCGTCTTCATTCCTGGGATTTCCTTGTTTGTGTGGACTAATTAGCAGCTGTATTATGCAGTAAAACCGCCTTTGTACGTTTTGCTTTTCTACGTTTCTTAGGTTAATGCATTCCAAAAATCAGCCCGTCAGGGAAATTTGATCCAATAGTACGTTTTATGTGTTCTCATAATCGGTTTTTCCGGCCAGCCAGTGAGCCGAATTCCAAGTTGTTATTGTTCAAGCGCGACCACGTTGGTCATTCATTCATCCCAGTTCTGCGAAGCGCCCTCCACCCCCTTCCATCGCTCAACACAATGCAACCAAGCAGCCAGTGAGTGACTTGACCTTGACCAGCTGCATCTCGTTCCGCGTGGGAGGGGGGGGGGGGGTCTCTGAAAAGGTCGTTTTATCTACAATCTCGGCTGCCGGCACTGAGTTTCTTTACCTCTCTCGCTGATACAACCTTAAGTAAATATGTTTATTTTTGGAGAGCGTTTTTTTTTTTTTTTTTTTTTTGAAAACCGGTTTTAAACCGGTTTCGAATTCGGTTACCCGGTTAGTAATTTTACTAACCGATGTCATCACTAGTACATACATACATACATACATAAGGTGCAGGTGCAATAGCCATAGTCCTTATGTATGTATGCTATGTATAAGCATTAAACATGCATGATCATTAATCAATCATATTATTATTAAACATGTGATTTCATTTTCAGAATGATGATTTGCTCCTTCAATATTTCTTCAGTATTATGGAAGAGCGAGAAGCTAGAGATTCAAAGCTGGTATCGAACCTTCTAATAATGGACCTCCTCACGTTACTTCACAAAAATAAAATACATCTAGAAGATTGGTAAGATAATCTGGATTCTTTGTATGATAACTTGTTTGAGTAGGTTACAGATAGGCCTACAGATAGGTAGATCAACTCGACTCTTACCACTCTCGTTAAGGGTTCCACGTGGGAAAACTTTAACACTCCATAGTGGTTGTGCATCGCTCATTGTGTCCGTCTTGAAATAATAAACCTGCTGAAGAACTAGACATTACTGCAGTTACATTTCCTTGTTAATGAAACAAACTGGCACATTTAGTTCCATTGAATTGAAATAAACACTTGTTGAATATTTTCAAGAAAGTATTATTTGAAAATGGTTGTTGTTTTTTTTATAGAAATACTAACGTTAATTATATGCTTGTGCTGCAACAACCTTACAGATGCTTTCGTCATAGACGAGTGGCTCGTTGCCAACCAGCGAGCCCCTATTACTTAACTAACTACTGTAGGTTGCACCCAGCTTTATACTAGGAAAACGCTCTATTTGACGCGTTGATAAGCGAGCGCGTCCATATCTACGAACGTTCTGGCGAAATGATCTCAAAGGTAATAAAGACAACAATAAACAACAATTCAAGGATGCGCATTGCAAAATCTAATTTCCATAGCTATTAAGCTTCCCAACATTGTTGGACGCCGTGCAGTGTGCGTTGCTAAGAATTTTCGGTGTCTTGTTTTCGCCGCGGTCCGCCACCGTTACTAACAGTTATTGACAGCAATAGAAATGTCATTTCTGCCTCTTATACGTATCGGATCGCGTTTACATTAGTATATTCGTAACCGGACAAAAATTTACTATCAGATAGCCACCTCACATTTTGCCGTAACTGTGTTTCAAAAATATATTTTCGAGTAACTTTTGTGTAACTTTGCCAATATTTATCAGATCGCCATTACATTAACATATTCGTGACCGGAAAAATCTGTAGAAAAATCTGGCTATCTCACATTTTGCCGCCATTTTGTTTCAGAAAAATATTTTGCAGTAACTATGGTGTAACTTTGTAACTTTTCGAACGATTTTGCCTCAAACCTATACACCTTCAATCCACATCGAGGCTTGTGGATGGTCCAAATTTCAAGTTGATCTGACTTTCCGTTCGACCGCTATCGACGGACATAAAAAAAAAAAAAAAAAAAAAAAACAAACAAACAAAAAAACAGAACGAAGTGCCATAAGAGTCAAGTGGAAACGCTCGCTTAATTATATTATGTAGGCTACAGACATGTATCGTGTCAGGTTCCTAATAATACACCTCATCATTATGTACCAGACTACCAGTACAAGTTTTGGAATCTGCAAGTTATAGCTTAGCCTTTCTTTGCTGTTTGTAAGAGCCAATTGATGAAATTTACACTCAAACAAAACACTTATCAATTCAAATATGTAATAAATGGGACTAGCCTTGAGTACCAAGACACCGGAAAATATTTGGGATTAACTTTAGATTCAAAACTGTCTTGGGGTGATCATGTAGCTGAGGTAGTAGCAAAGGGATATAGAGCACTCAATTTTGTTATGCGTAACTTAAGAGGCACAAGTAACAAGGTGCGAGAAAAGGCATATAAAGAAATAGTGAGGCCAACTCTTGAGTATGCAAGTTCAGTATGGGCTCCGCATACTACAACTCAGAAGGACAAGATAGAAAATGTGCAAAGAAAAGCTGCAAGAAGAGTTCTATGTAAATATGGTAGGTGTCATAGCCCTACAGAGATGATAGAGGAACTGGGGTGGCGATCTCTAGAAGAGCGAAGAGAAATTACTAGATTATGTGCATTGTATAAAACCATCTCAGGACATTTGGCATGGAGAGAAATTAACAGTAAGGTAGAGAAAGCCACATTCAAGGGGAAAAACGATCACACTGAAAAGCTGTTTGTAAGAAGATACCACACAGATGTGGGTAAACATTCTTTTCTGGGATCTGCTATTAAACAGTGGAATGGTCTCCAAGAAGTAATTTTAAATCCCATGCCAAAAAACTGTAATAAATTTAGAGATATGATAATAAAAAACAAATTTAGTAGTACAGTATTTAAGTAACATAAAAATAAAAAATATTGTTATTATTATGATTGTAAACATTGATTGTAAAAGGGCTTCTCCTTTCCTTAATCAATGGTTCTAATAATTACTTTATACTTATTTAGTGAGAAATTTATGTCAAATGTTTTGTAACTGAGTGAAAGAGCTCCAAACTAAACTAATAAAGAATACATACATACTACTATTCTGTTTTAGTCAAGTGACCCCAAATGCACTGGGAGAAATAGCAGACCTATTACAGGGTGAAAGAATCAATTTGACAACAGCCAAGAAGATCCTGCAAGCAGTGCTTGATGGGGATGCACGCTCACCAACCAAGGTATTGCTACGTTTACAGCTACGCGTTGCGAGCGAAGCGAGGGCGCGAGCTCCAATCATCGGCCGAGTTTCAAGCAAAGAAGTTAATAGTTTCACGCAAACTCGGCCACTGATTGGAGCTCGCGCCTTCGCTTCGCTCGCAACGCGTAGCTGTAAATCGATTGTAAGAAGTAGGGATGAGAAGGTTAAATGCCTAACCGTTTAAACATGTCCCCATCATTTCCGTGTATGCTGCAGTGCGATGGTTTCCATTGTAGTATTATCAGTTTGTTTTTATTTTGTAGTCTTCGAATTTGTAGTTTACACTGCTTTACCTCAAAATCCACTTCTTTCTTGCTGGCTATGGCTTGTATAGATGTTTTAGAGTCCCTCAGTATGACAATTTTATTGTAGCTGCAGTCTTTTACTTTTTATAGAGTTTTACCTATTGCCGTCAGCTCGCCATCATAATTAGTACCATATTCTCCAGTAGGATGGGACTCTTCAAATTCTCTGGAATATATTCCGTCCTCTGGTGTTGCTGAGCCGTCTGTATAGACATGTAACCCCTCCTTCTCTGTATAATATTTATGAATGTGTGTTGTCATCAGTCTTCTCATTTCCTCGCTGTGTACGCTACGGTACTTTATAATGGTTTTAGCATCAACACACAAAAATCCTTGTGAATGAATATTGAATTAATCTGAAATAATTTTCCAGACACTTGTGAAGAGAATTTCACCGGCAGGAAGGACATCAATACTTTGTACACATATATCAATAAAATTAAAATGATTGCGGGTTATTCCGCCACGTCCTACCTCCATAATGTTGACAGCTCGACGCCCTGAGGATAGGATCCATAAGGTTCCTGAAACGTCGGCACATTATGGAGGTAGGACGTGGAGGAATAACCCGCAATCATTTTAATTTTATTGACATAAATCCTGGCCACGAAAGCTTTAGTGTTTTAATATTAAAATATAAAAATCACTGGAGAGGACTAGGCCCGGTTTTTCAATTGGTCATTAACGGAGCCGTTAGCTGACGGTCTGTTATCCGCATAGGGTTTATTGGGTAAAAGATTACGAACCGTCAACTAACGGCCCCGGTAACGACCCGTAAACCGATTTAAAAATCGGACCTTAATGTTATTTAATGTAGTGTATAGTAATTGCATTATTAATTGTTATTGTAAATTGAAATTTTAATTTCAAAGTTTCGAAAGTTTGCATTTACTGTTTAGATAACGGAGATGAATGGATGGGCCCAAATAACAGATCCAAAGGAGATTTCCGATGTGTGCAAGGAAGTCCTGGCGAGCAACGCCAAGTTAGTGAAACAGTACCAGAGTGGGAAGAAGAAGGTCTTCAACGCATTGGTTGGGGAAGTGGCCAAGAGGACGCAGCAACGAGCCAACATGGCGATGGTTGTCGCTGAACTAACAAAACAACTGAAAACGTAGTCAAGACGACCTGGCACAAGGCAACTATAGGAACAAATGGGGTCAATTTCTACTTTAGGCTGTCGGGTAAGCTTGCAGTGGCCTTGGGTCGCAGTAGTTTCACCCATGTATTCTGGCCATCAATACGAATCAGTCGGCACTGTCAAGTGAAACAATCTAAAAAAGACTGTCCTCCTTTGTAAATCAGTTTTATAACTGAACAAGATGCATTAAATTAATTAATAAACTCAACTGAAAATCAGTTCCTATATATGGCACTAAAAAGAGACTGTTTGCATTCTGGTGGCAACACAACGAACAAGTGCACTGGTGCTGCATTGCTGACCATTGGTTGAAACTGACATGGCGCAGACAATAGTAGGCCTACAGGTAGCAGTGCTATCTCTGGCTTGACAGTTTTAGTGGTGTATACTACTTACTACTATGTACTAGACTATTTATTTATTAAATAAAATTTCTAAAAAAAATGTATCAAATAAAATATTTATTAAATTTATTTCTCTAATATTTAGCCTATTTAATCAATTCCTGAGACTTCTCTCTGTAAACCTACATCATATATTATTATTGGTGCTATAGTATATTCAGACATATGGTTGACAAAGAAATGGAGCAACGACCTTAAACCTAACAAGTTACAATACTACGTAATACTGTAACGCTAACAGTATTGTACCAACTATGTAGATGCATTGCCCAATGTATGTTTATTGTTTATAAGCACACTTGGACTGGAATGAAGGATTTATAACATGAAGAGGAATGAGATCAATGAATCTGAAACTAGTATTTTAAACTTTTTTTATTACCAACACTTTTTATTTCCATGGTCCATCTGTTCAGTTTTGACAAACTTGTAACAGTATTTAACATCAAAGAACCTAATCCACAAAATATTCACAGAGAAAGAGACGAGAACAACACAAGTTAACAGAAAGTATGTGCAATAATAAACTATACTCTGTGCAGCTAAATAATACCACAGTAGATTGATAATGTAACTGTAAAGTACAAGAGTGAAATTAAAACAGTGGCTCTTTGGCCACATTGTAGCCTACCGATACATTGACTGACAATGTTTCTGATGGTAGCATATGAATTTTGCAGGGTTAGGCCTAGGTTATCATATGCATAATATCTAGATATTGAGCCTATAGCACTACATAAGTGTTTGAATTCTTCATCTTTTATTTTCAGAAAAGATTCATTTTGGGTGTATTCACAAGTTAAGAAAACTTAATACTACTATTGTTTACAGTTTGTCAAGCTTTCCATGCATTTACCGTTACATGTACTATTTAGTTATAAACTCACAATAAATGTTGTGCTGTTTCTTGTATCACTCAACATGTTTCCACACATTTTTTGCCTTATCACAATTTCTATTTGTTCATTCATTGTGCATTTATTATAAATACCTCGACGTCAATACTGTACACGTGTATCTCACTGTAGATCCACAGCTTAGGTACAAAGGTTGATGTAGCTACAGAGAAACCCCGTTCAACGGATCACATGAAATGGCCTTGAAGGGAAACGACAGAAGGTCTGTAATACTTAACCCTATGCAAATAATAAACTTGACTGGAAAGTGAGCCGTCGTCATCTCCGAGTTAGTTCCAAGAACTTAAGCCGTTTTACCATTCAGAGGTATATACTGATCCTAGTACTAGTAGGTAAAAATTTAAAAAATGGAAAACATTTAGTGATGAGCTGTTTCAATTTACATTCCAAACATGGAATTAATCCCCCTACATTTGGTAGTCGTGTTTCATATTGTAGGCTAACTGCAAACTAGTGTTAAAAATAAGGGAACAAAATTATTAGATTGACACACATTAGGCTTTCATCAAATATTTTTATGTTGAACATTATTTTTTTAATATCATTCACATTTGAAAGCGTTCGGTAGTAGTTTTTAAAGAAATAATAGGATTATTATGAAAACTAACCTACTTGCAGAGGGATGTCATATCTACGCATGGTATTAAGTACACTTGTGACAAGCCTGCTTAAAAATAATACTATACTTATGTTTGAATTATGCAAATACATTACTTTCGCCGAAATAATACGGAGAATCTGTTCGAAAATGAGTACATTATTTTTTAAAAGATTGGTGACAAATGTACCTAGTGCCATGCGTACATATAACATCCCTCTACAATAGGTACATACATATGTATTAGGGCTGCCCAACGATAAAAAAATTCATATCGATATCGCGGATGTAATTATCGATATCGTATCACGATATCCAATTTTTTAAACTCGGTATCGATATCGCCGATATCGTAATTTTTTTTTCAGACCAGCCAGACAGAGACCATTCATTATGACCATTTAATATGAATAACTTAACGTCGAAATGGTTTACTATGTACGTCAATTTGTGTGTTGTATTATTTAAAATGTATCCGCAAAATAGCGATGTTGTGATTGGCGTGACGTGACGTGAGTGTGACAGACTGGCAGAACGAGCGCGGGCGCAACAGACTCCCGGCCGGCGGGCGATAAGGGTGAGTAGGTACCAACGCGAATGTTGCAGTGTATGTATCACAAAAATGCAGAAGCACAACACTGCCAAACCTTTTTTTTTTTACGATAGTTGACACTTGATCGATATCGCAAAACGTACGATATATTCATTCTATATCGATATCGAATTATTTTTCTATTATCGATATCGTATCGAATTATCGATATCGTTGGGCAGCCCTAATATTTATAATAATCCTACTATTAGTTTAAGAGCCATGGTGATTTTATCAATTTTAACAAGCAGATAATTTAGAACTGGAAACTTTGTTTTAAACTGGTGTTACAGTTTTAATATTGGCCTATATATTATGTGACCAACATGTTTCTATACCACTACGTAGATAGATACTACGTTTCTGCGGTATGTACATTAGACTTATGTATCCCAGGACTAGTATTGAAGGTAAGGTAACTAGACTTGCTGAATTAAAGGCTACTCTATATACAGTACTATGTTTGAAATTCAACAAGTCACAGACTGCAAGGAAAAGTAAGATAAAATCCATCTCCAACGTAAGCTATGTGTGACGGATGAATCACCCCTCAGGGCAAACCATGTGACCCACGCAATGGGGATCAAGTAGCCGTCTTCTTCTCAAACATACAAACAACACTTCAGTTTTGTTTTTTGTTAAAGGGTAAGCTAATAAGAGTATTATTATTAAGTGCATAATTTTAATCTTGAAGAAAACTTGAGTTAGGCACCATACTTAAAAATAATCAACAAAAGATACAAAATGCAAACTATTTCATTTGACAATAAAATAAAATCTCATGCCGTTGGTGGGGATTTATACCCGTAGTTAAAATATAAATTCATGTAAAACTTAAATGATTAAAAGAACACGGACATAAAATGGTGGCATTAACCTATATAGCCAATGGAATGTACAGTAATTTTTTAGTAAGGAGAGCTAAACATTTAATTTTAGTACATATATTATATATACCGCATAATCTGATGACTCAAATAGATCTGCTCCTCCCTCAAATGAAGCCCCAACCACAATTGTGAGCATCGTGATCGCAATCGGGATCTCACAATTGTTCATTTTTTCATGCTAAATCATTACAACATTATGACTGTCATTGTGAACAGTGCCATAAGAACCATGTAAGTTAACTTACTTTTTCACGGTTTCTGGATAGCGATGGCAATCTTGATACCGACAATTGTGGTTGAGGCTTTAACCTACCTATTAGATATGACATTAGAAGAAAATATTGACATTTTGATATCATAGATTACATCATAAATTTTAAGTGTAGTCTTCTATTATGTTTATGTACAAATCATATTCATAAAGGTATCTTAAGTTATACAAATACTACTAAATGATCGCACTTGTATCTAGTGATTCGATTCTTCCAAAGTTAAGCACAGGAATTAGTGTTCCTTCACCTGGGTTTATTCTTTGGTATGCAATATTCACTTTACTTCTTAAGTTACTTGACTCAGTCACAGCTCTTATTCACAATACATTATTTATAATATCTATGTTACGTTGTTTGTTAGTACTTAGTAGAATAGATTTCCTTATAAAACCTGATTTTTTAAATAGAATCTGAATCTGACACAGTTTAACAGATGCTTGTAAAAAGTTCCAACAATTACCTTGCATTACGTGGTGGGAACTGGGAATTGCCCGTTTCAAAATGCTGTAGCTATGGAGTATGGACTACTTACTGACAGATAGTTGGTTCAAGGGATCAAAGTTCTATGATATGACTCTGAAGTACTAACACCAGTTTTGTTACAACATGCCTTGTTACAAAACTGTCAAGCTGGGCTGCTCTATTGTTGGTGTACTTTATTTACTGTACCACTGTAAAGACTAGTAGGACCTGAAAAGCTCGTTACAATAAAAAAAATCGTGGAATTCTATTAAAACAATTTGTTTTAATTTTGAAATAAGTCTGGCAGATATTTACGTTATCTTTGGTTAGGTACATTATGCAAACCCATGTTTAGTAGCCTCGTGACCAAAAGTGGCAAGGACACTTTTTGTTTCACATTTGTCAATGTCACAATCATGTCTACAAATTACACAAGTAATTATGAACAGCCTGAGTGGCTTGGCTTGGCTTGGCTTGTTGAATGGATTGAGAACCAACAGATTACGTACGTAGCCACACAACCGTTTTAACTTGTCACCATCAAGGTGAACTGTTGAGTTCTCCATCCATTGTCTAAAATTGTATGACATGACTTAACAAGAAGAGTGCGATAGTTGGGGAATCTGTGCCTGCATGCCTTTGAATTGTTGAACCACATTTTACAACACAGACAACTTACAAAATAATAGATCTAAGCAACCTCACCCTAACGGTAACTAAAACACCTGCTGCAATCGCTTGGTAATTAGTATTTGTGTACACTTTTTTACAGACCACTTTATAATTGAATCTTGTAACATTTATCTGCCACAAAGCAATACTAGCATTAGCCCATTTCCTCATTTCATTAGATGACAATGACTGTCTAATGTCCACGGTAAACCTCCACTTACAGTATCACGAGTACGCTTGAACTTGGTATAGTACGCTTGCACTTGGTCGAGCCACCTCGTGCAAGCTGTAAGTACCGGACAAGGTTGTACACTTGAAACAGGTCATTAATTCCCCGTATTCCACACACACACACATACACCAATTGATTACCAAGTTTCTCTTCGACGATTACAAAGAGAAACGATCAACCAAGATAAATGCAGTAACGAACTGTCACAAAGCACCTTCACCACATTCACAGTTAGAAATTTGCTCATATACATGACTTTTAACACAGCCTGTAATGTAGCAACAATTAGGCTCATAAGGTTTTTACTATCAAGTGAAACTTCTTTATAACAAACTAGGGGAACAAACTCTTACTTTGATATCACGGTTAGTATGTTTAGTAAGGATATGGCATTTGTATGTACAAGCAACTTGTGGGCCTGCAAAGATAGTTATTTCATATTAAGATGATTGTGTTACACACAAATTATAAAGGTATTTGTTATAAAGAGGTTTTACATTTTATTTTACTAAATTAATTTATACTTCGATCGTAGTTGTTGTGATGCGTGTATATATACTTATATTCCTCGAGATCTTGGCGAGGTCCCATCCATAATTAGCCACTCAAGAGAGCAGCGACAAAGGTGCCACATCAATTGAATCTCGCCTCTTTTCGCTGTATGTCTAATAAATGTACGTACAGGAACCACTCGTACTCGATACTTCCGGTAGTAGTCGCACCACAACTTTTATATGATGAAAATCTCGTCTTGATTCGTAAGGATGAAATCGGTGAACATGTTTATGGGTCCAATAGACGAGAGTGATGTCGGACTGGATTGGGCCCACACGAGGTTTGGACCGAACACCACAGAGAGGTTCGATGACGTCATCTTATTCAGGTCACTTCGATCCATGACCTAAACACAAAGCACGTGTACATACAGTCGTAAGTCTGCTTCAATGACGGCAGTACGGCAGCACTGATTAAGTCAATACGTGTCAAGTTGGCTTCAAGCAAAGTAATAGACAGGAGAAAATCACCACATATCACAACATTATTGTTCGTAACAGCCCAAACGAGGCTTAAACTTACTGTCTAGTTTGTGAATCCCTCTGTTGCTGCTGAGAGCATGGATGAATTTCTTAACTGTCTACACACTTTCTCTCCGGCTATGTCTGCATTCCATGGCATGTTCTCAAACACACAAATATTGCTACCATTAATCTAATAAAAAATATTTTACGCATACTTTCAACATACCCTTCTAAACCAAGGGTCAAGACTGAACTTATTACTTGTATGGCCTACACTAAAACATCTAACAAAAATGTCATGGAAATAAAACCATCTCATCAACAACCTACGTACTTTCTAAGGTAAACTACCCTCCTTCTGTCATTTCCCCCCCCCCCCCCCATTTGCATGCTCTTAGTTCCAAAGTAGTAGATATACCGGTAGTTGATTGACTTACTTTTGACAGAAATTGAACGATGTATTTTAAAACCTGATAATTATCTTCCGGAAGCTTTTCCCGAATTAAATACTTTACACGACGAGACTTCTCGTCTTTCAGTAAACCTGAAAAATAAAAAACAGTACAGAATTATTTTCAGAAACTTGTTGTTTCACGATGAAAATGTTTCAAGTACACCAAGTATGGATTGAATAATGCTTACTTTGAAATTGTTCTATTTCGTCGTAGAGGTAAAACGTCATAATCGGCTCTTCAAGCTCTCTAAGGAAAGTTTTTAGTAGAACAGCTGCAAGATGATAGTCCCCTTGGAAATCTACTGGTAGGCCTTGGTTATATTTAGCTTTTACTTCCTTAACTAGATTTACGTTAGCAGATCTTCGAAATAAGCCTTCGGTCTCCAGAGCTGTAAGCAGTAAGTCTGCAATGTAGTTGCGGTTCACAAAAAAGAAAATACATAGCTTATTCTAGCCCGGCTCAAAATTTCAGTGAAAGAGTCACTAGCCAAATAAAAAACCAACTCCCCATAGCGACGATGGTGGTGAAAATGTTTCGACCAATGCCAGTCATCTTCACAAGGATTTATGCTGAGTGTAGAAAACTTTTTACAATTTTTTGTAAATTTTTTATTTTTGGCATAAAAAAGGCCACCATTCATAAATTTTAACTCGTCAATGGCGCGCTGGCAAGCGGTAATTTTGAGCCCTGCTTATTCTACATAAGTAGTAGAACAGAAATGCATACATAATGTAATACCTACTGAACAAGAAACCCCAGTGCAACGACTATTTTTTTTAAATTTTCATTATGGACAGTAATACCAATGGAATGGTATGAACAATAGGCTACAAAAGCAAGCATGTGTGTTATGTATGTAGCATTTAAAGCAACTACTATACGAAGAGAAAACATATTTTGGTTGGAATGGTGGTAAAAGGCAGCTAGGAGATCCCACTTGGTGGATAAAATGCTTAGCAATTGACTGACCTGGCTTTGAATCTCAGATTTTGTTGGGTTTTTAATTTCTGGCTTTCACAAATATATAGCAACATGCAATACATTATAAATTTAAACATTATGTGGTACAGTAGTGATAATCTCGGGTAGGCCTACTCAATTCCTAGTCGACTCCTTCGAAAGTGAGTCGCTGTATCAGACAAAGTTGAACTCAAAACAATGGTTGTCGGGTAGCAGGCGAGGGTTCCCTTTAACCCCCCCCCCCCATCTTTATTTATTTGTATGGCTATCTCGTCTTTGTCGTTTATCGAGGAGTCGACTCCTACTCAAGGTTACCACTAGTGCTGCGTACCGACAGAGTGACAGAGAACATTACTCACCGTCCGGCTGACTAAGGAACTCCACGCACTGCCTGACTACTGGAGGTATAACCTCTTGGTTGTTGTGATCCTTGATGAACTGCAACGAGACGCCAAACTGCTGCGTGGGTAGCGGAGCGTGGAACGCCGTGTTGGACTGGGAAGAAGCCGCCGGCGGTGCTGAACGTTTGTTCTTTTGAATGAGTAATTCATCGTGGCTAAAATAAAATTATGGAAATAGTTTTATACGTATTAACAACATGGTAAAAAAAAGAGTAGGTATTATTAAAATAATAAAATATCTAAAAACAACTTACTCTAAAACTGGTTGTGGTATGTTCAGTTGATCCAGAGGTAGCTGTTCGTTTAACTCTTGAAGATAGTTCACGTACATCACCTTACGGCCAAACTTTGCACTGAAAATTAACAAGATTTTGTAGAAAAGCTAGTCTACAGAAAATGCATTTATAATACATCATAATAAATATTATATAGCTTGAAATAACTTGTGATATGTTTTTAATAATTGTATGAATAATTGTATAGGCCTATACATTTTTTTTAAATTTTATAATTCAACACTGGTTTTTCAATCACTAATTTAGTAATTTCTGATAATCCAAGGAACAGTAGAGAGACCTCTTAGTGCTATTTTTTATTTTTATATATCTACCTATATTTTATAAATACCTGATTGCTGCTCGGAAGATTTGCCAGACAAGGCGTATGAAATTTGTTGGATGCACCAGATATAATGCCTTCAAATTCTTCTTATACTTGCGATCGAAAGCACGGTATGCCTGCCACAGCCATGATAAGGGTGGTTTGTTCTTACTTGTCAAGCCATAGTGGAAGTAAACGAGACTATAATCTTGTTCCACAAACTTGTCCAATGTATACATAAAATACCTGTAAAAAGTCATAAATGACAAGATCAGTACATGTATTAAATACTGGCATGCTTGTAGTCATATTAGGCCTTGTTGTTTACATGCATATTCCAAACACTAAACATATTGATGGTAATAGTAAAAAACGGTGATGTAGGAGAGGGAGTGAACAGCAAATTTTTGATGACACATGTCTGAAAATAGTTATAGTGAGTGGATTTTTGTCTGTGGTTCATATAATCTTAACTGTAATGTTTAGTTCTAAATTAATGATAAAGTACAGCCACGTACCCATATTCAGTGGCCGACTTCGCTTCCAAGTTAGCCACACAGTCTCGAAATCAATCTGCTTTTTCCGCCGGCCGTACAAATTAAGCCTACTTGCTTGGCCACTGAATTTTGGCACGCGACTTACATTTCACTGTACGAGCATTAGATAGATATAGATTTATCTGTGTAATTTTCAACTCTTCATATGTAGACCATTGTTTCGTACAATGCTCAATATTATGCAAGTGCCTCATGCACTCACTAGGAACCAATTTACTGTATATTTTAAGTGTATTAGTATAACTTGTCTGCCAACAATAAAACTTTCAACTTTCAACTCTGTACGACTGTGTATATATTTTAGCCAGAGCACAAGACCACAACAAATACTGTCCTAAATTTGCCGCGACACGTATAGAGTGCTGCTTGCAAGGCTAATGACTTATTTCCGATTAATTTGGTTAGGCCTACAATTTACAGATTTAAATCATAATTAAGTCTACTACATATGTTTTAAATACGAAAATAGCATTGAACAAAGCGGCCATCATCGCCACTTGCCGCTAGGAGCGCTAGTGTTGCGTGTCGCGACGTTCTCGTACGTTAAACACGGATAGTGCCCAGTATTATTCTACTACGGTATTCGGTATCACCACTTGCCGCTAGGAGCGCTAGTGTTGCATCTCGTATGTTAAACACGGACAGTGTCCAGTATTGTTGTAGTAATGGTCGGTTCACACAAATGTTTAAAGGGGTTCTCACCCGCTAGATTTATTTTTTACCATATGATCTACTGCACCACACCAATCGATAATGAACCATTAAACATCGTAAGTTGAAACCTGTGAATTGTTATTAATTAATGAAATTTCTGGTTAACTGCCGCGGCGACTGTTGGTGTCAGCCGGCTTTTGGTGCGAGTGTACTCGAAGCGATATATCTAGACGGCCTTGGTGTACTCCATTCGACACCGCATAGCAGACCGCGTTCATTGTGCATGCGTTGACTATTTCCCCTCCCAATACTACTACTCTCTCTCTCTCACTCTCTCTCTCTCTCTCGCTTGGCTTACTTGACACCAACTCGACAGTCGACACCCGCCGACTCGACGTGCACAGCAACGCACAGCAACGCTCAAAACGAAATGGAGCACCCGATTACACATCTTTATTTTGTACCTGAACGGAAGCTCCGATTACAAAACCAAAATATACGAAATACGCAGAAAAAAAGACGCAGCGAAAAGTATTACATCATTTTTTTTTTTTGAGCAGAATCCTCCAAGGTCCCAAGGCATACAGGTCGTCCCAATGCTATTTCTTATGGGAGATTTTCGCCGATGGGACCTAGCTCGAAAATCACTAACTTTGATATTTTTTCCCCGGGTTATGGTGAACCCGATTTCTTTTCATTTAGTCGCTAATTTCATAGCTAATCAGCCTTAGTTAAACATATTTTTTTGGTGTAGCGGGTGAGAACCCCTTTAAGGTTTAAGATTTAAGATTGAACTATAGGAAAACAACGTTAGCGTTCACAGCCAGTGCTAGTTTTAAGAGCCAGTGTTTAAAGGCCTATTTTCACATACAAGTAAGTATTTTTTGTTTTCAAATAGACATTAAAAAAATAAGAAAACCGCAGTTTATGGCAACTTTGGACGAGGCCTACTCCCCCTACAATGATTTGTTCTGACGCGCGCCTCAGGGCATGTGACGTTGTTGGATGCGGGCTGAGCGGCTGGGCGAGGCGCGACTCGGGTAGGAACACCCGTTGCGTGGTGCAGTAAGGGGCTGACACTTGACAGTCTGTATGGATGGTTGTTTCTCAGATTTGCTTCAAGAGATGTCTAATGAATAGTTTTATTAATAACTAATGTGAGTGCTAATATCCAGCAGTTTATTAAGAGAGTGCACGGACAAGTCGATCGTGTAGAGTACGTCTTTAGGTTCTAGTTGATTATTTGTAGTTGTAGTTTCATTATGCTTGTCGTGGAGGCATTAAGCATAACGGACATTGTAAGTGTCAAAACTGTTATGTTATTATTGTAAATGGCCATATAGACTATAGTGTACGTATCGTACCAGGACCAGCTATATTAATAAGTAATCATGGTATTAAATTGTTGTGCGTACGGATGCAATAACAGTAAGTCCGATCGACATGTCGTTTCACCGTTTTCCAAACAGGGACAAATCTCCAGTGCCTTTGGGTTTTTAGCCAGTGCGACATAAAAACTGGCTATCAAAAATTAATAGTAAGAACTCTGTAGGCCTACCAAGCAAATACACTCGTGTATGTTCCGAACATTTTATTAAAGACGACTATGAAACTACCAATAGTTTGAAAATGGAAAATGAATCTAATGAAAAAAAATCGAAACGTGTATTAAAAAAATGAGCAGTTCCGTCTGTCAAATTGAGAGGCAGCATTGATACCCCTTTAAAAACAGAGCGAAGTACATGTTACCTTGCGGCTCGAAACAAACATCGTCCGTTATTGAAACCCAAAGTGTCCAAAGTACATCTCCACATCACGCTGTACTACTCTACGATTAATGTTTATGTAATGACGACTCACTAAATCACGAAACATTTCAGAATAAACCTGAAGAGATAGAAATAAAATTTGAGCTTGATATTGAAACACTTATAAGAGCTAACCAGTTTGCGGAGGGGGTGACGGGTGCAAGTTCGGAAAGTAAAACCGATTAAATGAACGACCACGACGTATCGTTTGAAACAGAAGATTTTGACGAATGTGAATCTATCAATGATAGTGAGAGTGATCACATCGATGACGATCAATTCAATACGATGACAATACAAGTTCCTCCAAGCCAAGCATACGGCATCTCGAACATACACCCTTCAACTGTACGATAGAGGTCGGGGGCGGTGGGGCGCGCCACGGATGGCCAGCAGCGAAGATGAGTGAGCGCGGCACAGCTCGCATCCAACTACGTCACGCGTGTGACGTCACCCAATGAACATTCTTGATGAAAATTGCTCATAACTTGTTTAAATACGGACCGATTTCTTTCATTTTTGTTCCTAAATTCTTTAAATAATTCAAGGTCTGACATAGTTGAACTTCAACGCTAGATGACAATATGCCTTTAAGGTTTAACAAAGTTGACTAAGATTCAACTTTAGACCTGGAATTCTTAGACCAGCCAATGAGAGGTGACCTTTTATAAATTCGGCCAATAGTAGCCATCCTACTAAAGCAGTTGGAGAAATTCGATTCTTAGGACAGAATCTTAAATCCTTAAACATTTGTGTGGCCCGACCGTAAGGTATTTGATCGCAGGGCAGCCTCACCGCAGCAGCAGCGCATGATCCAGCTCCTTGTTCCCGGGCAGCTTGCACGCCGACACGACGATGATCTTCCTGCCGTAGGGGTCGTCCCCCACCACCTCCACGATGCCGTACTTGGCCACCTCCAGGAACGCCTCCTCGCACTCGTCGTCCTCGTCAACAAACGGGTACGACAGACTGTCCACCCCCGTCGAGAGGACCGGCGCGTTCACCAACTCCTCCTCGAAGTTCTCCTCGATGGTTCCGTCAGACACGGGAGACTCGAGGTAGTCTAGGTCGCTCGTCTCGATCTTCTCCTCGAGGTCTGAAATAATCAAATTCTCAAAATAGACTAGACGCATTCTGGTGGCGAGAAAATAAACTACTATAAGGAGTTTATCTGTCAATTGTTTATTGTTAGATCATCAATGGCGTAGGTAGAATAGTTACTTAGCAGCGATATTTATTTGTAAGCTTGAGTCTCCAATACAAACGTCCAAACGTAAGGTAAACACGTTTCTGAAAATGGGGCAATAATAATTATAATGCAGCCGAGTTTGTCGATAAAGAACCCAAGCTAAGGAATGTAGGTAGCTATATATAGATATCTACCCCCCCTCCCTCTTGACAATGTACTGCAATTTTGTATTGTGACTATACTGCTAATAAAATGAAATGAAATGCGATGTTAATGTTATCGAACGGTATGTGGCACCACTTGAGGTTTTTACACATTTTAAAAACAATGATACTCTGTGCACAACCTCTCTAACTGCTATAAATACCTAACCGATCGGTATCAATCAACATTTAGTAGGGCCTACATTTCATTTCATTTCATTTCATTTTTATTATCAGCTTTTTAGATTACATTACATACAATAAGGTAATTATATTTGTAATATCAGCTTTGTGTACTGTAATGTGTGTGTACTGTATGTGTAAAACAAAAGCTAGGATAAATGAAGTAAAAAGTAGAATAAAAAAAGAGTAAGAAATTCAATGGCATGAATTGGAAGGGGAAGATTTACATGATTTTTTAAACATATTTCAAGAATGCTAAACCATATCACCGTGTGGTAAGTACTGCACACTGAATGATAACTATTTATAGTATTAAGCAGTTGAAATTGTTTGTTTCCAATGCAAATTGGACATAGAAATACTAATTTATTGAGATGACAAGATGAGGGAAGGCCATTAGGTGTAAGCAGACACATACCTACAGTAGGCCTACATGCCAAACTAGTTAATCGAGATACCTGGCACCACGGCTGACCACCTTCCATTGTATCTAAACAGAGGGTGATTGTGAGGGGTAGAGGTGTTGAACAAGGGACAAGACTGGGAGAGATAAATAAAAGTGTTACAGCTTACAAGACAAATAAATTAATGAGAAAAACATTTAATTGATAATGAGTGAAGAGACGAGTATCAACGTGACTTCATCTTGGCATGCAACCATCTTGGGACGTCTGCTAGCGGTATCGCTAGAGCTTATATCTACCTTTACCGACATCAAGACTCTTGAAACTAACAGACAAAGTGCCAGTAACATAGCGTAACGGACAAATAGCTTAGTTATAACCTGTAAAAAGCTTTTAGGATTGAATGGGTGTACATAGAAGCCTGCTTGCTTCAGGTACTACTGGGCATGCACGAAGCACGTCTAACATGGAAAATTAAAAGAATGAAAACATCACATTACGAACAATAAACACCACCAAATGAACACCTTCATGCAATTACAGTGAAATGTTAGTAGCACTCTAGAAGTATTAATTTATATAAACACACATAGGTCAGAGTAGCAATGCAAAGTTATTCAAAGCGTGCTACTCTTACCGCCGGTAGCCGCTGTATGTTGAAGTTCGGTATCGTCAAATTCCAAATTAGGTTCATAGTCGTGGTAGTCGGAGAGACTGGGGTACGGTTCCTCGTGGTCATTCAGATTAGCTGTAGAAAGTAAGCACCAAACATTGAACGAGTGTTCCCCAAACGAACAAGCTTAGGCTGCAGCGACATGATACAAACGTCAAACATTAGGCTATATCTAGTTTACAATTGGTGATCAAGGCTAACTTCAATGCCTACCTCACCCTGTATGTCTTCTTCTCAAATGCCCACATTTGGCTATTATGCCATCATATTCATTATAGTTAGAGATACGTGAAAATAGCGTTTTGTGTATAGATGCTACAAAGCGCTATTTTTCAGTTGAAACTAAGGTTTTTCTGTTCCTATTTTATTATATTTAACCTAGTAATTATACTTTGTTTATGATAAATGCAATTTGGTTGATTTTAATTTTAATAGTATGACATGATTTAAAAATAAAAATTTGAGAAAACTTCATCCTCAAGTTTTTAATCTTGGCAAAAAAAGTAGATGCTACAAAACGCTATAAAATGACAATTGAAAATGCTATTTTCACGTATCACTAATTATAGTATATTCATTCATACCAATGAATTCACGATTACAGAACTCAAAATTCGTCAAGATGTAGGGCCTAACTGAGTCCATCAAATTTAATGCTGAAAATATGCATATCCCATTTTGATCTTGATATTAGAACATTTTGTTAACACTGTGCAAGCTCACTTTGTAGCACATTGCTGATGTGCATTGTGCAATACTGTTTTTTCAGCAGTTTGAAATTCCATTCAGAAAAATAATTTATGAAGTTAAAAGATGTGTAGGGATTTACAACAAACCTGTGTTATAAAGACTAAGAAGCAGCTGTTATTTGAACGAGAGCAAAGATCGCTTTACGTTACGAGTGTGAACAAAGAATCACAATTGCCAGCACAAGTCAATTTACGATTTGATAGGCTATTCAAATGGACACCAATCATAAACTAGACTTAAAGTTGTTAACATAGATACACAATTTGCAATTACACAATAAAATGCTGGAAATAAACAATACATCTATTCTAGGGTACACCAAAGCAATTAATACGGGCACCCAATGTGTTCACCCTGCAGTATTTTTAGCTGGTGTAGGCTTACAAGCAAACTCTCACATTCTAACTTCTTATTAACTTTATTAGGCCAAGAAGTTAGAACTGTTTTCAAGCTAATAGTGTTTCAGCATTCAGATTCATGCTTCATATGGTTGGCCCACCAATAATAACTGCCTAGTGCCAGTAGGCCAACTGGTACCTAGATTTATGGGAAGGCCTACCCTAGGGGCATACTTAAGAAAGGAAGTTTTAAAATGAACATGTTCGAATTATTATGAACTTTTGAACAAACAGATTCATTTTTGGCAAGTATGAACTTTTAATTGAAAACGTTAATTATTTTTGCGAACTTGTAAACCTTTGAAAAGTTTGAATACATAGGCATATTGCAGATTACGTTGGACTTGCATAGGTTGGAAAGCGGCCGAGAGCCAACCTATTTCTATATGCTAGAATCTAGATTTTAACAGATTATCTACGGGCTACGGCTATTGGCCAGCATTTGACAATCTGAAAGTAAGTTTCCCATTGGCTCTTCTAGGCCTACTCCCCCTAAGGCTCTAGAGATGCAAGTTAGTTATCTTTCTAAAACATCTAACACTGGCTCTAAACCAATGCACCGTGTGCGAACACTAACATTGTTTTCCTATTGGCGACTTTATTGTCAAATCTTAAAAGATTGAGTAAACCGAAAACGATAGCTCTTTTCTTTGACTAGGCCTAGGCCTATGCTGGACAAAGAGCTTAAGCCACAAGTCCTGGAGGCCTGGATCTAAAGCCTTCGACAACTGACCCAGACCAACTAGGCCTAGGCCTAGTAGGCTACTTAGGGGATAGGGGATAGGCCTAGGCCTAGGACATTCGCCAAGCTAGGGTACGCCCTAGGACTAGGGCCTAGGCCTACTAATCCCTAGATCATGGGTATACATGTTGCAACAGAGCTAGGCATATTACATAGGCATATACCCACGTAAGACCTTAAGCCCAAGCTATATAGATAAGTTCGAGCCACTTCAAGTAGGCCTAGGCCTAGGCCTAGTTTTCAGCTGAGCTCATCTGTAACGCACCTGTCAAACCTCCACGGATAGGGCTGAATTTCGGCTGATTTGCTGCGTCCATGGTTAAAAAAAATTCAATATTTAATAAAACTCAACCCGTGTCCCAGAATCGCAACAAATGATCATCTTATTCAACTTTATTTTACAAGATTTTATGACAATAAACACGTAAGACGTCACTCCCATTTGTCCATTGGCCCATTTAACCCAATTTTATTTCCGGATGTGACGTACATAAACATCATTTGCAAAGTAGTCACCGCCTTAATGTTTTTTATTTCGGAGTGTCTCAGGTACAATAGTGGCGGTGGTGCAAATAGCGGTATATTTCAAAAACGGATAAATTGAAAAGTAAAATATAGGTTGTATACTAAGGTTTATTTATTTGGTAACTAGGACTGAAGAATTTTAGACATGAATATTTTACATACCCTTATTGAATTTATATTTGATTACTTTTATTATTGAGGAATTGGAAACAAAACGTGTATTTTTAAGTATCGATTTCATCCTTAAAATACACGTAACATTTTTAGTTATCAATTTAGACGCTCACACTTACCTGGAACTGCCAAAGAAAACAAAAGAAAATACCAACAGAAATGCAGTACAAAATGAAGTTCAAGAATAATTCGTGAAAATGTCATATTCTTTAGAATAGGGTGTAAAGGTGCATTCACAATCTTGACTAGTACTATGGTTTAATGATTAAGACTAAGCCACAGGCTTCTTTCATTGGCTGGGAGGGAGAATACTGCGCTCTGATTGGCTGTGACTAAGGTTTGTCTTGGTCTTAATCATTAAACCATTAAACCATTAAACCATAGTACTAGTAAGGATTGTGAATGCACCTTTACAATAGGCAGTGGCTATACTGGCTATATAAAGCAAGTGGACAGAAAAACGAGTGAAAAAGCGAAGAGTAAAGACTGCTAAATCAAGGAACCAAACCAAATCAAACTAAAGGAACTGGAAAATTGTGATGGAGTTCTCTGCTGGGCCTCAAAAAGCAGATGGAAGTCGAGCTTTGAGAAGTTGTCAGGGTGTGCGATCATTACAAACATTTTGAGACAAGCACAGAATTGTCTGTGCACGTGCAAGTAAATTGTTTTACTTCTAAGACAATGCCAAGCCATTCTGCATGCTTTTATCATCAGTGAGGTTACTTCACAAAATAATACAGCTCAACCCCTTCCCTTACACGTGTGTTACACGGAGAAGTAAGAAAAGTAAAAAGCAGAAAATAGAGTATAATCAGCGTGTATCTTATGAGAAAATGTGAAAAGTGAGAAGTTCTCCCCAATAATAGGTCAATGTTGAACAAGTGAAAAGTTCCGTAGGTTATAATTATTTCTACTCTTTACTTTCACCTTTTAATTTTTCTAACTTTTCAAGTCTTGTCTCCAAGCAATTTACAACCATCATTACGAAATCTTATTCTAAACCCCAACCAACCCATCCTCTGTGGGGTATTCGGTCTTTATATTGGGTCCACTGGCCTGGAAAACGACAACGACAACAACAACGTATGTCGTTGTCGTTGTCTTCCTCTGCTGTTGACCCCTTCTTTGGCCTGTGGCAGGAATTTACTAATTTACTAAAACTACTTATCTCTGATCTGTGATTGTAATTGTAGGCTAATTAAGTTATGTGCAATCTCGACATCCCTGTTGTGTTCTGAAACGTAGGCTTAGCTTAGATATATATATATATATATATATATCTGGCTCCTGTTTCCAACTTAATGACAAATCGAATGTTCTAAATACTGGAATATATTGTATAGAATTTTAAAGATGCTTATAAAAATGAAATGAAATGAACTCCCTTCATTCTATTCATCATTCTTTCTTCATCCTTCTTTCTTCATTCTATTATCCTTCCTTCCTTCTCCCTCTTCATCGTACCCATCCATTATTCCTTCTCAATTTCCTATTTCCTCCTCTCCTCTTAATTTAATTAAAGAGAACAATTTAATAAGAAATAAACCTACTAGGGTTCCAAACAGGTTTTTGGTCGGGTATTGAACCATATATTTCCTAGAATTGCGTCATAATATTGATTATTTTTACGATACGAAGAGCTCCTTCCTGATGACTACCGAATATTTAAGGTTCTCCTTTGATAATCAGTTTTTATAACTGAATAGGATAGACATTAAATAAATAAATATTTGAATATCCCGGGCATCGTTGGTTGGTAACCGAGATGGATGTTGAACTGCGCGGCACGGACCAACATGGACATCCGTCACATGCGTCAAGTTTTGTGTTTGGTTTTGACAGAAGGACAGCGTCAGTTTCAGCTATTTCTTGTCTGTTGAACAAAAGTACATTGTGATTTAATCAATTTTCTGATTATATTTATCTTGTGTGCAGACACAGTTGTTCGACTCTAAAACCCATCTTCTAGGCCCTACGCCTCATACCAGCAATGTCTTGCAATTATGCTGATGGCCTGTCGCCATATGAACACAAGGGGAAGCTTGGTTTAGCAGAGGTAAACTTACCTAAATAGCCTCTACATGTAGGCCTACCATTTGAAGTTCCACACATGAAGGCTTGTGCTAGGCCAGCCAGTAGTTGTTTAGTTGGGATTTCATCCTTGTGGTGATGAATTTAACCATACAGCAAACATAGACTTTTAGGCCTAGCCTACAAAATGAATATTAATACTGGAGTTCTAGAGCCTAGTTCAGGATGTGTGTATTATGTATGGACAAAAGCTAGAACTTTGATTATTAACTCCTGGCTAAGCCTAGGCCTAGGACCTGCTCGCAGTTTAGGTCCCAGTCTCCCAGATCTAGGCCTAGCAAGGTGGCCATAAGACACATAGTAGCCTAAGATTAAGATTAAGATTAAAACACTTAAAGGCTGCAAATGGGCCACTACTACCCGGTGGCAACCTATCCAAACCTCCCCCCTCCCCACCCTCCCTCGTCACCTCCTTTTCGTCAATCTATTTCTAAATTCCCTTACTGACTCGCACTCAACAACCTCCTCGGGTAACTCATTCCATTCCCTTACCGTTCTCTCAACAAAACCAAACCTACCCAGATCACTTCTCACTACCCGACGCTGAAACTTCCAATTATGATCCCCCCCTCCCTCTATAAACTCCTTCTTGCAACCTGCTCTGGATTTCCCCCCACCCTCCTTTCCCCCTAGCTGCTCTATATAAATTACACATCCTATCACTCCTCCGTCTCTCCTCTAAGGACTCCCAACCCAGTTCCCCCATCATTGCTGTAACACTATCATAAGCCCTTACCACATTCCCTAACCTATCTCCACATACCTCCATCTCCTAACTTGTCTCCTGTAACCTTCCTTGCCGCCCTACGCTACACCTTTTCTAATTCCATGACTTCCCCTTTCCTATATGGATCCCACACCGCACCACCATATTCCAATATAGGCCGTATCACTGTTTTGTAAGCCATATCCTTTACCTCCCTACTAGCTCCCTTCAAATTCCTCATAACAAACCCTAAGTTTCTATATCCCTTTCTTACACTTTCCTGCACCTGGTCCCCCCATCCCAAATCTTCCGCCAATAAAATTCCCAAATACTTATACTTCTTTACCTTTTCTAGAACTACCCCCTCAAGAAAATACTCTCTCGTATCCCCTTTTAATTTACGCGTGAACCCAACCAGTTTACACTTTCCCGCATTCAAACCCATCCTATTAACATCAACCCACTCCTCTATCCTGTTCAAATCATCCTGCAACAACTTAGCATCCTCCACCCCCTTAATCACCCTATACAAGATGCAATCATCAGCAAACAACCTTAATCTTGACTCAATATCCCTTCCTATATCATTAATAAACATTATAAATAACAGTGGCCCCAGCACCGACCCCTGCGGCACCCCCGATGTAACTTCGATAGCTGCTGATACGCTACCCCCCACCCTTACCCTTTGCGACCTATTTGCTAGAAAATCTCCCATCCACCTTACAACCCAAAAACACACCAAAATTGTAACCCAGGCCGAATTGGGCACATGGATTCAGGGTGTTTTCCAGGGAGAATCAATGGAGAACTAGTGAGAAGACGTTATGTAGTTTCATAAAGTACTAAATACTCATTTATTCCACATCACAAGAAAAACACAGAATAGTATAAGGCAACCCTTTACTTACATAAATCATAGACCTGACCTGCAAGATGCGCCATGGTGTAGCCCTCAGAATCAAACTAGGCTAGGCCTAGGCCTAGTAGAGCTAGAACAAGATCCCTGATCTTATAAAGTGCCATTCACAATTCCAATGCAACTGGTCACAATGCGTTGTAGACCTAGGCGTATGGTGCAAGCATTGATTAAATAACCTCACGCCTTGCTCAATTTACGACTTACACCTTACGCCTTACAACTGATTGCGAATGGCATTTTTTATCGTTGAGCAGCCTTAATAATTTTGTGGAGAAACTACTGTAACAGATTGAAGTTTTTGGTAACATAATCACACTGCACATTCATTTGTTCTCTACTTACGGATGGCTTCTGTCTTCACTCTTCAGACACCTTCAGAGGCAATGAAATTGACTAGCTGATGAGTTGTTAGTTTATTGTACCGGTAACAAGATTTAATTTCACTAGAATTGCTACAATATTGTGGTATCTTAGTTTCTAAACTGTAATCCTACTCTTAGTTAGGCCTATTTTATTTAATGTCTCATCAAAACCGTAAACCTGCCATATTTATAATTAGCTTGTTCTTTGTGTTGTAGAAATTTGATAAGGAAGAAGAAGTTACTGAAAAGGTTCTTCAATTGGCAAAATGGATTCAAGAGTCTAAACATATTGTAGTACACACAGGTGCTGGAATCAGCACATCTGCAGGGATACCAGATTTCAGGTGTGACTTCGAAGCTCTAGAAAACTCGCTTACTTTTAAGTTTTAATTTTCTCCCAATAGAATAAATGGTAAATCTTCCGATTGGGTCCGCGGTCAAAAATTGCTGTAAAATAAACATTAATGACATTTCTTCATATTATCTGTACTAAATATATTGAATCTAGTGTACAAAGTATTTTTTAAGTAGTTTTAATGTTTAAATTTAGTTTATAAGTAAAGAAAATGTGATCTAAGTGTTCGAGATGACAGAAGGAAGAACATTAGACAGCCATTGCTGATCGCCATCTTTGACGTTCCGGAAGTGTTCCGGCAGTGTTGCCAACCATTTTATTTGAGTGATACAATTTGAAGAAGGTGTAAATTTATTTGAGTTGTAAACGAAAGTAGGCCTACGTTTCAAGATTTTTCGTAACCTGACCCCCTAACCTTCTTCCTTTCGTGGGATGTCAGGCACTTGGGCAGTCACTTTCAGTGTATGTCACTTTGGTAGGCCTACGTTGGTATACTACAGAACGTTGGGCGGCAGAAAAAGTATCATGGCGACAATGGGAAAATCCGCCGTCTAAACGCTGTTTTAGATCATCGAAAAGGGTAATTTTTAATGTTTTAGCGGACACCAAAACTTGTTTGGGTTCATTTTAAACATAAATTTGTCTTTTAGTAAGTGTTTTAAGTACTGTCCGTGACTGCATTTGTGCAAATGAGCCGCGGACCCAATCGGAAGAATTACCGAATAAATTATTGTCTTACACTTAAACATGAGAGATATTGCTCATTTTATATACATTTCTCCGCAGAGGTCCAAACGGGGTATGGACGTTGGAGGCCAAAGGTTTAAAGCCGGAGACGAACATCTCCTTCGACGAGGCGACGCCTACAAAGACGCACATGGCGCTGGCGAAACTGGTGGAATGCGGGCTGGTCCGCTACGTCGTGAGTCAGAACATTGACGGGCTCCACCTGCGCTCGGGCCTGCCGCGCGGCAGTCTCGCCGAGCTCCACGGCAACATGTACGTGGAGCAGTGCAACCAGTGCGGCAGACAGTTCGTGAGGGGCAGGGCCACGACCTCCGTCGGACAGCGGTGCCTGGAGAAACCCTGCCCGGCCGTCAAGGGCAACGGCAGATGCTGTCGCGGGCGTCTGCACGATACGATACTAGACTGGGAACACAGTCTACCCGAGAGTGATCTTCAAATGTCCGATTACCATTCGAGGTAGGGGAAACTGAGAAGCTGTGTAAATTTAATTAATTTAAGGACAGTACATAGCTGCATTCTCTTTCCATCAATATGTGAAGAAGAATAGAAACGTATTTTGGATATAAACCATAGAGACCGTAGAATGGTAATGGACTTGTCTATTTTTAGCAGTACAGTGCCATAGACATAGAATCTGCTGACATTGGAAATGGCTTATATAGGAACCACTTGAGTAGTCTTAATTAAACATGGATGCTACATTTATAGGCGTAGCGTTTTACTTGTGGAGCTCTAATTTTATGCATCTTTTTCCAGTGTTGCCGACCTCAGTCTGTGCCTTGGAACAACTCTCCAGATTATCCCAAGTGGAAACCTGCCCTTGGCTACCAAAAAACGCAGTGGGCGATTGATAATATGTAATCTACAACCCACTAAACATGACCGGAAAGCAGATCTCATTATTAATGCCTATGTCGACGAGATAATGGTGAAGTTAATGAAGGCACTTGAACTTCCCATCCCCAGTTATAATCCCGAAGCAGATCCTTCAGTACGAGTGGAATTGTGCAAAATTGAAAACAAATATATTGAGTGGACTATAGATGGCAAAGCACTTGTGCAAATGAAGACTCTTTTTGAATTGAAGTGCAAACAGGCAAGGACTAAAGGTGGAAAAAGAAAAGGCGAAGATTTAAAAGTGTCGGTAATAGAACACCCGAAAACAGAAAGGATCACAGTAGTTGACGTAAAAGCCATAGGCAATGTTGAACTAGATAGTATTGTTAAAACAGAAAACAAAGACTGATGTGAAGTTTTATATGTAGGGTCAATGCCGGCATAGTTATCGGCTTTGGTCTAGTAAACCACAGCTACTGCATTTTAGGTTCGAATCGTGGCTTGAGCATAGACCTAATGTAGCACTTATCATCTTCGATCTATTTGTCACCCACTTGTCATCTCGATTGGTGTCATTGCCAAAATATCATTGTAAGAATCATTATAATGTCTTATGATGGATAGGAATATGTACAAGATGTAGTGGGAGTAGAAGAAAGGAGAATCTTGTGGAGAGATATCTATACAGAACTATTGGAAATGCCTGTCCAAGGCCCGGTTTCATCAAATTTTAACTACAGTTATCTTCCTTTAACTGTTAAAAAAACAGTGAAAAAGAAGAGGATTTGTGAATCTGGCTAGTAAGCACTAAGAAATCCATAGCTCGAGTTACTGGTGATCATCACCCCCCCCCCCCCCCCCCCCCCCAGACCTGACTCAAGTTGGCAAATGAATTAGAATGAGAGTACATACTAGTGACGTTAGGGTAACAGCTGTTGTATTTTGTTTTTCGTCTTACATTACTAAAACAAATGTTAGGCAAGCAATTGAAGTTCTCACTCATTTAATTGCAAATTTTGTATTATTCCAAATAGTTGTTAAATTTATCTATTTCAGTAACTACATTTTAATTAGTGTCTAAATGTATGTCACATTACAATAATTTGTAACTTTACTCCCATAAAACAGATATATCAACCAAGCAGGTATTTTTATAATTATCCTACTTGCAATACAGTAATGTATCGGCTTCATCTTATTTATTAAGTGTCAATTAAAATGTTTTAATTGGTTAAGCAGCACTACTTTACTATTGTATTTTATTGAAATGTCACATCTATCTAGTTGGAATGTAGTAAAAGATACCTGATAAACAAAATAAACAAAACATGTAAAATGTATATTTATGTTTCTGTGGAAATTAAGAAATACTGCTACTTTGATACTTATCATTAATTGTTTGCATACACTAGTTTTATTTAAGGTCCTCCTTTGTAAATCAGACAATAAATAAACCATATGCATGCAATTTAGTTCGTTCATAAATCGCGCCCGGCGCCTACACCGCCTTCTACACTGAAAGGTGCGCCGGACCGGATGCACATTTATATCAAAGACGAACGTAGTTGAGAATATCTTTGCAAAGAACTTCTTTGTGTTATCTGTAATCATGGCAGAGGTATGTGTCAGTGCTTTATTATTTAATTCCGACTTTATCCAATTGATCCTTCAACTTAATTGAGGCTTTCATTAATTTATATACAGAGAATAAAATAATCATCTACTTTTCATAAACCTGCTGTTTTGAGTCGTTCGTAATATTGCACATTTTACGTCTCGCCTGAGCCCTATTTCGTCTTCTTGGTGTAGGGCATTCTAACCTAGACTAGACGTGTGTTGTGTCTTTCCGTAGGCATATGCATTTTGAATCCCGCGTACTTAATAATTGAAACAATGCATTTGCCGAATGACTCTCCCCGATCCTGTATTGACATATAGGCCCTACGTAAACTAGGGTTGTTTATACGTGGAGCCTAGCCTAGGGGCTAGTGTAGACCCTAGGCCTAGCCCGACGCCAATGTAGACACTGGCTGCCCCCTGTCGTAGGCCTAGTTTTATTTAGGTGATGGGTCCATACCCTAGGCATAGGCTTCGTTCCCTAAGATTAAATATAGCTACACCTGTATTACCTTTGGCCTAGGCCTAGCTGCATTGAGGGTTGTCAAAAATGTACCAAGGTCTAGGCCTAGGCTAGGCCCATAGTGCCCTATCAGACGTTTACGAGGCTTACATGAGTGGTCTATGCATGTACACATTCATAGCCTAGGCCCTAGGCTAGATTGGTTGTTGGCTAGGGCCTAGGTATTGTGAAAATTATGGCCGATGTGCCTAGGCCTAGCCTCGTCATGATTGTGTTGTAAAAAAGAACACTGGATCTTGAACTAGCCTAGCCAAACTTGTCACTGGATTCAGTTTTCGAATGAGAGAGAAGTGAAATTTAGCCAATGAAATCTCATTATGCACATCTGAGAGCTGCTCTCCATTGGTTGCAAGAAACACTAGGCCCTAGTTAGTTAACTTCCAACAAGTAGCAATTGCATGTTTCTGACCGCTGGCTGGGTCTGTCTTGATAAATATATATATTCTATTATTAATACTAGTGATAACATCGATTAACTGAAAACCGGTTTTGATAAAAACCGGTTTCGATTTTTAGATTCGGTTCTGCTTTTTTGCGCGGCGTGTGCTTCACCCTCGCTAGGAGTCACGCCTCTGTCGGGCGGTTGTGGATTGCCTAACGACGAGTGTCCCTTAGCAACAAGGAACCACCTGTCGACTAATCAGATTTCGTCTTCTTTCCTGGGATTTCCTTGTTTGTGTGGACTAATTAGCAGCTGTATTATACAGTAAAATCGCCTTTGTACGTTTCGCTTTTCTACGTTTCTTAGGTTAATGCGTTCCAAAAATCAGTCCGTCAGAGACATTTGATCCAATAGTAGGCTACGTTTTCTGTGTTCTCATGATCGGTTTTTCCGGCCAGCCAGTGAGCCGAATTCCAAGTTGTTATTGTTTAAGCGCGACCACATTAGTCATTCATCCCAGTTCTGCTAAGTGCCCACCACCCCCTTCCATCGCTCAACACAATGCAACCCAGCAGCCAGTGAGTGACTTGACCTTGACCAGCTGCATCTCGTTCCGCGTGGGGGGGGGGTCTCTGAAAAGGTTGTTTTATCTACGATCTCGGCTGCCAGCACTGAGGTTCTGTACCTCCCTTGCTGATACAACCTTACGTAAATGTTTATTTTCGGAGAGCGTTTTTTTTTTGTAAACCGGTTTTTAACCGGTTTCGAATTCGGTTACCCGGTTAGTAATCTTACTAACCGATGTCATCACTAATTAATACCATTATTTTTTTCCAAACCTCTGCAGGCTGACGAGACTCAGAAGAAGAAAAGGACCTTCCGGAAGTTCACCTTCCGTGGGGTGGACTTGGACCAGCTGTTGGACATGCCGGCCGAACAATTGATGGAGCTGATGCATTCCCGAGCCCGTCGGCGTTTCTCTCGGGGGCTGAAACGCAAGCCCATGGCCCTCGTCAAGAAGCTGAGGAAGGCCAAGAAAGAAGCTCCCCCCAATGAGAAGCCAGAGATTGTCAAGACTCATCTCAGGAACATGATTATCGTGCCCGAGATGGTCGGCAGCATTGTCGGTGTTTACAATGGAAAAACATTCAACCAAGTTGAAATCAAAGTAAGAACTGAGTCTGGACTTGGGTTATCGATCGCCTATTAAATAGTATGTACTGACTGAGCAGAAAAAAATAACTGGTTCACATCAAAGTTTAAAATGAATAGTAGGCCTAGGCCTACATTCAGTTCAATGTGCTGTTACATGTACTGATAAGTGATTGCCTTAATTTTTTGTGCCATAACCAATAAATGGTAGGCCTAATCCATGTGTTGTGAAAGTCAACATAGTGTGGTAATGACAACAAATAAGATACATTGATTTCTTGGCTGAATTGGCCTAAATTTCAGCAATTCTAAAATTATCCATCCCATACTAAGTATCCCATAACCAAAAACAGTCATAACAATTAAAATACCGTATTCATATTGGAAACCAAGACCTGGTTCTCACCGAACCGAAATGTGGCTCGGTGTCACATATAGTACCCGAATATTTTGTAGCGTTCTCATCAAGAAATAAAGTTACTATTATTAACTTATTGTTATTATTATTATAAGTCCATGATATTACCATTGATGCATGAATTTCACTGATTTTAGTATTGAGGCTACCCTTTCCCATTATGTGTTCCATTAATGCTAGGCAGACATAGGCATAAATTCCATAAATGCTTGCACTGTACAATTATTAATTTGAGTTTTTCTTTCAGCCTGAAATGATTGGACATTACTTGGGCGAGTTCAGTGTAACATACAAACCTGTCAAGCATGGAAGGCCTGGAATTGGAGCTACCCACAGCTCTCGATTCATTCCTCTGAAGTAAATACAACTGTTATTTTCATTAAAATCAAATAAAAGAAAAAGTTTTAAAACTTTCGAAGCTTTCTTCATTCCCTATTCCCTTGAAACCAGATGATCCTTTATTTGGTTAAATATTTTTGATTGTCTTGACAATACATGCTACACTGTCAGATTTGATCATGGACTATGTTTACCACGCGAGCCCAGCTCGTGCTCGTAAGCTCAAGCTCAATAGCTCGGTATTCGTTTACCACGGACTTTGAGATCGTACTAAATACTACAGGTCTGGTTCGTGCTGAAAAAGAAGGCGTGGTTAACCGCTTGCTAAACGTACGTATGTACACAGTTCGGTCCGCATGTGTTTATCACGCAATTTGAGATCGCACGGAGCGTGCTGGCTCGGCTTCTTGTCCAAGCTGAGTTGGGTTCGTGCTTAGGTGTTTATCAGGCAAATTCAGTTCGCATAATGTCCAGCTCGAGCTCGGCTCGCGTGGTGAACGTAGTCATGGTCAACTACAGTAATTCTAATGATTGCTATTTAAGAACGATGGGTACGTTTACGTCAAAAAACGCAGCAAGTTGTAATGTTTTAATTATATCTCAAAATCAAAATGTGAGTAATCAGCGTGCTGTGGTTTGATACGCCCTACAGACAATGATTATGTATATATAACATTATAATCAGTATGACTGATACTTATTTGATTAGTAATTTAATGAAATCACAGTCACACTGATTATAATGTAGTTTGTAGGGCTTACCAAACCACAGCCTGCTTATTACTCAGATTTTCTATTTCTATGTGCATTCTTGAGATATAATTAAAAATTTCCTGCAGTTTTTATCATAAACGTACCCATATCGGCCATCGTTCTTACTTGCCACTACCTAAGCTGTGTCCCAGCTGAAATTATCTACAAGTTAATAAATCAACTGGAAATCTAAAATACTGTAATGGTAAAACAATACATATACTAGGAATTACATCGAATCCAAATTTGAAGAATCCCCATATTTGTAGGCCTATAGCAGGGGGAAGAATAGATGCCCTAAAAGTGCAAGTTTTTATTACTGCGAGAGTGCTAAACATTCTATTTGAAACTGCTATTTTTACATGTCTCTAATTATGATCCAGCTTTGCAACTTTCACACAGTGGTTGCAGGTATAGGCAGTACCAGAGAACACAATCAGAATTACTTCTGTCGAATGCAAGTCAAAAATTAGTAATTACTAATTACCATTATTTCAATAATTCAAAGGTTTCCTTTTCTTATATGAAACTTATACGTGAAACCTCCTTTGTACGTTTTCGAGGGACCCGAGACAAAAAAACGTGGTAACGGGAAAAACGCACTATTGAAATACTTCAAATTTGTCTTTTCATACATTCCTAACACTTATAATCTTGTAAAAGCCCCCCCCCCCCCCCCCCCCCCCCCCCCGACACCATTCTTCATTATTCAGGGTCGTAAGCGAGGCCTGGCGACCAAGGTCATGCAGCTAGACTAGGCTGTGATGACATATTATAAAAAAACTCGAGTGGGTAAAAATATTGTTTTCTATACTTAGGAGCAGTTCGGTTTCCGCCCGGGCAAATCAACTTTACAAGCTGTCAAAATTCTTCTTGATAAAATCGACTCCACTCTTGCCAAAGTGAAAGGCAAACTATACACTGTCTTTGTAGACTTTAAAGCCGCCTTCGACTCAGTAGACCGGCACTGTCTTATCAATAAGCTTCGCGACCTGAACTGCATCCCAGTCGAACTATTGAACATCCTGAGTGTAATTCTAAATATTAACTTCGTACAAGTTAACGATGGTATCTTCCTCTCCGATCCAATAATACAGTCAAACGGAGTCCTCCAAGGGGACCCCTCCAGCCCACTTTTGTTCAACCTATTTACTTCAGATATAAAGGAATCCATCTTCGACGAATTTAACAAAGACGTTTTCTTGATAATGTACGCAGATGACATCGCACTATACTCAGAAAACCTCGCTCAGCTTCAGCATACGTTACTAAAACTCAAAACATGGTGTGAAAGCAACCTTTTAGTAGTAAACGTCAATAAAACAAAAGTTGTTAAGTTCAGAAAAGGGGGTAATTTAGCCAAAAGTGATGTGCTTTTCTACGGTACTCACAAAGTAGAGTTTGTATCTTCTTTCAAATATCTGGGTATCTTACTCCATTATAAAGGTACTTCTTTCTCTCCCCACATCAAAGCAAGATGTTCCTCTGCCATAAAAGCCATGCACCTTATCTCCAAATTATACTCGCTCTCGATCTCTTGTGCTATGAAACTCTTCCACCTCAAAATCTCCCCGATTGCTTCATACGGTATCGAAATCATCTGGCCCTACCTCTCCCAAGCTGACCTCACACAATTAGAATCTGTTAAGACCCTTTACATGAAAAAGGTCCTTTCTCTATGTAAATTTACTCGTTCCCGCTTGGTGTATGAGATGGTAGATGAGTCATTGTTTGTTGCTGACCTACAACATAAATTCAACCTAAGCCAACCAGTTGCCTTTCGCACTGTCGTTCATGTTTGCATGTCAAAACGCCTTGAAATTAGACCTGAATTCTTTACTATGGATCTGTTCAAAAATGATGACTGGAAAAAACCTCTTGCCAAAAACAGGCATGTTCTAACCCGTGTAGCAGCTCACGGTTTTCACCATCTGTTCTGCCGAGACAAAAAGTTCCACTCATCATACACAGACTGCAAATGCTCCCACTGCGCTATGGATTGCGATCTGTATCATGTGTTTATATGTCCAGCCAGGACACATTCCATGATCGATCTTGCCACAAAGGGTATTATCTAGAAATACGTGGAAATGTCTGACTCATAGTGTTAACTATGTAAATAACTATGTAACTATGTAAACCCGTTAACTATGTAAATGTTAACTATGTAAATATGTACTCTGTTGTACTCTTGACTGATTGTGTTAACTATTTAATTATGTACTCTGTAAATTGATAATGTTCATTTTAATCATTAATCTCGTCTTGTTCATAGCCGAAATGTTTCGACTGTAATTATGTACTCTGTAAACTGATAATGTTCATTTTAATCATTAATCTTGTCTTGTTCATAGCCGAAATGTTTCGACTGTATAATTATGTTACTCTGTAATGCTGTAATGTTGGTATGCCGGTTATGTTACGCCACAGTTGGCGTCGTACTCTCTGGAGTTTAATAAAAGCATTAAAAAATAATAATAGGAGTAGTCTAAGTGCGAGGGCAATGTTTAATTATCTCTGTAGTTTGACAAAAGCCTTTTGTAAAGAGGACCACTGGACGAGGGTTTGTTATTTAAGGTCCATTCACGATTAAACTTAACCGTAAACTTACAACTTAAAGTAAGGTTTGGCTTATGGAAGATCACATGATTGTTCACGACCAAAACTTAAACTTAGTTTTGGGCTACGGTTAAGTTTGGAACGATCAAACTTTAAAATAAAAATAAACTTAACAGTAAGAAAGAACCAATCAGCGCCAGCCGCAAGGCCTAGGCTAGCTAAATCGAAAACGGAGCCGAAACATGCTCAGAATTTATTTGACAAAACGTTATTAAACGAGTTTATGAAGACCTAGCGTCTACGTTTAAGTTAAAGTTTACTACTAAGTTTTTATCGTGAATGAGCCTCAAAGAACCTCAGTGCCGGCAGCCGAGATCGTAGATAAAACGACCCTTTCAGAGACCCCCCCCCCCCTCCCCTCCCACGCGGAACAAGATGCAGCTGGTCAAGGTCAAGGCACTACTCACTGGCCACTGGGTTGCATTGTGTTGAGCGTGGGAAGGGGGGGGGGGGGGGGGGGGGCGGGCGCTTCGCAGAACTGGGATGAATGAATGACTAACGTGGTCGGCTTGAACAATAACAACTTGTAATTCGACTCACTGGCTGGCCGGAAAAAAGTAAAAACGATTATGAGAACACAGAAAACGTACTATAGGATCTAATTACCTTGACGGACTGATTTTTGAAACGCATTAAGAGGGAATAGGACATGGCCATAGGCACTAGTTTTGTGCCTTCTGAAGAACTCACTTTTCTAACAAACCAAACATCGTATTGGGACAAAATCTTCGGTGTTTTGTTCCTCGCCGGTCTGACTATGCTTCTTCCGTCGAAAATTATCAAAAACATATTTATTTTTCTTTCTATAATTAAATATAAAACGCGAAATTCCTTCACCCAATGGATGTTTCGGCACACATTTCAATACTTTTCGTTGCTTTATTTGTAAATATTCGACTCAATAAGCGTACCACCAGTCTTTCTCAACTTATTAAAATTTAGACGAAGTCTTTATCACTTGTCGTTATCAAATAAAAGCTGTTCTTCTGAACGTCAATTTACGCTACTTCGTTCACCGTTCGGCCGCTAGATGGCTGCAAGTGTGGTCTTGCAGTTTCGGCGACAAGAGTGAAGCGCGAGGTCGTGCTGTGGGCGTTCCCGCACAGGGAGGGGAGGGAGGGGAGTAAGTGTGCTTTCGTTGCAATCCACCACGTTCTCGTAGGTATTCGTTACTGGCAAAGTGTGTGTACATGTGATTTTTGAAGATGGATCGGCGGAAGGGTTGAAAAACAAGATTCCATTTGCATGCAACAAGAAAAAGAAACCTTACCCTACCAAGTTAATCGAGGCAAGGAAATTAAAAGCTGTTGTTCAATAAATCACGCTACTGCTCAGATATGAACATATAACAAACCCCTGTCCTAATGTGCTTTCTCAGTTACAATAATATTGCTGTTAGAAAAACACACGTACACACATGTCAACGTATTTATTTATTTATCTCAAGTGTATTTATTTCATTTCCACTGTTTGTAGTGTACGGACATCAAACCGAATCTTCAAATGTGATATTTTCCGTGTTTCGTATTTTCGGAATCAAATAATTGATTTTTTAATTTTAATATTGTTATGCTAGCGATTAGCCACGCAACTAAAGAAGGCTTGCTTTTTTGTTTCCTCAAACACAAAACTAGAATGTATCCCTACATTAAAAATGCCTGGGTGCTACATTAACTACATAGATAATACATTATACCGACGGTACATATTTGTGACAAAAACAAAGTTGCAGTTGTTGACCCATGATCATTGACGCCCATACCCCGGGAATCATTCACATAGAATAGCGTACATAAGGGGTTTCGTAACAATGTATTTGCAACTATGTTTGCCATGCTAAGGGTAACATGCTAGGAGAAACGTCTACTTGGGTGCTGTAAAAGCTGAGAAAGATCTGGTTACGCATCGCGTAGAGAGAGAGAGAGAGAGAGAGAGAGAGATGCCACAGTTGGTTTCAACAAGAATATTTCCAAAGTGTTTATCCGGGATCTTAGTAAAATGTTGGTCGTCCGGTCCTAATTCCTTTTCAGGGTCAGTCAACCGAACAACCCCTTCCAGCGATACGGGCGTTGTTGTCATCCTAGTCCGTTCGCCTGTTTTAGCGAAGGAGTACTCAATGAAAGAGTAATGAAATGTTGTCGAGTGTGGTAATTTGTAGCTAAATATAACATAACCAAACACAATAAGGACATCGTTGATGATGATGCTGTTGATGATGATCATAATGATAATAATAACAATAATAATAATAATGATAATAAGATAAGCCACCTTATCACCCACGACGCGGCGAAACTTCCCGTTCAATTGTTACAATTTTATTTCATAAAAATAATAATAATAGGCCCTAATAATAATAATAATAATAATAATAATAATATTATTATTATTATGTTGTAAAATCTGCCCCGACCCAGGTTGGAACTTAGAACCTTCGTCTCTATTTAATAATGATCTTGCCAATCGACTTATTTCAGGTAACACCTTTACCAAATGACACATGGCAATTTAGTGAAGACGTTTCCTTTAGTCCGATAGCTCAATTGGCAAAAACGTCGGTAAAAAACAGAGCCAGAGGTTCTGGTTTCGTAGAGCAGTGCAGTCTGGACACGTTTTGGTTTTACTACAACAATATTGATTTCAAACGGCATTGTAATTATAAGTATTATTGCATTGTTCAAAATATAATTGTGTTGTTATTATTATATATTAGTTTATTGTTGCAATACATACAAACTCGGTCCAAACCGGCGTAAACATGTTGTACGGACATAAAATATGTCAAGTATTTTCATGTGCATACCGTACTTAGATTAGAACTAATTACATATATCATTGTTCATATCATTTTTCCAAAACCAACTGTAGATGCCATGTTATTATTATTATTATTATTATTATTATTATTATTATTATTATTATTATTATTATTAGTATTATTTCTATTGTTATTGTTATTATTTTTATTATTATTTTTATTATTTTTATTATTGTTATTATTATTATTATTATTATTATTATTATTATTATTTTATTGAATGTATCAAAATCATACAATCTCGGTCAACACCGGCGTTAACATGTATACGGACGTAATGTCAAGTATTTCCATGTGTCTACCTTATTTAACTTCACTAATGACATGTTACTAGTTTAAACAGTCATCAATCTCGGTCAAAGCCGGTGTTTACATGTTATACGGACAATACAGATGTAATGTCAAGTATTTCCATGAGGTACCTTGTTCAGCTTCAGTCGTTACTGTCTTATTAGTACTTGTTAATTTATTATTATTATTATTATTATTATTATTATTATTATTATTATTATTATTATTATTATTATTATTGTTATTGTTATTATTGTTATTGTTATTATTATTTTTATTATTATTATTATTACATTGCTGTTGTCGTTGTAACTCGCAAAAGTTTCTCAAACCCTGGACTCGAACCCAGATCGTCTGACTTATTACAAACGTCCACTGTTTTATGTTTCTTGAATCACTAGAACACATGTTTATTTGCAGTGCTTCATTCACTATATTATGCAAGTGCATGTGCTTGAGTTGAGTGGTTTTCGCCACATCTACACTCGGTAAGTTTTGTTTTCTTCGAATGGTCCAGCATTGCCCAAGGCAAATCACTCGGAACAAAAGGAAAAAGAATGCGTTGTCCCAGCTCGTGTCATTCAACCCCCTCCCCCCCTCGCCACACAACCTGTCACCAACAATCTCACCAGCTTCCAGTCACACAATCAACAGGACTATTTCGACATGCTTTTCATAGACGTTGGTCACAAGCAGCAAAGTAAATGAAAAGTTGAGTAATCAACTAAACTTTTTTGCAGACTATCAGCAATCACGACGACACATGGTCTCACCAATCTCTTATAAACCACAACAAACATTGAACAGAACAATGGTATGGCTTTCAATTCCCAAGAAAATATATGTAGATGCATTATACTGTGATTTCCATAATTTAAAATCCTACCTCGACTGGGAATCGAACCTAGGTCTCTTGACTGTCTAGCGCCCGGCAAGAGGAAAACCTGAGTTAGATAAATTCGGATGTATTCTCTAATTTCTGCTACCACAACAAATCCACCCACGAGAGTGTTTCTCCAATATAAATCTATTTTATTGTTGATGAATATAAAGTTTTTTAATACATTTTCGATTTCCGTTGACTTAGGAAAATCCAACATTCAACCCCATCCAAAGAACAAGACAATACAAGAGATCCAAGTGATGACTGGCCTTGTTCGCCAATAGCCTTAGTCCTTAGTGCCTGTTAACCAATCGCCCCCACGATATTATTATACTTTCTTTCAAGTACTGTACAGCTGAACTGTCACATCCCACATAATCGTCCTAGTCCACCCCAAAGAAAAGTCACACCAGATTTTTTGTTTTTTCTACTATCTACTGGGCAACAAAGGTGGATCTCTCCAACAAATGTGGATTTGTTGTGCTTCAATGTGTTATTTGGGGTGAATTACTGGCCAATGAATGTTTTAAAACCATCAACACTAAAACGACATTGGGACACAAATCATCCATATTTGAAAGATAAATCGCTATATTACATTGAACGGTTACAACAGGAGATGCATAAACATAAAACAGCTGTCAAAACATATCTCACTATCACAATCAGCACTGAATGCATCGTTTTATGCGTCGGCGAGGAACTTATTATACCAGTCGCTATATATTGACATATTTTATACTGATTATGTTGAGTGAACAAAGGGGCAAAAAATGAGTTTAGAATAGGGTTGAATGGGGCCGTGAATCAATTATCTCATGTACAGTGGGTCGCGAGTCAAAAAAGGTTGAAGACCACTGGGATAAACAATAGTTTTTACCAAATGTTTTAAAATCTAACTAAATGGAAACAGCAAATTAATTAAAGAGATCATAATCGATGCATATATTGAACATATTTTCAGGATTATTTTACAATTATAACATGAATTATATATTTTGAGGTACGAGTTGCCGTGAAAATATACACCATGCATATTAGTGCATGCTGCAACTTTTCGTTCAGTTCTATCTAGAAGTGTATTGTATTTATTTAAAATGTATAAGCTAAATATTTTCAAGGCCTATCGTCGAAATCCGATCATTGGTTTCTCCACACGAAAACCAACACGTATTGTTGAATTTTGTATGTGTAACTGATGCGTGAATTCTTATCACAAGATTAACTGTTGTGTATGCTTTTGAAACTATTGTAACAACTTAACAAGAACACTTAAGAGTTACAAACAAATTATGTGATATAAGTTTTACCTTCAAAATGAATAAGATAACATAACTAATCACAATTGTCTACATACTATACACCATGAAATGTTACAAAATAAATCAATCAATCGTGAAAGCCTACATGATTGTAAATATATCGTATTATTATACCATGTCTGGGAATAACACGATACAAAATAAGCAGGTGGTTGCAACTAACGCAGCTGGTCCCCCCCTCTCGTCCCCCCCCCCCCACCCCCCGGCGTGTGTCCTGGTTCTTCCTCCACACGACGACAGTTCCCAGAAAAAAGATTTTCAATACACTAGGGGCCTACATGCCCGTGAGAGCTTGAAAATAAACCAATAATATTTATATATCATATATTAAAACACTACACGTAATTTGTCGTGCCCCGGGTGAATGTGAATCAAATGTTAAACTTGACGGCTTATTCCGCTACGTCAGTCGCACTCACCTAAACCCACCATGACGTTTTTTGGGTTTTTACGCCACGACGGAAATACTGGCTACTGTGGTGAAATAACCAAAAAGTGTATACTTTTAAATAATATGTGTACACGTAATTTGTTTTTTGTCGGGTTGTGTTTATATATTTTTTTACTATCCGTGTGTATTTATTAATATTTGTATAGTTATAACATTTAGTCTAGTTCTCCCCAGCCATTTCTAGGAAACAATGGCATTCAAAATAAATTAAAACAAATATTCAAGCTACTCACAGCAACTGAATACATTTACAAATACACATTAGTATTACAACTTTTTCTTATAGCAATAGAAAGGCGTTTATATTGGTATAATCGTGACCGGACAAAAATTAACTGTAATGTAGCCACCTCAAAGTTTGCAGTTACTGTGTTCTAGAAACATATTTTCGAGTAACTTTTGTGTAACTAACTTTACCAGTACCTATCCGATCGCCATAAACATATTCGTGACCGGAAAAAACTTTATTAAAATATGGCTATCTCACATTTTGCCGCCAATTCCTTTCAGAAAAATGTTTTCTGGTAACTATGGTGTAACTTTGTAACTTTTCAAACGATGTTGCCACAAAACTACACACATTCAATCCACATCGAAGCTTGTGAATGGTCCAAATTTCAACTTGATTAGACTTTCTCCTTTCGACCGCTATCGCGAGACATAAAAAGAAAACAAAAAAATGATAAAAACAACAAAAATAGAACGAGTGCCATAAGAGTTACGTGGAGACGCTCGCTTTGCGCACTTAGTTAAAAATTAATTAATTTGGGTGTAGTTTTAAAATTAGAATAGAGACAAGCCCACTGCTCTAAAATTGTCAGTTTTTAAGTTATTTTTTAAATTGAAAATTATGTCTGTGTTACCTTTCCATGATTGTTTCATATATTTTAAAATAATTGAAGAAATGATAACATTTACTTCATCACAGATTGCTATTTTTAACAATGACACCTGGATCGAGAGGTCTGCGGTCAACCGCATTCCTTTCTCGCTAGCACTGCCGACCCATGTCCACTGGTGATGGCAAGGAAGGGTGGCAAGGAGGGGAGGAAGAATAGCACACCGCTTGAACAAAAGAGTACTGCACCGACACTAGGAACCTAACCACGATTGGCACAAAACTTGCTGACGTAGGAGCAAAAGTAACGTCCTACTTTTACACCCCCTGTCAATCAAAATCCCAGCTACGAAGACGGTCCCTTGTCCTATTCCCTCTTAACGTAAAAAACGTAATATTGGGAAACGTATTAAAGAAATAAATTATGCAGAAATGCCATTAGGCTTCGCCGGGACCTCGTAAAAAAAACGCAGAAACGTAAAAAACGTAGAAAAGCGAAACGTACAAAGGCGGTTCTACGTACTCCTATACCTAAAGAATCCACCCATCACTAATCATAGTAATCGATTCCCAAGCCTCCATCGGCGAATGTCGTCCCTAATACCCCTCGCAACACTGCACTTTGGTGTCCGAAACGTTGGTTATCTATTAAGCTACGTCACAATTAGTTTGGTACAACCTGGTCAGTAACTGTAGCTGCCTACATAATATAGCAACTTTGCAAGCATTGTGAACATAAGGAGGGTGAGATAAAAATGGGACACTAATGGGACTTGTTTTGCTTCGTAAACGGAGAGAATTACCAAAGATTGATTATGGATTTATGGAACTTGGATGTTCTCCTGCCGGGGGAAGCTACGTATCGAGTATGAATTTTGGAACACTTTGGAGTTAGGACACTGTTGGCTGAGTGAGATTAGTAACCCGATAAATTCTGGAACGCACTTAATGTACTGGTATCCCATATTGTTGTGCATGTAGTAAACCATCAGTGGTTTGGTTCTTGTTCAAGACACATATTGGTCTTGATATATTTTGGGATTTAAGTCAAGCAACAAACAGAAATTTTTAAAACATCAACATTTATTTATTTCCTATCAATTTTTGAGTAAAATGCCTAGATTGTCCAAGATTCAAATATCCACAATGGTACAAGTATGAGAGCACATTATTGACATGACAACATAAAATAAAAAGTCTAAAACCGTAAGTAAGTATACATGTGTAGTACACACACTACATGACAGCAAAAACCAAGTACAGTAGGCCCATATAATTTTTACCTATGTTCAAGTAACCCCTGTGAATTTTAAATGCGGTACAATTTTCTGAATGTATATACGTATTAATTGTTGTGTCTGTATCACTGCATAACATCTAGCAACCAAGAGTGATTTCTCCTTCTCTACTGACTAACTGGTTTCTGCTCCCCACTGTTCTTCACTTCGTTAGCCTGAGGGACCTGTTGTGGGTGTTGCAAGATAGGGATCGAGTTACTATCTGCAGCCTTGTTGCCATCATTGGCTTGATGGTGTTGTTGGACAATTGCTTGTCCCTGTTGTTGATGGTGCTCTTGAATATGTTCTTGAGGAACTTGTTTCTGGGGAATGTGGCCAGCATTAGCTTGAACTTGGGGCACCTGCCCGGGGTGCACTTGTCCATGAGGCACTTGAGCAGGGTGCATCTGTCCTTGACCCATTTGTCCTTGAGGTACTTGTCCTGGGTGCACTTGACCCTGAGGTACTTGGCCAGAGTGCACTTGTCCTTGAGGTACTTGTCCGGGGTGCATTTGACCTTGAGGTACTTGTCCTGGGTGCACTTGACCCTGAGGTACTTGGCCAGTGTGCACTTGTCCGGGGTGCACTTGACCCTGAGGTACTTGACCGGAGTGCATTTGTCCTTGCGGTACTTGACCGGGGTGTCCTTGCGGTACTTGACCAGAGTGCATTTGTCCTTGAGGTACTTGGCCGGGGTGAATTTGACCCTGAGGTACTTGGCCGGGATGCATTTGTCCTTGCGGTACTTGACCGGGGTGCATTTGTCTTTGAGGTACTTGTCCGGGGTGCATTTGACCCTGAGGTACTTGACCGGGGTGCATTTGTCCTTGAGGTACTTGTCCGGGATGGAACTGTCCTTGAGGCACCTGATTCGGATGGTATTGTGGCACTTGATTTGGATGATATCCTTGTTGAGCTTGATTAGGGTGGTACTGGCCCTGCGGCATTTGATTTGGATGATATTGTGGTACTTGGCCAGGGTGATTCTGTCCTTGCATCTGAAACATTCAAAAGGGGTTTAAATTGGCTCATTATAAATATTGATTAACACAATACTGCTACTGAATTGCACTGGTAGCGGCAGACATATTTCTTTGATAAAGGGCATAGGTATAATATGGTGGATCTAGGTATGTCAAAATGTTATAGTACCATATCTATTCGATGGTTAAATAATGTCAAACATTTTCCAAAATATGCTGGGCTGGGACTGGGACACTAAGTTGTATTTGAATACAGTAGTTAAAACACATTGAATTTTACGTTTATAATAAGGCACACTACACTAGGCAAGTGCGTACTATTTCAACCTACCCACGAGGGCACTGCTCAAAAATTTGCGTGTAGCCCGCGCTTCGAGCCATGTCAATAACATAGGTATGTGGAAGTACTGCACATTCTTATATTCCAAACACTTACTGCAGGATCACTTCTTGCATTAACCGATACCAAACGTATTTTTGTTTTTAAAAATTTGTATTGATTTTTCCGACATGGTGAGAATATGTGGGTTTCAAAATTAACCCTCCACTTACTCTCAATATCGATATGGTTATCACTATTTAACCTGTTGAAGAGTACGCCCATACATTTACGGGCCATGCGTACAGCCAACGAAGTAATCCCATAAATGTACGGGCGATAATTTTGGCTCCAGTAGGCCCCAATACATTTTTAAATCGGACTTTTTCAGAAACCGTAGTAATGAAGTGACATCTGCACCTGCTGCCATCTATTAGCAACAATTTGAAGCTTTGCCAGAGTTTCTAAACTTTTTTGTAGCTCCTAGCAATTTTTTTTTTGTCCATGCAACAAGTCAAGGGTTGCAAATAACAGGTTCGAGGATGGCGTTTTTGTAGCGTGGTAAACGCGTTACGGTCGGGGAAATAATGTTATCATTATGAATTATTAATTCGAGGATAACAAGATTGACAGTGACGTAAGCGATTGTGATGATATTGATTCATCTAGTGCCATGTAAGTTGCAGTTAAGATTTTGTGTGTGCTTACTCAGCCCCAGAAAGTACTTACTCCCGTAGGTGGGGTGGCTATATAAAACTCACTCTTCAACAGGCTAAACGTATCATACTAATAAGGATGCTACTTATGTTTGCGTACATGGTGTTGGTCTGGTGCGCCATGGTGGTATCCAGGTGGTGGCATGCCATTAGGGTGTGGTGGAATCTACACAGCAAGCAACAGTGTTAACTACAAACAGTGCTATAAACACAAACAACACACAAACTTCTCCACGTTCTTCCGAGGAAACTGGCAATCTATCTGAAAAATGAGAAAGGCATCTAAATGTGCAAAGAGCGTTGCAATCAACTGGTGGTTCATACGTTATGTAATGTTTAATTAAACACATTATAAACATTCCAAATACAAAATGTTATGGTATGAATGAAAAATACTGTGAAAATACCAATGTTGGGTAGGAACGGATTGTTTTAGTTCCGTTCCTTGGAACTAGTTCCTTTTTAAGGAACTAAGGAACGGTATAGTTCCTTTTTTCCAACCAGGAACTGTGGAACGCCATAGTTCCAATTTTCAGGGAACTGTAACTTATTTTCATAAGTTCCTTTTATTTTTACTTTACTGTATAAGCTTGAAGGACCAAAGCGCCAAAACATAGTTTACTTACAAGATGACAGAAACGAGAAATCTAAAACAACTTTTTTGTAATATTTCAGTCTTGTCTACCCATCCCAACCCTCCACCTGCTACGCCACCCCCGCGTGGGGTCTCCAATTAGTCCCACACCGGCACAAGTCGAAGACCCGAAACCGGTGACTAATCCCAAATCGCTCGTGCGGAATAAGCGTGTCATGTCACTTATAACTGACCAACCGTCCAACCCCTCCTAAACAGGTGTGAGAGCCTCAGACTGTCATTCCGAAATCAAACAAAACATGAAATATATCACTTGTCAACCCATCACTTCGAATTCATTGGACACGGGAAGGCTTTGATGATGAAAGATGTGGTCCAAGTGGGGTGGGGGTGAAGTTATTTAGGGGCACGGAGCTATCTCAAAATTCACTGATCTATTCAATTCTTCGAGACAAGTGCATGTGACAAAAACGCTGTCTCTTTCGATCGTTTTGTTATAATGTCTGGTGTTCGTAGCAATAACAGACTGCCCTTTAAAAAATACAGACCATTTTTCTTTCCGAGCGAAAGTGATATTTTCGGCGACGACAAAAAAATTTCGGCAAAATGCTTGCTTTGTTTACCAGTCATCGCCAGCCAATCTAAAGAAGCACATGCATTTTGATTCCTACAAATCTCAACCATATTTTAGGCGTTATTTGCGAACCCTTGGCATTGAATTTAATTTAAAAACTTTAATTAAATTAATTATAATAGTTATTAATAATTAATGTAAATTGTTATGCATTAAGAATTAACAATATAAAATAACCTCTTACTTTAAGTCAATGTTTTTGGTGTATAATGCATAAACCCGGATAATAACCATTGAGTCGATGGTTAGTATCCGACTCGGCAATATCCAAAGAAAAATGGTTGTTTGCAGAAAGGAACTATTTAGGAACTTAGTTCCATTTTGAAAGGAACTAAGGAACGCCCCAGTTCCTTTTTTTATAGAGGAACTTGGAACTGGAAAGAGTTCCTTTTTCCTTGCGTGGAACTGGAACTGGAACTAGTTCCATTTTTTAAGGAACTTACCCAACACTGGAAAATACTATAGAACTACAGAACAAACATGAAAAACTTAAGCAGCACAAGATAACTAGACCAGTTTCGAACTCAAATAATAAAACCTTGGTCAGATGAATGAATAATTTAATCTCGCCTTGTTTCTTTCTTTAATTCACTGTACGATTAGGGTTGCCATTTGTCCGGTTAAACCCGACCATGTCCTCTTTTTCGTATGCTCTTCATGCGTCCGGGAGGCTTTTTAATAAAAGCATGAAATGTCCGGGTTTTTAGTTTCACTTCGGCCAGATCGCGTCTTTTTCACGAAAAATGCAGGTGTCATGTTTAGGTCTCAGGTCCCTTACAACACTGCTTTAAGTATAAATGGTATCATTATTTTCAGTGGCATACCAAAGGGAATTTTGGGGATTAACCCCCCCCCCTCCCCACTAGGCCTACCTTTAATTGCACCTCACTAGTCCCTTACAAGTTCATTGCCAAGGTCGTTTATGAAAGTCAACAATGTAGGACTGGCCATGGCTACCTGAGGAACTGCGTATATTATTAATATTAGGTGTTTTACAACACAGAAATAATAATATTATCGATAGATTGAAATGAGGCAAGGCAATCAATAGTGTCTGAACACAAACAAGTATCAATGAGCAAAACACAAACAAATAATCTGACATAGGTACTGTAATAGAAAGTAGAAGTAGAGTGTTGACAAGTTGGCCTACGTCTTCAAAACGTCAACTTTACGGGCGCAATCTTCACTCAGTTCCAAGTACTGTATAGACAAAATTGTTGTTTGTTGTAAGCGGGAGTGTACATGCCTTCAAAAACGTGATTGTAAAAACTAAAAACAAACGTTTAGTGAAACACACACACATTTACCCTCCCTGGACACAATAGTGCCTGACAATAAGGGCAAGTTCCACTAACCAGTCCTTGAGCAATCATCCTCTGTACGTCTGCCTGCCGTCTCCTCTCAAACTCCTCATACTCCTGTTGCGTGTAGATCTGCTGTTGGTCGATGCCATCCCAACCTTCGTCTTTCTCAAACTCGGGTTTTTGTGTCTGTGCTAAGAATTCCTTGTAGCTGGAAGGAAAACAAGAATCTATTTAACGTATCGGTAATACTACCATACAGTACCAGCCCAATGTGGCACCTATGGTAATTATTATTACTATTATTAGTAATGGTTGAATATTTATTTTTGTCACCATAAAATGAAATTACAAACAAACCACATAGACCTAGGTAAAAGAATCTTAAATTTAAGTCTCTTGAGAAGAAATGGCATCGACGCTAGCAAACATTTTGCTAAAACGCTTAAAATCCTAGGAAATGTTGTGCCGCGAAGAGCCTTGCTAAACACCGTAACTAACACACCACACGTCAAAAGTTTGCCACATATGCGCCTTGCACAGGGAAGGGAAATGGCTTACTGCAAAGTCTTTAAGGGCAGTCGATAAGCTGTTCCATGGGTGCACAACACGGAATGGGAAAGCACGCCGGCCGAGCATTCCGTTTGCCGGAGGAGGTTGGAAGCGGGGGTGGCCACTTTCGTCGCCAAAAAGTCAGTTAATGAGGCAGACCAGCCCCCCCCCCCCCCCCTCTTACTTCATCACAAACACAACATAACAGTATTGCATAAAATCAGAGTTGCGTAAGTTACTTTTAAAAAGGAACTTTTAAAAAGTTAAGTTACTTGCCTTTAAGAGTAACTTTTAAACGTTAAAAGTTCCTTGTTGGAAAAAGTAACTAAAAGTTACTTTGAAAATTAAAAGTTACTTTAAAAGTTACTTTTAGGAAATTTTGATAGGAAATTTTGATAATATTGCTTTCAAGTTTCATTCAACCCGCTAATCCTTGCTGGCGGGCGCCGGGCGGAGTATGTCGAAAATCATTAGAACAGCAGCCTGAGTTTTGTAAAGACTAACAGTGAATAGGAAGTCAAAATTGGACATGTCAACAAAAGAGCCGAAGGTATAAGCGCGTTAAAGTTTTCACGGCCATCGAACATTCAGCATGCTACGTTTATTACAATTTGTAATAATTTACAATAATACATCCACAAATCCATTTCCCAAATACTACTACGAACTATAACATCTGCCGGCCACCTTCGATAATAGTGTGAGGTCCTAGCAAAGCAGTGTTGCTCACACAAAGAAATAACATCCACTTATGTTTATTGGTTGTCACTCAGTTCCCATTCAACCTATTTAGCCGGCTGCTGCTGGAATGGTTTCTCCAAAGGATACAGTTATGTATGAATTCAAGGAATGGGGGGGGAAGGGGGGGGTTCGAAGATTTTTGACCTGAAACAGCCGCAATACGAGTGTTTTGCTGTTGGTACATTTAAAAAACCATAGGCTGTTTCAAAAGTAACTTTTCATTTTTTTTTAAAAGTTCCTTATCAATAGTGTTCACGCCTACCTCCCTAGTTTGTAGTTAATTTCATCTATTGTTTAAGTCACTCTTCCGGTTGTTTACGTCACGTCCTTCTACGCCCTTCGCTCTTATCTCCATTTCCCCTACCCCTTGTGACGTATGCATGTTTTCGTGTGTGAGCTGCAATTGTGCAGTCAGACCAGTCTGGTCTCATCTCTCTTACGTGCCTGTCATCTCGCCTTCGAACCGCTTGCGGACTCCGAGCATCGAGCTCACCCATTGTCTACGCGCTGCTGCTTGTGGTTCGAGCCTCTCTTGAGGCGTTTTTCTTACTCTTTCGTTCTTCTCCTTTCAACCCTGGGTTCTTTATTCTTTTCTTTACCTAGCAAACAACTAGTCTCTGCACTTCGGCATCACACTATTCTCCACTTCACTGCATTCTCGGTAAGTTCATTTCAAAATATACAGTCCACTTTCAGTTCTTATTATACAATCTTTTCTCTTTACTTCCCCGCGCTAACATTTTTTGGTCCTCCGTCGTCCGAATCTTCAGCCAGTTATTCCATCAGTCAAAGCTATCTTTATCATTTTCTTTATTTTTTCTCTCGTCAGTTGCGTTGTCCCGCGCGGACATGTCACTCTCTTACCTCGCGCTGCAACTCGTCATACAAGTGACGTATTCAACAATACACTTTGTTGTTGTGACAGTAAGGTCAGTGAGCTCAACTACATTCAGCTGGGTTTACGTATAACACTGCTTGTGTTGACGGATTTCTCTCGTGTTTTTTCCTTCATAATTTCTTGTGTTTTCCCCTCTGTTCATTATGGATGATCTTGTTTCTGAACAAGAAAAGCTTGTTGCTCAGCGCGAAGTCATTTTTGCGTCTGTCCAACGTACGTACTACGTACAATGCCTTCGCTAACTTAACACCTGACAACCTACACTTAAATAGGCCTAGGTTCGAAAAGTTGTCGACGTTTGACTCGAGCTTTCAGCAGATACAACTGGCCATCGCGGCCATAAATTCACAACTAATTGCTCCTGCTAAACCCGTCGAAGTTGACAAGGTGTTTGAAAGTTTTGAGACAGTTTTGTACGCAGCACAATCTCGTTTTCTTGCTGCTGTCAAACTTAGTGAAAAAAGCGCTACATCCGCGGATGTGGCTACAGCTTCTCCTAAGAATTATATTAATCTACCAACAATCGATCTTCCCAATTTCTCGGGAGATATTTCGCAATGGACCGAATTTTATTCTCTTTTCAAATCCCTAATTGACGGAAATGATTCACTCGACAACATACAAAAGTTTCATTACTTGAGAACTTCGTTGTCAGGCGCTGCTCTGACTACTATTTCCGGTTTTCAAATCTCCAATGAAAACTACCCTCTCGCCTTTCAGGCGCTGATATCCCGTTATCAGAATAAACGTTTGCTGGCTAGTTTGTATGTGCAGCAACTGCTGGACTTCACACCTCTGAAATCTGCGTCACATGCTAGCTTGCAAAGTTTTCTCAGCGTGCATCGTAACGCGATTGATGCATTGAAAGCATTAGAATTACCCGACCTAGGTGATTTTTTGTTACTCTCGTTGACCTTGGCTAAGCTCGACAGTTCAACTCGTAAAGCATTCGAGAACAAACAGTCTTCCCACACTACTCCTAATTACAGTTCGGTGATAGAATTTATCGAAGAACAGTCACGCACATTCGAATTATGCTCTGTAGGTAAACCTACTGCCAGTCCTACCAAGGTTTCTTCCCCTGTGAAGAAACTGAATTCATTTATCGCTACTAAAGAAGCCACCCCCTCTTCTGGCTCGGGACGTGAGCGCTCGGGACGTGAGCGCTCTGAACCCTCGCGCTCCGACGCCAATTCATCTTGCCCCGTGTGTAAATCTTGTCACACGCTTTATAAGTGTGAGACATTCCGCAAGCAATCCATTGATGACAAGTATCACACCTTGCGCCAATTGCGACGCTGTTTCAATTGTCTCGGCGCTCACATGAAGTCGCAGTGTAATTCAAAGAACGCCTGCTCCACCTGCGGAAGTAAGCATCATCACTCTTTTTTACACTCCACGAGTACTTCCGCGTACCAGGACAATTCTTATGGCAGTGTTCCCTTAGCTCGTGACGTCAATCCCTCTCATGACGTCAGCTCATCCTCTCAAGAAGCCGGCCCCTCGAATCGCGTTCTCTCCTGTCATCTCCGAGACACCACGCGCAGCCAACCTACTGTGCTGTTAGGCACCGCACGCGCTCTCATTCAAGATTCTCACGGACAATTTCAACCCTTTCGCGCGGTGCTGGATCCCGGCTCGCAAGTCTCTGCCATATCTCAGTCGCTGGTCAGGAAGTTGGGCCTGAAAGTTGAACCTACACACTTCGAGTTATCGGGGATAGGCCTTGCTGCTACTCAAGCGCGTGGCACTGTACAGTGCTCCATTACCTCGCGTCTCTCCTCTCTCAAAACACTCATGGTTCGAGCTCTTGTTCTGCCGAACTTAACCAGTCACCTGCCAACCAGTGAAGTATCCTGTGACGTTTTCCAACGTTTCCAAGGAATGTGTCTTGCAGACAACCGTTTCTGCTCCCCGGACCGAGTAGACTTTCTGTTGGGTGCCGATCTCTACCCCGAAATCTTGAATAGGTCAGGTGACACGATCCGCGGCAACAACCCTACGGCCTTCAACACCATGTTTGGCTGGGTTGTCATGGGACCAATTCAGTCCAAGGAACCACCTTCCGACCCTCCTGTCTCGCTCTTTGTGTGTTCCTCTAGCCTCGAGCGCAACTTGCGCTTATTCTGGGAGGTAGAAGAAGTTCCTCGTCCCCATGAAGAAGATCCTGAAGATCAATGGTGTGAACGTCACTTAGAGGACACTCACTCACGTGACGCGTGCGGACGCTACTCAGTAGCTCTTCCCTTCAAACCGTCGCGTCCCTCACTCGGAAGCAACCGTGAGGCCGCACTCCAGAGCTACCTGAGTTTAGAGCGACGTTTGCGACGCAACCCTCAGCACAACGCTGCTTATCAAGTGTTCATGCAAGACTATGAACATGCCCAGCATATGCAGCACGTCTCTTCCCCTGCCAGCTATATCATTCCACACCACTGTGTCCACAAACTCACGAGCTCCAGTACCAAGCTGAGAGTTGTTTTTAATGCCTCTTCACCGGACCAAGATGGCGTCTCTCTGAACCAACTCCTACTCAGTGGACCGAAACTCCAACGTGACCTCTCCAGTGTTATCACTTCTTTCCGAACCCATTCTATCGTCATCTGTGCGGACATCCGTCAAATGTATCGCCAGATCCTCGTCAGCTCTTCGGATCGGGCCGTCCAACACATTTTTTGGCGACCTTCCCCCAGTTCTCCCGTCCTAGAATACGAGCTCAACACAGTCACGTACGGGCTAACCCCCTCTGCCTTCCAAGCCCAACGTGTTTTGCAGCAACTGGTGCGTGACGAAGGAGAACAGTTCCCTCTGGCTGCACATGCCCTCACGTCGCATACCTACATAGATGACATCGTGTCTGGCGCTGAAACTCTCTCTGAAGCCATCGCCCTCCAGAAACAGTTGCAAGCTTTCCTTGCGCGCGGCGGCTTCGAGCTTCGTAAGTGGGCGAGCAACAATCGCATGGCTTTGGCCGCTCTTCCTGAAGACCATCTCGAGACTCCACTCGTGTTCTTTAACGAAGATGAAGGCATCAAGATCCTCGGCCTACTGTGGAGCTCCAACTCGGATGATTTCTCTTTTCTCACCGACCCTTTCCAAGGAACTGTCACAAAACGTACGGCATTGTCCTACATCGCACGCATCTTCGATCCTCTGGGATTTCTCACACCCTTCGTTTGCTCAATGAAGATCTTCCTCCAACAACTATGGCTGTCCCAGGTGCAGTGGGATGATACGCTTCCCGATCATCTCTCTCACAACTGGCTCTCGGCAGTCGCTGAAGTTCCCGCCCTTGCCAACTTTCATGTCCCTCGCGCCTTCCCTCGTGTTGGCCACTCTCATCGTGTCGTCAGCTTCTGCGACGCCTCCGAGAAAGCCTACGCAGCTGTGCTGTATCTGCAATCACAGACCAGCCCTTCCACCTGTGAAGTTCGTCTCGTGCGCGCGAAAAGCAAGGTCGCCTCAGTTAAACCCCTGACTATTCCGAACCTGGAACTATCGGCTGCTCTCCTGCTCACTCGTTTGCTACGTGACACCTTGCCCTCGCTGCTCCCTCTCGTCTCAAGCTCTGTTCATCTCTTCACGACTCACGAATCGTGCTTGCCTGGCTGTCCACTCCCCCTCATCGCCTCAAGACCTTCGTCGCCAACCGCGTCGTCGAGGTGCTTGAGAGCACTTCCCCTGTCGACTGGCATCACGTATCGTCCGAAGAAAACCCTGCCGATTGCGCATCTCGTGGTTTGACCCCGACTCAGCTTCTTGAGCACCCTCTGTGGCTCTCTGGTCCGAGCTTCCTTCATGCTGTTCAAGAGTTGTGGTCTCGGCCATCACCCTCATTCGACTCCCGTGAGGAGTTGCTCGAACTGAAGCCTTCAGTACACGCATTCGTAGTGCACGTCGACGCTTTGGACCCTCTGCTAGAGAACTTCCGGAAATTCTCCACACTTCTTAAGGCACAGCGTGTGTTCGCCTGGGCGTTTCGCTTCGCTCGCCTCCTTCTCGCGAGACGCTCACATGCTTCCCCTCTCCGTGGTACTGTCACTCCACTCGAGCTCAAGGACGCTCTGGATCTCTTTCTACGTCTCACTCAACATCACTTTTACGCCCCAGAAATTCGCCAGCTGAGCCAAGAGCGCCAAGTGTCCTCCAAGCTCGCTTCTCTCAAGCCCTTTCTCGACCCCACCGGGTTTCTCAGGGTGGGCGGTAGACTACGTCATTCTTCCCTTGCTGAAGAAGCTCGTCACCCCCTCCTTCTCCCTAAAGAGGCGCACTTGTCGGTGCTCATTTGCGATCACTACCACAAGATTTCTCTCCATTCCAGCCCTAGAACTGTTCAAGCGCTGATTCAACAACTTTATTGGATCGTGTCTCTGCGTGGCTTGTTTCGACAGCGCATCCATCGTTGCCTCTCGTGCCACAAGTTCCGTGCAAAGCCCTTGCAACCTCAGATGGCTGATCTTCCCGCCCCTCGCGTGCAGTGCTCCAGGGTCTTCTCCCATGTCGGGACTGACTTTGCCGGGCCCTTCATGGTCAAAACCAGCATGCGTCGGAACGCACCACTCACTAAAGGTTACTTGTGCGTGTTCGTATGCATGGCCACCAACGCGGTGCACTTGGAGATGGTATCTGAGCTATCCACTGAAGCTTTCCTGGCCTGCTTCGATCGTTTTCTTTCTCGGCGAGGCCTTCCTGCTCATGTGTATTCCGACTGCGGGCGGAACTACGTTGGAGCAGCCAGACATCTGCGTGAAGTGCACGACTTTCTCTCTCGCGCGGAAGAACCCCTCTTCAGTGCTCTCGCCGTCCGCCAAGTCCACTGGCATTTCAATCCTCCCTACGCTCCTAACTTCGGAGGCCTCTGGGAGGCGGTGGTAAAATCCACGAAGTCTTTATTGTATCGTCTCATTGGAGACAGCTCCCTTACACGTGCAGAATATGCCACCCTCTTTGCACGCATTGAAGCCGTGCTCAACAGCCGCCCTCTATGCGCCCCCTCCGCGGACCCCCTCGAAGGTGTCGACTACCTCAGCCCCGGGCACTTTCTGATAGGCGCTCCCTTGCTTGCTCCCCCCGAGCATATCTCTGACCCTGACGTCTTTGTCAGACCCCTTGCTCGTTGGCACCGTGTTCGGCAAATCCATCAATCGTTTTGGAACCGCTGGAGCGCGGAGTACCTCAACACTTTAATGCAAAGGAACAAGTGGGTTCGTGGTAGTCCTAACCTTAAAGTAGGAGATGTCGTATTCTCACTCTCGGCATCTACTTCCCCCCTTTCCTGGCCGATCGGCTAAGTGGAAGCTCTCTTTCCCGGTCGTGACGGTGTGTCCCGCGTCGCCTCAGTTCGTACGGCGTCCGGGGTTCACACTCGACCAGTCAACAAACTGGTCACGCTCCCCTCCACCTAGGTGCGAAGGAGCTTCTCGTATCGTTTCTTCTTTCGTTTTTACTTGTTAGATCAGTTTCGGTTTGAGTTCTCGTTTCTTAGAAAAAAAATGATTATCTTTCATTTTTTGGTGGGCGGTATGTTCACGCCTACCTCCCTAGTTTGTAGTTAATTTCATCTATTGTTTAAGTCACTCTTCCGGTTGTTTACGTCACGTCCTTCTACGCCCTTCGCTCTTATCTCCATTTCCCCTACCCCTTGTGACGTATGCATGTTTTCGTGTGTGAGCTGCAATTGTGCAGTCAGACCAGTCTGGTCTCATCTCTCTTACGTGCCTGTCATCTCGCCTTCGAACCGCTTGCGGACTCCGAGCATCGAGCTCACCCATTGTCTACGCGCTGCTGCTTGTGGTTCGAGCCTCTCTTGAGGCGTTTTTCTTACTCTTTCGTTCTTCTCCTTTCAACCCTGGGTTCTTTATTCTTTTCTTTACCTAGCAAACAACTAGTCTCTGCACTTCGGCATCACACTATTCTCCACTTCACTGCATTCTCGGTAAGTTCATTTCAAAATATACAGTCCACTTTCAGTTCTTATTATACAATCTTTTCTCTTTACTTCCCCGCGCTAACAAATAGTAACTTTCAACGTTAAAAGTTACTGTCGAGGAAAAAGTAACTAGTTAGCCTAAAAGTTACCGAAAAAGTAACGCGTTACTTTCAAAAAGTTACTACTCAACTCTGCATAAAATCACCAGGAGAGTGCTTACCTGATGAGCCCGTCTCTATTAACGTCCGCTTCTTTGAATACGTGTTCCCTCATTCTCTCCATCTCCTCCGCTCGTTCCCGCATGTCATCTTCCGGGGCTCCCGAGTTGTAGAGCTTATCCAACTCCTTGAGGAAGAGGGCCTTGACTTCGTCCTCATCCCACAATCCATTGCCGTCCAGGTCGTGAAGATGGAAGAATGTCTTGGGATCGAACTCTTGATTTTCCATGTGGTCTTGTTTCTCCCATACCTCCTCTAGTTGCTGTTTACTACCAGGGTGATGGAGCTGTAATGGAAAAGTAACATGATACCTACAGACTGTAGTAGGCCTATAGAACTTTGATGAGTAATGGAATAGGCCTACACTAATAAATAAGGTACTCTAGGGAAACGCTCTGTGTGACGTGTTGATAAGCGAGCACACAATAGCCTAGAAATTAGTCAATTAACATTAGTGAGCAGAAGGAAATTTACAAATAGTAAATAGTCCATACTTTTTTAATATGGTGGCTATCTGCATTGCTTAGTTCTATGTGAGGTGTGGGGCAGAAGTCATATTGCCCCCACTTGCCAGTCAGTTATTCTCAAACATATTGGATCCCGTTCAAATTAGCATATTCGTGACGGGACGGAAATTTACTATAATGTGGCTATTTCACATTTTGCCAAAGTTTTGTTTTGGAATCATAATTTTGAGTAGGTAACTATGGTGGAACTAAGTACTAATTTACTAAATGATGTAGCCACAAAACTGATAGTGGATCTACCAAATTCTAAGTGATCGGAATATTAACAATTTAAATTTACATAAAGATTTAACCACAGAAACCTCGAGTACAAACTTGTAGGCTAGCTTATTGGCTTTCATGAGTTTCAAGTTTAACTTACCGGCTCATGTTTCTTATGCTTCTGCTCTTTTTCCTCAATTTCCTGTTGCATAACTTTTTTATGTTCATCATCTAATTCTTTAAGCGTTTCTTGTTTCTCAAACTCTTTTTGCATTTCATATTCTTTGAATTCTTCACGCCGCTTCTTATCAACTTCTGCAAGGTCAGCTGTAGTCTAAAAAAGGAAAGAAATTTAATAATGAAATAGCAATAAGTTAGTATAAGTTAGTTTAGTTAGTTAAGCCTCACGTCTACTGAAGGTATGCATACTTGTACTGGTATAGCCAAGTAAAATAATAAATGTGAATGAACAGACAGGACCCATCTGTTGCGTGTGTGTAACTTGGTGTTTGGCGTTCGGTTATGTTCGTAAGTTACCAGCGGGGAATACAAAAATTAAATAAAATAGACACGAAAAATTGGGGTTTCGGGTAATGGAATACGTACCCGTACCCAGCTGGGTCGGGCAGGTAAGGGGTACCCGTCGTCATCCCTAGTAATAATAGACAAACCTTTTGAATCAGCTTCCGCAGGTCTTCAATCTCAAACGTGTGGGGGTTTGAGTGGTCAACATGCTCAGGAATAATTTTGAGATGTTCCGTATCGATGTCATTCTGAAGCTCGTACTCCTTGTTTGCAAAATGGCGCAGTCTTTCCAGCTCTTGGCGTTTCAACTCGTCAAGCTTGGTGCGGACATGGTGGTTTACATACTCCAACTCGTGAGCAATTTTACCCGTCTGCAAATTGAAAACGTGATTTTGAAAGGTAGTCCTACCGTAGCACATTCCTAAAGGCTTTGAAATAGTAATCGTTTAAGTTGAACTATAGATGTATTTACGAACACTAGATGCATATTTAACTAGGGTTGCATTTTTATCTCATTGACCATAATATGCTAAGAGTCGAACGTTGATTGGAATTTGCTAAAAAAATACTAGTTCTTAAAACACAAACCACAGTATGCTCCAGTAGGCATAGGTACCTCAACTTGTTAGTTATTCAACCTTACGCCCTACCCACAATTTTTGGTATCAGGATAGCAATCGCAATCTGAAAATCCTGAAAGTAATCTTATGGCGTTGTTCCCAACAAAATCGTAATTTCGTAATTGTGATCCCGATCAGGATGCTGACAACTGTGGGCTTTAGTCTTAATCACTTCAAGTGCAATGTCTTAAACAGGAGTTGAACTGGGAGCAAGAAGAGTGGGGAGAGTGGTGGAGTAATCGACATTAGCCAGAAGGACAGACCAAGTGATGAGAAGGGACCAGCTGAGCGAGAGAACATGACACGGTCACAGCACAGTGGCGGCTCTGAGACATTTTTACTGATGAATAAAATAGTGACAAAAAATATAAAACTTCATTTCGTTGTGTCGTACTAGTAGGCCTACGTCAATAATATAGTACGGTACCATGAAAACATGACAGATGTGTTGACGAGATTCAGCATCACTTGCCTCACTCGACAAGCCGCCACTGTCAGTATGGTTACCTAATTTAGGTGAGGAAACGAATTGAAAAGACTAAAGAAATACCTTGAAGAGGTTACAATGCTGAGGGGAGCGATGGCATTCCTCTGGCACTGCTATGTACTTCTCATGTATTTATTCCAATAATCAATCGAGCTTTAAAATACCATTAATTGAGGCTGAAAATTACGAATTACGTCACAAGGCCTAGGCTAGTCCCTAGTTGTTGCTGAGCAGGACGATGACAGGAGTGGGCCACAGAGGACCTTGAATGGTTGCATTCCGTAAGGTCGACAGGGTTCGACCAGCCCGGTCGGGCTGGTCGAGCCGTCATAGGCCACCGTTTGCTTAATGATCACTACGGTCGGGCGGTCGACCTTACGGAATGCAACCCTAGTGGAACCTAGGCCTAGGGCCTACGCCTAACAAAAGCCCTGCCGAAAGTGGAGGAACCCGGAGTAGGCCTAGGCCTAGGGCCTAGGCCCTAGGTCTTCAAAGGGGGAGAGAGCAAGGAGGATCGCAGTCTAGGCCTGGGCCTCAGCGAGTGGAGGAATAAAAACAAAAAGGCCTTTGGGCCCTAGGCCTAGGCTAGGCCCTAGCCTTGGCATTATTGAGGAAACTTACCCGAATATCTACTTCTTCAGCTTTCTCTAGTTTTTCTCGGAATTCAGGGTCACTCTCAAGAGCAGTTACAACTTCTTTCAAATAACGATTGTACTCGATGCCTAGGGACCCTAGCTCAGGTTCACCTTCAATCTCATTTCCATCCTGTTTACCATCTTCACTTTTCTTTTGAGTGACTGGTGGCGCCACAACTTGTTGAATAATAAGAATAGACAACAGCCACGTTATAGTACCCCTCATTTTCGACATCTAGGCTAGATCAGATTTGGCACAATATTTCTCACACACACGCACGTCTGACACTGACCGTTGACGTGTCCTTTCACTTTTTGTCAACGGAGCTGCTGAACCGCATTGCTACAAATGCTGCAAATGGAGCAATTGTTCTGTCATGTTGTCAGCAATGTGGGTGTGACGACATTTTGCTAGCCTGTGTTGTTGAACCTGTATACAGTGGGTTTGGTTCCATTGGATTGGATGACATCATTAGTTTTACGTTAATATTTTGAGTGTTGTTTCTGATTTTATAAGCCAGTTTGGTTCCAAAAGAAGAAGGTAAGAAGGTAATTATTAGGCCTAGGCCTACTATAAGCTTTCGCTTCTGCTTTAATTTGTTTTGAATAGCCTGCGTCTAGGCCTACCTAGGCCTAGGCCTAGGGCCTAACCCATCAATTTTCTGTACTCTTTGCCCAAGGTCACAGTGACTACGTTTATCACAGAGATATAAAACGGTTTAGCAAACCGGTTTTGCCCAAAAACGATTTCTTGTTTGTTCCGTATATCACACAAAACTCGTAAAAATGGTTTGGAAGCGTATCCAACATGGCTGTCAAACAATATCTTCAATGCTTTGACCACACACTTCTATATTCTATTATAAATGTGTGTAAAACCTATTTAAACCTCTGAACATTCACGTACAAATAATTTTGAGGTTGGGGTGCACATAAAACAAGAAAATAGTCGCACAGCTGTCTGCAATAAAACTACAACAACAGCAACACTCTGATATCGAAGATCGAACATCGTGCCACCGCCTACCACATAGTTGAGTTGTCAAGCCAGTGGAATGTGCGTGCGCACCCTAAAACGCATGGTAAAACAGTTTGTGGCGTATACCAACCACAAATCTTGCGATTTGACTTATCCAAATCACTTTCCAAACTGATTTGGAACTAAGGTGTTTTTCAGCAAAACCGATATGTATATCAACATTTGAAAAACGTTTTTGGGCAAAACCGGTTTGCTAAACCGTTTTTGAGCTCTGTGATATACGTAGTCAGTAAGTAGGCCATAGGCCTAGGCCTAGTGCTCAATCTAGGCATAGAGCTACTTGCTTCTAATTTTAGTCTGTCACGCTAAGTTCGTTTAGAGCCTAGGGCCTAGGCTTCACATCAAAACTAGGCTAGGCTAGGCCTAGCATAGGCCTAAGCTAGACCTAGGCCTAGGCATAAATGTTGGTGAAGTTAAAAGATTTAACCTAGGCCTACGCTTCAATTACTAGACCTGCGAAGCACCCACTTGCGTGGGTGGGCTTAATATGAACCCATCTATTGCCTAGCAGCTAAAGTGGAGACACCTCGGACAACGAACCAGTCGATCCACCGCGTCGAGCTTATATTTACCTGGTTTGTAAACCCCTCGTTATGGGGGTAGTTGGGCCGACTCGTTCGCGCTACATTCCATTCAATGATTAGGCCTACCTAGAATTTCATAATTGGCTACACAAACAACTGTAAAAGCTAAATTCCAAATATAAATTAATGTTTTATTTGAATTAACGTTTCGGAAACTTGTTCCTTAATATAGATCAGAACACCACGAGCTTGAAACTTTTTCATTTTTTCTTGTAACGTTATTATTAGATGAATGCGAATCAAATGATTTGCATACTGCATACATAAATTACATAATATGTTTCTTCATAATCCTACTACAAAGACGATTAAAAGATGACAATATGCATGAATGTATTTAGAAAACGATTGTGATGGTTGAAAATGACGTAAAACCAGAAGCAAAAATAATAAAACTAGCACGGGGTATCTAACAGAATACAACAGTCCGCAATCTGATTTAACGATCTTCTAGCTTTGAATATTGACATGAATGCGATGCATTCCCAAGGGTTGTACAAAATATGGTCATCGCTCAGAACCGGTTTGTGCCGGAAATTCTGGTTCGTTGTCCGAGGTGTCTCCACTGTACACATCTAACGGTGTCGGTATCACCCTTCTGGGCTTACAGCCTATTCGATTGGCTGCAATGATTGTGGTTAGTGCACTCGTTTGGGAATGGCCGGGTGCACTCAGTGCGTCTATTCGTATTCAATTACGAGTGCGCACTAGACAAGTGTTGCACCAGGCCTAGGCCTACAGTACGATATTGCACCACTGCGTTCAGTTGGAAAGTGCACTATCCAAGGGCGATGCGAGTGCAGTGACATAGGCCTAGTTGCACGAACTGAGTGTGCACTGACAACAGGCCAACCGAATACGTCATTAGGTAGGGTGTCCAAATTTAAAAACAGCCAGGATCATTATTCTTAACTTGATTTTGGGGGAGGGACCAGGAAATGAGAGACTTGACATTTTTGAGCATTTAAAATTTAAAATAATATAAAGTAAAAAATTGATGTTGGTCTCTGTTTATAAATATTCAGTAGCCTGTTGGCCTACTGGACAGGCTCTTATTTCACTGTTTACTTCAGTACATCTTGCCACAGTGCAGCTAACGTCATGCTAGTTTCGATAGTGAGAGGGCTTTACTCGTCAAAACGGCAATATCATGGGCGGAATATTTATGTTGAAACTCACGTTTAAAGAATCATTTGGGTGTACGCTGTAGCCATAAAGAACTTACGGCCTTAACAAAAGTGTGTAGGCCTACCCATTAGGCCTAATTGAACTAGGTCTAGAAGCTCTGGTCCATCACATTTTAATATGTTAACTCTTTCCGGCACAGTGGTCACCAATGTTAAGTCTCTTTGAAATTGTACACACTAATGCATGGTGGCTACCAATGCCAACATTTACCACTTTCATTACTATTACCAATTTCAACATTTCTACAGATAGTGCGACTTAGCCTCACAGACACCACAACTTTTTCCCGAAGTATTACGTTGTTTGAGTGACATTCTATCGATAATATAAAATTGTAAAGCATAGAACAAGGCAAAATCGGGACGTTTATCAAATGTCTCAGTAAATTTGATTTTCATTGTGACCTGATGAGAGATCACTTTCAATGAAAACAAAAATTATTTTCCAGGTTTAAAAATGAGCAAGTCTGGAGCTCCTCCGCCGTACGGGCCACCCCCTGCTGCACCACCGAGCTACTCTCAGGCTGTCGGGGGCGTCCATCCCTCCAGCCCGTTCACCCCGGGGAATTCTTGTGAGTTTTTTCTTCATAGGCCACAATCCCGTACATATTGCTGCCTTCTGGTGTAGTTTACTGTCAAAATCACAAAAAACTATAACACTGCCGTAACATCGAACCTGTTAAATCCATAAACGATATTTAAGGAATCATTACACTGTACCTACATCTCTAGTTACCATCTAGATGTTTGAATTCTAGTTTGGGCATAGATCTCTTGTGGTGATTTTTTCATCTTCGTCGCCCCTTCGCGTCGATTAGCATTGTTGCCAAAATATGAGACTTGAGCTCAAATCAGCTCAAGTACCACGACCTACCATTAAGTAAAGTTACTATCTAGGGTTATTCAAGTGTAATGTGTACATACACATATACGTATAGGCCTATGTATATATATCGTCAAAGTTTAAGTTCTAACAATTAAGACTCCGCCGGAGATGGGGGTATCGTGGATTTCGGTAGCGGGCTGAGGAAGAGGGGAAGACTTGTGGGCGTTCCTTTGTGCAAAGGACGACGCTATGACAAAGACAGAGAGAGAGACATTAATGCCAGTTCCCCCTGTGCCTCTCTCCAGAAATGTTAGAAGACCCTATGCGATAACAACTCAAGGTCGAGATACAAACAAAGAGCATATTGTGTGCATGCGCGGAAGCGAAGCTCAGTAGTAAAGATACAGGATTCTTGTAATAGTATTATTCTTCATATTTCTTGATAGTTTCGAGTAACTGGAAACAAAAAGCGTTGCTTATACATAATCGGTTTTAAACCGTTTATCTGTTATTCTATTTAGGCCATTATCTTAAATTATTTTATATATTATAAATAAAATATAATACAATACAATACAATAAAATACAATACAATATAATATAATATAATATAATATAATATAATATAATATAATATAATATAATATAATATAATATAATATAATATATTATAATATAATATAATAAATATAATATAATATAATATAGTATAATATACTATAATAACACAGGTCTTTTCTCGGCCGGTAGTAGCCGCGCGTACCGGTAAAAGGCGTCGACTTCACCCCTATAGCCCTAGCCGGCTGGTTTTCTACGATTAGCCTACCTAGAAAACTCAGTTACATACATTGTCACTGCATGAACTAATTTAACAACACACTTTTCATATACTTCGTGTCCCATTCTTATTTACATGTTAATTACGAAAGCATATAACAAATTTCATTTAGCCCTTTGAAATAATTTGCCAATATTGACTTGATTGGTAATTTGTCATGTGATAATTGATAGATAATACGTGCGTTCGAAAATAGCAATTTCAGGAAATATAAATCATAAGTAAATACTAAAGAATAGAACGTAGTGAATAATGCATCTCGTGATGCATGATGAGCGTACCAGTAAATTCTGATAATTACATCTGTCACCAAGAAACCTTTTTCATTTTATTTCCTTTTTCTGGTCAACTATATTACAGTTGTTGAATCAATTTTAAAATTGATTGTTTCTTGTCACACGAACATTGAAAATGCGAGAAAAATGTACAATTAATAACTAGGCGTACTTCAAATATCAGTTTGAAATACAATTTGTGACTTTCTTGGATGAGCGTATAGAAAGTACACATACGGTATAAGGTGCGTGACATTGTAGATTGTGTATTGTCTACGCTGAAACTTCGAAAAACCCAAAACCTGAGACAAATTTGTTTATTTTCTGCATAGTATTATTTATTCATAGTTACTGATATTATCAAGTTTAAAGTATTGTCTACAATATGTTTATCAACATTTCATATGTATAGACATATTTAGGTCCAAACTATAACGAGTTATGAGTGTAGGTTTTTATTACCTCTCTTGTACATAAATCTGTTTACCTTGATGCACTGACTATTTCCAACAATGATTTGCTCATAGGAGACAGCGTACTTTAATTTATATCTGGTAGTATGTTACAACAACCTGGTCGGGGGTGCTTCACTGGCGTCGAGTAATGTAAGGGTTCTCTTATATATTGATACATATCAAAAATTTAAAGAACACCATTATTGGCTAAAATCTATACTAATTCAAGGGCATCATTTACGTACATTAATTGAAATAGCATAATCGTGCAGGGGTTTAGCAAAGGGACGATCAGCGTGCTCGCCCCTGCCCCCATAACCCCCCCCCCCCCCCCTCCTCCAGGCAGAAAAAACGAAAACATTCAGTACGTATACGCTATGTTCATATGCCTTGTTTAAACTTGTTTGTATTCGTGTCCAATGTCTCCAAATTAAAAACATTTTGCAGTTGTAAACACTGTAAAACATTCCAAGTCTAATGTTAGTGTACTGTAGAGCAAGAACAGCGCCTGCAGACGCCTCCGGAGCGCTGAGCCACAGCTACTGTTCAAACCCGGTCTAAGGGAAAATTACAAGTGAGACACCTCAAAGGTTTATTGTTTATGTAGCCTTTCTACGTACCAAAATTTGTCAATAAATCCAATTATTATTTTTTTTTTTTAAATTTATTTATTTATTGGTCTTTAACGTCGTACTTTCTGTTTACAGAGTGTGCATTAGTGTAAACTACTCAATGTTAGTGAGGGGTGTTACGTTTATGTGTACTGTAACATCCTAGTCGAGCTTATGGACGGAAGCGATGAAGGAAAACGGGACCATTTACCAAAGTTTCAAGGTTGCGTGCGATGGAGTTGAGCGCAAGCGGCTGGGTGATGTGCCTCGTGGCCATGGGGGGGGGGGGGGGGGGGTTATGGAGGAGGAATAGGGCTGGCAATTGCGTCATACATAAAAGTCATCCGAGTCTTGAGCTAGAAAATACATATATATTTATTGCTGTTGATAGAATTCCTGCATAGATAGCCAGGGGCCAATAAAAGGTTGGAACGAAACTTTTTGGATGGGTCTCCCCGTATCGTGACCAGATGGCTAGGACTGAATTTCGGAACACTTTTTTTACCTAACCTAATGCAGGTGTAAACACTGTCGGAGGTCAAATGTTCGCTGAAAGTGAAACGGGGACAGTGGTTTTTAAGGGATTTTAATCCTCTTACTCGACATTTACATTTTTTAGATTTTTATTCCGTGGGGAGAATACAAATATCAATAGGATAATTGCTTCATTATAGAAGTAGCCTATTACTTTTAAAAAGAGCATTATACCTTTATGTACCCTGTCTACACTTCTCAATCACAAATCACAATTTACAATAACACTATATAAATGGTATAGGGGCACATGGTTATTAATAGTTAATACCTAATAATAATTGATAACGTAGCAGTAGCACTGAGGGTCAAATCCATGGTCGTGACTCAAGCCTTCCTCAACTCGGTCTCTCCTCAGCCTCGCTCAACCAGTAGTCACGGAACGGCATACCTTGTGGAGGGAGGGCTCTTGTGATTGGCGATTGGGCGAGGCTGAGGAGAGGCTGAGTTGAGGAAGGCTTCAGTCACAACTATGCATTTAGCCATAAGTGTTGATGCAATGCAATTTGCCAGACTATTTTTTCTAAAGATCTAGAAAATAAATGTCCATGATTAGCACATAAATCTGCAAAAATACTCAATACTCAAAAGTGAACTTTACGTTATCAATATTATCGGAACTGATTATATATAAATTAATAATATGCTTTGCTATACCAATATATCAACTGAATATACTGTTTGAGACATGAAAAATATGGAATGGGTTGGGCCTAATAATTATTAAATAATAAACACAATAATAATGATAGCACAAAAGTAAAAAATTCTTCTAACATTTGAAATACAACTTGATACAAATTCAATGATTCTCATTAGTTACAATTAAACATATTTTTCAGAAATGTTTACTTTTTAACACAATATCTCTTCTGGAAATAGCAAAGGCTTAAAACTCGTCCTGTGTATTTTAAAGTTCAGCGCGAAATTACATTTACCACTAACTGTTTGCCTTCACGTAATTTCGTTTTTTCTCGTTGAAAATTGTAATTTTTAAACGCAAATCAAAGACAATCGTGAATTTACCAATTTCGGGACAAAACTAAAAGGCGCCCCGAATTGTAACATTTCGGGACGCGGGACACTTGGGTCGATTCGGGACTGACCCGCATTTTTCGGAACGTCTGGTCACCCTACGGGTGCCGCCACTGTGAACACTGATAAAACGAATCTTAAATTTTATATTGTAACATTTACTTCAACAGAAACGATTGGTGGATGATTACCTTTCATTACTGCATTTGTCTGTGTCCGTAACAACGAATTTACCCGAAGAAGTGTTTACAATATCCTCTACTACTTTAATGTCAAATACACCAGAAGTTGCACAGTGACCGAGCTGTTGGCTACCTAGAATGGGGTCACACTTTCCTGATCAGTGACCCTAAAGAAATAAATAAAACGATTATGCATCATATAACCTTAACCCAAGAAACGTTTTCATTTCATTTTAACACTTCTAAAGGGTTATTTTCTGCACACAGCACAAATAACAGTCAACGATAGTGTAATGTGATACGCTTTTATGTAAATCAGGAATTTGTTTTCTTACTAGGCCGTAGTACCACAATAATTATGAAGATGTCTATCTATACCTGGTTGTACTTTCCACTTTCCAGCGGTTCCGTGAAGCCTCAGGAAGCCTTCTTTTTTTCCTTCTAGCCGTTAACTTGAGGCCTGATTTCCTTCCCATTATTAATTTCTCACTCACAGTTCAGGCCCTACACTATAACAATGGCACATTCTCTGCCGTGTTTGAAAACAACACGGAATAGCGGCAAATTTATTTAGATAACCATCATAGTAAAAAAAATCACTTACCAAAAGTGTGAAAGAAAATCAGTGATAATACACTAATATGGAATCACAAATCTACAATACACCGAATATAATAACAATGATCGAGAAAGACGCTTCCGTTAATTACTGCACTTCATTATTTTCTACGGGCACGATGTTATGTTCGTATGTCATCTGACAGCATGCGTTCGTACCGAGCACGTGGTAACAGACCGGCGGGGGAGGAAAAGGAATTACGTCGCGGACCAATCAGATTTCACAGCCTGCCGTCTGCGGGCGATGTCTGGCTTTCCAACGGAACGGACGAGGCGCGCGATCTCTTGAGCAATCATAGAACGACGATTATAGTAACTCACGTCACTCTTGCCTTTGTTTTGCCCTTTTTATTAGAATTTTGATGAAAACTATTATGGAATGATGCTGTATTTGATAGAGGAAGAATTACATTTCATAATCATGTTCGTAAATCTCCAAAAAGTACTAAAGCAAGAAAAATACGCAAAAAGGTCAATTTTAGTTATATTGACCTTGAAATGTACAGTAGCTGAGAAAAATAAATTAAAACGCGTCAAAATATTATTCTTTTATATAATAAAGAAAACCCTATGTAATTTTGTGCACTCATTTCTTAGTAATGCGTCACCAAACAGTCGCGTGCATAGCGGTTTCAAGTGTTTTCAACAGCAATTCTCATTAAAAATCATACAAAATATATTTCGATAGTAAAAATTTTTTCGTATCTGTACATAGCTATGTATTATATACAGTTATAACAAAATAGGTGCCTGATTACATTTTGTTACGTAATGTTAGCCGTAAATGAGCCAGAAAAATGACGTGTTTTGAGATTTTGATGTACTTTGATATCGAATTCCTATAATATTCCAATTAAAAATTAAAATTTGCATGTATAAAAAGATAGCTCATGTCTTCACTTGTTAATGGCAGAAAACTTTATTTAGTTTGGTCAAACAGTATACGAGAAAAGTGCACCCGAAAAATGTGATATTTCTACCGTCACCTCCGGTGGTCTCTTAATCTAAAACAAACACCCTGTAATACCTCAAGTAAGTGTTGAAGACGGAACTTGAGCATTCTTGAACCTGAAGGCTATTTAATATGATTATGCCAATGTCTCGACAACTAGATGACAAAGGTCATTACATTTGCATTTAATTAAACACAAAGTGGCCGACCGACCTCTGGTAAGAATGTAATTACATAGCTCAGTACTGACAGGTCCGTTACACCCCAGCTGTGTTGCAGTATAGGCATAGTGTGAAGTGAAGTGTAGTCACCTTCCTCTATCTAATGTTTGTAACGCTACTTTGCTTTCAGTGGCTGGCGGACCAACCATTGTGACGACAGTTGTACCTGTAGGCCCCCAGCCAACCCACATGATATGTCCCCACTGCCATGTTGAGATAGACACCGCAACTAAGACCGAGCCAGGTCTCATCGCTTATATATCGGGTGTTGTTATTGCTCTACTTGGGTGAGTAGGCCTAGGTTTAAATTAAATGCCTAGATGTTACCAAACAAAACAAATGATAAGAGTTCAGTATTAATTATTTGTCTTACATATGGTCCAGTCCTATTCATGAGCCACCAGCCATCTCATAGAAACCTTGATGGATAATACAATACGTACCTCCTTAATAGTCTTATTAATGTCAAATATTATCATGCACCTGTTCTATTAATTTCATTTTTTAATAAAATATCTCCGTAGGAATTGTCCTTGGATGGATTTTTCAAAACTTAAAACATTTGTTTCAAAGTTAGATAAATACTGTACCTGCAAAAATGTGTAGGGCTATTGGGGTGGGATGTAGACCCTTTTGTCATTGTAATAAACTAAAACAGCTATGCAATATTGCAGTAAGAATATACTACGTAGGCGGTAGGCCTATCCAAAATGAACTAGAACAAATGTTATGTTCAAATTAGATATCTACAGCTTAGCTTAATTTTTTCTTGATGATATATCTATTTCAGGGTTGCCGTTTCTGCGGAGTTTATCCTCTTTTGCGGATTTTTAGGGTGCCTCGGGGACATGAGGATTAACCGCCAAATTGGCGGATTTTCTACCATTATTGTAAAAACCGTGAAATTTACTATAATTTGAAAATTCCGCCATAAAGAACGATTTAATTACGTAAAAAGTAAAGTTGGACAATCTACACTTGAACCCGCAGCATAGACAGGATGTCTCAAAACACGTGTGAAATATCGAGATTTCAACTGTGTTTTTGTAAGTTGTCTTGCTATACTAGCAAGCAGAGGGTGGAGCTTGTGTGGGAGACAGCCAATGCGGTACCTAAAGCGTTGTGATTGGTCTAGTAGTAAGTAGCGTCCTCTATCGTCAACTTTGCAGAACGTGTGTGTTCTTTTAGTATAAGATAGAGCGCGTTGCCCGTGCCTCCTTGGTAACAAGCAGAACCATGAGCGTGAGCCCGTGACGTGACGACTGACTTTTTATATGAGTCTATGCTGTTATTTGCCTGGTTTCTTGTTTATATATACATACAAATTAATTTATTATTTATTTATTTATATATAAATTATAATGGAGAGGTAAATTCTTAAAGATCATCTGGCATAATGCATAACCTAAAAATAAACATAACCTACACATTTTTTTTATTCTTTCACACTTTATAAAATGCTAAGTAACAGCAGAATAAATGTGTTTTGGAGGATTTTTGAGGATTTTTTTGGTATCTTCAGAGGATTTAAAAAATTACTTGGTGGCAACCCTGATCTATTTGTTTCAGGTGCTGGCTGGGTTGTTGTCTGATACCGTGTTGTATTGACGAATGCATGGACGTTCATCACATCTGTCCAAACTGCAAGGCGTACATGGGACGCTATCGGCGATGAGTTGACGTACCATCGGTCTTCCGCCATTAACTGTCCTACCTTGGTAATAGTAACTGCTTGTTGCATTTTTGTCTTCTATAACCTGGTGTACTCATGGACGGTACTCGTTTTGTACCTACTACTAATGTGTAATACTTTAACAATGTGTCTTGATATTTTATGCCACCTTCAAGTTTCTCGCTTGTGGTTGCATCTAGTGGTGTTCACGCAGCAAACCTGATCGGACAAGTTCGAATCACGACCCGGCCTTACGGTAACGTTAAATCTAACGAATCCACCTGCTTACGAAAAATGAATGACTGATCTTTGAGCACATATCACTTGATCCTATCAGTGGTCTTGTGATAGGGTGGACAAGGCAGGTTTATTCAGGTCAGTTACATTATTTTAGTCAGTGATTTCAAATAAGAGTGCATTTTCAAATTCATTTGTGGTTGATCTTTCTGATGAACTAGCCTCTAGGCGAACTTGTGTGAAGAATAACCCGAAACGTTTAGAATCTTTTCACATGACAGATATAACAATCTGTTGTGATCGGTTTACTAATCTGGATCAGGTTTGCTTGAAATAAAAAAAGCTTGAAATATGTTGTTGGCATAAATGTGGTTGTTGGGCCAACACTCTATAATGTGTAATTGGCAGACCTTGCTGAAAAGTTTATTGTTAGGGTTTCCACTCCAAAAAGTTACTCTTGAACGGAGCCCTATTCACTGAATTTATTATTTTTATTATTATTATTATTAATATTATTATTAATTCATCCTTATTGATATCTATAGGAATCTCTATTGCATTGACTGAGTATCTATCGATCTACTTAACTACTATGATTTGAACTAGAATGCGTCATTCTGGTGTAGGCTACATAAACACAACAAAGTTAGCAAATCGTAAATGAGTGCTCTGTGGGGACATTTTTCCGTTGCTTGAACGTCGATGTTGACAAACGGCAGCTCTACTTTGAATAAGGCTAAATAATGCCAATAAAAGTGTCGTAAAAAGGGACTTGGGTGTTTGTTTGGCACATGATGTGGAAACCCTGACAATGAACGTTCTCTCTTGAGTCGTTATATTGGTAGCATATTATACACCTGTGTAGCTCGTAGGTAGCTGATGAATAACTTTTGTATTTTTAATGTGTACTGTTAAGTAAGCCTGTATGACAAGAATGGCTGGTCCCAATCTAAGCCACATAGGCCCTGTCTGTCTACCTTCCTGGGTTGTACAATTTGTAATTTTGTATTATAGTAGTTCAGTCAGAAATGCGTTGGAATAAGCAGAGCAAACCTATCATTGCTTTTAAGTTTTAACTCAAATTAAATAGCACTGTCTGCGTTTAGGATTTGGTGTATAAACAAAACAACCCGTGTTGCACGTGTGATCAATTGCTCTCTCTTCCCTTCTCTCTATTGGCACTAATTTAATAATACCAAATAAATGAACCTGACGGCCCAGCAAGTTATTTGTATAGCTTAGTAGTCTACTATTGACTACTGTGCATCTGTCAATACTATTACTACTGCACCACCTGAGGCAGGCTACGTATTCCTGAAAGTTGTCACGGTGACAATACTGGAAGTGTTTTCCACGCGGCCTATAACAAGTGATAACCACGTAGATATCACTTAAAGTGTCTTGTGACAACATTCAGGAATAGCCCCCCTGGACAACCCGTGGCCAATGCTGTTTAAGTTTGCGTTGTTCTATAATTTTACTTTCCACATTCTCATGTATTCAGTTGTCCATTATCGACCAACTCAAAAAATGTATCAAGTATCAAGCGACTTTCCTAAGTTGTAGTTTCTTTTTGCTACCAAGTCAAAAGCAATGTTCAAAACTTCAAAATAATCTCCCATGCCACTGTATGTTTTTTATTTTATATTCTTTAAATATAAGTTAAGTTAGTACTTGTATGTGTTTGTGGATTGCATTGTATTGAACTGTTTAGTAGACTTAACCTACCTACTGTATCAACGAATTAGTATGAAGGGTAAATAAATGTTAACTCACTTACCTGAGTCGGGAGATGTTTTCTGGAGCAGCAGCAACAATATTATTTTGCTATTTGTGCCTAATAATAAGTAATGACTAATGAGTAATGACTAACCAAAAAGTAAAGTGATGAAATCGAGTGTTCATAAGTTAACTTAGCATTACTTGTTTGTAAGTTTTACTACTTAGTGCAGAAAGTACATACTAGCCTTTTGGCAGCATAATGGCATGTCGACATGAATTGTTTTCCTTTGTAATTACTAATTACTAATTTACCACATTTCCTAATACTGTATGTGCTTTCATACTTAACTATACTTTCACTGCACCACATTGCCTCAATTTCTAAAATCAATGGAAAGCTATGTACGTCTTAGATGACTCATCGACAACGGCATTGACTACCACGTAAGATGCATACACATTCGATGTTTTGTAAAGTGGTATTGCTAAAGAAATGTGTACTTTCAAAGTGTTCTTATAAAAATGGTACCGGTCTAGTCGAATATGAACCCACAGATACCCCCAAGAGGTAACGTGTGAAAACCTTGCAAATGTATGTACTATAATGTACACGACTACACAGACTATTGCCAAGTAGAATAATTTACTCCCATTTCCGCCGGGAACAATTTCTATTATGGTTTGTCTCGTTTTTGTATTTATACATGTGCGAAATTAGAGTACCAATACTTGATGAAGGAATGTACATCTAAATGGCTATCTAATTTCATAAGGAACGGTGATCCATATTCTGCAAACAGAACACAGAGTTTGTATGTGGTTCAAGCACCATACCATAAGCAATATATATAGCCAATCAGTTGACTTGGACCAGAGTTTTATAAGTATCCCTTAAGTCTACTCTGTGGATTGTTAAAACTAAATAGACAGAGATGATTGAACTGCCTGGAGACTGAATTGTGTTTGTGTTCATCATTAGGTGTATGGGATGGGATACCACATGACAAATGCCTGTGAGCATTCCTATTTATATACCGTAGTACCCCTCACTTCAAGCGTGTAATTTGCGATGTCGTGCAAATTAAATGGTTGTGGTACTGCCAAAACGCGTGCATGCAAACTGCGTCGGACTGCTTCGGCCAATGTAGGAAGGCCTACTACCCTTCAGTGGGTTTTAGCTACTACAGCCACAATAGTGTTTTATGTCTGATTACTTCATGGTCATATATAATTTACATTTATGTATTAGTAAAACAAGATTTGGAGGTATCTAAAGTAGATGTGATGTGAAGTGTGTGCTGAACCCGCTTTCTTTCATTTGGTATCCCATACTGTAGGCACATAGTCTCTTTGACTACATGAAAGGTTCTTTATGATGTCTATTATTAATATTACTCTATACCAGTACGCTACTATCAATCAAAATTATAAACCAAGCTTGTCGCTCTCAATGTGTGTGTGTCTATTATGCTACAGTATTTTTATTTTATTAAGCAGATGTATTAGGGTTGAGCTAATGTAAATAAATATTATACTGAACTTCGAACCAAGTCCAAACTGTTACACAGCTCTGGGTAAACGAACAACTGGCCAATGTTTTGTTTTTGGCTGAATCTCAACACAAAGTTTGAACTCATAATTGAAGGTTTGACAAATTAGAAACTCAACGTAAAACAAGAACTTTGAAAATGTAGTCGGGCTACTACCTAGTATATCGTTTAGCGTTGTAATTATAGAAACTTCCTTTCATCCCTATGTTGTATTTTATAATAATTTTTAATTTAGTAATTTAGTAACAATATTTTGCTACTAAAATATAGAAAAACATGCTAGTAGATACTTCTTTCTAAAATTAAAAATACCTAAGCTATTTTTATAAACATTATACATTGATATCATTGTCTGACACTATTTTTGTCTTTGTAGACAAAACATAAGATGTATTGTTACTACTGTACTATAAAATTACTATTTGAAAACTTAAATGGTAATTGCCAATTGGGAAACACCATTTCATGTGCACTTCTGGCACTTACTTCTCATTTCGGTTTGCCTGCATTGGATCAAGATGTAAAACTTATACTAATAAATACCTACTACAGTAAAAAAAATCACAAACTATACAATGGAGCTTATAAACCAGTGATTTAATAAGAAGTGCTTTATTAATGTGTTAAAAAATAACCTATTACTTTGTTCACGTTACCCTAGAGATACATTCATGTTTAATAGGCTAATAGTAAATATGTAAAACATCCCTTATATATACTAATATAAATATGCAGCTAAGAGCTGGTGTTACAAACTTATATGGTATTGACTATTTGTGCTACTAAATATCTCTATAACAACCACTGATTAGCAGTATTGAAATGGTAGACAGAATTGTACTGTTTTGGCAAAATATATACATTGTAAACATATAGCATTTGCAAATAAATAGTGATTTAGACTAATGAAATATGTCAAATAGATTAAAAATCAGCTAACTTTTAACAAAAGAAACCCTACTTAGTTTCTAATATTAATATTATGGTAGGTTACCCATTTGTTCTAAGTTGCAATTAAACACACACACTGTAAATCTTGAGATCGGCCATTTATAGACTGTAGATGGTTTTCTAACAAGAGTGTTGCATAGACGATTGTTAATTCCACTTTTGGAAATGATTGATTGATTGTACATCGTGCATTCGTTAGTTGGAATTGCTTTTCACAACACACACAACATTCAAAATTATTTACAGAATGTATCAACTCTTGTTGCTGACGAAAAACAGTCAATCTAAATAAATGTCCACTTGGAAAACATGTTGTTTTTGTTTTTGAGCTTGTTCTATCTTGATTGAATTAGAGGAAACTAATCTGAAGAATGAAGATTAAAATGGTATAATCTTCAGATCAAACCTTAGTTGAAATCAGGCATATGTGTGTAGTGTCCCATCTCACTGTACTATGTAATAGTTACTGACACCATATTCACCAGTTACCTTTAAAACATTCAGTTTAACTTCATCAGTGGTACGTACTGATATTAACAAACTTGCGTGGCCAAATATGATTGATGAAGTGTGGTGTAGTATAGCCACGTTGAGACCATAATGTTAGAGAAATCTGTGCCTAAACTGTACTCCAACTGGTAAGAAATAAGTATAGCTTGTGTTTCTCCAGTCGACGTTCTAATACTGTGCCTTTCGTATTGAAATCTGGCACTTTTGACGGAGAACAGAAAATATACAATATAAGTGAAATTTATACACTTTGTATTGTAACGTGGCCATGCACTTTGACATTTGGTGTTCTATGGTGTTTTGGAGTCTGACTGGACATTTTCGAGCGTTAGATGCATAAGCGTGAGCAGACTGTATTTATAGGAATGTAATAAACTGCCCAAGTTACAGTTCTGTGTGTATTCCAGATTACATGGTGTTTTGCTATTACAACTTTAATATGTATGTACTTTATTCATTGTAGTGGGTGTTCTACTTTAAGTGTGCCTTACAAGCTTTGATAAGGAATATTAATAGTATGTATATATCTTCTTTAATTAATTAGTACAAATATTGTGGAGCTATACATGAATATCAAAACTGTTTCTGTGTTTCCATATATTGCATACTAAAAAGTGTAGCAATTTCAATGGGCCTGTTGCCAAAAGGTTGTTAGATAGCATTCACTTCATGCTGTGGGCACATGTTTTCTTTGTAAAATGTATGTGACTGCTACTTATTTATAATGTGTTTAAAATCATAACTACCAGCATGAAGTTTATATTGATAATTCATATTGCATGCAATAGAATTGCTCAATACTTAGTACATGTTTGATATACGTGCAGTATTTAGCCTCCATGGTACAGAGTAGAATTGCTGCAGTCTTTGAGTCAATTGCAACCACTCTATCGTTGGTTTTAGTACTAGTTTCAAAGTACTATTCCATCAGCGAGGGAAATATGAACCAAAAAACAAAATGTATTTTATCTGTTTCCTTTTGGTCAATGGTGTAATTTCATATGGGGTATGTAGATGACAAAAGAGTACAGAATTTAGCTATCCATATTCCATTCTAAACCAGCGGTTCTTAATCTGGGGTTCGCGAGTTATGTTGAAGTGGTCCGTGGATGATTACAAAGAATTACTTCGTTTTGCGTTTGTTATTTTAAAATCTCTACAGCTTTTAAAGACAAATCTGAGGATCTCTTTCCTCGAAGATAAAAGAACCTGAAAAACGTAGTGAAAATGGCTGGTATCGCAAACCAGAGCGTTCGAGGCGTCGTGCAAAATATATTTTTTCGTTGTTTCAAATCGTTTTGCTCTTCTGTGGAACGTGGGGGCCGTGTTAAAAATGATAATTGTTTAGGGGTCCGCGTAGTGAAACAAGTTAAGAACCGCTGTTCTAAACATGACTAGTTTGAAGTAGCTGTTATTAACAAAACATTGCCGATGTTTTCTAGGGTCTCTTTGCCAATGCCCATTAATGATCTGTTGTATACACACATGCTTGTATGCCTTCTGAGCAAGCAATTCTGCTCCATAACAAGATCAGCTTCCTCTTTAGTCATTGAAACATTAAGCTCATGGGCTATTATTAGAGATGCAAGTTTTTCGCAATGCGCGATAAAACGAAAAGTGTAACAAAACACTATAGAGTGCTGGTTTCAACATTTCTTTACGTTATGCGTCACTGGGATTCAGATTCAAATCGCGAAATAACACCATAAAATGCTTATAAAACGAATTATGAGTTTATTCGCGATATAACACCATAATTGCCACTTTCTAGCAAAATAACACCATTATTGACAGTAACTCGTAATTTTGTATTCCCTTCCGTTCAAATCTTCACAAGAATTACGAGATAAAAAGCGAAAATAAGCAGTCAGCATCATCACCACTTACTTCTCTGCAGTCTAATCTAATCTTTGACGCCCATCACTATGTATATACATTTAGGGCCATACACATATAATTATAATAGCTTAGAAAATGTAACCTTTTTTAGTTTTATCAATGATTTTATGTAAAAACATGATTTTCGATTAAAAAAACAATAACACCACAAAACACCATAATTCTCAATTTCTCAAACGAAAAGTGAAGAAAAATAAAACCATTTTCTTGCATCTCTAGCTATTATATATTTTACTTCCAACTATAGATACAACTCTCTTCCAAGCAAGTATTTCGGAGGTATTATCCCTGTACAATTGCAGACTTGTGTCATACAGGACTCCTTTATTATCCACGGCAGCAATCCATCTTGTTTCGAAGGTGTTCATTTTTTAGTATGTAAACAAACTTCCTGATTGTCTATTACCTACATTATGCTACTTACGAGTACTTGATTGTACCGAATTGCAATGACTAGGAAGCCAAGCACGTGTACTGTATACATGCATCGTCAGAAGCTTAGTTACTTGGTAATTATCCTGAATATCTCCATATATTGTCTGATCCCTCTCCTGATCCACATTTACTGGTATGTGTGGAGGATATTCTTCATTGCAGCCGATTATGCTACTTCAAACGGGTCATATTTGAAACACTTTCTGTGTGTGTATTATAATACCGAGATATGTCGGCCATATAAAATAGCTGTCAGTACTGATATTTTACTTTATATTAGTTACTAATATAAAGTATTATTTTATTGTACAGTATTTTATTTTACATGTTTATTACCAAATAACTGTATTCCTTATGCTATCAACTAATCAAAATACCGGTAGTGTCTATATTTTTTGTGTTCAGGGTTTACCCATTCTTTTGGCTGATTCCAGTTGACTAAAGAATCAAACTTGTTTTATTACCATGGGCTTATCCAGTCATGTAAATAAAATATATTGCATTTTCAAATGTGTATTTTTATTTTAATCTCTGCCAATGATCCTATTTCAAAACATGCATCTTCGTAAGAAACACATTAGGTAATCACTGATCGGTACGTTTGAGGTGAAATTGTTAATTGATGATAGCTACTTGTACTTGTTCAATGTTCCATCTTAAATACCGCAGTACATAGCACAGTTTAAAATGAAACCAGTCGAGGTAGGTCTGCTCGTGGTAGCCGGTGCCTGTAAAGAGGACTCTTGCGCATATCTTCGATCATCCCAGTGGGTCCCGAGTCTGGCTGAAGTAGACAACGAAGAGCCTAAAAAGACCACGGGTGACATCAAACGTCCGCCCAACATCCAGGACCCAATAGTTCCACCGAGGGGAAATAGACCCAAACAGAACAAAGAGAAGCTCTACTGTAGGATCATATCCTCACAACCAAGAACGCTGCAAAACATGAGATAAACTCCCCAACAGAGAGAGTCCTTCAGAGCAGGACAGAACTTGCCCAGTTCAAGGACATAACACACGCTACCTCATTCATGTACCAACTGAGGTACAAATAAGGCCCAGCCAAGTGCACAGACCTTATCACAACCCACATGAACAGGCAGACACACAGAAAATGGTCACGACGTAAAACAAAATATGTCATTTCCTAGAAGACTCATTGCTCTTTCTTGTGAAAGTTTCTTTGTTATAAGAGACATTTTCGTTTTTCTAATGTTCTTAATTAATCGTCTCGATTAGCATCATTGCAAAAATATAAGACGTAAAGCCCAAATATCATCATCGTCCTTCCTTAATTGGAAAGGTGTGTATAGCAACACATCATATAATTAATAACATTAGGAAAATGGAAATATTTATTGGACCATTCATTAAGGCCGGGCTACGTAGATTTTCAAGGACTTTGAATTTGTGATGAACAAAGTTTTCGCAATTGTTGCAATTGTTATGAATAAGAATTGTTATGTGAACACATAATATATGTGTTTTGTATTTTTCAACTTTGTTAAACCACAAACTCTAAGTTCTTAACATCTACGTACATAGCCCGGCCTTAAGAGCTACATGGAAATTCTCTGGGAGATGACATATTTTGTTTTAAAGCAATTTTAAAGCTATAACAGACAGAAATAAAAGGTTCACAAAAAAAAAGGTACAGGAACAGTATAGGTGGACATACATCCTTAAGGTAGGTAATATAGACCGAGATTATTGTCTAATAATTCTGGTTGAAATATGAAACGGTGCTGAATGGCCTTTCTTCAACATTTTATTTATGGTAAGTGATAAACAAAACCATGTCAGTGTACACAAAGTAATTTTTGTAGACATGAATATCGATCGAAAAACCATTTGTTTGTAATCATTAAAATTCTGCCGTGATTATAGGTCGCATCACACTTTTGCAACTTTCAAATTTCAACTTGTGCGACATACAATCGAGTCAATTTGGTACATTATCGACAATGCTAGAATAAGCTTAAAAATGCAATTGTACCGGTAAACAGGCTACAGGCCTAGTCTTTTATATGTCAGAGAGTGATACAAATTAGGCCAAAGAACATTTTTTGTAGAACTTGTAGACCTTTGTAGAACTTGTTGTAGAGTAGGCTATTGAGCTTCTTACCTTACCTACTGTACTTGAGCTTTAGAGAGGAGTTCACTTGGTAGACAGTTCACTTATAAAAGATTTATTTTATTAGTAGAATATTAATAGCAGATTGTGTAAATGATGAATGAATACAATGTTAATAAATAAAGAACATACATATGCAATAACTATAATTGTAGCTTAACCCACTTAAAAAAACAAGTCCCTATCAGAACCAAAAAAAAAAAAAAAATAACTAAGGAACAAAAATCAACATTAAAACACTTAAATTATTTTTAAAAATGCCAGTAGACATAGCAGTCTTCACTGCTTTATGCAAACACAGGTGACTAGAAGTCAACAACTGACGACATTTGCAAATTAGTTATTACTAAGTGTTCACTTTGCCAGTGTTTTCATTGGATGTGGAGGGAAGTTCATTATTCAGTCTGGTTCTGCCTTCTAGATAATTCAGACGTCTTTGTCTTAAGTCTTCCACATCTAAACAGGGGCCCGTGTCACAACCTGCAAACAATCAATTACAGCATTTCAGTAAAATGTAGTTTTTAAGTTTGTAGGGACCAATCTCCAAAAAAAGTACAGATATTCTCCCATGACGGAAATAGTGTGTTTGCTATGCAGCAGTAAAGGATTATGCAGTACATGTACGCCAGTAAAGCACCGTGGGGGAAAAGAGTGAGACAGAGCGATAGAGAATTCAAGTTCGTGAGAAAGAGAATGTGTGGCTCCTGGCTCGTTGGTCTAGTGGGTTTATTCCTGTTTCCAATGCAGAAGATCCAGGGTTCAATTCCTGGTTCGAGCTGGGGCTTTTCAACCTTGGAGTTTGATTTTAATCTGTATCTATAGCCTATGATACTGGTGTATGTAAACGGTGATTTTGAAACCGCCATAACAACAGAGCACATACTTTGTGTACAGTGTAAATGTCCTCCACTGAAATTCAGTTCTTGTAACTGAGTAGGTACATTATACTAATTTATTTATGAATTTAAATGGCAGGATGAGTCAGGCAGCCAGCTGTATGATTCAAAACAATCATAACAAGCTACAGTCAAACTTCGTTAGGACTAGGGATGGTACGTGTAAACGTGTAAACGTGTACACGCCGTGAGGCGTGTACACGTTTACCGATTTTCCTTGAGAAGTAAACGATTTATATGTAATGCTATTTTTATCCAGTGTGCAACCTGCTGAATTCTTATCATATGAGCCAATTTGCCGCCGTTCACTCTTTATTGTTCATTCATTTGCGGGTATAGCGATGTGGTTGTGGTCTCCTATTTCACCCTCGCGTCTTGAACTCGGCAGCGTGAGTCATCGTAAATTTGTAATATCGGATATCAGTAAAGAACGAAAACGCAAGTGGCTCACAGACAGTCACATCACAGTCGACACCGACAGTAGGTCCGAGTCACTACCCTAAGAAAGACGTTATTTGCGTTGCGTGTGCTCTCAAGATGTCTAGTCATAGTGTAGTCTGGAAATACTTTGACTTCTTCTGTAGATTCACGTAATTAATTGCCCTATGCAGTGTACGTCCGGCCTGCAAGCCTGAAGCGAGCGACCCACGGCACGGCAGCCGTGTGACGCTGACCGCTCGGCGCTCGGGTTCGGCTCCTACCCCCTCCCCACCCTAACACTATAACCATATTCAGGACGTGCAGTGTTTTTTTACGTAGGCCTACATATCAGAGTCAATGGGGATTCCGTAAGGCCTCTTGATTTCCTTGGAGGGGGTACATTATTATGCAGTGAACATGTAATGACCATTGAGTATCAGGTTTACTATATACTATAAAAATGTAAACACAGATTGTACTTCTTGTAGAAGTAAACGTGTAAACGTGTACACGTTTTTGTGGACGGCGAGTACACGTTTAGTGAAATACACGCTTTTTGACATCCCTAGTTAGGACGTTTCTGAAGGGCCAGGAAAAAAAAAACGTCGTAAACGTGAAAACGTCATGTAACGAAAATAAATAAAAACATGTCAGAATTGAATATTCTTTAATTTGAAATACATTGATGTTTTAGCTACGTAGTATAAAAAGAATGAAAAAATACTTCAATATCAAAAGTTATTAATATTTTACATGCCTATATTGTGAAGCTGCCTACTGTAAATAATAAAGTAGGCCCTACATACTAATATACTAATTAAAATATTGAAATCACTCGTCGCGTGCTTCTGAATAACAACGAAAGCGCCCGCGCGTTGCCGTCATCAGTCTGGCTGAACTCAACCACACCAGACAGTCACCCCTGGTCACCCCCCTACACTGACCGTGGAATGACAAACCAAAAAACCTGTCAAGCGGGTTATATTTTATCTCAATGGCCTGTGTCACGCCTTGCTACGCTCACTGTGGATGGCCGGCATGGGGGGGGGGGGGGGGGGGGTTAGGGGAAGGACCTTGAAATGAGAGTGAGAGCACCCGCGCGCCCACGGAAAAGAGAAAGAGATAATAACGTACCATTTTAGCCAGGTTTGTTGAATCTTAACTCTATTTTTCAAAATGAATGGTGTTTAGTGTTGACGCAGGAATCTCTAATGTTTTTGACAATTCGGTTAGGGTCTTATTGGGGTTGCGATCAACAATGTCAATAACTTCCAGTTTTCTTTTCAAAGAAAACTGAATGGGTTTTCGTTTTACCATAATGATGGACCTGCTTGTAGAATAACACAAAGAACATTGACGGCTGTCTGAACAAAACTCGGGCCAGACTGCACGTGCGAAGATCAGGTAGCGGGAGGGTTGGGGTGGGTCAGCATACTGTAGTCTATTTATAGCGAGCACAGTAGACCGCCGCGGGCCTCTGTATTGTTGTTAGCGCCTGGAGAGGTGGGGGGGGGGGGGGATATCTTCAGGGTTTGTGCTGCCACTGACGATGGGCGGTCGCCGTCGAGGGGAAAAGGGTCTCAGCTAGGCCTCGTAGATAACGAGCTGTCATTTTTAAAAGAACACGGCTCCTTGAAAACGTGGTAAACGCAAATAAAGTCGGCACGGGACAAAGAAATCATTGCGTCCTAAGCGTGAAAACGTGCTATTGGAGAACGTCATAACGAATTAAAATAATTAGTCTTATGCAACTTGAGCGTGACAACTCAGTCATAATTCGACGTGTTAACCGTGAAAACGTCCTAACGGTAAACGTCATAACAAAGTTTGACTGTATTACAAACAACATCATTCTTATTGGATACAATTTTGGGTACTGCAGCAAAGCATACTGCAGACATCTGCTGAAAATATTTTAAGTAGACTAAAACATCGCTTAAAAACAATATAGAGTCAATCGTAGATTAGCTATGTGGAAGTCAACGCGAGACATTTGAAGTTTCATACACTTAGGCCCGAATGCATAGTTCACACTCAGCCCCTCCTCAGCCTCACCTAGCCACCAATCACAGAGCCGTCTACACGGCAATGATGCTCCGTGATTGGTGGTTGGGCGAGGCTGAGGAGAAGCTGAGTTGAGGAAGGCTCGAGTATGAACTATGCATTTGGGCCTAAGGCTACTACTGCAGGATAACTTCTTGTAGCAACTGATAAAAAATGTATTTCTTTAAATTTTTGCTCGGTGCATATTACGATATTTCCGATTCGGATCGGAAACAATATGTACTTACTCACCATTCTGATATTGCTGTGTGACTAAACTAGGCCTATGTTATTCTTAATACACAAGAACTTACATTCAAGGCTCATTCTCAATGCTCTCTCCAACTCCAAGTCTGTGTTACTCTCTTCTTGTGGCTCTTCATTTTGCAAACTTAGTGTCAATGCCTTCTGCAGTTCCTCATCGTCATCCAAATCTGACGATGCAGTTCTTTCGTGTCTAAGGACTTGTTGCAGTTCGGCCCCCTGACTTCTCATAGGACCCCTGAAAATACAAAAAATGTAAACACAAGGTTATAAATTATAAAATACATACCTAGTTGTTTTAGATTGTTACAATGCCTAGCTAGGTAGCCAGGACCCAAGATAAGGTTGCCATATTTCAAACTCAAGCTGGAGGGACATATCTTTCCAGGCAAAAAAGAACACAGGGAGTTTAGGGGGGGGGGGGGGGGGCGAGCCCCCCGCAGGCAAAATTTGTTAAAATCAGGCTTTTAGAGTGTGTTCTGAGCGTTTCAAAAAAAATAACAGAATGAATGCAATACCGAAATACTGACGCTTTTGTAGTGAAAAACAAGAAAACCAATAACCATGCACATCCCGTGCACGATTTGAGCACAATTGGCAGGGATTCCAATTTGTCACACAAAGTAAAGTAGGTAATGCCATTTACTTTAAGAATTAAGTAGATAGTCTTAGTAAAATTATTACTTTTAATGAAAGGTAAGGAGTAGGCCCTAAAGTAATTTCATTACTTTTCAAAAGTGATTTACCCAAGACTGAACAAACTGGTGACACTGAATCGCTTGCGTTGAATGTCTTACCGGTGGCCGATGTCTGAGATCGCCTCGTCTCGCAGCTCGTCGCCCCCCTGGCCCAGGCTGAGCCGCAGCGCCCTCTGCAACTCAAGGTCGTCATCAGACTCGGAGCCCAGACGTCGACCCATCGACACGACCGGTCGCGGCCTCTCCCGTTGAGTCGCCGGCGCCACCCGCAGTAACGTGTCGGCTTCGCATTCCGGGAACAGGCCAAACACTACAAATATTGAATAACCTGTGTGAAAGAAGAGAGTCTACGTAAGCGTTTGCTCCTCCTGGTTGGCTACGAAGGGTAGACAGACAGTTCTTGACGGCTTCCAGCCATCAGTCATCAGCAGTCATCTCATCACTAATATCTGAGATACGTTTTTTTAGCGTTTTAGGTTTTAGATGCTAAATCGGTGAACATGTATTTTTGAAAACGCTACAAAATGCTAATTGTACAAATCATAAGGTGTTCCCATCGCTATTGAGATTTAGTTACGAATTTCACTCTAACCCTTAGTTAAGGCTGTTCCACTGCCAGTAGGTAGCCTACAAGTTTTCGCACTTGAACGCGCTGCCGTAGACTTTTACTCGTGTTGGTGTTATCTGTTGACGGCTTATTAAACTATTACAGTTGAAAGTAGTAAGGGTTGTCAAGGGAGATGCCGAACACCGGAGCGCTGTAATCAGCCGGGCACGGACCCTCGCGTGAGCCGTCTTCTCGACTATTTGCAAGCGTATTTTCATTCGAGAGTTTCTCGGTAACCAGCGACACGATTTTAAAGTTTCACCCACCGTTGAAAGGTAGAATCTTCAACCAAGTACACGTAAAATTACATTACTATTGCAATAGCACCTATTTTAAGTCTGTTAGAGCAGTATAAAAATGTACTAGATTTAGGTGCAAAAACACTGGTACAGACAGTAAACAAATGATATAACTTTGGACCCCTAAACTTAAAAAAACTTATGCAACTATCAGCTTAATCTAACATGTTCTGCCAAGTGTTGTGAAAAACTGAGCCCACAAACGCGACCGGTTTTATCTAAACTCTCGAATGAAATTTAACTTCTTTAACGTCCTAGTAGCCTACGCCTACGGCAATTTTGGTATTTTTTTTTTTTTAATTTTGTTCACTGAGAACCACATTTAACAGTTACAACTTATAATTATAAAAATCAGATTTTTAGTCCATGTCATAGTTGTCTGGAATAGCCTAAGTACCAGTTGATTTTAAATATCTGCAGTCGGCACATTAATTTTCCATTAGAAGTGCCAGAAACCCCCAAAAACTTACTATTACTATCAAACTAACCCTCTTGTTGTAGCTGTGCCAGAAACATGGCAAGGTAAGTGTCACTTATCAACTCTGGCTGTGTAAGTAGAGAGTTTAGGTTGAACCACTGATGTCCCAGGCGTCTAATTGTGAACCAATGGTCACGGTAATTGCAAATAAACGCTTTCATGTTTCTGTGGAAGAAAGAAATCTATGTGAATTATTACTTACATGCATGCCTCAAACCTTTGTTTGTCATAATACAGTAGTAAAACATCAGGGCTGCAATGTAGACTACGGACAGTTCAGTGACCAAACTCTGCACCGCATCAAGTTCCAACCTAGTTCACGGCTAAACCCCCTGAGTTAGAGCACTTTCACACTATCAGGTTTGGCCGGACAGGTTCCGAATTGGACGAAAACATGAAGACAAAATATTCATCAGGTTGCCATCAGATCCGGTTTATAAATAGATCTGATTCTGAAGGTGATCCCATCCAATCAGTCTGTTCTCAACCATGGGGCGTGGTCGGCTTTTAGTTTCATTGCTACGTGGTATTTTCACAGAAGACGTAGGAACCGCCGTAACAGGGCACTTTACTTTGGGTACACCCATTGCTGCGCACTAGTTAGTTTTTATCTTGTCCTTATAATCTGGATGTGATTTATCCCAGATACATGGTTGAGATTCGACACTAGAAACACTATTATTCGTAGACATTGTCCGGGATAAGCATAAAAACGCAACCTTCTCGTGCAAGATTGACAAGAAGACTGAAAACCTGATGGGGGTAAAACCTGACCAGTGTGAACATGCGCACTGCCGCCTACATTCCACCGGCACCCCATCCGGTGTCAGGCTACCGGTCGACTTGTCCGGCTGCAATCAGGTGCCTGCTCGGAACCTGACGGTGTGAAAGTGCTCTTATGCATCGTCCTTATGGCGGGCGGATCAGGGCTGAAAGTTGATGGTATGAACTTTAGTTAAATTTAGGTGGCAGCCTAATTTTAATATTTACAATGATTTGTGTGCACACACACACACAACAGATCAGATACTCTACAATTTTATTTTATTTAGTGTGGCTCACTGGTCTTGTAGGTTTATTCCTTCTTCCAATGAGAAGGTCCAAGGTTTGATTCGGGCTGCTTTTTTTTAACTTCCGGAAATTGACAAATCTATGTGCATTATATGTAAAATACCTTTTCAGGAGCAATTTTTGTTGCCAGCAATAGCAATTTTTGATGATCAACGTATCCTCGATATTGAATAGGTCTGAATTCGTTTTCCACAACCTCGAAAAGATTGACATTGCTGGCAGTAATTACTCAAATGGGCAATATAGCTTTAGCAATGGGTGATAATAGGATAGGCTAATTTGGTTGAATATGTCCATGGTAAAATATGGCATTTATGAACAAGGTAGGCCTAGTTAATCTTGTCAAAAAAACTTCATTAGGCCTATATACGTAAACAAATACGAAACCTAAAATGTCCTGAGATTTGGTAATATTCAAAGCAACTTACGCAGGGCACTTTTGGGCTGATAATGCTCTTGGTTCAGTGCTGTTGTAAGGTACCAGCTCTAGTCCCCAAACTTCTAAAGCACTACTTATCACTTGTACGGAGAAATAACCACTATCATCGTAGTTTCCTGATGGTTGCTGTAATACAGAAAGCATATTGTGATGATATTTTAGACACCCTTAGAAATAGTAGGTAGGCCTACTATGCAATAACTATTGATTTAATAGGCCTACATTTTTTAATAGGCCTATCAGCACATATGTTGGATGAAATCATTTTCATTTCATTAGGTTAGGGCTATTATACATTTTTTATTTACCAGTAGGTAGGCCATTATTCTGTATTAAAAACAAAACATAAAAATAAACAGAAATTGAATTCAACTGACCTCTAAAAATCTCTTAAAATCTTCACTCTCCTCGCCACACTCGGCCATCCTTAACCGTTCTTCGTCATCTAATCTCTGGGCTAGAGTTGCTAGGTCCACTGGAGTAAAATAAGCACCTTGGAGTAAAGCATTCAGACAATGCTGAGCACACAACGAACCTTGTTGCTGAAAATATTTCAAATTAGAGTTAAACTTTGCCTTTAGGGTTGTAGCTGAATTGCTGGAAATGATCCAGCTTATATGATCTAGGAACTGCATCTGACGGTCTGCATATGATAATTTGTATGATCTAGGGACGGAAGTACCATGTTAACATGAGTTTTTATTAGGGATGCACACGATAATACACTGGAGTTAGCAAGGCATTTCAAACCGGCGTGGTGCAATCGCTTCGAGTCAAACCGATTTGAAAACCTTGGTAATCGTATCGAATTTGGGCCAAATCGGTTTCATTTCAATCCAGTTGATCAATTGAATTGAAAGTATCAAATCGCATTGAAAACCCTTGATAAATACGTCAAACCGACTGCGCAGCGACTGCAGAGCTGCGCGCGCACTGCACTGCCTTCTTACACGGATGTGTCGATACCAGTCATACCACCGTCATGCGTTTTAAAGTATATCAACTTACTAAGATTCCTATTGTCAACCAAAAAAAATCTAGAAGGCTTAAGCGGGAGATTTGATTTCAATTCACTTACGAATTGATTTGTTGAAAGCAGCTTCAAATATGCGTGATAAATAGGTAGTTCAACCCGGTTTGAACTCAAACTGGTTCGGTTCAAATCGGATTGAAATGCCTTGCTAACTCCAGTGATAGATCATTCGATATTCAATAACATTTCGATAATGGTTTTTTAGCATGTTCATAATGCCTGCCTCATTTCGTTCCTCTAGGGCCTTTGTAGTATTGAAATATGCAAAGATACTGCCAAAATACTGGGCCTTGGGCCACAGATGTGATTATTTTCAATGATGTCACGTCAGATGTAGGTAGGCCTATCCAAGGAATGATGCTATTATTATGCGCTACATTAGGCAATGTAATATAACGGAGTCTTTAAAGGATTGTTTTATGTTTGCTGTGCTACTGAGTGTTGCACAACACCTTCCCACCACTACTTATGTAAGGACATTCGTAATGGAAAGGCTAATAAACAGGTCTAGTCCTAGGCCTAGGGCCCTATACATAATTCAACTCTGCTTATTCAAAACTAAGCTGTGTGGGTGGCATGAAGCCTTCCTCCGCTAAAATCGGTTCAAGGATGACGATTGCAATCAATGCATAGGCTAGACCTGTGCCTAGCAGAGAGAAGCCCGAAGTGACAAAATTATGCATTAGTCGCCTAGGCCTAGGCCTAGCCGATGACAAAAGTATTGAATTATCAGTTTGCTATCTATAGGCCAAGGCCTAGGCTAAGCCAGAGTTGCAAGATGATCTGTAACAGTAGGGCCTAGCTCGTTTGGGTTTATAGGTTTGTTACCTATGCTTATTCTGTGGAGACAATAGATAACCTAGCCTAGGCTAGCCTAGGCCTAGCCTCTAGGACTTGGCTAGGCCCTAGCCATAAGGTCTAGGCCCCTAGGCATGCCAAGAGCCTAGGCCTAGGCTAGGCCTAGCTTCGGCTTGAAAGAATGCTTAATTTTGAATATATAAACTTACCAACAGACGTTACTATTAAAACCATAAAGCTAGTACTTCAAATTGGTGAATAGGAGTTACAAATAAAATATAGAAGTAATTAAACAAATACAATTAACGTAATAAGCCTACCTTTTCGTGAAAAATAGCATCCATGTTGTAGGCGTGTCTCAAGTGACAAACATCACAACAACGGTTCCACTGCCTTGTTGCAGTTGAATTGAAACGTAAGGTCCACTAGACCCCCTAGCGGAGAATCGTGCAACCCGAACCAACCAACGTGGGGAAGCGGTGACCAATCACAGAGTTCCTTTAACGCGCGGAAGAACAATAGAATTTCAAATTTGCCTTCAAGTAGGTCAGTTTAATTAAATTTGACTTTCCGCGTAACCATGAAACAAACAAAAATAGTTGAACATTTTTATGTACACATTTATACAATCAATGTGGATTGATACAGCTAGATACAGCGTCCCCTGGGATGACCAACAAATTGTGTTGTACGACCTCCGTACAGTGTTGGGGAAGGAACTTTTAAAAAGAACGCGTTCTTTTTTTGTGAACTTTTCAGGGAGCTTACTCTTTTTTAAATGAATGAACTTGAACTTTAAAAATTTCTTTCCGAGAACGAACTTTTCAGGTTTAGAAATTTCATTTGAAAGTTCTTTCCGTGGATCGAGCAGCCGTCGACGCTTCATATAATGATTAGTGATCTGGGTAGGTTTGGATTTGTTGAGAGAACCGTTAGGGAATGGAATGTGTTACCCGAGGAGGTTGTTGCGTCCGAATCAGTAAGTGAATTTAAAAATAGGATGAGGGATATGAAGTGATAAGGGAGGGGGGGGGGGGGTTAGGTTTGGACAGGTTGCCACCAGGCAGTTATGGCCCATTTGCAGCCTTAAAGTGTTTAATCTAATCTAATCTTATATTATAGATAGTACGTTATTAAACAATAAATAATCGTAATGGTAGTTTCCTCCTCCCTCCTCATTTCCTTCCTTCTCTCCGGGTATTTTTGTTTGTTATTTTTTGGGGACTGGGGGGGTTCAACCCCATATAACCCCCCCCCCCTCCCCTTGGATACGCCACTGATACATTCTATAGGTATTAGTCAAGAGAGAAAGTGAACAATAATTAACACTAATAATAACGTAATGAATAGGGCTAGGATGTTCAGGACATCTCCTTTTTTTTCTATTGGTAAATACTCGCCTGAAAAATAGTTTTAAGTGTGTTTCAAGTGTTAGGAATGCCAAAAATATGCATTTTATTTTGCCTTAAAATGCCTATTTACATCATTTTATGAGAAAAGGTGCTTTTTGGGCATTTTTAAGGGACTATTTGCCTATTTTGATATAATTTGCTAAAACGGATGCAAAACGTGCGAGTGCAGTGTCGAGCTTGCCACATCATCGGGCCAAGCATAGGCAATGATTTGTTTGTTGTCGAATATTGTAACGATGAGTCAGAGATGAGATGAGCCAGCCGATGTCTACAGCGACGCTAAAATATGTGAAATGAAATTAGAAAGATAAAATTATGTTTTTAATTTTTCATCTTGTGTTTGATACACCGACAAAACTTCCCCCCCCACTCCACGAAAATATATTAGTGTAACTGAATTAATTTAATAAAACAATACTAAAAGTAATGAAACCAATAGAATTCGAATAAATTCAATAGGTCCTATTTAGGTCCTTTTTTGCTGTTTTAAAGGTACTATTTGCCTGCCTTTTTCTTACTTTGAAAGGTCCTGAACATCAGCCCTAGTAATGAATAATGAATGATACATACAAATAAATAAAGGGAGTGGCTATCCTCACGGTACGTGAGAATAGCATCAACCGCTACCTTCACGGTACGTGAGGGTAGGCAATATGGCTATCCTCACGGTGGTAAATTAACATGGGACGTGTGGAACTTGTAATAGACACGGAAATGTTCTTGTATTGTTGTATGTAGCCATTTAAATATGATTAAATTGTATTGTGTATAATTACAGTGTGTTAATATGTTATTTAAGTGATTATTTACCTGTTTGTTTAAGATTTATAGTGTTAAATCAATGGAAATCTGTTGGCCTAGTGATGGGCCTAGGCCTATGGGCTACAAGTAGGCCTAGGCCTACACTATTTCTTACTCTCAAGGCTCAAAACTTCGAAAAATACTGCAAATAATTGTTTTTTTATTACAATATTGTATCTATTGTTAAATGTCAGTAATAAATTGTGACAACTAGTCGTGTTCATGCCTACAAACAAACCTACGTGTAGGCCTAACCCCAAAAATCAATGGCTATTCTCACGTAGGTATGTATCACAGAAAACGTATTTCTAGTGTTTTTTTTGCAGTTTCTAATTACACCCACGCATAAATGATGGTTTTTTGTTTATTTAACCTACTCTAAACAACCGCTGAATATTATATTCTTTCGTTATAGTAGAGTTATCGACGCCTACAAAGTCATCCGGTGCGCCTACATCCAAACCCCCGTGAAACGTCAAATCTGAATGGCTATCCTCACGTAGGTTTCACAAAAACATAATTCTAGGGTCTTAATTGCAGTTTTTATTTACTTTTGGCTATGAATTACAGTGAATTGTTTATTTAAGCAACTATATACAATAGCAGAATATGTTTAGTTTCATTATTTTGTTATTATCGACGTCTAAAGTGGTCCCGTGCGTGTACGGTACGTGAGGATAGGCATGGAAGCTATTCTCACGGTGGTAAAATAACATGGGAAATGCGTTGCAGGGAAATTTGCCAGATTCGGTAATACTTTTTAGTTATTAATTACTCCTGGCAATGAATTATGGTTAATTGTTTATTAAAGCAACTATATACATCATATTATTGTATTTTATTTGATAATATTTCGTATTATCTGCGTTTAAAGTCTATTGAAAGAGCGCGGGACGTTCAAACTACTTAATACAAGAAACGTTCAGTGGACTACTCTGTTGCAGTTTATAATTACACACCTGACACTAAATTATTGTTTATTGTTTATTTAAGGTACTCTCGACATACGCTGAAAATATTTTTCGTTATATTAGAGTTATCGACGCCTACACTGTCATCCGATGCGCCTACATCCAAACCCCCGTGAAACATCAAATCTGAATGGCTATCCTCACGTAGGTTTCACGAAAAATTAACTCTAGAGTCTTAATTGGTTTTTAATTACTTTTGGCTATGAATTATAGTGAATTGTTTATTTAATCAACTATATACAATAGCAGAATATGTTTAGTTTCATTATTTTGTTATTATCGACGTCTAAAGTGGTCCCGTGCGTGTACGGTACGTGAGGATAGGCATGGAAGCTATTCTCACGGTGGTAAAATAACATGGGAAATGCGTTGCAGGGAAATTTGCCAGATTCGGTAATACTTTTTAGTTATTAATTACTCCTGGCAATGAATTATGGTTAATTGTTTATTAAAGCAACTATATACATCATATTATTGTATTTTATTTGATAATATTTCGTATTATCTGCGTTTAAAGTCTATTGAAAGAGCGCGGGACGTTCAAACTACTTAATACAAGAAACGTTCAGTGGACTACTCTGTTGCAGTTTATAATTACACACCTGACACTAAATTATTGTTTATTGTTTATTTAAGGTACTCTCGACATACGCTGAAAATATTTTTCGTTATATTAGAGTTATCGACGCCTACACTGTCATCCGATGCGCCTACATCCAAACCCCCGTGAAACATCAAATCTGAATGGCTATCCTCACGTAGGTTTCACGAAAAATTAACTCTAGAGTCTTAATTGGTTTTTAATTACTTTTGGCTATGAATTATAGTGAATTGTTTATTTAATCAACTATATACAATAGCAGAATATGTTTAGTTTCATTATTTTGTTATTATCGACGTCTAAAGTGGTCCCGTGCGTGTACGGTACGTGAGGATAGGCATGGAAGCTATTCTCACGGTGGTAAAATAACATGGGAAATGCGTTGCAGGGAAATTTGCCAGATTCGGTAATACTTTTTAGTTATTAATTACTCCTGGCGCTCTTTCAATACCCTGCTGAAAAATCTGCCTAGTTCTGCTTAGCAATTTCAACGTCCTAGTGGAAGTAGATATAGTCAGATTCAGGAAGTACACTATAAGAAGATCTAAGCAGAATTAAGCCCGTTATGGCCCCTGTAAGTGGAAGAAGTTTTAAGTGGTATTTAGCAGGTTTAGCAGAATAAGTTATTCCTTCTGTGGTTCAGTAGTCTTCATCAGAACTAAGTGGAAATGGTTTTTAGCAGTTGCAATCAGTTCTTAACATATATGTTTCTTAGCAGTCATTATCAGATCTTAGGAGAAGTGGTCCCGATCAGTAATAAGTGGAAGCAGTTCTTACTAGTCTCAATCAGACCCTTGTAGAAGCGGTTCTAGGCAGACCTGGTCAGAGCTCAGAGGAAGCGGTTCTAGGCAGACCTAGTCAGAGCTCAGAGGAAGCGGTTCTAGGCAGACCTTGTCAGAGCTCAGTGGAAGCGGTTCTAGGCAGACCTAGTCAGAGCTCAGAGGAAGCGGTTCTAGGCAGACCTAGTCAGAGCTCAGAGGAAGCGGTTCTAGGCAGACCTAGTCAGAGCTCAGAGGAAGCGGTTCTAGGCAGACCTAGTCAGAGCTGAGTGGAAGCGGTTCTAGGCAGACCTAATCAGACCTCAGTGGAAGTGGTTTTAGGCAGACCTGGTCAGACCTCAGAGGAAGCGGTTCTAGGCAGACTTGGTCAGACCTCAGTGGAAGCGGTTTTAGGCAGACCTGGTCAGACCTCAGAGGAAGCGGTTCTAGGCAGACCTAGTCAGAGCTCAGTGGAAGCGGTTCTAGGCAGACTTGGTCAGACCTCAGTGAAAGTGGTTCTAGGCAGACTTAGTCAGAGCTCAGTGGAAGTGGTTCTAGGCAGACCTGGTCAGGCCTCAGTGGAAGCGGTTTTAAGCAGACCTGGTCAGACCTCAGAGGAAGCGGTTCTAGGCAGACCTAGTCAGAGCTCAGTGGAAGCGGTTCTAGGCAGACCTGGTCAGAGCTCAGAGGAAGCGGTTCTAGGCAGACCTGGTCAGACCTCAGTGGAAGTGGTTCTAGGCAGACCTAGTCAGATCTCAGAGGAAGCGGTTCTAGGCAGACCTAGTCAGAGCTCACAGGAAGCGGGTTTAGACAGATTTGGTCAGAGCTCAGAGGAAGCGGTTTTAGGCAGACCTAGTCAGACCTCAGTGGAAGTGGTTTTAGGCAGACCTGGTCAGACCTCAGTAGAAGCGGTTTTAGGCAGACCTGGTCAGACCTCAGAGGAAGCGGTTCTAGGCAGACTTGGTCAGACCTCAAAGGAATTCGGTTCTAGGCAGACCTAGTCAGACCTCAGTGGAAGCGGTTTAGGCAGACCTGGTCAGACCTCAGTGGAAGCGGTTCTAGGCAGACCTGGTCAGAGCTCAGTGGAAGTGGTTTTAGGCAGACCTGGTCAGACCTCAGAGGAAGTGGTTCTACCCTGTTGAAAATTCTTGTCATCTTTTTTTATTAAATTGTACCAATTGATCAGACAAGTTTCAAAGAGACAAGAACAGACAAGAATGAAACACCAGTCAAGACTAGAGAAAGCAAGTACAGATAAGTTCCAACAAGCGTTATACAATCAGACACAACAAGACCACAAGAATCGGCAAGTTTAAATAAGAGCACATACAAAGAGAGACAATCAGGCTCCACTAGACCCAGCTTGACACGAATGAACTATTGTCAATAAGAACATACCGGACTAGAAACAACAACAGGTACATATAATAACAAGCTAAATCTCAGTGTCAACGTCTTAAATATTGTCAGCAATCTACAACAGTGGAAATTAATTAGGTACATAATATCAAGTTAAATCGCAGTGATAACGTCAGCAATCTGAAACAGAGAAGTTGTGTATATAATATCAAGTTAAATCGCAGTGGTAACGTCAGCAATCTGAAATAGAGAAGTTTTTCTATATTATATCAAGTTAAATCGCAGTGATAACGTTAGCAATCTGAAACAGAGAAGTTTTGTATATTATATCAAGTTAAATCGCAGTGATAACGTCAGCAATCTGAAACAGAGAAGTTTTGTATATTATATCAAGTTAAATCGCAGTGATAACGCCAGCAATCTGAAACAGTGAAGTTTTGTATATTATATCAAGTTAAATCGCAGTGATAACGTTAGCAATCTGAAACAGAGAAGTTTTGTATATTATATCAAGTTAAATCGCAGTGATAACGTCAGCAATCTAAAATAGAGAAGTTTTGTATATTATATCAAGTTAAATCGCAGTGATAACGCCAGCAATCTGAAACAGTGAAGTTTTGTATATTATATCAAGTTAAATCGCAGTGATAACGTTAGCAATCTGAAACAGAGAAGTTTTGTATATTATATCAAGTTAAATCGCAGTGATAACGTCAGCAATCTAAAATAGAGAAGTTTTGTATATTATATCAAGTTAAATCGCAGTGATAACGCCAGCAATCTGAAACAGTGAAGTTTTGTATATTATATCAAGTTAAATCGCAGTGATAACGTTAGCAATCTGAAACAGAGAAGTTTTGTATATTATATCAAGCTAAATCGCAGTGATAACGTCAGCATTCTGAAACAGAGAAGTTGTATTAGGTGCGTAATATGGTAATATGAAGCTGAATCGCAGTAATAATGTAATTCGACATGGTTGCCGTCACGAGAAAATATGATTTCCAACATGACAGATTGGTGGTGAGCGAGGTCTGAAACAAAAATAGTGTATATTGCTAATTTTTGACAACTGAGCGTTGAAACAATCAGCTCTAGACCAACTTCATGTAGGCAAGATCATCTGCAACACAACAAAATACAATCGTATGATATGGTACTGAAACAAAAGTTAAGAATATCAGCGTTGAAAGTTGAAACTCTTGTCTTCTACACCTGCGGCTTTATGTGTCCAATGCCTGCGACTTGTTCGTTCAGAGTGCCGAAGAAGAATGCGGCGGGTCTGTGAGCGGTTAGCCTTGAATGGAAGGAACTCGGCGAGCCCATCCCTGTAGGCATGTGGCATTGTAAAAATTTCAAATAAGTTTTAACGGCCGGACATGGTTCCTTTCACTGCTTGTTCACACATGCGAGTGATGATGGCCATATCTGCAGGTGGTCATACGAATACGATGTAAATACCGGTGGCGGTAGTAATCTTTTGCGACAGCATGGTTGTAGTGTGTGTCCTTCATACATAATAACACACATACATATTATGATAATTATTATTACGATGATGATACTTGGGGTTTACGTCCCATATTTTTGCAACGAGGCTAATCGAGACGATGAGTGGTTGACTATGAGAATGAAAAAACAACACATGACATCCGTGCCCAAGCCAGGATTTGCAGAGATCGTGGTTTATATTATTACAATAGTGCAACTGATAGAGCTCACGAGCTTCTAATTCGAGAGCTACCGGTTCGATACTTGCTACCGGCAACTGGGCTGAAGGTTTTTATGATAGTTTCCTCAGTCACAACTCACAAGGACGAAGGATGAATGCCGGGATTGAGCCAAACTAATAGCCCTCGAACATTCCTTCCCAACTATTTCAATACGGCAATACGCAGTCGCCTGAAGAGGGTATAAAACGTTTATCAGTATCATTATCATTATTATTAATTCACATTTTAAGCTTTCGCGGCTCGGTATTAATGAAATAAAAATAAAACGGGAAGTTTGCGCCGCGTCGTGTCGTGTGTTGATAAGATGTCCCTCACAGAAGGGACGAAACGTCAAGATAAGGATCACCTTATTACAATCCCTTATCCGTGTCATTACCCACCATGCGGCGAAACATCCCGTTTCGGTTTTAATTTTATTTCATTGTGATGTATGGAGGCCTACTGATGGAACAGGTAATTTTGTCTTTCCCATTAAATGAGATAACATTAGAATAAAGCAATTTACCTAATTTGGGGGACTTAGTATTTCTCAAAGTCAAATATTTCAAATACTATTTTTAGAACATGTATTTTTCATCGAATTCTTTAGCATACTCACGGAATATTGGGCTTCTAATGCACCACTCAATAATATTATGCATCACTATATTTTCTTTCACGCACACATATATACCATTTTGTTCCATAATTGATCGACAAAAACTGTTTACCGTAGTTTACAATTATGCACACAACCCGATTTATGTATTGTTTATTGATATTTACTCCCCCGGAGGCGAAAAGGCCGATTTCTTCAAGAAACAATCGGCACGATCTTGACTATCGCCCTAAGATTAGGCAACCCGCGCTACAGCTACGCATTGGGTGTCACATACATACAGGCGCTCAGTGCAATGCAAGGTTGAACAAACATCGTCAAGCCAATCCGTTATCTGTGGTCAAGCTGTCCCGTCATTGGGGCAGGTAAACTATAATAATTTTGGGGTTTTAGACATTAAGTGTAGTAATTACAAATTTGTCATTGTTTAAACATATTGCAACTGTGCTAGCTGAACCGTACATAAATGGTAAGCCTAATGATTCCGCTTTCCAGTCGTGCAAAGGTTTATTGGAACAACCCAGCTTCTAGAGAAGATACACTTTTCGAATAGATTTAGATAATATATTGTCTCAACTAAAGTTTCACCAACAAATTTAGTATTCGTAAAACTTAAGTATTTTAGTGTGTGTTACGCTTATAGTTATTAAAATACAAACACATATTAAAGATTATTAGATATATCGGTGAACGGAAGGTAATACTATTATAATTAACATTCGACAAATAGGGGCGGGACATTGGCACAGAATCGCCTTGGCACAGAAGCGTCGTGACACAGAATTCTTCAACGAAAGTGTTTCCTAATGGGTCTTGACACAGACCAGTAGTTTTGTTAAAGTCCTTGAACAGTGTGGGTGGTGTGGGCAAGAAGTGTAGGTCTTGACACAGAATCGCTGTAGCACAGAATCGCCGTAGCACCGAAATGTACCACGGTAATTGTCAAAGTGTTTCCGAATGGGTCTTGTGACAGAAAAGTAATTTTGTTGGTCTCTTCCAGAATGGCCTCGACCCATACAGTACCTATGGGCCGTAGCCCAGAATCGCAGTGACACAAAAATTATGTGTCAAAACCTTTACCTACAATCCGTTATCTGTGCCCATACAGTATGGGCCGTAGCACAGGATCGCCTTGGCACGGACACTGAATCGCCCTTACCCATCCATACAGTATGGGTCGATGCACAGAATCGCCGTGACAAACAAATACACAAAACATTACTACCCCAATACAAATACGTGTAGTTCGTTTAAACGTAACATGGATAAAAAAATGTAAAATTAACTCACTGCATCTAGTTCCATCTCACGGATTCTTCTTCTAGTTCAAAGTATGCCGTTCTTATTATATAATAATTTCTTGTTAGATCTTGTTTAGTCTCATTCGTTCTTCTTCTTCTAGTTTTAACTACCTATTCTATTCTTGATACAAAATGATCTTACTGCATCTAGTTCCATCTTATGGATTCTTCTTCTAGTTCAAACTGTGCTGTTCTTATTATAACAAGCTCTTGTTAGATCTTGTTTAGTCTCATTCGTTCTTCTAGTTTTAACTACCTATTCTATTCTTGATACAAAATGATCTTACTGCATCTAGTTCCATCTTATGTATTCTTCTTCTAGTTCAAACTGTGCTGTTCTTATTATAACAAGCTCTTGTTGGAACTTGTTTAGTCTCATTCGTTCTTCTTCTAGTTTAAACTATTCTATTCTTGTTATCAAATGTAAATAATAATTGTAAATAGTTGTAGTTAAGTTCGTAAGTTGTAAATAATTACCTAGACTACCAACAATTGTATCAACCTTACCCGTACCAGCATTTTTTACATTTACATTTTCGGCGTACTTTACGGCTCTTCGTGTGCTGTCGCCCGCGATACTGACTTTGATGTCAGATATACACGTAACTTCATCGTTAATCATTATACATTCTTGAGATACAATTAAACAATATACTCTCACTCAGCGGATACACAGTTACCTGCTTGCTCCATTAGGACACCTAGAATTTCATCCTGAGGGTCTTTGTTGGGTGAATTCATAGTTTAACCATAGACTTATAAAAGTGTATTGATATTTGAAAGAGAAGGGGTGGCGGTATAGAGTCATTTGCCGAAGGCGGAAAATCGTGCAAACTTATCATCACAAGATGTCCGGAAAAATACATAAGATCAATTTTCTTTGGAGTCAGAAAGCCTTTTTGTTGTCAGTCATTTGAACTAGGGATAGTTTTGCACTAATTCGAATGCACCCTCACAACTCGACAAGTTGTGATGCGATTGTACTGCCCGTCCCCCACCCCCCGGCTACGGTCTCGCTACCTAGCGCCACGCCGCCCCCCTTTTACCCTGCCCACTTCTCATTCGCAGTTTGCAAATAAGAAAAAATATAACGGGCGGGAGATATGAGATAAAAAAAATTGTATGTAGTTTTATATTTTTCAGGAGTGTCGGGATGTACGATGTGATTGCGTGCCTGAACCATTACTCTTACTGTTTAAGTTGGGGGTCACACGAAATTGAAGGGGCTCTTCTACTAGGCACTGATTATTACAGACTGGTACTTGTTGATTCTGCACTTGATGCTTACATCCACTTCTTATTATATCTACTAAGATCTGATAACAGAGTGGTACTTGTTGATTCTGCTCATGTCTTCTTACATCCACTTCTTATTATATCTACTAAGATCTGATTACAGAGTGGTACTAGTTGATTCTGCTCAAGTCTTCCTTCATCCACTTCTTAGTATATCTACTATAAGATCTGATAACAGAGTGGTACTTGTTGATTCTGCTCATGTCTTCTTACATCCACTTCTTATTATATCTACTAAGATAACAGAGTGGTACTTGTTGATTCTGCTCATGTCTTCTTACATCCACTTCTTATTATATCTACTAAGATCTGATAACAGAGTGGTACTTGTTGATTCTGCTCATGTCTTCTTACATCCACTTCTTATTATATCTACTAAGATCTGATTACAGAGTGGTACTTGTTGATTCTGCTCATGTCTTCTTACATCCACTTCTTATACTATCTACAAGGATCTGATAACACAGTAGTACTTGTTGATTCTGCTCATGTCTTCTTACATCCACTTCTTATCATATCTTCTAGGATCTGATTACAGAGTGGTACTTGTTGATTCTGCTCATGTCTTCTTACATCCACTTCTTATTGTATCTTCTAAGATCTGATTACAGAGTGGTACTTGTTGATTCTGCTCAAATCTTCTTAAATCCACTTCTAATTGTATCTACCAAGATCTGATTACAGAGTGGTACTTGTTGATTCTGCTCAAGTCTTCTTACATCAACTTCTTATTGTATCTACTAGGATCTGATTACAGAGTGGTACTTGTTGATTCTGCTCAAGTCTTCTTACATCCACTTCTTATACTATCTACAAGGATCTGATAACACAGTAGTACTTGTTGATTCTGCTCATGTCTTCTTACATCCACTTCTTATCATATCTTCTAGGATCTGATTACAGAGTGGTACTTGTTGATTCTGCTCATGTCTTCTTACATCCACTTCTTATTGTATCTTCTAAGATCTGATTACAGAGTGGTACTTGTTGATTCTGCTCAAATCTTCTTAAATCAACTTCTTATTGTATCTACTAGGATCTGATTACAGAGTGGTACTTGTTGATTCTGCTCAAGTCTTCTTACATCCACTTCTTATTGTATCTACTAAGATCTGATTACAGAGTGGTACTTATTGATTCTGCTCATGTCTTCTTACATCCACTTCTTATTATATCTACTAGGATCTGATTACACAGTGGTACTTGTTGATTCTGCTCATGTCTTCTTACATCCACTTCTGACTTTATCTACTATGTTCTGATTACACAGTGGTACTGGTTGATTCTGCTCATGTCTTCTTACATCCACTTCTCATTGTATCTACTAGGATCTGATTACAGAGTGGTACTTGTTGATTCTGCTCATGTCTTCTTACATCCACTTCTGACTTTATCTTCTATGTTCTGATTACACAGTGGTACTGGTTGATTCTGCTCATGTCTTCTTACATCCACTTCTGATTGTATCTACTATGTTCTGATAACACAGTGGTACTGGTTGATTCTGCTCATGTCTTCTTACATCCACTTCTGATTGTATCTACTAGGATCTGATTACAGAGTGGTACTTGTTGATTCTGCTCATGTCTTCTTACATCCACTTCTGACTTTATCTACTAGGATCTGATAACAGTGTGGTACTTGTTGATTCTGCTCATGTCTTCTTACATCCACTACTTACTATTTCTACTAGCGTCCACTTAAATAGTAGTATCTTACTGATTCTTCTTATTTCTTCTTGCATCTACTCCTTCTCAATACTTATTAGAACTGACATTTCAAGTGTACTGCTTGTTTCTTATTGATGCTGATATATTCTTCTTTTTTGAAATTTTGGTGACTTCTTTATTCTGATTAGTTAAGTCAGCTCTAAGAAGGGCTTGAAGGCGTCTGCTTGGATCTGGTTAAACCCCTTGGTAGATTTAGAAAGATCTAAGCAGATTTTTCAGCAGGGTAGACTTTAAACGCAGATAATACGAAATATTATCAAATAAAATACAATAATATGATGTATATAGTTGCTTTAATAAACAATTAACCATAATTCATTGCCAGGAGTAATTAATAACTAAAAAGTATTACCGAATCTGGCAAATTTCCCTGCAACGCATTTCCCATGTTATTTTACCACCGTGAGAATAGCTTCCATGCCTATCCTCACGTACCGTACACGCACGGGACCACTTTAGACGTCGATAATAACAAAATAATGAAACTAAACATATTCTGCTATTGTATATAGTTGCTTAAATAAACAATTCACTGTAATTCATAGCCAAAAGTAAATAAAAACTGCAATTAAGACCCTAGAATTATGTTTTTGTGAAACCTACGTGAGGATAGCCATTCAGATTTGACGTTTCACGGGGGTTTGGATGTAGGCGCACCGGATGACTTTGTAGGCGTCGATAACTCTACTATAACGAAAGAATATAATATTCAGCGGTTGTTTAGAGTAGGTTAAATAAACAAAAAACCATCATTTATGCGTGGGTGTAATTAGAAACTGCAAAAAAAACACTAGAAATACGTTTTCTGTGATACATACCTACGTGAGAATAGCCATTGATTTTTGGGGTTAGGCCTACACGTAGGTTTGTTTGTAGGCATGAACACGACTAGTTGTCACAATTTATTACTGACATTTAACAATAGATACAATATTGTAATAAAAAAACAATTATTTGCAGTATTTTTCGAAGTTTTGAGCCTTGAGAGTAAGAAATAGTGTAGGCCTAGGCCTACTTGTAGCCCATAGGCCTAGGCCCATCACTAGGCCAACAGATTTCCATTGATTTAACACTATAAATCTTAAACAAACAGGTAAATAATCACTTAAATAACATATTAACACACTATAATTATACACAATACAATTTAATCATATTTAAATGGCTACATACAACAATACAAGAACATTTCCGTGTCAATTACAAACTCCACACGTCCCATGTTAATTTACCACCGTGAGAATAGCCATATTGCCTACCCTCACCAAAGATTAGCCCTCACGTACCGTGAAGGTAGCGGTTGATGCTATTCTCACGTACCGTGAGGATAGGCTTTGCCTAAATAAAATGAAATACATGGAGTGTTGATGAAATATCTGGCCAGCCAATAGGTGGAACAGCTACAACAAAAAGAAGAAGTTGGTCGAAAATAGCACAGCCTTCTTGTGTCACTACTTGACTGTCATGGGCCAATCAAAAGAGAGATAACAAACTACTTCTGTTGACATTCAACATGGCGGTATGTCGTCAGTGCTGTGCTGTGTCGTGGTGAGTTTTATTTGTTGGATTATTTACGCTATACCTAAACTTAAAGCTTAGTATTTTATTGATATCAGTCTAAGGTATTCTATTAACTTTAAATTTGTCTTTCGTTCATGTTCAGGTTGTTTATTAGTATGTAAAATTACGTCTTCATTTCTTGCCCTAGAACTTGGTTCAGTTCATTAACATTTTTAGGCCTAACTAGGGCCGAGATCTGGTGGACGAGGCTTGCGCTTGGAACCAGACACCTAGGGCACATTTTATTATAGGATCTATTACTACTACGATTACTGCCTATATGGTTTAAATGTTCGTGATTTTTGCTAATAAATTAACCTAGTTCATGCTTAATCCTAGGAATTGTGGAAATATAAAATCAATAGTCTAGGGCTTACTGCATGTCTAATCTAGGCCTAGAGCCTAATATCACTATGTTTTGATTTCAGCTTGTGTAACTGATAGACTAGGGAACTTCACACAACGATCAACACAAAAACAAACATAAAAAGCTGAACACAAACCGCACCCAGCACGCATTGAAGACATCTGAGGATTTTGCCAACTTCATTTCTTATTCTTGCACTCCACATTAGTGGCTAGCCTAAGCCATACCTGTACCAAATATTGTTAATCTTAGGCAGTTTTGAGAAGTATACGTATTATAACATCACTTGTTTTAAGTCTAGCCTATAGTAGGTCTAGGCCCTACTTAAATCAATCATATTCTAAACTAACTATGCAAGTAGTGTTTATTTTTTATCCAGGCTTAGTGTAGACGTACAATTTATGTGTATGAACTCAATGCCAAATCAAAGCTAAGATTAACTCTGATCAATATATATATATATACATACAAGTAGACTTTAATCTACAAAGAACCGCTCTGTGATACATCTTTCTTAAGTCTACGTAATAATTATTGTAAATCAAGCTTAAGTTACGAATTCAAGACTATGTCCAATAATCCTCAGTGGAAATCGTTCCAGCCGTCAAGCATGAACTCAGACACTGCAATACTAGACTTCAAACCACTGGCAATTTCCAACAATTCCACTACTAACGCAGGTTTTTCTAATGGGCCAAGCTACAGTAATGTTGGTAGCAACAATTCCCCCAATAATGTGTACAACATCAAGGCTGCCTCTAGTAACCATTATTCTCCCAATTATAACTCTTCCTATTCAACACCCAACAATTCCCGTAGTGGTCGATTTCCTATTGGAACTTTTAGTACGACGGAGAGCAGCAACATTTTTAATGGAGATGAACAAACCTCTTTATCCACCAATACAATTAGCAGCAACGGATCTTACAATGATTCATCGCAAGGAAATCAAGGCACCCGAGAAACCGGAATCATCGAAAAATTACTGCATTCGTACGGGTTCATTCAATGCTGTGAACGTCAAGCTCGTCTTTTCTTCCACTTCAGTCAGTTTAATGGAAACATCGAACACTTGAAGATTGGTGATCCAGTAGAATTTGAAATGACATATGACAGAAGGACTGGGAAACCAATTGCAAGCTCTGTTACTAAGATTGCACCAGAAGTGGTGCTGAGTGAAGAACGCGTGACGGGTACTGTGACAACAGAATTGCGTGCTGAAGGTTCGGGTGGTGACACTCAAGGGCGAATTAGCTATGAAAATAGAGGTGAATGTTTCTTCCTTCCATATAATAAGGATGACGTGGAAGGCAATGTTACATTACGTTCAGGAGACAAAGTCAGCTTCCAGATTGCAACCAACCAGAGGTATGTTATCGGCAAGTGCTTATCTGGCCTAACATTTTTAAAAACATGTAATTAATGCTGGTGATTATACAATGTCATAGTAAGGCCTAGGGCCTACCAGTTCAAATCACTATGGGAGACCGTATGACAGATAGAGTGCGCGGTGAGCTATGACGTTCAGTTTGCCTATTATATCTAGCCCAGCTTCAATTAAGTGCTCCAAATCATATATGCCTAATATATTATCTACAGTAATTTTTATTATTGACAAAATTAAGCACTTAAAACTTAATTATTAATGAGTGTTATATAATTAAAATTAAAATCAGCTGAATAATCCAAAAAACAAATGAAACCTAGTACAATGGTTAATGGAATAACACAGTCTACACACTCTTCGCGCGCGGGTAAGGTTAAGCCGTCCCACAGCCATCTGTATTTACATGACATGCTAATTGCATGCGTCAAGTGAGGGGCATACTGACATTTGTGTGAACAGGAATGCTCACAGCGCTGCTACGGTCTCCCATAAATTGTAGGCTTATGTGTAAGTGTAAGAGTGTTCTAGTGATTTAACCAGATGTGTTAACCATTAACCACTGTACCAGTTGCTGTAAGCCTATATTATGTCGAATATAAGGATAATGTGAGTGTCACAATTGATGAGCCTGAGAGATGACATACATAGTACATGTTATGTAGGCCTACATGATTCAGATTGACTTCATTGCCTTCAGATGGTCCATTAATGTTATATGACGGTATGATTAATTGGTATGATTTGTCATATTCATAGCTAATGTCTAAACTTTTGTTTACAGAGGTAATCTTGGCGCTTGTCATATCCGTCTCGAGAATCCAGCGCATCCAGTTAAATATCAGGGTGTTGTGTGCTCAATGAAGGAAAGTTTTGGCTTTATCGAACGAGCTGATGTTGTTAAAGAAATCTTCTTCCATTTTTCGGAGGTCAAGAACCTAAAAGATGAGCTCGGACTAGGCGATGATGTCCAGTTCATAATCCAAACTAGAAATGTGAGTATTGTTTATCGTCGCCCAGTTAGCCTTCGTAACATCTTGACCATAGTTTCAGACCTCTGGTATGTAACCAAAAAAATACAAGGCCTTAACTTAAGTTTGAAGTTTAAGTTATAAAATATACAAAATACGTACTAGAATTATGTGAACATAGGATCCATGTCGTGTATGAAGCAACAAACTGGCTCAAGTGTGTATGCATGCATACAGTTCTTTTCTATGCACTCCCTCCATCTCTCTCGGGTGGTCATGCGCGTGCACACAAGAGAGAGAACAAGTGGGATGAGGAACTAGGGGTTTAGCCAAGTCATGACAACATAAAAGCAAGACTATACCTTGCTGCACTCAAGCCCCCCCCCCCCCCACGGCGCAATCTAGGCTTCCTTACAGGACCTATAAGCATGATGAATTGATGATAGACAATATCACTGCCGATTATCACGATATGACACGCATATGTTATCGTAGGCTTATCGATATACAATTATCATCCGCATCCCTACCTAGAACATTGTTGGGTATTATTTGCAAATTGTTTAAAGTCACTCCTCTATAACTCGACATCATTGTCACGTTCTTCATATTTGGCTTACTTTACAATGAGACAGCGCTCTTTCACAATTTACAAAAAAATGTAAGTATCTTTCCGTTCTACTTTTTCCAAAATAATGAAGTGAACATTTTAAAAATCCCTATCCTTTAACATTGGAGAGAGAGAAATTACACATTTTATCACCTTCACATAGATATAAAGGAGCCAAAAAACGTTGCTACGTGAACAAATTTAGTATCAAAATGAAGCTAAGTTTTCAAGAAATACACACAAAGCAGAAAAAATGAGTATATCCGTACTACTTTTTGCGTTATTTGAGCCTAAAGTTGCATGTACGCTCAGAAACTTGGCAACAATGCAGAGTCGACTGCTCCAACAGGTCACTCCCCCGCCGCCCGCGACATGCTAGACCCGGCTGTCCACACTTGCCTGACGCAGACCAACATTCATATTAACCGAATAACATTTTCCTTTATGATTTGAATGAATTCTTATGTCAAGATTGTTCTTTGAATACTTGTATTCTGCAACATGAGCCTTTTGTAGGCCAGTACTCAATTTTTGTAATCTAGAATTCTAAGCTTTTGATTGATTCAGTTCTTTATTTTGTTGGTACATAATACACAATATCTGTATTTGATCCTTGAAGTTAACTGTGCATTGTAATATTTTGTCTACGTTCTATTTATGATGTTGATACCGGACATTGACGTGCCCCGGGCCAGCGCCTAGGCACTCGCGCTGCGCTTTGTTTACATTGAAAGATTTCGTTCTTTCGTCGTCAACAATGTCGTGATTATCATATAATATTAGGCCTACTTTGTATAGAATCCAAGGGCCAACCTAGGACAACAGCCTTGGTCTACCCTTAGTACCATAAATGTTTATCTGGAATAAAGTCATTGTTCGCATTTTGCAATCAGTAGCTAGGGGGTATGGATGGAGATTGGCATGGGCCAAGGGCCCAAGAATGTACTAAATTTAACAGTAGAGCCCTAGAAGCAAACTGCAGTGGGGCCTACCCCTAGGCCTGTATCGATTCATTTTTGTGAAGGCCTGGTCTAGGCTAGGCTAGAGAGAGCCTAGATAAGGTAGGCCTAGCCAATGTCAGCATTCTCTTCCGTATGAAATTGAGTCCCAGGCTAGCTAGGCCTACGCCTCACTCCAGACATTGGCTTTACAGCTCAAATGTTAAATTAATTACATTATTATGTGCACACACCACCTAATCTGCTAGCTACCTATGCCATCGCATTTTAGTTGTCATGGAGTGCTGTCCCACAAGACTTTCGTTTTCAACAGCCGTCACAAACAACACAAACAATGTGTTGTCAATTGTTTTTGTTTTGAATTTTGATATGCACTTTTTGCACACGCAACGCGCGATAAAGTTAAATCTGGCAGAGCTAATCACACCAGATCGCGTCGCTCCAAACTGATCATCTGATTTTAGCGTTTCAGTCGCGTCGCATCAAGCGCGTTTTAGTAAACGCAGCATGAAAACGTCCCTTTTTACTGCGCGCGAAAGAAGCTGACATCTTCACATGGCATGTGGTTGATTGTTGGGAAAGTTGCGATCACGTTGCGATGTTGCCAAGCGTATTTTAAGGTTGGCAATAGACTACATGACCAAATATTTAGTGTTCCAATTCATATATCACTTCTAAATCAAAGCAACCATACACAAGTGTTTATAATATGTTAATATCAATCTAATATACGGGACATTATTTCAATCAAACAGATATCAAATTAGTGTTATTCTTGCTATTATTTTGTTTCCACTATATGGCTGCACTGATTTTGAGCGGCAACTACTGCGCCGTGTTTTAGTCAGTTGACGGACTAGCACTTCCGACAATGCAAATAAATTAACAGTTTAGTTAAAATAACATATTTATGTAGGGAAAGATTTACAAACAATATTTAAAATACACACTTCCATTTAAAAATTAAAAACATTTTGTTTTAATTGCATTGTTCAGCTGACTTTGATCATTAGTTATAGTTGACTCTGACTAGAGAGTACACTTAAAGGAGTGACTTTAAAAGCTGCATTTTGGATTAAAAATGAAGTAGCCCTACTGGTAAATAAATAAACAATCCCAAATTATCACGCATAGAGGCCCTAATAAGCATACTAATTTTATTTCCAGAACATGGTGATTTTAAAGAAAAATATTACATGAAAAAAATATATTTTTTTAAAAACAACGCTTATATTTAAATGCACTAAAAAGTAAAAAATAAATTTTCGCCCAACAAATTTTTGCCTCACTCGGAAAATAAAAGCGTTGGGCGCTTTCGGTATTGACATAGATTGCAGTATTCTGCTGTTTACGCAGGGAAAGCGCCCAACGCTTTTATTTTCCGAGTGAGGCAAAAATTTGTTGGGCAAAAATTTATTTTTTACTTTTTAGTGCATTTAAATATAAGCGTTGTTTTTAAAAAAATATATTTTTTTCATGTAATATTATTTTATACTTTTTAGTCTTAAAGAATCTTGCAATCGAATATATATCGAATATCGATTGATTAATTAATTATGATGGTTTAATTGATTATTTAGTAAATATGACAATTGATTCGTGTATTGTCATTAAGAATACGTCTGTGTGCAAACTTTCAGCTCAATTCGACGTTCGAAAGTGAGTGTTTTGTCGATCTCCATAAAAAACATCAATTAATTAATTATGATGGCTTAATTGATTATTTAGTAAATATGACAATTGATCCATGTATTGTCATTAAGAATACGTCTGTGTGCAAACTTTCAGCTCAATTCGACGTTCGAAAGTGAGTGTTTTATCGATCCCCATATAAAACATCAATTAATTAATTATGATGGCTTAATTGATTATTTAGTAAATATGACAATTGATTCATGTATTGTCTTAGAATACGTCTATGTGAAAACTTTCAACTCGATTCGACGTTGGGAAGTGTGTGAAATATCGATTCCCATATAAAACATTAATTAATTATGATGAATTAACTGACTATTTTTAGTAAATATGACAATTGATACGTGTATTGTCATTAAGAATACGTCTGTGTGAAAACTTTCAGCTCAATTCGACGTTCGGAAGTGGGTTAAACATCGATTCCCATTTAAAACATTAATTAATTATGATGAATTAATTGAATATTTAGTAAATGTGACAATTGATTCGTGTATTGTCATTAAAAATACGTCTGTGTGAAAACGTTCAGCTCAGTTCAACGTTGGAAAGTGGGTGAAATATCGATTTCCATATAAAACATCAATTAATTAATTAATTATGATGAATTAATTGATTATTTAGTAAATATGACAATTGATTCGTGTATTGTCATTAAGAACACGTCTGTGTGAAAACTTTTAACTCGATTTGACGTTGGGAAGTGGGTTAAACTTCAATTCTCATATAAAACATCAATTAATTAATTATGATGAATTAATTGACGATTTAGTAAATATGACAATTGATTCGTGTGAAGTCATTAAGAATACGTCTGTGTAAAAAATTTTAACTCGATTTGACGTTAGGAAGTGGACTGTACATCGATTTCCATATAAAACATTAATTAATTAATTATGATGAATTAATTGACGATTTAGTAAATATGACAATTGATTCATGTATTGTCATTAGAAATACGTCTGTGTACAAAATTTCAGCTTGATCGGACATTTAAAAGTAGGTGAAATATCGATTCAAAGATTCATTGATTTCCATGTAAAACATTAATTAATTAAGTATGATGAATTAATTGACAATTTAGTAAATATGACAGTTGATTCATGTATTGTCATCAAGAATACGTCTGTGTTGAAAATTTCAGCTTGATCGGACATCTAGAAGTAGGTGGAATATCGATTCAAAGATTTCGTCCAGACAAACAAGGCAAGTTAATATAAGCGTTGTAAAAAGGAGTTGTCTCAGTGATAGTCTAGGTCTAGTTCAAGGTCCAACTAGGCTTCCCCCCCCCCCCCTGTACGCCACCTTCCATAGTTGATTCCACTCTTTTTCGTATTAATAAAAGCTAATAGTATTCAGTATTCACTGTCTGATGCTTCATGTGTATGATTGTTTGCACAGGGCAAGGAAGTTGCTTGCAACATCACGAGGCTGGAGGCGGGTAGTGTAGTCTTTGAGGACGTCTGCACCGACATAGTGAAGGGTCAGGTCTTGAAGCCGTTGGAGCGAGGCCAAACGACCCGACACCAGAGCGATCCGTTGTCGGGCCGCATTCGCTACCGAGCGCCCGACCATTCGGAAGTGGAGGTGCCGTTCGGAGACAAAGATCAGAAGGGAGACTTCACTCTAAGGTAAGCCTAATGTGGTGGGCCTGGTGAAAATACCTATTAGATTTTATAATTTCTTTGAAAGTGTGTTATACCAAGTGTTTTTTTTTTATGTATAAAATAAGGAGCACAAACCACAAGGTTGCAATAACGAAATAAAAATTCAGTGTCTTAGGCCTAGCGGTAATCTTATATATATCAAACACCCATATCCAACATTCGTCGGGTCGGGGGCTGACAAGTCACCAGTTTCTCGGGCTATCTCCTAGTGCTTGCTAGCCAGGCTCAGCACCTCATCTTCTTTGTTTTCTTCTATAACCGCCGTTTCTAATGATTCTCGCCAATTCTTTCTGTCTTCCCAGAGTCTTTCTTCATTAATGATAATAATCCTATCCCATGATTCCCCTCTTTCTTCGACGCTTTGCTCTATTTGGTCCCTCCATCTATCTCTTGGCCGGCCTACTGTTCGTACTCTGATTAATTCAAGGTACCAATGTCGAAGCTCCAAACTCTAGTAAGTAAATTCACGTTTGACAAGCCTTATTGTAGCCTAGATAGGACTTTACTGTAGGCTACAATTTAGTTTTGTTTGTCACACCAGTTTTCTGCTTCGGTAGCCCTAACCTGAGCCATTAGAGCCTATCTAGAGTACCGTACTGCAGAATCTAGCATCGAGAGACAATCTCTGAGCTGTAACTTTCGAGAAATTTTTAGTTTTGCTTAGCCTTGTAGCCTACGTACGTGTTAATGTCATTGAAAGTAAGAGGTGTTCATTCATATTATATGCTAATTTGTTATCTTGTTGTAGGCACGGTGACTGGGTTCAGTTCTGTATCGCCACAGATCGCCGTGACCAACTGCGCAGGGCAACCAATATATTCCTGCTCGAGGAGTCGTTTGTTGTCTCCGGCGAACGCCGAGAACAGGGAGTGATCGCGGCGCTGAAGGAGGGCTTCGGCTTCATTCGCTGCGTCGACCGCGACACCAGGCTCTTCTTTCACTTCAACGAAATCTTGGACACCGAACGAGAAATAGCCATCAACGACGAAGTAGAGTTCACTGTGGCTCAGGATCAGTCTTCGTTCTCGAATAGTCGACAAAGTGCCATTCGCATAAAGCATCTACCAGAGGGCACTGTTCAGTTTGAAACCATCACCGAGCAAGGTAGGCTATCTATTTTTATTTTCCAACGTATTCCATCTTTATTATTATTAGGCTATTATTATTACCTAATAATAATATAAATAAATAGTGCTCCGTTAATACATTCAAACACATCTACTAAAATAATCTAACACAACATTGTAAATAAAATTGGCCTACAATTTACATTTCAAATAACAATGTTTTCTATGGACATACCAAAATAAGCCTACTGGTACAATGGGGTGAAAGTAATTTAAAATAAAACGGCATTTGAAGAACACTGGGCCATTTCATGGCACTGACACAAATTATTTAATTTGTGGTGTTATTAGAGATGTTGTGAAGTTGCCCATCACTGTAAAATGTGATTGTTTACATTAGTAGCCTATATGGGAGACCGTATGACAGGTAGAGTGCGCTGTGAGCCATGACGTTCAATTTACGTATTATACTGTATCTAGCTCAGCTTCAGTTAAGTGCTCCAAATGTTACATTCCTAATATATTATTTACAGTAGTTTTGATTATAGACATATTTAAGCACTTAAAACTTACTTATTAATGAGTGTATATAATTAAAATAAAAATCAGCTGAAAAATCCAAAAAAACAAGTGAAACCTGGTACTACAGTCTACCACACACTTTGCGCGCGGGTAAGGTTAAGCCGTCCCACAGCCATCTGTACGTCAAGTGAGGGGCATACTGACATTAGTGTGGGTGGGAACGCTCACAGCGCTGCTGTCATACGGTCTCCCATAGTCGTACATAGATAGCAAGGTCTATAGATCCTCTAGTGAGGGCTCGTTGAACTCTCGGGTCAGGTCGTCGCATCCATTTCCACAATGTTAGAAATCAAATGTTATTCAAGTGCGAGAATCATTCAGTTCTAATAGGAATTATGAATGATCCATCAGAACTAGGGATGCACATCGATACTTTTTTCATTATCGATTATCGAAACGGCAGTGTCATTATCGAATCGATATTATCGATAATATCGATACATTGATAAACAAATTTCAGCTAGTAAAAAAAAAAAAAAAAAAAAAAAACGAAAATTAAAATAAACAAGCTCTTATACCTGTCGCTCTTGTCTTCGTTCTGCGTCTGCCAATCGCCCCCCCCCCCCCCCCCCCGACTTCCCGAATCAAACTTTAGCTTGTTCCGAGGTGAGCGGAACCTACCTCAAAGCGTGTGACAAGTGCGAGCCGTAACAAGAGCTCTCATTCCCGATCTCGTCTTGTTCTGCGCCTGCCGACCGGTTTGTCCCCCCCCTCCCCCCCAACTGCCCGCCTAGACCTGCTCAGGCGAAGGCCCGAGCGCCGAACGAACATTTGCCGTAGGGTCTAATGACAGCAGCAGATCGCCGGCTGACCTTGCTTGGCCTTGAATACCTCGGGTGAGGATTATCGCAGGAAAGTGTAGGCAAGGCTTATGTTATGCATACACACACTACGTACATAGATATCAAACAATGCGTTTATTAGACATAATAAACAGTTTGCTGGGCATTCTGTCTGAATGTATAAACAAAATACGTTTTAGGCCTATGAAAACAAATCTAGGCAACACTACACACACACTAAACTGTCAGTCAAAGGTCATATGACGGCGGCCGCGAACGAAGCCACTTACAGCGGCGATCAAAACGAAACGTGAGCGTGCTACTTGACCTACCGACAAGACTATCTAAAGCCCACTGAAGTGGATGGCCTTGGTGGATGGCGTCGGGCGTGTTCGACAATCATCGTCAACGTTCGTGGTATCACGCTGTATTAGCGAGAGATAGTTCCAAGCGCGGGAAAATACGAATTAAGTATTTCGGTCCACATTCAAGTGATTATTGATTTTTCGATTATCGATAATGAGATTTCATTATGGATTCTCTAAAATTTTACCAATATTGATTATCGATCGATAATATCGATTATCGTGTGCATCCCTAATCAGAACAAATTCTGGCTCAAATTGGCAAAATACCAAACTGAATTTACTTTTTATTCTTGTATTCTATTTGGACCATCATTTTTGTATGTTTTAATTTTTTTTATCAAATCTTGACTCGTTAGTAATGAATCATACCTTACCTGTGTTGTTTTAATGTTTTTAAAAGTCCTAATTTATGTACCTAACTTTGTTTGTTTGACTTTGAATAATATCACTACATCTTATAATAATTCTAGGTCTAAGTGGTGTGGTTAGCAAAGAAGTTACTACAAGCCCTCGAAGTCCATCCAAGACTAACGGTAGTAGTTCGGCGACTGAGAAGCCCGTCATGGACTCGTCTGGTCTCATTAACTATCAGGTTAACGGCACAAAGAAGACCATTGTTTTCTTCTCCAAAGATTGTGATTCGAAGAACTTGCCACGAGTAGGTGATAAAGTAAGTAGACCTCACACTACTGTACGTACTAATCTTGATTACAAGTACCTTATCCAAATCGCGTTCAGTCCTACAATTTAATAACCGACGTGTGATTCCAGTTCTTCTTGTTTCATATTTCGAAGGTAGTCTAATCTAATGTGGAATGTCGCATCAATCGATATCATTGAGAATCTTGTGCCTAGGCTGTAAGAGAAACACAAATTAAATAATTGCATTGCATGCATAGACCTCTATGTGGTACACACTGGGAAATGCTCTGCGTTGACAGATGAGCACGCTTGTGGGAATTAAAAAAATCATTTTAATAAACTGAATGATTTTTTAATAAATTTCTAAAAATTAAAAATACAGCTCACTGGGTGACTGTTGATGTCAACTGACAGTCGAAATACGACCGGAAAGGGTAGTGTAGATGCGTTTGCAGTAATCACGGCGCCGCTCCCACAAGCAGGAACTCGCTGTAGCTTCTCGGAAAGTGGTTGGGAAAAATTGCCTCCTAGTTCTTTTTTTTAACTAATATTACTTACCCGATAAAGGTTCGAATCCTAAAAACGGATTCGGGTAATTTCTGGATTCGGCTAATCCGAATACCGTATCACATTGTAGGGATGTTTGTATGTAGGCCTATAGATATGCCTTAAAGGTTTGAGATCAACATTGATGTTTTCCAGGTGGACTTCAATATCTGCCAGGTGAAGCGCAACAAGGAACTATTGGCTGTGGAGGTGCAAGTCACTGGCAAGAACGGGCTGGCCAAACGAGACCTGCCACTCTGCCAGGGATTTGTTGCTGCCTTAAAGGACGGCTTCGGTTTTATCGAGACCCTGGCCCACGATAGGGAAATCTTCTTCCATTTCAGTAACTTAGAAGGTAAGCTCGTTTGAATGGGGTCATACAATATCTTAAGCCCTCAATTCACAAAAGATTACTCCTACTCCATTTACTCGTACATTCCGGATCTAGCATGACATGATCACCTCATCGACCTCCTGAATGTCATGCTCTAAGCCTCCACTGCATCTAAGTGCTTAGATCCATAGTTTGGAACCTACAGGGTTGGTTTAGTCGCGTTAAATTAAAAGTCCCTCACTGAAAATCAGTCTTGTTATCAGTCATGTGTGGGCCTAACTTGTAATGAGCCTTGTGATTTATTATTTTTTTATTTTATTTTTAAGATGGATAATCTGCATTGTTACAATTAGGATTGTATAATTTGTAAATCCACAAACAATTGTACACGCTCTCACACACGCACACACAAACGCACACATTGACTCACTTGTTCACGTTTTGTCTACCATGTAGTAGCCTAGTTGTATCTAATTTTGTTCCATTATTTTATTTTCTATCCTAATGTTCCATAGTCTAGTTACTAGTATATATTATTATAACACGTGTGGGATCCGTCCCTGTTGTTGATGAGCTGTTGGTTCCTATAATTCTTTCCCTTTCAATACTATAATTAATTTCCTGTGACTTTCATTACAATATTTACTTATTTATTTATTTATTTATTTATTTATTTATTTATTTATTTATTTATTTAGTTATTTATTTAAATAATGCTTCAGTAAATACATAGTGGTGTACAAGACACCTGTATATTTAGCCTGTCAACTCTCAAATGAACAATAAATTTAAAAATCTTACAAATTTAAAAACTTAAACATTTACACATTTAGCAGACATATCTAACTTTGTTTGTTCCCAGGTGACGCCGGTACGTTGGAACTGGGAGCCGAGGTGGAATACCACCTGGGGACGCGCGGGTCGTCTGGCAGTTGTCTCTCGGCAGAGAACGTCCACGTCCTGGCCAAGGGAACCATCGTGGTGCCGGTGCCCGAGGGAGACGTGTTGGAGGGGTCGGTGGTGCGGCCGCTAAGGGGAGTCAACCCCGATCAGACTCAGTACGCGGGGCTCGTGCAGACAAACACCGACGGTAGGTCGCCTCCGATACACTCCGAGATCAGTAGACACACGTAGTGGCGGCGAGCCAGGTGAGGCCGGGCCTCGCCTATTCATCTATAACAATATTTTATATTAATGGATGTCTTGTGGAGTGCGAGATGTCCGTATTGTGTGGTTGTCATAAGCTTATTTTTCCAAGAGGTAGAATGTTTTGGAAGGGGGTGGAGCAAGGGCTCCGATAAGGCTCTATCTGCTGCACCCCCTGCAGTTTGCACTCGTGCACCGTGGGCTAATCGGAAGAGAATCATGGCCTCTGAGAAACACTGGCTCGACTGGACAAATACCAGACATAACACTTGGGCCCGAGAGGAAGCGTCATCTCCTCTGCTGAGCTTTGCTTTCTCCGTTACAATCTACGGTGATCCAAGGTGTTTTATACGTAGTGGGGGTGAAACGTGCTGACTGTTATGAAAGTGACGACCGGGCGGCCTCGCAGCCGCATAGGCCGACTTGAAAACATCCTCGCTGGCTTCAGTCCGCGACTGTCACACCCGCTGGCTTCAGTCTGCAACTGTCACATCAGTGTAGTGACTGTATGCTTGTATTGTGTCGTGGAAGCAAGTGGAAGTGGACAAGTGCAAGAAAGTGAGATGGACAATAGTTAACAATAATTACATTAAATTCAAATTTTGTCATTTTGGTCCAAATACATAATATATCTAGGGATGTGCGGGTACCCGAAAAACGGGTATTTTTCGGGTAGCAAAATTTACCCGAGGTCGGGTCGGGCCGTAAATTATGCCCGAAAAAATCGGGTCGGGTAGTACAACCCACTTTTTAGGTTATGGTTGTTAAAAATTGCAAATTTCAAGACCAAGCTGCAAGACTGGGAAGCTTGGGAGGAACTGATATTTATATGAGGATGCCTTACCTTCTATCTTATGGCGTATTCCATTGGTATGCACTCAGTGCGCACTGAAATATCGCTGTAACGTCATGCACTCGCCGAGTGTCGCACTAAGTGCAGTTTCCAATGGAACACACCAGTGTTTCAGTGCAACAACATAACCTCAATGTCAGAATAGTTTTGTACATACAACGCACGTTATTATTTTACGGATCTTGTTTACAACGTCCAGAATATATCCTTGCATTTTCGGCTTAATTTTTGTCTTACCTGTACTCGAAATAATAATGTAGGTCTACGGCTTGGTCAACGTATTTCAGAAGATTTCTAAAATTCCATTAAAATAACCCATTTCATGTGACTCGCCCCAATTATTTGCATAATATGGATCTAGGCCTACGATTATTACACACACAAACAAAAGAATGGCTGAAAAAGCCATCTTGGCACAAGAAGGAAAAAAAAAAACGATTATTACAGGACACTACAAAGATATTACCATTTGTACATCATAAATCTATGGTCTAGTCGTTGTCAAAATACAAAATACGCGCCTCAAAACCGCACTCGATTCTTTGCTCTGACCCCCGAAGCCAGTGCAGCTCAGTGCGCACTGCGAGCGAGCAAAAGCCCCAATCGAATACGCGAAACCTGCCCGAGTGCACATTGTTTTTACCAATCGAATGTACGCAAACCGCTCTCAGTGCGCACCAGTGCGACCACTCGAATACGACATTACTTTATTATTATTTCCTAATTATCTTATTTTAAATTTACTTTGCATACAATGGGGCAGTGTAGGTGAATAACAGTATTTCAGGATGTATTCTGACCATTTATGACAGTGCTCATATAAAAAAGATGACGACCATAATGCCAGAAACCCACCGCCTTCTTGGCAGAAATATCGCTAAATTTTGGCGGGAAATTCAAATTTTCGAATACTTTGAAAATTCGAATCTGGTAGATTCGTATTCAAGCTTCATGGATTCGTAAACCAAAACATTTTACAGTAGAACCGCCTTTGTACGTTTCGCTTTTCTACGTTTTTTACGTTTGTGCGTTTTTTTACGAGGTCCCGGCGAAGCCTTATGGCATTTATGCATAATTTATTTCTTTAATACGTTTCCCAATATTACGTTTTTTACGTAAATGCGTTTCAAAAATCAGTCCGTCAAGGTAATTAGATCCTGTAGTACGTTTTCTGTTCTCATAATCGGTTTTTCCGGCCAGCCAGTGAGTCGAATTACAAGTTGTTATTGTTCAAGCCGACCACGTTAGTCATTCATTCATCCCAGTTCTGCGAAGCGTCCCCCACCCCCCCCCCCCCCCCACCCCCTTCCCACGCTCAACACAATGCAACCCAGCGGCCAGTGAGTGCCTTGACGACCTTGACCAGCCCAGCTGCATCTCGTTCCGCGTGGGAGGGGAGGGGGGGGGGTCTCTGAAAGGGTCTTTTTATCTACGATCTGGGCTGCTGGCACTGAGGTTCTTTACCTGCTTACCATAAATAACAAACCCTCCTCCAGTGGTCCTCTTTACAAAAGGCTTTTGTCAAACTACAGAGATAATTAACATTGCCCTCCCTCGCACTTCGACTACTCCTATTGTCCTAAGTATAGACAACAATATTTTTTATTTTTACCCACTCCAGTTTTTTATAATACGTCATCACAGCCTAGTCTAGCTGCATGACCTTGGTCGCCAGGCCTCGCTTATGACCCTTCTTAGATAAGAATGAAGAATGGTGTCGGGGGGGGGCTTTTACAAGATTATAAGTGTTAGGAATGTATGAAAAGACAAATTTGAAGCATTTCAATAGTGCGTTTTTCCCGTTACCACGTTTTTTTGTCTCAGGTCCCTCGAAAACGTACAAAGGAGGTTTTACTGTATGTAACGTATTTTGTCTAATCGATAAATTGGTATTAATTTTTACTTTTTTACACTACCCGACCCGAGCCCGAGGGTACTTGGAACTACCCGACCATCCCTACATACCGGCATATCATATCATTATCATTTTATTATTTCTAAATTCTTGGCCTCGCCAATCTCATTGCCTCAGACCCGCCACTGCTTGGCAGTTGCCATCATTTTAATTTGATTACAATACTACCTAGTTATAATCACGTGGTACAAGGCATTTTCAACTAATTAGAACGGGCATTAATGTGGGATTTGTAGCGGTAGCCTGGCATACTGTGTCAATTCTGCGTAGAAAAAAAAAATAGCATGACCCATCCCATAGTGTTTTTTCTAACTACAGAGCCAAGAAGCCATAGGTAAGCTAAATCTCACATTCCCGCAATAATCCAACATGCATTTTTAAGGTAACAAAAAAAACATAAGCTTGCAATCAAGTCAATACATTATATTACAATGATGTACCTTCCTCATAACTAGTTCATATGGTAACTAATTTTGGTAATTAGAAATGTTCCCATTGCACGACATTTGGTACATCTCCTTACAACTATCTTTCCATTTGCTCTCTCTTTCAGTGAGCAAAACCACCTGCTTTACCCACATCTTCCTTGACCTTCCTTTTCCTCTGACTGAGAAATGTTAAGGTAGGTAACTGGCTGACCTGCTCATTCCAGATTCTAGTCGGAAAGTAGCAAAACATTATGTTAAAACATTTTTTTTAAAGGCAGTTTGAGTGGTTTATTTTTTTTCTTAATCCACTGCTGGTAGATGCAAGAGCTTGCTAATTCTGTGTATTTCTGATTGTGTGAAGACTAGGAGGTGTCAAATGAATATAGAATATATAGATGGGTAGGCCTATGTGTCTTGTTTTGATAAATAAATAAATAAATAAATTCACATTTAGAGTCTACCCACTCAGTAACTAAACTGATTTGCAGTGGGGGACTTTAATTTAAAGCGACTAAACCAACCCTGTAGGCTTCGAACACCATCGACGAGTGAGCGATAACCAATCAAAGATCGATATTTCAAATTCGAAACATATGAATCAGTGATTGGACAGTGCGAACACCTGCGGACAAATGCCAGAATCAACAAGGCCGATTCAGAACAACTTTGAATTTATTGAGTGCTTCGTTGCTAGGACGGCTCCAAAGTCACCGTTTACTTATTCCTAAGCCAAGAAGTAATGGAATTGAATCCACATTAGAAGTTAAAAAACTTCTGCCTGAAGCGGGATTTGAACCCGGGACCTTCTGCATTGGAAGCAGAGATGCTAACCACTGGACCAATCAAGCTGTGTTCTGCATTGCCTATCATAACGTACGTCGTACAACATTCAAATCATCATTAAATCAGAGGTGTTTGTTGATCATTGACACAGAAACTCTGCAAAAACCCCAAATGCAGTCTGAAGCCTAGCATTGTTTAAAATGGAAACAAAAATCAGATTTGTATTACAGGGCATGAAGTCGCAAAGATGCCCACTCGATTTTATGTTCAATTTTCTAAGCACATCTTTTAAGGAGATTCATTACTCATTACTACAGCCGAGTCTTACTGTACAATCAAATATTTGTTCTATATTCAAGTTTGGTGTTTGATATTTTAGTTTTTTTTTAATACACACACTTGTAGTAGTTTTTCTACGGTACAGTAGTTACATATGCACATTTTCTGAATCCGTGCCCAGTAGATAGAAGTGAATTTATGTCAATATTTTGAATAGTAGGCCTATTGATGATTTCCCCTGACACTTAAATATACTTTAAACATTTATTATGTCTGCAATTTAAACAATTTTACTTTTTATGTTACTATTTTTGTTATTGGCTCTATTTTTACCCTACTGATATGCTCCAGCTGTTTTAATAACTGCATTCAACAAAATTCTCACAAAGAAGAACACACATGGCAAAAGCTGTTGAGACATGCTTGCTTTACAGCATCATGACTTTACAAAAACGTTGAAGCTGTGTGTAGCCTACATGCTGGCTCGTTTGAGCCTATTCATTATTGAAGAGTTAGGCTAGTTTGTGACTTGAATTACAATTCATGAAGAACAAAGTATTGTAGACTTTAATATGTTAACTGATATTTTGTGTGGTGATGAATACAAATTTAAAAAAGCCTTGTTAATATTAATAAGTAATGTAAAAATGTCTTACAATTTGTAAGTCACTGTATTGATAAACTTTGTCACTAATGGAGTCATGATCTATATAGATATTACTTATGATGTAGCCCTACTAAAACCAAAAAACTGAAACTTAACATGGCAGCAAATAGACCACAGAATTAGACATGCTTACTTGATAAGAAAATCAAGTGGAGATTTCAATGTAATTAATACATGGTAACAGTAAGTACTTATTGAATGTTGCCTTGCTTAGATGGAGGAATAAAATGTATTTACTCGATTGCAAGCCTATCTTTACAAACAGGTGTCTTTAACCTAACTGTGACATCAAATCTCTTGGTAGGTGTTTTTGACTGTGGCGTACAACTGCCACGATTTCTTTTGCCCTTCTATCCAGTTTAGCCTTGTAGTGTGGAGAGATAGCAATATGATATTGTAATACAAATTTGGCCCCAGATCCTCCTGCTGTATGTACTTGTGATCTTGCCACTTGAGCGACCTGACATGAAACAAACTCCGTTAACTGCCATTTGTTCCTGTGATTTACTGATTGTCGACACGATTGATCAAACACAACACTGCGTTTGCACAGGAGTGTATTTAAACAGTGATCGCATGTATTTTAGTCATGACCCATGGTCGTCTCATGAGTCTCCAAATTCTAACACGGTAGCCTAGATTTTTAATTAAATCAATTTAATATTTTGTTCTAGATGATACTGCCAAGGGTGCCGAGTACGAGTTTGGCATCACTGGTTTAGCAAACAAGAGGGAACTGTTACAAGCCGGAGACCCGGTCACGTTTCAAGTGGATGCCGACGGCAGAGCAGCTAACATTGTAGCAGTGCGCAAGAAGAGACGCGCTACTGTCGATGCAGTCAAAGGTGGGTACGATCAGTGGCCATAAGAATGACAAATTGAGTTTAATGGTCGTCTTAACGCCTACATTCCATTGACTTGTACAAAATCGTCATATTAGCCATGATTTTGACACTTATAATTGTAATTTGTTTTTGAGCATAGCCTAGGGCCTTGGCAGGTATTATTTGAAAAATGACTAAAACATGTTATAGTTTTTTTTTTTTTATTCAATGCATACAACTTACCAATTTTATTTTCAAAACATGCTGAATTTTAAGGAACAAATGTTTCTTGTAGGCTCCTCTTCGCCTTGGCAACATGTCATGGTTTCGCCATGGCAATGTACTCAAACCGTGAATGTTTGCTCGCAAAGATGACCGCCATACGATTGATCGGGTGTGACGTATGCGCAACCTATGGGTATCAGTTTCATAAAATCATCGATAGACTCCGGCTCTTGGAGACCTCCCAATTGATATCTTTGTTCCTTTGTCCTGCATTCTCTTCATGTGTGCAAGGAGTGTAGCCTTTTCGTGTTTCTTTGTCCCAGTGCAGCTACACTGCTAGTCGTTCCTTTGTCCAGTGTAGCTGCATCGATGCAGGATATGCAGCACCAGCTCCCTAGTGGGTGGAGCGTTGAAATGCAAGGAAGTTGCCGCTTAATTTAAATATTAATTTTAATATTTAAATATTTTTATATTGGATAGTAAGACAAAAGAATGGCTGAAAAAGCCATCTTGGCACAAGAAGGAAAATATTGTCACATAATTACTATGAAATAAGTGAACATTGATTTGTGATTATAATATAGACATAGACATGAAATGTGATTTAGCCTATTACCAATATACACTCGGCCTACTAGAGTATATTTTTGTGTTTAACATTTAAAGTTAACTTTTATTAAATTTGAAAGTGTTCCCAGCGCTTGCATTAATGCGTTTGTTTGTATCTATGCAGTGTAGCTCGCACAGCCTGCATTGTCTCGTGGGTTCTGTTCATAACGTGTCACCGTCTGTTGCAGGTTTGTTTGGTTTCTTGGCGTACGAGGTGGACGAGGGCAAGAAGCTCTTCTTCCACATGTCTGAGGTCAAGGACGGGTCTAGTCTACAGCAAGGTGACCAGGTGGAGTTTGTCCTTGTCACGAACCAGCGCACCGGGAAGTCGTCTGCTTGCAACGTCACCAAAGTCAGGTGAGACCAACGTTGTATAATACAACCCTCCCGACATGTCCCTGTCTATTAGTCATGAAACTAGGGATATTAAAAACAGCTATTTTTCTGAATGTTTAAACCCAAAAAGTAATCGTGTTTATACAGTTCACCCACCTCCCCCCACACACAAAATTGTCAAAGATTATGATTACAAAATGTGTCCACCATTATTATTAAAAACCTTATTGTTTGAGCATTAATAATTGGATTTAGGCCTAATCACCCACTGACAGACGGCAGATCATAAATGTAGTCTCAACACTTCATTGCTCCCTCTCTCCATCACAGCTGCAAAAAAGACTATTGAAAACAGGTGAAATCTTGTTGATACTTGAAGCTGTGATGAATGAGAGTTACTAAAACCCTCCCCCCCCCCCCCCCCCGCCCCTCCACTTCAGATGCCCATCCAACCAAAACATTTTGAATGTAAACAATAGGCCTACTAGTTTATGGATCAAACAGATGTCAAAATCACAATTTTTGTGGTATTCCTATTTTTTATTTCAAACTTGATTAATAGTTTCTGTCGCTGTGACAAATTTAATAACGGCTAACCCCCCACTACTTGTTAACATGGTTCAACGTTTAACTTTCTCGTCCCTAAGCTTCAGCTCCTCATCCCAACATGTCCCCGTAGAACCAAACCGTTTAACGTGTGAGGGGTGATGGTTTCAGCGATGCTCCGCGCCAGGAACGCCCGGAACGCCTGATCAGCCGGCTGAGAACGCTGTCGGTGGACGACGCCGGACCGAAGCTGACGGTTGTTCGTCAACCCCGCGGGCCGGACGGAACTCCGGGCTTCGGGGCCGTCATGAGGCAACCGCGAACACCGGGCGAGCTCACAGAGTAGCCACGTACATACTGTATTAGTCTACATTCATAACACGGATATAGTATTGTATGTATGTATTCGATACCTACCGAGTTGCAACAGTCTGGTTATATAAATATATAGAACAGATACCTTTCCTAAATCATATTACCAATATTCAATCAACTATTGATCATTCGACATATTAATCGAGCATAATAATGGTTTTATGTATTTGCTTGCTGACATTTATGTGTTCCCATTATTTACATATTTGAATACACTAAAAATCCTGAATGATCTTCTACTTCATATGTTGTTAACCTATGCCTCACTAAAGATAATGGAATTGATTGACTCGTATTCAGTGTGGGCGAAATGAATTGAAATTTTACACAAGGCGAGCCTGCTAATGTGCACTTAGCAGTCTTATGTTACTGAGAATATGCCGTTATTGTTCTAAGGTTTATAATTGGAACATTTATGTGGATTTGTTTCTCTTATCTCCTTATGTGATTAATTATACATATATAAAGTAACAGTTGCTTATATAGGTAACTGGAAAGAAATGTAAAATAATTACATAGTTTTTCAGTCATGTAGATTTATTCTTTTAGAGAGAACTGTCGGTACCCACAACAACAACAACTTACCATTTTTGTACTCGTATGTACAGTATATTGTAGCATGGATGTGTTCTTCAACCATGTCTATATCATTGGAACTTTCTGAGCAGTTAATTGCGTCTGTGTTTCTAAATAAGTATGTATAATAATATAATTTCTTTGAGTTGCATTTGAACATATGACAAGGAGAAGGGAAACAGTTAAAATTTGAAATGGGGCATACTGGGTTTGTAAGTAGGCCTATATGAAGTTAATCTGAATCCCCTTCAGTGAATACAATGCATTTTTGGTAATGGAGAACATATGTCATATTACTATATGTCTGTACGTAGCATACCTAGCATATTGGTTTCTTTAATAAATATAATTATTTCATATTTATTTATTACAGTCATTGTTTAGCCACAATCACAGTTTAAAAAAGTATGTGTCATATCACCCAATTATTTCAGTGTTCCCTATATCCTCTTGCACATCCGTACCTGCTTGCGTCCTGTGTTTGCATGACTGCATAATGATGCATGTAATTTACACTCAGTTTTGTGTACGACTTTCTGCTAAAACATACAGTTTAAAATAACGTAAATAAGATATTGTGACATCATTCAAGTCAGAAATAAGTTTGTTAAGGCTGTTTATTTTCACAAAATAAGTCAAATTTTTATTACACTATTATATCGGCAATCAATTTACATCTCAATTTTAAAATTATAAATAATAAAACACATCGAAAGACGTAAACAGAGAAGTTTATCAACACGTTACTTTGGTGCACAACAGGGTTGTAAATTAGTTTGCAAAGCAATAAAGGTTATCAGTGGAATGTTGAAGATGGAGACTGGTAATATCCTAAACGCATATCAAGCTCTCGCTGAAAACAGTCAAGCAGGCCAATCCCATCTGTCCGCTTACCTTGCACATAAATATTTAATAGTAATACTGAAAGATACGCAGTTTGCAGCACTTGCTTGTAAGCTGACGAGCATTCATACGCACTTTGACTACACGAGAATTATGTGAAAAGTAGGGTTGCCGTTTGATATGAATTTCAATATCGATAATTGAGAATCGACTTAAAAAAATATTGATCGATAATCGAATAAAAATTAACGTTATTTCTGGCATAGGAGGCGGACCATTTGCGAGTATATTGTTTAGTTCATTGTATCATGCACATACATACGTACATGTTTTCGGGGGAAAATCTTTAATATTCATAATGTGCTGTGTGCCACAAGATTCTAGTATGTCGCCGGGCAACCTCAGCATGAGATTGAAGAAACCGGAGACTGCTGTAGTCGACTGGAAGTTGCGCCTGGCACTGTCTTGACCTTGAGCGGGCCTCCCGCCCGCTGGGGCGAGAGAGAGAAAATACATGAGGGACAGTCAAGTTGCGCTGGGAAATGCACAGTTGTCATTCATGAAAGCCGGTAACACACTACGGATCACATAGGCCTACGAGACTCGAGAAATTCAAAATCTGGGCCGGGCGAGCCATTCTATTATTGATAATCGATTCGGGAAGACTGAATCGATTGTCGATATGTCAGCGAATAATCGTATCGATTATTAAACGGCAACCCTAGTGAAAAGTAATGACACAAAATTTTAAAAAATCATTCAGGAATTTCTTACGTAGATTATCACTGAAAACAGAATTAGGCCTACTACCCTCAACTCGCTCACCATTGTAGTTAATGTCTTCCTCTCTTTAATTGAATTTAAATACAATCTTCATTGATAAATGATGGCATAATAGCCAAATGTGGGCATTTGAGAAGAAGAAGACAATCTTCATTTTCCCAGATGTCATCTATCTACCTCTGACCATAGCAAGTTATTTTACTTTAACTACAGACTGCCAAATAAGCTAACTACATGATACTTACATGATGACCAAGCTATTGATTAGTAGGCCTTTGGCTACCCATGGATCATCACGGAAGTGGATCAGTCAGTGTATTATTATTTACAGATTTCGTAGTTGTAAAAGAGATCAGTGACAGAGGATTATCGCCTATCGGAGGTGGTGATGATCTACCAATAAATAAAATGGCATTGTAGTACAAAGAAATCAAAAAAATTTTACTTTTTAGGCAGCTTGATTTTAAATATCGGAAAATGTGCCTCAATAATGCATAAGGTGAGCCCTAAAATATAGGTGCATTCACTATGGAACGAATTAATGTAAATTGAGTGCAGACATAAAGATAATGCTTTATTTTGGTAACAATTATTGACTGGCTTCATTGGACATTTTACATCACACTGGACTAAGAGTGCGGAGGCATAGCTGATGAATATTAAGAAAAGAATTATTTCCTCTTAACAGCAGAAAGTAAATTGTATTTTCAATTAAGTTGAGTGGTAACTTCTTATATATCATATTCCTAATTTATTTTCTATACAACACTTGTATAGAACTAGCACTAGCTCCATGGCTTCATCAGTTTATTCAGCATTCTTCATGGTCCGTTTGATAGGTGTAGCCAATACAGTACCTACTAATAATAAGCAACAGTAGTTAAGAAAATGGTGATTTGGTTTTTGAAAAACCAGAAGCTGGACAGAGTATAGACAGCTTGGTAACAGTAAAGTGATCCTTAAAAGGGTGGAATTTCAGTTTGTAATTCTTGCTTTTAACAAGGAAGCTAAACCTGCAATTGCTGAGCTAACTGTTGGCAGAAATTCTTATTAATAATGCTTCATTAATACGAACATACATTAAAATGGTGCACCAGCAAAAAAATTAAAATTGAAAATTGAAGCTTGTTGGTTACAACACAAATAATCATACATGCATACATACAAACATACATACATACATACATACATACATACAATTGTCAAATACTGTCTAGCCCGGTATCTCAAGTAGACAAATTATTATTTTATATAACTAGCTCAGTCGATATTACATTACTTACTCGTTTGATGGCTTGACGTTTACCTCACGAACAACCGTCGCACTTCGAAACAGGCCTGTTTCGACGTCCCGAAGCAGCTGTCGTGGGCGTCACACACACAAAACCAGTCCTTCACTGTCACCTTTTTAAACAACACTAAGTTTTTTTATCTTGTTTTTATCTCATTTTACCATACAGCATACTGCTTTTCCATCTTGTTATTTTTCTCAACCATAGTAACATCTCTCAACAATACCCAACAATCTTTCTTTTCTAAAACCACTTCTTCTTTTTACCAAGCTTCCTAGATCCAACCCTATCCGCCTTCCATATATGTTACAATTACCCCCCTATTTCTTATATTTGTCATTTTAACGATAAATATAGAAATAATTATACCCCAAATGACCATCCCCTAAACGAATATATCCTCCATTCATACTGACCACCTCATCAACACTCCAACTATGGTCAAAGTTTGACAATACCTCAACAATGCCACTCTGTAATTCCCAACAATGTCTGACTTACTATATTATGCAACAATCCTTTAGACAAAAAAAATCCACCCAGTGAATTTAAAAAATTCTTTTTTTTTTTTTCTTCTGCATATTGCAGATAATGTATCACAGGCAATGTGACCCACCACATTCCTTTTGACAAAAAAAAACCACCACTCAGTGAATAAAAAAAAATCTTTTTTTTTTTTAAATTATTTATACCACTGGTATCATCAACTTCTCGACAACATTATGACAACCCTATTATGACAACGCTATTACGACAACACTATTACGACAACGCTATTACGACAATTTTACGACAACGCTATTACGACAATTACCCCCCATGTTTTTTTTATTTTTTGTCGCAATTTGAATTTCTTTCCACAAAAATGGAAAAAAAACATACCTATGGCAACCAAAAGAACATCGAACCCAAGACAAAATGTCGGCCGATCACACTACAGCAACGAAACAAACATTTAACCACATTACTACCAACATGAAATCCACCAACACATACAGAACAAGGTTATTCCATAAACATTTTGTACGGTTTCAAATTAACATCCCCGAAATTTTTTTTTTTTTTTTTTTTTTTTTTACCATAGGCCTACCTTTACGAGAGTTTCAACAGTTCCACCTCTAAACTTACTCCAGTCTCTTCCTACCATCATCCATTCTTTCTCATAACAAACCCACTCCCTCTCATTATTGACCCTGGAATCATCTTTCTGCCCTACAGTCAAATCATTATTTTCCTCACCAACCACAGCATCCTTGTACTCCACATCTATCTCCACATATTTATCCACCACTTTATCTATCTGTTGCTCTGTAACAACCACGTCTTTCTTATCAAACCTCATCTCATCTTGCTCCTCAACTTTCTCCACATCTTGCTTATCATCAAACTTGTCACCTTGCTTCTCAACTATCTCCACATCTTCCTTATTATCCAACCAGCCTGATTGCTCTTCAACAATCTCTTTCACAACATCTATTTTTCCACTTCCTACCTCTCCTACGCTTCTCAAATCTTTTTCTTTCTTTACATCTCCTACATCCACCTGCTTTACCAAAAATATCGTTTTCATTTCCGCGGTCATGTCTCCCATCATCTTCTCCATATCTACCTGTTTAACCATATTCCTCTTCATCTCTTCCAAAGCCCTAGCTTGTTCATCCTGCCCTTTCTTCATCTCTTCCAAAGCCCTAGCTTGTTCATCTTGCCCTTTCTTCATCTCTGTGATCTTGGCTGTCACACCTACTTGCATCCTCATTAAATTCCTTATCATGCTCTTGAGATCCCCATCCTCATCTGGTCCATCCATCATCAAGCTCCCTTCAATATCATCAAGCTCCCTCTCCACTCTTAACCCCTCATATTCACTTCCTTCAATATCATCAAGCTCCCTCTCCATACTTTAACCACTCTTTGCTACTCCAACTTTTCTTGAACCTCCACTAGTCTATTCATACATTCACACAATCATACGTATCAACCTATGGACAATCTCGAATATCTACCATCTCGGTCGTTGTAGTAGACCGAGCCCTACACGTTGGAGCGCCAAATTGTCAAATACTGTCTAGCCCGGTATCTCAAGTAGACAAATTATTATTTTATATAACTAGCTCAGTCGATATTACATTACTTACTCGTTTGATGGCTTGACGTTTACCTCACGAACAACCGTCGCACTTCGAAACAGGCCTGTTTCGACGTCCCGAAGCAGCTGTCGTGGGCGTCACACACACAAAACCAGTCCTTCACTGTCACCTTTTTAAACAACACTAAGTTTTTTTATCTTGTTTTTATCTCATTTTACCATACAGCATACTGCTTTTCCATCTTGTTATTTTTCTCAACCATAGTAACATCTCTCAACAATACCCAACAATCTTTCTTTTCTAAAACCACTTCTTCTTTTTACCAAGCTTCCTAGATCCAACCCTATCCGCCTTCCATATATGTTACACATGTATAAGGTGACCATATTTTGAAGGTAACCAACCGGGACATACTTTAGTCCGCACATACAGGGGTCTGGGGCGAAGCCCCGACAATTTTTTGAAGGTATAAATTCGTCAAAATGCCCAAAAACAGCTTCCTGATTTGATTCATGAAGATAATTTTAATGGGATATATGGGTTCGGGAGAGTAAAGAATTCATGCAAGGGCAAGTCAAGTCAAGTGCAGGCAATCATTATCAAATAAAATGAATGCATTTTATTGGAAAATTAAAATTGATTTAATTTTTATAATGTGCATCCTTGAAATTTTAATAGACGTTGACTTTACATTGAAAGAATACATGCATGTAATTAAATGCAGCCATGATTATTGTTTAGTAAATTTTGATTTCTGATAAGTGATTATCACAAAACAAAGACAAATGATTTAAACTGTATGAATAATATGTTACTAAGATAATAGTGGGAAGTGGAAAATTCCAATGCCAATGTTAATTGTCTCATAGGCCTACATTTATTTAACTTTACAGAATACCGGGACATTTCTCTCCTAAAATTACAAACCGGTACAAATACGTCATTTTCATGAGTCTCTCGGGACACCGGTACAAGTGTTCGGAAAACGGTACTGTACCGGTCAAACCGGTACGTCTGGTCACCTTATACATGTACATACATACATACATACATACATACATACATGTACATACATACATACATACATACATACATACATACATACATACATACATACATACATACAAACTGTAAAAAATCAATGAATTAAACACCCACCAGTTTGCTTCTAAATCAATTTCCTTGGAAACTTGCAAATTGAAACAAATGTTTATAAAGCATTAAACAGATAACTCAGTTTGTTTAAGTGGGCTATATCACTATCAGTTAGCTTGAATCTGATCAGGCTTCTTATCACAGTAATATAATTTTGATAGAAACGCAGTACTGGTAGAAGTTCCCTCAGTCAAACAAGTGTTTTTAATTCCACTAATGCGCGGTCTTATAACTTTCCAACTAAATATTGTGGCTGTGAACTGATTGGCGGTTACCATGGAGAAAACAAGTTAGCGGAAACAAATATTTAGTTGGAAGTCATAAGGCCAGGCATATAAGAAGAAGAACATAAAAATGTACCTTGAGAAGATGGGACCTTCATTAAAAACCCTTTTATTCCTATTGTTGTCTATTTCATTGGCAACTCCTTTTGATTCTAGCTGATCTATTGCCTTAACTTCATATGTACGATAAATTATAATTAATAATTCTATAAGTAGATAATATTATGTACCTACTACCTAGATGGAATTTCCAGGAGTAAGGTGCATTTTGCCAATTTAACTTAAATGCACTATACGTATATTATAGTAGTAGGGGTGTGATTATTATTTGTATTAGGGCCTAATTATTATTATTAATTAATTAATAATTAATATTATTATTTTTATTATTATTTTTTACTCTGTTCTCTTCATTAAAATAAACTGTATTTGTACATATATACATAAAAGGTACTTTATTATATTAAAACTTTTGCAATGCCATTCTTGTGTGTACTAGGGGAATATTTGTTAATATACTTGAGGTTCATTATAAAGTGAAAATTGATTGATTGATTGATTGATTAACGACTTTTATTAAATGGCGGGATTAAGGTCAGCTAGACCTTCTCTTCCATCCAACCATCACATAAATACAGAATATAAAAATACCAAATAAGAAATATAAATACAAATACAAAGTGTAAAGTAGGCTACAACAGAAAATACACTAAATATGAAAATAAAATACAATACAAATGCAAAATACAAAGATACTAAAAACTAAACACAAAATGCAAATTTATTAAATGAATCGATATTGATTATTTATCCATTCCCTTGCGTTATTAATAACAATAATAGATTCATAATAATGGTAAAACTAAACAAACGTACTTTCAGTGGGGTTAATGCAACAATGTTGCAATCATTATTACCGTAATGTAAGGAATAAACTAAAAATAAGTATATAAGTAGCAGCTGGTATGTGAAATGTTGCATACGAATAAAAATTCACATACAAATACGGAGTGCAAAGTTACCAAATACAGAATACTAAACACAGAATACAAATTAATGTCACTGTCACAAAATGAAATATATTTGAATCAATATTGGTAATCATTAAGAATAATAGTAAAACTAAAGTAACACACAACGATTAGTCAAAAGATATAGTGCTGATAATGTAAATTTAAAATAACGATAGTGATTTCATACAATTATTCACATTCATGCATCTCATTCATTCTTGTAGTAAAACGTTTTATTCAATAAGTAAATGATAAAATGAAAACGGGGGGGGGGGGCGGGGGGAGAGAGAGAGAAAGGAGAAAGAAACACAGTTATATACTAGTAACATCATGTGTATGAATTGAAATCAGGCATTGGCAAGGCTTTGGAGAAGATAAAGTTTATTAATTTCGGTCTTGAAAATATTGTATTTGCTGATATATACATCCCGTATGTGAGCAGGGAGAGCATTCCAAGTTCGTATGGCGTTGATTACGAAAGATTTGTCGACTAAATTTGTCCTGTGTACCGGGAAGGCAAGCTGGGTGCCAGACCTGGACCTAGTGTCGAAACTATGGTTTGAGTGGAGAAATTTGAAATTAGAGGCTAAATATGAGGGTGATGAAGTTGAAAGAAGACGGTGTACAAGACAAACAGAGTGGAGATTACGGCGGTCGCTTAGACGGAGCCATGAGAGTTGTTTAAAGCCGGGGGTTATGTGGTCGGTTTTTCTTATACAAAAAACAAAATAAGTGTTTGAATCATATTTCTCCTTAATTCAGCATAAGGTATGTTTGGCTTAAAATATGTGATTTATCTAAGAAATTACAGTACAGTATGATGATACAATAAATATGAGAAACATCTCTTTAAACAAGAACTGCACTGGGACTAGCATATTTTAGCAAGCCATATCTTTGCCATAAGTCTACAACCAAAGTTAATTTGTTCATTCTGCGAAGTCAGTAATCTCAATCTGGTTAGATGTCGAACCACAAGGATACAATCATACTCGGATAAATCTAAACAGGCCTGTACGTGTGTCTCAAGTTTTGTAAAGATTATAATTAGGAATTGGCCAATTAATTAATTTGTTTACTGACAATGATAATAACCTTGACAAACCACTTTTTATACTAATTCAGGGTTGATGTGGGTACTGCACTGCATTTTTGGTTTGTTATTATGTATTGTCATTAATGTGGTTCACAGTTTGAACTGTGTATACTGATTATAATTTATTATGTGTATTTTCATTTCAAATTGCAAGAACATGAAAGCAGTTGTACCATGTATTATATTATGAATGAATCTGACAAGAAACAAAGTTATATATACTGTATTATTTTATTTGTTCTTAAAAATCTAGGCTAGTAAGTCCAGTCCTTCACTAGTCTTATTCTGTTAATTCCCCCCAATTCAACCTGAGTTTAATTGGAGGCAAAAGTTCTAGACATAGTTCCAACTATGAATGTTTTAGTTCTTGCTGACACACTGGTGGTGTGCACTGATCACTATCTTTGATGACTATAGCGTGTCCTTACCCTTGTCTCTTCCATGCTACTTATATCTAGGGAGCTGACTTTTAACTCTATCAGGATATATCCGCAATACATACAAACTTTTATTTTATTTTTGCCTGTCACTTGCGGGGTGTCCACACTATACCAACGCTTTTCTATTTCCCATTTTGTCTAGTTGACATGCACTTTTTATATTCTATTTTTTCTGTTTTTCTCACCTGGTTATGTATTGTAAACTCAGAGTTTTCGTTGGGATCTTGCAACAAGCAACTCTATACAAATCATAATCATTTAACACTTCATGTGCATTGGATGGCAGCCAAGCTTGAGTTGGCTCTAGCCTTGTCTGCACCAGTATTTACTGAATGACACTATAGTGAACCATGCCACCACTGAATGTGTTCCAAACCTTCTGCAGAACTTCCCCATTTTGAATTTTACATGAATTTTAATTACCTAGAGATACCCTACTGTAGTAATAACAAAGGATAAGTGACAACTCCAGTGTGGTGCATCTTGAAACAACAAACAACTGTCGGCGAGGCAACCTCGCTGACTACAACCTGATTGCAATATGGCTTCCAGTCAGCAACCTATTGTAAGTTTGGCTATTTGTAATGTTTTTTCTGCATATGTAGCTTGGTTCAACTTGACCGTCTGAAGAACCCCAGAAAAACGGATGCGTCGTCATTGATTCTGCACTTATGGCCACAGGTGATCATATATTATGCTGTTTTGTGTTTGTCTGTCTACTGTGTTTTTCTAACCTGTTGTCTCTTGATTGTGCATAAGGCAAAAAGTAAAAAAGATCTCTTATCATTGTACTTCAGTACCCTAGTGTAATTTAGTACCCATACTATAAAATTGCCTTTTTTCCTCTTTTTATTTTTGCTCAATTACTATATTTACAAACTACATTAATATAGTGCATGTATGAAAAAAATACAATACAGATTACGATAGTGAATATTTGAATGTGTTTACTGTAGCTATAATAATAACAACCTTTATTGGTTTCTGCAGCCATAGCTGTTGCCGTAAGACACAGAATAACAAACAATTTATATCAAAACGAAAATAGAAACAAATTACACTTATACACAACACTTATTACAAAATACAATTTATATTATATACATATTCAACTGATACTTTTTCATTAGTGAAAGCAACAAGAATTGTGTCATATGAATGGTTGTTAATTATTGGTTGCTAATGTCAATGTATGATTTTGGGCTAAGTTTAATGTCTGAATTTGATTGATATTCCGGTACTGATCAATGGTATCACTGGTTGAATTGCAGCTATAAATAGCAAGCGCGGTAAGTTAAAACCTACGTGGGTTTTTCACACTGCATACTACATAATTTATCTTTTGAGAATAAAATACATTGACATTTGAATATGACTTAAGTTAAATCGTGAATGGGGCTTAATTTCTGTTAGCGAAAATAAATAAAAGGAAACTGTGTAATCTGGGGTCTACTGGTCTGGTGCCAACATGTATGACGAATGCACACAAAAGGCTGGATCTGGATGTCGATAAATACTTTTTGTATTCGCCGCCTTTGGCGGTCATGCATCTTGAAACAGGATCCCGGAAGTACATGCGCACTGGCTTCGCGGAGTAATACATTGAAATTCTCGAACCCAAATAAATAATTCGTCACTGACATGATAGGGGAAGCAGCAATGTCAACTTTTCTATAGAATCTCAAGAACAAACATATGAAAAGTGATTACTGGTCAAAACCGTGTGTACTACAACGCCTAGAACACGAACGGGACAAGGTAATTTTACTTTGAAAAATCCCGGATGCAGATAAGGCTTATCTATTAATAATGCCTATATTAGTTCTTGGTAGTAGGCTACATAACCTCTTAAAACACAATAGGCCTACTGTCTGGGCCTACTGAAACTGCTAATTTTATTGCCACAATCCTATCCCACAGGCAAACCACAATGTGGTATACACTTAGGCTACTTCTTAGCATGTAGGTTCAAATCGATCATAGAGAAGCCTAGGCCCTAGGCTGTACTGAAAGCAAAACTTCATGAAAGCCCTAGGCTAAACTTTTGTTCTCTGACACAAGCAAATAGCTCAATCCTGTAGTCAATAGGCACACTGGTAAGGCCTAGGCGTAATCCTAGCTTACCTCAACATAGGCCTAGTTGTGTGTCTTGCTGCCTTTAGTTTAGGCCTAAGTAATTTGGATTATAGGCTTAGGCCCTGGGGCTAGCCTAGGCCTAGGCCTACTTCTTTGTGTAGGCCTAGGCCTAGGCCTAGGATATCTGTAATGAATAAGTGAACCTTGGTCAAACCAGGCTGAGCTTGACTTAAGCTCTGACCTAGGCATGTAGACCCAATGGGGCTTAGGCCTGGAGAGTAGGCTTTAGCCGTTAAACAATAAAACAAATAATTCAAATTACCGTATCTGCCATCATGCGTTGTGACCAATCACAGAAGAGCGGCGAACACCGCTTAAACAGATTAAAAGCCAAATTTAGGAAAACCAAACTTTGCTGAGGCTTGCAACATCGCTAATTCAAAAACATAACACCTATGTGGTCTCGTTGGAGGTTAGGTGGGTTGACTAACTTGATTACTAACAACAGCTGGAGGGATGCCATATTGGACATATTGGCAGGTACACCTTTGGGGTGGAAATAGAGAAAGCTCATTATAAACCCTCGTCTCATGTTTTTGGTTTGGCAGTGTCGCACAGTTTGGTAAAGTTTGTTTGTCAAAAATGGGCTTCTATTTAGTTTGGGTACTAATTCTGCATCCCAATCGCAGTGTAGATTAGTTTGCACGAAAAGGTTTGGACCTAGACATTCGTTAGTAATTTCGTTTTAGGTCATTTTGTTCCATTGCGCTTTACTTCAGGATCCTTGGTTAGAACTTAACACTCACCAGTGGATATTTTTTCGTGACTGTTTTCCAACATTGATTCGCTATTTTTACTGAAAAGCAGAATAAAAAGACTTACTTGTCTTGAGTCTTGACCACTCTTTGGTAACTTGGAACTCTCCCAACTTGGCCTGTGAGTAGGTATATCTTGGGATTAGAACTGTCTTATAGTATAGTAGCCTAATCGTATCACTCAACAGTAGGCTATCATGCTTCCATAAGTCAATCTAAACGATGGTGTGTGATTGCAGGGGTGCCGGTTCCCTGGATGGGGCGGGGTTAGGCTGGCCGAAGAGCCTGAAGACTGCCGTGGCGCCTGACCCTGTTTCCAGTCGTCGTCCCCTGTCCGATCAAGGTACGTACATTCATAGCCCAACTATACGATTGAAAGCCATGCGTAGCTCGAGCGGTAAAGGCGCCGTACGGCAACCTTTCTCCAGCTTTCTTCACAGGCAAGGAACCCGCCCCCACTCGTAGCCGATCGGCTGTCGCTATTTGCGGGGGTTTGTCTCGGGCGGTTCGCTGATTCGCTACGAGCTTCTCGCCTGTGACGAAAGCATCGAAACGGTGATGTGGTCTTGGGGAGAGTTTATAAAATGTTCCCCACTGAAAATCAGTTGTAACTGAATGGGTCGACTATCGGGCCGAGTCGTTTAAACGTGTATCGAGCCGAGTCGTTCGTGACGTGTACAGGCCTGCATGAAAATATATGTGCACACATTTTCGCACATGGTTAACAATGCCATGTGACAAAATAACAGTGGACAGTTGGACCCGTGGTTGGACACAAAAGGTGGAGGAATATAATCAATTATAAAATTAATTATTTAATAAAATTATTTAAATTATTTAATGAATGGCTGAAAAGTAATCATTGCATAAAAGGAAAAAAAAATATAACAAACATATTTATGATGCATCTAATCGTTCTCCCACGTGTGATTCCGTTGAATTTTTTTGGGTGAAATCATTTTGTTTAAATCATATTGTGAATTGGAGGTTTGTTCCGTTCAAACTAGGGATGTCAAAAAGCGTGTATTTCACTAAACGTGTACTCGCCGTCCACAAAAACGTGTACACGTTTACTTCTACAAGAAGTACAATCTGTGTTTACATTTTTATAGTATATAGTAAACCTGATACTCAATGGTCATTACATGTTCACTGCATAATAATGTACCCCCTCCAAGGAAATCAAGAGGCCTTACGGAATCCCCATTGACTCTGATATGTAGGCCTACGTAAAAAAACACTGCACGTCCTGAATATGGTTATAGTGTTAGGGTGGGGAGGGGGTAGGAGCCGAACCCGAGCGCCGAGCGGTCAGCGTCACACGGCTGCCGTGCCGTGGGCCGCTCGCTTCAGGCTTGCAGGCCGGACGTACACTGCATAGGGCAATTAATTACGTGAATCCACAGAAGAAGAATTTGTATTGAACTTGAAGATTCGTTTTAAATGATTTATCATGGTACCTGTGCTTCCGTAATTGTGTTGAAGTTCTTTCCCGCACAGTCGGCATTTCACGATGTTTTCACTCTTGTCAAAGTATTTCCAGACTACACTATGACTAGACATCTTGAGAGCACACGCAACGCAAATAACGTCTTTCTTAGGGTAGTGACTCGGACCTACTGTCGGTGTCGACTGTGATGTGACTGTCTGTGAGCCACTTGCATTTTCGTTCTTTACTGATATCCGATATTACAAATTTACGATGACTCACGCTGCCGAGTTCAAGACGCGAGGGTGAAATAGGAGACCATAACCACATCGCTATACCCGCAAATGAATGAACAATAAAGAGTGAATGGCGGCAAATTGGCTCATATGATAAGAATTCAGCAGGCTGCACACTGGATAAAAATAGCATTACATAAGTTATAAATCGTTTACTTCTCAAGGAAAATCCGTAAACGTGTACACGCCTCACGGCGTGTACACGTTTACACGTACCATCCCTAGTTCAAACGTTTACTTAATATGCGAAAATTTCGAAAAAATAAATGTTTCCTCCCAGCCCTAGTAGACTATAACTACAAATTTAATTATTTTAGTTTAATGTTTCTCCCATTAGGAAAGGTTGTTGATGAAAATAATTAATGTTAATTTTGTTCTACATTTATGGATTGCATTAAACGTGTTTCTCCACGACACCACCCAAGCCCAGGGTGGTTCTGCCTGTCGTAAGAGAAGACAAGTTTGCACCACATGATGTGGCTAAGCCTATATTGAGAATATCGTTAAACAGTGAACAAAAATCGGTGTGTTCCAATCCAAGCCCAAGTCCTAGTTGTTCTGCGGCAAAGTTAGTCTAGAAAATGCTGCTCTGAAATAGATTTTAATCCAGACTGGGTCTTGGAGATAAAATTAATTAGTGGACATCCTATGCCAGGTATAAGTTCAGTTTTAAGTTCATGCATGTAGTGTTATAGTAGGGATCCAACAGCTTATCTTCGATGTAAGATGATGAATTTGAGAGTTAAAAGTGTACATTGAAGACATAAAACAAAAATGATGAGACGTTTCAACATGAGGTCTTGATCATTCAAGAGGTTCTGCCGGTTGGCATCTTTCAATATAATCTATTGCATGTAGGCCTGTACCGTATATGGTTGAAGTCCGCTTCCATTCAAGTTTGCACTACAAGATTCATAGTAAAGACACTCATACACTTATCAGTTATTTTGTTTTAATCCAACACGAGTTACTGCAACTTGTTGGCTCAACATGTTGATTACGTTTAGATTGTTCACTGAATTGGTATACTTCTGAACACACACACTGAAACACTGAAACGTGTTGACTCAGAATTGAGGGGCACGGCAATACGTTGGCAATAACGAGCAATGTTGACAACGGTTACCAATGGCTGACCAGAATTTGTCATGTGATCATATCGTTGAGTACGTTTGGAATGAATGAATGTACTGGAATGGAATGTAGGCCTACTGTTGACTAATAGTCATCAAAGCTAAAATACATTAAGCACCGGTGCACCGCGCCAACTTACACCACGATATCAGAGAGTCGATAAAGAAGTTTCCCCGAGAACTTCTTTATCAATTCTAATAATAATCAAGCCAGCGAACGAAACGAACCTAGTGTTGTGTAAGCTACCATCTCCTGGGTAGGTTTTTTTACTTTTTAAAGTTTTTAAAAAAGTTTAAAAAAGTTTTTGATTGAAAAATCAAACTTTCGGCTTAGGAAAAGAAAAAGTTTTTAGATTTTCCCATTAACCACAAGAGCAGTAGACCTACATAGGCTTCGATACATTCAGTGAAGTGTGTTACGGTGATACTGATGGGGGATGCTATGATGTGTTCGACAACACTAGTTGAGCTAACAAGTCTCATCAACGTGTCACTCGTATTTCAGTGTCCATGAAGTAAGCCTACTCAAACGATTTTGATTTTACCTGATAAACGAACTCTTGTTTTGCATACCTTCCTTTTTCTTTTTGTGGCCTGGTGCTGTTCTGTGACAGCTAAAGCACAGGAGACAAGCAAACATGATATTAATAATCAAAGATGTAAGTTAAGGGTCCACTTAGAAGTGCGCGTGAAGTAAGCTCATTGAATCAGATCAGAAGTTGTCCTTATGTAACCCTTTCAGTTTTAAATTATATTAATTTGCCCTGCTAAATGTAGTGTTGGTTTCTATCCCCTTCCTGATGTGTGCAAATTGCACTCGCTCACGTATCAGGATAGAATTCGATTGTAATAGCTGTATTGTAGTTTGAATTGTAGTATATTTATTAACAATATTTAAATTTAATGATGATTCTTGACTTGGTGCTTTACATATGCCTACTTGCTATTATTGCAATTTGCAATCATGCTATTTTAGAGGTTTTTATGTTTAAAGATGCATATCTATGCATTTCTTTTTTTAAACATATTGTTCTGTAAGCGCGTTTACTCCTAACATGTGTTACGATGACCTATAGATGCCGTTGTGTGTAATCAACAGGGGGGTGGGGCAATATGTTACGGAGGGGCCAACACCTCTTATATACTTCGAATTTACAAAACCCCACAGCAATAATCGCAACCTGTTTCGCTCTCTGCATTATGAAGTCAAAATGGGCACTTTTAGATCCTTTTTTCCACTTTTGTTGAACCTGTCCATTGTCTGAAAATATCTGCCAGAATGTTTTTCAAAAGAAATCGTCAGTAATAACACTTGCAATGAGCATACATTTACAAACATTTAAATTTTAATTCGGGAACTTTGAGAAAAAAATATTTAAGCGAGCGAAGCGAGCGTTTCCACTTGACTCTTATGGCACTTCATTCTGTTTTTTTTTTGTTTGTTTGTTTTTTTTTTTTTTTTTTTTTATGTCCGTCGATAGCGGTCGAACGAAAAGTCCGATCAACTTGAAATTTGGACCATCCACAAGCCTCGATGTGGATTGAAGGTGTATAGTTTTGAGGCAAAATCGTTCGAAAAGTTACAAAGTTACACCATAGTTACTGCAAAATATTTTTCTGAAACAAAATGGTGGCAAAATGTGAGATAGCCAGATTTTTTTACAGATTTTGCCGGTCACGAATATGTTAATGTAATGGCGATCTGATAAATATTGGCAAAGTTACACGAAAGTTACTCGAAAATATTTTTCTAAAACGCAGTAACGGCAAAATGTGAGGTGGCTATCTTGTAGCAAATTTTTGTCCGGTCACGAATATACTAATGTAAACGCGATCCGATACGTATTACAGGCAGAAATTACATTTCTATTGCTGTCAATAACTGTTAGTAACGGTGGCGGACCGCGGCGAAAACATGACAGCGAAAATTCTTAGCAACGCACATTGTACTGCATCCAACAATGTCGGGAAATATAATAGCTATGGAAATTAGAAAATTTTTTGCAATGTGCATTCTTGAATTGTTGTTAATTGTTGTTTGTATTAGCATTGAAATCTTTTCGCCAGAAAGTTCGTAGATATTGTCGCGCTCGCTTATCAACGCGTCAAACAGAGCGTTTTCCTAGTAACAGTATTTCTGTTTCATCAAGTTTTTAATGGACAGTATATTATGGCATTTTCGCTCGGCCGGGCGCGCAGGCGACCCTGGTAATAAACATGAACGCATTATTGCCCGTGTCTTTTAGACGCTCCTCGAGCGGGAGTGTCCCACTGTTGTTGTAGCGTCTTCGTGTTGAGTCATATCTTCGTTCCGCCTGATTGGTTGGAAGGTGGAGGTCTTGCGTCACTTCTGGCATTCACTCGAAATAGACCAAGGTTCGGCTCTTGTTCGTTTGTGTGGCTCGAGGTGCGGTGGTGCGGCGGGTGGAGGCGTCGACGACTCGAGGCCATTGTCTGGCCATTGGTTACATGGGGTTCATTACAGTCGTTATTTATTGTAATTAAGGCCAGTGTAGGGCACAATGCCCTCTTTAGCCTGATGAGGGATGATTGATGAATGATAATGAGGAAGGGAGGAGGGGAAGCCTGGTACCGGCACGTAGCCTACTCCCGTCGAAAAGTACCAACGGGACCATCGGCTTTACGTCCCATCCGAAAGGACGGTGTAACTTTGACCAGTCATTTAGGTTCCTCCACTAACCTGGACTGTTGACAAGAAGAACGAAGCTGTTACACAAGCTTTCGAACCCTCCAACCTGCTCTAACCAACGGTAACTAGTGTTTCAGAGGAGAGTGGTCACCCATCCACCTCCTGACCTAGCCCGAGGTCGTTGTGTTTTGATTCTCGATAGCTTAGTCGATCGAATAGACATCGCGGGGGTCGTCATAGAGGGAGGCCAGGGTCAAGTGAGGGGGGCAACACTGGACCAGGGCGACTGGCAGAGTCACCCTGGTCCTATTCTACCGACGGGCCCAGTCGGGATCCAGTGCCCTGGTGATATTCTTGTGGTAATCTCTGACTGTGGGACGAACACATCACCTTCACCTGACGTGCCCCTTTTCACGTGACTTACTCGAGTCCGAATTCCTCAATTTCGTTAAGTAATCTCCGTTTGTTAACCATTGCTTTTAAACAAACATTACGTTCTAAATTCATGGCAGTCGCCATGTTTGTTCGTAGCAAACCTCCTATACCGGTTGATTGGAGATTAAAAGTTTGGTGTAACCCAGGATTCAGCCCCAAACTCTGTATAGCCTGCCACATCAAGTTCCATCCTCGTTCACGGGCTAGAACCCCCCAAGTTCAGTCATATTTCTTATGGCGGGTCAGGGTTAGAAGTTGATGTATAATTAATAATTTTTCGTAGGAATACCCGTTATAGGGTGCACACCAGCTTTACCTGATGTGCCCTAGCTGGAAAGGAATGTCCGAGGGCTATTATTAGGATTCAATCCCAGCATTTGCCTTTACGACTGAGGAAAACCTCGGAAAAACCTTCAGTCAGGACTGCCGGTGGTCGGAATCGAACCGGCGACCTCCCGCACTTGAGTATCGCGTCTTACCGCTGAGCCACCTCGATGTTGTATGACGTTTGGATAGTTGGGAAGACATCTCTTATAGGGCTGCCTCATACAGGACTCGGGTCACATTGTCACTGAGGAAACTCTGTGAAAAAACCTTCCGTCGGAATCGAACCGGCTGTTGTGCCGCCTCGATCGTGTGTAGGAGTGCCGTTATGCTCTTCGAGATGAAGTGCGCCAATAGTAGGGCTGGCTACCTACATTGTACATTGTAATTATCTAGTATGACTCAGTCAGAGGTGTCTAAAGTAAGTAGCAGGTGTGCGATGGATGCCCCGCGCACCCGCATGTACAGCATGTTGCATTGCGTGGCGACGTGGGTGTTGCAATCGGGTCGATTGCGTTCATATATATTGACAACTTTTAGCTTTCTCGTTTGTGTCATTGTTCGTTGGTATGGAACACGAATTGTTATCAGCATGCATGGGTGTAAAAGAGTCATCATTATATACTTTTCACGTTGCGCACTATTTTGTTGTATAATATAACTCTCGTCAGGCTCGAAATCACGTGATCTTCCAGTTGCCGCGGGTGGAATGTGCTCGCTTTGTCATATTTTTAGTGGTGTCGTTCGTTAGTAGGAAAGAAATCCCTGCTGTAGCTTAGCGACTAACTATACACTCGTGGTCGCCCGAACATCGAACCCGGATGTCTTGATTGTCAGCGCTACACATAGTATTTTGTACAAAATGTTTCAATATTGTGGTTGTCTGTCTGATCTATATCAGGGAATAAGTATCCAAAACAATGCTATTACGAACGTCCAGAAGTTAGCGAACAAGTAGCGCCGACAATCTCCCCGAATAGGGATTTCCAAATCACGGAGGGTTCGAAAGCTTGTGTAACAGCTTCGTTCTTCTCGTCAACTGCTCGGCAGTCCTGGTTAGTGGAGGAATCTATATGACTGGTCAAAGTTACACCGTCCTTTCGGATGGGACGTAAAGCTGATGGTCCCCTTGGTACTTTTCGACATGAGCAGGCTACGTGCCGGTATTAGGTTCCCCTCCTCCCTTCTTCATCATCATGCATCGTTGTTAATCATCCGTTGTTATACTGGTCACTGTTAAATGGCATAAAATGCTGTATGGGGCCAATTCATAAATAAATAAATAATTCACGTATAAATCTGAGCTCGACGTCAATGTCGAGGATTTGGCTCGATGTCCGGGTGACCCACGACTGTTGTATTATTAGGGTGTTAGAGCAGCACTAAGTCCCAGCATTCGCCTTGTGACTGAGGAAAATTTTCCGCACAACTTATTGAGTCTGGATTGCCGGTGACCAGTATCGAACCGGCGACCTCCTGCTCCTCCTCGCGTGTGACTTCCCCCCGATCGTCTTGGTAACATGTAGACACGCACTCAATAGAAAGGTGCCTATTGTTTGCGTGTTTACAATAGACACCCTCACAGTTTAAGTAGGGCTTGAGCATGATTCCGCTCTGTAAGTACCAAGTACCTTTTTTTTATTTTATTGGCACACATCCGCCAAATTATCCATAGCGTTATAGATAAGTGCAGATCTTGCATGGTCTGCTACACCCCGTTGCGCAATGTTTGCGTAACGTCGGTGTGACAGTATAATATATATTTATCTACAACAGTCGCCGGTCCGTCACTGCTTCAATAGCTTTCGTTCGAACGTTTTCGTGTGCAAAAACAATATTCGCTGGCTGTACACGGTTCGGTTGTTGTCCCTTTTTTGTCGAAAGTTGTTATTACGCGACCAAATGTTGTCGTTTTCGCCATCAATAGAGAAACTGGTTGCCTGACTCGTAACACGGTGTACCGTGTCTGTCAGCCGGTGCAGGTGTACTCCGGTGCAATGTTTGCGTGCCCATGTTTCGTTCTACGGTACCCGGAATGATTCAGACGTTCAATGATTCACCCGAGGGTCACAGCTACTGTGTTGTTATACCCTATATACCGTGCGTGTCCGACGCCCAAGGATTTTGTTCTTCTTTTATGGGGGGGGGGGGGCTTAGCCAGGGGATAGATACTGGACTGGGTGGGTATAGATATTCTATTCGATTTCCCATACTTGAAGGGGTCTGGGGCAGAATGGCGAGATGTGTTTTGAACTTTTATTTATTTATACTAGAAATTATAAAAACATAAACTACAGTACCGTAAATTATATATCCATCTGCAGAGATATTTTGCCGTCTCATTGATCCTTCACCACTCACATCGAGTTGTTTGTTTGGATGACTATGGCGAGTTGCCTGATGGTTAATTTGTATGCCCAAGACGACTTATGTCACCGTTATTTGTGTTTCTATAGTAGTGTGTTCAAGTTCAAGCCAACTCCTCGGTTTCTCGATCGTTATTTCGTCGCCATAAGTCACCGTGGTAATTGGGAGCAAAGCGAGGCTTAATTCCGTCCGATTGATTCGGACACTGATTGCATTGCAAAGCTGTATACAATACATTACAGTACACAGATTAGATCGCAAGGCTTAGTGGATTTGGGACTTTGATGAGGTTTCGTTTCTATGATATTCGAGTTATCACTTATCAGTAGTTACATAATATAAAAAGAACATGCGTATACGTTTTAGGGGTATCGTGGATGTGTACTTATTGTAGCCTTTCTTACGGTCCGTATTATTTTAGTCGTCCCCTACCCCTAGGGACAGGGTTGTTGCCAGGTTAACAATTTCATGCCACAGAATACAAATGATTAGCAACAACAGGCGCCCTCATGTGTAGGTATGAATTCCATCCAGCCACTGTGCAAATAATATAATCTCGTTATATATATGTTGATACATTCATTTCTACGGCCAATTTATGTATAAATGTGCGAAGTGAGTTTCATTTGAATGTTGCGTCAGTTTGTGTAATTGAGAGTTTTGTACCCGGGGATGATTTGTTATCGTTTGATTGCTTTTGTCTGGCAACCACAACTGTATAGTTGACAAATAGGCCACCAATAACATCGATCGTACGTTCGCCAACAAATGTTATGTCATTTTTATACATGGAGGCCTCGAAATACGGATAAAAACCTTAACTTTTTCGTTGCTCTGGTGGAGTGGCGTGCCAAGCTGCCCATGCCTATATCATAGGAAGAAAAAGCTCAACAAAAAGCAGAGCTCAAGTTTTTTTTTGTTGAATTTTACATATCTAAGATGGTTGGTGAAAATGTGTTAGTAGATAAACGTTGTGACAAATTGACGTCAATTTGGTGCCACTAGAAAGCCACATCATAAAAAAATCCCTCATCTTCTCTCAGTGGGGGGTAGGGGGGGGGGATCATTGGCGTGTTTAAAGCTCATACGCCACTGAGCCATAAACAATAATTGGTTAGTAGGATTTTGCTCTCGGCTGTTACGTCAGCACTCAGCAGTAACGCATGCGATGGCGTCGCACTTTTGAGTGACAAGCGGATCCGTCTCCTCTCCTTGTCTAGTGAGCCGGTTCCCATGTGAACACCGAAGTTAAGCAACCTCGGGCTAGGTCAGGAGGAGGGTGGGTGACCGCTCTCCTCCGAAACACTAGTAACCGTTGGTTAGAGAGAAGATTGGAGGGTTCGAAAGCTTGTGTAACAGCTTCGTTCTCCTCGTCAATTGCTCGGCAGTCCAGGTTAGTGGAGGAACCTACATGACTGTTCAAAGTTACACCGTCATTTCGGATGGGACGTAAAACCGATGGTCCCCTTGGTACTTTTCGACGGGAGTAGGCTACGTGCCGGTACCAGGCTTCCCCCTTCCTCATTATCATTCATCAATCATCACTCATCAGGCTAAAAAGGGCATTGTGCCCTACACTGGTCTTAATTACAATAAAATAAATAAATAAAGTGTTGTTTCCGCGAGACTATTCGCTCACAATCGAACGGAAATCGTCGTGGATTTAGATCGAACGGTTTCTGTCGAGTTACACCGTTACCGTTATCGAGGCGAGGATGATCAGTGAGGCGGGCGTGGGTCGAGTCCCGCGCGAGGCGGGAGTATTTAGGGCACAGTCAGTGTTGGCGGGTTTGTTTTCTTACTATAATAGTATGTTCATGTTTCGCAGCCCGACATAATTGAAACAAATATCAGTTTGACGGGACGTTTCTCACTTCTCGTCACAAGTATTAAATGTTACGTCACATTAATAATAATAATAATAATAATAATAATAATAATAATAATAATAATTATTATTATTATTATTCATTGGTATGCGTAGACCACGTGCCTGGTATTTGTTTCCTCATCTCTAATCTATGCACGTGACATCTATGATGATTATGATTGTACTCCCTTCTGGTTCATCAAGCAAGCACGTTGGCAACAGGTGTTACTGTTATTCTACTTGTCACCATAGGTCACGCCCCGATTACACCGATACTCTATCGTCTCGGGCATCGGGTAGACGTAGCAGCGGCCGTGGTCGGTCACGCGATTGTCTGGTAAACCGTGGTGTGCCTGCTGCTCGGCTTACCATGGTTCGAGGCATGGTTGTGATGTGTCATGTAACAATGGTTTAGTCTTAATTCACGCCCCGATTACACCGCTACTCAATTGTCTCGGGTAGACTGGCGTAGCGGCCGTGGTCGGTAGTGAGATCGGACATTTCAGATGTTGTGACAATGACAAATTAATAAATCATTGAGGGCTACCCCCCCCCCCCCCCCCATAAACACCCCCCTAGGCCACTCACAGCCAGGAACTCTCGAAATAACATGAACCTCTAACCCCCCATGGGTGGCACGGGCGTGGATGTCATAATGTAGTGTCGTGTCTTCACACGCTAACCCACTCATCGGCTCTCAGGTTCGTCGTGTGAATATGAGACATCAATCAATCAATCAATCAATCCTCAATCGTAGTACAACGTAAGTAAGCGGGCTAGTCGGCGGCATAGTGGTATTACGTATCATTCATTGACTGACCAATCTGTCACAAGTTGTCCCAAGACTACCCACCTTACACATGCTTTCGACGGGTTCGTAGCCAATCAGCGAGGGGTATTCGCGCGGGTGTGTCTCTGGCGGTCCGTTGGTTGCCTCGCCTGTGACGAAAGCATATGTAAGGTAATCTTTGGCCAAGTATATTATTATCGCCTGTATGTCGTGTGGCACCATATCGAATGCCTCGGTTAGAAATGTCAACTGCATCACATCCCGAATGTCTCGCGCTCGCTGCACATTGAAAACAATGTATCTTTTACATTGACAAACACCGCCACGCCCACATTTCCTGCGGTAAGAATATTCGGCGTGTCGTAATATATTTTCTCCGTGCAAATGCCGTAAAATGTCAATTTATCGTCGCCGGTGTTATGCAAATCTGCGCGCGATATCCCTCGCTAAATTTGTTTGGCGCAATGTGTCCTATTGCTTACGGCCTTTGTCGGAGCAACGAGGTGGGCCGTGCAATATCGCGTGGCCTGGTCAGTCAGTCACTCACTGCGCCTGCGTCAAGTGGAATCATATGGCGTAAGTACCGCTAGTCGGTAACATTAGGCGGTCGGACGGTAAATTAATAATAAAGCAGGTGCAAAGGAGGCAGCGCCAGCATTTGTGCGTGTGTGGTGTGTACGTACAACAAGACATTACCGCTGTCGTCGCGTGAGGGGGGGGGGGCGAGGGGGGGGCAATACTTGCAGAGAGAGAGAGAGGGGGGCACCGCAGTGCGTTATCGCCTTCCGTCGTCGGAGGAAGTGTGCGCGGCCGCCGATTGTTGTAGCAGCGACCACTACCTGTTGAGCTGCTGTCACGTGTTGTGTCGCGCTAAGTGTGACGTCACAAAGCAGGCACAGTGTTTAGTTAGTCCTGGTGGAACCGTCAAACTGCTCGCTCACCTCATTAGGAGAGCGTCGAGGGGGTCGACCTCGTGTGTCGTATCGTTTCATTATCTCGGGTGTTGCCCATGTGTACGCTTTATGAAAATAACCGAGATTGTCCCAAGTGTATAGATAATGAAATGTTGGTGCTAATGAACGAGCGAAGCTACTTTGTGCAGTGTTTTACTAATAAGTGAACCAATTAACGGGTGTGCTTCCTACTAGGGCAAGTTATCTGCCGTCCAGTGCCGTGTGTTGTGTCAGTAGTGTGTGTGTGTGTGCCATGGGAATCGTCGAGCACGTTCACGTGAAAGAAAGACTTATCAGTAGGATTGTTAAGAGGTCACTTTAGTCATTAACATTTCCATGACAATCGGTACCGGAGAGTCGATTACCATGAAACACAATGCTATCGTTTCGACATTATTTATGTAAAGCACCTTCGTTATTTTTCTTCGCGACGACTACGACTACGTAACACTGAAGTCATAACAACATTTCGGACGAAAACAGTTTGTGTCGCTCGCTAACGATCGCCTGTCAGTATGTGAGCGAGCGTCCACAGGGCGATGTCACCCTGTACGCGTGGAGTCCCCGTGGCTCGGCTGGATAGGAACTACGCGCTCCCGGTCCCGGGGCTTCCCTCGGGATGTCGCAACAACACGCACGACACGACGGCCGTGAGACGGTTCCTGCGCTGGTTGGCGCGGCTCGGCAGGCCGGGGATTATGCGCAAGTCAGGTAATAACACGACCGGAGCTGATTGCCCCAAAACACATGTTTTGTGATGACTTAGTTTAAATTTTTATATTTCGTTTAACCCACGAATACCGACACAGGACACATTAGGGTATGTTCGTGACTATGGTGTTCTCCTGGGACCAACCCGTATATAACTTGGCCTTCAGCAGAGGTCTTCTTAACACCATTTTACAAAATTTAGGATCCGTTTTGATAATAGATAACGTACATTTTTATAGATCGTAGGCCCTACATGAGATTTTCTCGGGCACAACGAATCACTTGTTATTGTCGATCACGTCGAGATGTTTGCGCCTCCTACGCCCTCCCACGTGACCGTCACACGAGTCTCACCCCCCCCCCCCCCCCCCACCCCGCGACTCTGACGTCACCTGTGACACGTGTTTGGCATGGACATACAACACACAGGTCTATAGGTGTGTGTGTGTGTCGGTACAAGATAAGAGCAATCGATAGACATTGGAAACTACTATGGCAACCGTAATCCGTTTGCCTTGTTTACTTTGCATTATACAGCGTGGTTTTGCAACGCTATTCTGTAATGTGTTGCGGGCGTGGACGTTTGGGTTTTGTACTAGATCGGAGAAGCACTGTCAATACAATTATTAATAACAATGAAACTGGCTGTTGTATCGAAGTACACACAACACCATATCGAGTTACACCCAATACACGCAGTATGTGTATGTTTCTTCCACTCGCGTCGTGAGGTAATGGAGGCGTTGGTCTGAGTAAACCGCGGTCTCTGCGTACCAGGTTCGAATCCTGGTTTGGGCATGTATGTTATGTGGCGTTTTTTCATCTTCATAATCACCCACCCATCGTCTCGATTAGCCTCGTTGCAAAAAGATGGGACGTAAAACACCAAATATCATCGTCGTGAGGTAATGAATGGTGTGACAGTCCATACAGCAGCTCCTACGTACGTAAACACAAGTCGCAACGAGAAAAGCTCCGGGGATTACGTAAAAGAAACACGTTTTCTAATTGCCTTATCATTTCAACCATGTGCTACTAACTCTGCTGCGGAGGCAGGCAAAACTTTCAGAAAACAACAAACAGTCAAGGACGTGCGTTGTTGTGTCCTGTCGATACAATGCGCTCTGTTCAAAACACATAAAGAACGACAACCTGCAAAATGTCTCCCCAGGGCTCTGCTATTGGTCGCCTCCACTCGGGCCCTCTCTAAATTAGGCCATCGCCTCCGCGTTAAGTGTTCTGCTGATAAATTGGCAAAGTTACGTAACGACAACAACAACAACAACAGAGTGTAGTTCATCTCCCCCCCCCCTCAATAATTGAGTGATTTGCACACTTGTTTATTCAAAACGGCGACAATCATCAAGGTATCGTGCCTTAGTAGTTGGCTATGGAGAGTTTTATCACTTTGTTATTATACTTGAAGGAGGGGGGGGGGGGGGGTGGGGGCTTGCTTTGATTTTTAATAACAATATAGCGTGCTACTAGACAATTACATTTTTGCGCCCAAAAATAGTAATAATGTTATAAATACAGAAGCTAGCCTATATGGCTTGTGTAATGGCAAGTTTTCTCACGATGTCCAGCTTGGGGCTGCTTGGCTGTATGGTGTATATAGCTTATAGTTGTTTCAAATACACTGACTGGTCAAGCAACATGTACGTACCGGTAATAAATATTAATGACAACTGCTTTCGTCTCATATTATGCTGGGCATAACGTTTTGTGATCGTATTACACAGAAAAAACGTGTCATTTGTACAACAGAACGGAATTTGTTATTGTCTTGCTTTGTCATTAGGAGTTCTTACGCACGATCGTATGTGCGTAGGGGTAAGGGTGGATGATTTTTTTGATTTTTATTAAAAAAATAAAAAATCATGATTTTTTTATTTAAATCAGATTTTTTTGGTATAAATCGATTTCTTGATTTAAAGAATGATTTTATTTTTTTCTATTTAAATCAGATTTTAATTGATTTAAATCAACAATAAGAAGTGTTTCACAAAAGGGATAATCAACTGGTAAATTGCAATTGCCAACAAACAATACTAATTGACAGGAAATAGGCCTAAACAAATACATTTTCATTTTTCATATAATATGCGATCATGGTCTTCGAGGGAAATTGAAAATGAGATGTATGCCTAGTTATGCTGGTAAGTTTTTTTGTCGATTTAAATCAATGATTTTTATTAAAAAAATCATTTGATTTAAATCCGGTTTAAATCAACGATTTAAATCAATTCCACTCTGGGTGGGGGTGTCAGGCGTTTGCCACCTTACGGTACGGTATAGTGACCTATTAGTTTACTCTGTTATGTTGAGAATTGTGTGGGGTCCCTACTTCATTGTTTATTATTAATTTACTATCAGCCAACTCGTTCGTACAATGTTGAAGGAGGCGATAAGTGTATGGAACTCACGTTGGCATTGCAGTGTTATTATTTCACCAGATATTATAAAGAAATAATGCAAATATAGGGTTTTTCTTCACTTTCGGTGCGACGAGGCGCGTGAAGGAAAAGAAATAAGTCGTGCACAATTTTGAGATGGTCCATACACGTTTGTTTTGTGACCTAAATTTAGTGAAATAATGAACAGTGTCCGAGGTCCGAGCATGAAGTTGCGCAATTTGATTTATTATCGTATTTCTGATCGGTTATTAAGTTGAAGAATTGATTTTCAAAGATATTGTATAATTAATTATATTATTCCCGCACGAATCAAACGTTCGTGTTCGTCACAAAAATCCTTATTTTATTCAGGTTTTATATTGTTTAATAAAATGTTGAATGTAAATTAGATAATAAAAAAAATGTAAATTGCATAATTTTATCTGTTGATGTGTTGTGTCATGTGGTTTTGGTTGGTGTGGTTTTGGTTGGTCATGTCGATGATTTCAACAAATGGATGGCCAATTATGGTCCATGATGTTAATAATTGTACTGCAGTCAGGGTGGATGATTTTTTTGATTTTTATTAAAAAATCAAAAATCATGATTTTTTTGATTAAAATCGATTTCTTGATTTAAATCAGATTTTTTTGATTTTTTTCGATTTAAATCGGATTTTAATTGATTTAAATCAACAATAAGAAGTGTTTCACAAAAGGGATAATCAACTGGTAAATTGCAATTGCCAACAAACAATACTAATTGACAGGAAATAAACAAATAAATTTTCATTTTTTATATAATATGCGATTATGGTCTTCGAGGGAAATTGAAAATATGAGATATATGCCTAGTTATGCTGGTAAGTTTTGTTGTTGATTTAAATCAATGATTTTTACTAAAAAAATCATTTGATTTAAATCAACGATTTAAATCAATTGATTTAAATCAATTCCACTCTGACTGCAGTAGCTAATGCAGCTAAAATTAAGAACATTATTGTTATTATTCTTGTCTTGGTGACGAATGATCGTCACCAAAGAGTGCGATCATCTGAAAGATGGACGACTGACAGAATGCGGGGTTTGATTCGTGTGTGGTATAATATATTGCGTCACTACTACAGCATCGCAATAACCAGATCGGGTCAGTGGTTTAGTCGTGCTCGCGTCCAGTCTGCCGTGAGAAGAGATGAGACGTTCTAGAGTGTAATATTTCTGAAATCCCGTACATCACTTCAGATGATTTCAATTATTAATTAGCTTTCGATTTACGTTCACTTTTGGTAAAATTTCTTGTCCCGAAACAACATTACAGATGCTTTCATCATGGACGTTGTGTGCTTCGTGGCCAATCGGCGAGCCCTCATTTTAAATACCGATCGCTGATTGGTCTCGATCGAGTCACTCGTCTTATGAAAAGCGGTGAAGAGGTTTCGGGACAAGTATACCACATAGTTGGTTCTATGGCTTGATTTAACAGCTTCTGGGGTCCGAGCTCGACTCCTTGAAGAGTCATTCTACCCCCCTTGTAATACAATACTGCACGGCGTGTGCCCGCGTCAAGGGTATAACTACCGCAGTAGGCAATCGTAAGACTAGCCTCACAAAGTTTGTTCTATGGCTTGATTTAACAGCTTCTGGGGTCCGGGCTCAACTCCTTGGAGGGTCATTCTACCCCTCCTGTAATACAATACACGGCGTGTGCCCGCGTCAAGGGTATAACTACCGCAGTAGGCAATCGCGTAAACTGACGTCGACAACGGATTTCGATCGCGGTCGTGTTATCGATCGAGATCAGGTGATTTAGTTTTTCTTTCGGTCATATTATGTTGTTTTGAAATGAAACGTGATCGGAGACCTTTGAACCGCGCTTTCTTCTCGGAATGTTTATGGATTGTTGATGAACTCTGATCACGGTCGCCGCCGCTTAGGCCGAGAACTATATTGTGTTAGTTGCGAGCACGCTTCGTCTTACGCCGGCCACAGTGTAACGTCACCGCATCACGAGGATATTACGAAAATAGGCGCGAAGAGAAAATAATACTCAACTCCGTGCCGATATGTAACGAAAACTTGTCTTTGAAGTATCGCCTGGATTTGACTCGGAGGCAATTTTCCTACATAATTTTGTTGACTCCTCCCGTTATGTTCATTGGTGAGTCGTGCGGGATTGCATAATCGGTATTCAAATTATTGTTACGTTGGTGGTATATGATAAACTGGTAATAAATCGAACTGCTATCGGTGTTCGGTGTACCATGTATTTCACTCTTGAGTCAATTTTCTAATAATAGTAAAAAAGAAAAAAATATATGTTCGTAAATGAGTCATGCGGGATTGCATAACTGTTATTTGAATTATTGTTACGTTGGTGGTACATGATAAACGGGTAATAAATCAAACCGATATCGTTTTACTATAGATTATAGAGGTTTTACTATATAAGGTGGACTATTGAAGGGATTTTCGTGAGAACGGATTGTGTTAAATTTGTGTAGCACTCGGATGTACTTGATCAAGTTTTCAATTTAGATCCAAACACGTTTTCAACCTCAATATAGTCCACGTAGAAAGTTACTGGTCTTACCAAACCACGTGATATTATTAGCGTTATAAACGACCGTCGAACGGTCTCGTATGTCCTACCGCGATGTCTTCACATGTGCGATCGCCATTGTAAACACAAGATTGTTTTGTTCCGAGTGAGATCCTGGTGTACAATCTTTTCTCTGCCCCTGGCCTTGTTCACACGCGTTGGTGACCCTCCCTCGATGATGATGATGAAGAAGACAAGTTACCACATAACTACGTAATACCATGTGGTGTTTGTTTTGTTTATAAGTGATGCAGTTTTCATTGTGTAAAAGTACAAAATACAATTATTACATCTCTATACAATTCGGGTGCGCGTTGTTATATTGCGCTATTGTGTCCTTGAATTGAGAGGGTTGCCTTGGAATAAACTTTACTGTCGTGTTTATATGCGTATAACTCTGCCCTACAGGAAACCATCGAGGAATGTCCTATCTAAGGAAATGTAACAAACGACATTTTTCTTATCTTTTACCCTATTTAGCTGAAGTGTGTGGGGAAATATGTAAAACTACGTAGAAGAACGTTTGTGTAAGCTGCGATAACTTTGTGGAAGTATTTATTTACTGTCGAAATAAAGGGTAAAATAAGAATCAAGACAATTATTGTGTAAATACGTTGTCCTCTTGTTAACTGATCCTCACCTTTGGTCCAAGAAAGCTCCGCGCTTGTATTGGGCTCGTAACTCCGCCGCGAGGTTGAAAAGTGCACTCCTATCTAAAATTAACGATAGAGGTATAGCTCGCAAGATCGCCGGTTCGATTCCGGCCCCCAGCAGTCCTGACTGAAGGTTTTTTCCGAGATTTTCCTCAGTCGTAAAGGCGAATGCTGGGACTGAGTCATACTATCAGCCCTCGGACATTCCTTCCCAACTATCCAATCTCCCTAATAACCTAGTTAGTCACCTGAAGAGGGGCACATCAGGTAAAGCTGGTTGCACCCTATAACGGGTATTCCTACGAACAATTCTCTAAAATTATATCCTGCTTTATGTTTCTTTCTATACGGTGTTCATATATGCGAGGTTGATAGGCAACGAGAAGCCAGGACATCGAGTGAGGACATTTATCAAATCCGCATCCGCACAACACAGTTATGAGTGGAAGGAACTAAAACATTTGAATAATGTATTAAGCTTCGGTTGGTTCCGGCTCTGTTCACCGGTTCCGGTTCCTCGGGATTGGTCCAGCTAGAGTACGTTTCCCGTTTCCGGTTCCGGAATAGACCCATCCATTAAGACGAGACTAAAATCTGTTGTAATTGTTTCACTTAATGCAGCATTTAATTATCATTCGCATCACAATGTGGGTGGATGTATGTAAATAAGATAATCTCGATTGCCATCTGGATTAGCGGATTTATAGCCTAGTAACCATGGCGCGACTCATCTGCATCGCTCGCGCAAGTCACTGCGTGGAAAGCTGAGACGCAACTCGCGCAAGTCACTGCGTGTTGGCTGCGCGGGAAGCTGAGACGCAACTCGCGCAAGTCACTGCGTGTTGGCTGCGCGGGAAGCTGAGACGCAACTCGCGCAAGTCACTGCGTGTTGGCTGCGCGGAAAGCTGAGACGCAACTCGCGCAAGTCACTGCGTGTTGGCTACGCGGGAAGCTGAGACGCAACTCGCGCAAGTCACTGCGTGTTGGCTGCGCGGAAAGCTGAGACGCAACTCGCGCAAGTCACTGCGTGTTGGCTGCGCGGGAAGCTGAGACGCAACTCGCGCAAGTCACTGCGTGTTGGCCGCGCGGGAAGCTGAGACGCAACTCGCGCAAGTCACTGCGTGTTGGCTACGCGGGAAGCTGAGACGCAACTCGCGCAAGTCACTGCGTGCTGGCTGCGCGGGAAGCTGAGACGGAACTCACGCAAGTCACTGCGTGGGCAGCTGAGACGGAACTCGCGCAAGTCGCTGCGTGTTGGCTGCGCGGGAAGCTGAGACGCAACTCGCGCTATTATACCTCTTCTAGGTACTGAAATAGTGATTCTTATCAGACATTTGGGTTTGAATCTGCTAAACAATGAGTTTATAAATTTTAAAAGATTTTAATTGTGACGAGTGTTATATATATTCTTTTAATTAATTGATTATAAATTATTTAATCAAGAGCAGAATTAACAATCGTACAAATTTGGGTATTTAAGTTTTTAAATTCAAAACCAAAACTGGGGAACGAACAACCTTTTCAAATCTCGAAGCGTTCTGAAGATATCACCGTTGAATTTGCGTGGTTCAGCGTTGAGAGCTATACCCGTTGCAATGTCCCCCCCCCCCCTCCCTGGTATATCGAACTGCTAAATTGCGTCGCTGGGATCGTGTTTGATGACATGACATCACTTTTGGGACACCGGCTCTGTTTTCACTTCAATAGTAATAATACCACCGCCGTCCCAGCGAGTAAATCACGAGCTGCATCGCAAACTGAAACTTCGCGCCTTTCGATCGATCGCCCCAAATACGATGCCCCAAATTGCGCACTGTGTTATTCACATGTATATATGATGACGTACGACCGTACTGCCCTATATTGAGCGTTTCATTGAGGGCAGCGGACAATCAGGGGACGCGTTCTAATGTTGAGCTGAGATTATGCGAGTGGAGACTCGGTCAAATTAGGAGCTTACTTACTTTGCTAGGTAGGTACACACGCAACGAAATATATCGAGCGTAAGTTTTCATTTATTTAATTAAATTACAATTTAGTATGTGCTTCGTTGCTATATATATATATATATATATATGACGGCTCGAAAGTCACCGTCACCAGTAACAGGTTAAAGTAAGTAGATAAGTAAGTAGATTAAGTAATAGATTAAAAGACGAAGTCCGAAGTTAAAAAAAACTCCAGCCCGCACCGGGATTTGAACCCTGGACCAATTGCATTGGAAACAGGAAGAAATCCAGCCACACACATGAGCCACACATATCTATTCTCTGACACAGCTAGCTAAATGGCTGGTGGTTGTTGCATTGGCAAAGCAAGTACATATCCTTCAGAGTGCCTGAGGCTGTACATGTACATGTAAATGTGGTATTAATTATCCCCATCAGTGTCCTGTGAACATTAGCTGTAAAGATCGCTATATAGCAGTACTGCTGAAAGGAAAGAAGCTAAAGATGATTGATACGGCGACGACGACCGGTAACAGAATAGTTGGCATTGCTCGCAAAATATGCGCGGAAACTGTGAAGTTCCGGGTCGCGGGTCTTCTATTGTCAACATTCTTCGGAACCTGTTCTTACAGCCGGAGCTTCTGCTTTCCGCTTCCGGTCTCGGAGTCGCATCCCACATGAAGAAAAAAAAAACTCGCGCTAAAAGAAATCGAAAGTCCGTTATTTCGTTGTAGGAATTGTGCAACGCGAATAGGCCTACTTTATCTTGCGATAATCTTGACGTTGTCTGGCATTCTATATAATATGTTTTATAGAGATAAACATCCAACCCTGACAGGGTAGGGACGTCCCGGCTCCTTGACCACTCACAATAGCCCATCTGGGACAATAGGTTTACAAGGATTACGTCATAATCTGAAACATATTAATTTATGTCGCTCGAATATACGTTTTATTACTTATAGATGTGATTGATTGGCAGCCCTGCAACGTTCATTTCCCTGTCAGGGTTGTGTTTTCGATATTTTTAGTTTTCATCCAACATATATGTTCAATTTGACAATTTCACTTTCCAATGGAGGGATGTCACTGTAGCCAATAAGCCCATCGTATCAATCAATTCTGTAACACTCTAGGCCCTAGGGTAAATATGATATTGTTGGGCCGGCCCGGAAGTGTTCTTATAGGACTTCGCCAAACCGCCGCATATAGGGTAGCCCGCTACTTAGGGTCGAGGACATCCTTGGTGAACTGCATGCATAGACCTCAGTCGGTTCGTATCAGTCACTATAAGATACACATCTGATTCGGATTATTTATAGGTACTGTAACGTCGGCCCCTTTGTCGTCAGAATTACAACAAGAGCAATGACAATGGACAATGATTTGAGTATCACACTGATAGGGAATATAATGTGACCATTGACCCACCAATAGATATAGAATATAACCTTGTGATTGCCAGAGCAACGAACTGCATTGGACTCACGGTTGATATTATATGACATTAATCTCCAGTATATTGTAGACGTTTATATTTCAATTTGATGCTCCATTTTGAAACTGTAGTGCTCTGCTAAATTGCGATCATTCAGTCCCCCATTATATTGAATCTGATCGATGTTGACTGGTCAGCGCGCCACTCCGGTCAAAGTTCATTCACTGCTACCAACCAACCAACCAACCAACAATGCAGATAGTAACGTAACTTGGCGTGATATATGATTTTTTTTCTTTAGCATAATATGTAGGATTTTAGTAGAGTGGACTTGGATATTTTTTAAGGGCTTCGCTGTACTTTGTTCGGCGATGTTGGGTTTCTTTGCGTGGTTGCACGTGACCAGAGTCGATCCCGCGTGGCATGTTTCACTCGGACAGTGAAGACAGGCGTGCCAACTTGCGGGCACAACACGCATGATGATCTCAATCGTTTGGGTGTTGCGACTGTACTGTGCTTCTAGGATGTGTAACATGTTGGACTGATTGATATTATTCGGTTTGTGTCGAGATCGAGGTGAGAATTCATTCATTTACATTAAACTTAGATCTAGAGTATTTTTTTCCTTTTCGTTATTGTTGTTTCATAGTTTACGCTTTCCGGAATAATTTCAAACAAAGTGAATGTTGGTTGTTGGAGGGGGTGAGGAAGGGTGAACGAATTCGTATCCGTTCCTACATTGATACCGGTATTTCTTGTAGTTGTGTGTTTTTTTAGTTTTTTTTTGTTGTTGACATAATGTACTTCTGCAGATGTAAGTGGGCTGAAACGTCAAGAATATATTAAATTAGTTATGTGGTGAATGTCCTGATCAACATTAACTGAGAATTTTTGTAATATTATCTTTTATTTTATTTTTGCGTTTTTGCGTGTTTTTTTTTGTTATCGTGCATTTCGATGTATTCGTTTAATTATTATCGTTATGCTTGATTTATTTGGTATATTTCTCATTTTGAAAATAATTAGTATACCTAGTACCTACCCAAAAAATATTGTTGCAAAAATGAATTTAAGTATTTGATACTGACAGTTCGTAAAATGTTACCTTTCTTCGCTACATAAATACTTGCGTCTATACAGACGGTCCGTCAAACCTCGTAATGAGATGATGTACAGGACACTCACTGTACGGGCGCCGACTGACGGTTGTTTACTGTGTCAACCTCTCGTCGTTAACCTTGGCAATATTAATAGATCATCACATGGTGTCATCTTGGCAGAGGTCTCGTCTTACATGCACGAAGGTTAATCAAGACAATCAGCCGGCCAGATTCCTCTCTTCCTTCTTGTTCTGGCTGTCAACGATCGCGTGATGTAAACTAAGCACCGGAGTCAGCGCGTCTGGCTATTGTTTATTCGAACACGTGACCACTTGCTAAAACAATGGACGGTGCAGTGAGTGCGCGGCCCCACAAGTAGCTTACTTGCCGATATAGGTGTTGCATGGCTAAGTAGGCAATTTGTTGATTGTACGCGTGCATAATAACTGCCAAGACGGTTTGTTTGCACACGGAGACTATGACGATTCCGTTCGGTTTCAGGTTTTAACTCGTGCGAATTTGGTCGTACTTATGTGACTAAATCGTTGTTTTTTATAACCTTCTTTTTAAATTTCGGGTTTGGGCTTTGTGGAGTCTGTGGCCTACTGCGTTACGAAATGAATGTCTCATTATTAGAAAACAATGGTTAATCAAGACAATCAGCCGGCCAGATTCCTCGCCGGTGTTCCCTCCTATAGCAATTGTCTGTGGCGTGAGATATGCAGTGACATGTCTGGCTACTTCAGGTTGCCGAGTGATGAGTGTGACCAAAGCACTCGTCGTGTGTGGAGTGCTTTGCTCAACACAACCGAGGAGAATGACCTTGTCCAGCTAGCTCTCTTATCTCGACCAATATGGCTGTATTATTCTGATAGACTTTGAGAAGTCAATTAAAATATATACACTTCTTTTATCTCTTCTTTGGGATATTCCACAACATTTATAGGTCATTATGTGAGACATATATGTGAGTAATAGAATGAGTAATAAAACGAGTATCGGTATATTTTATTTTCATTGCTATATTTTAACGAAGAGAACGCCAAATAAATCACTCTTCTGTAGGTACATGTGGAAAGTTTAGCCTTTGAATTTTGTGCGGTTGTTCGTGTGGTTGAGCCCTGCGCTGCGCCATGGTCGTAAAAATACTATATCTGGATGATAAGATAACAAACAATAAATACAAACGTTCACTCGGCAAAAGCGTCACGAATGTACATTTTGTTAGTTGGTACGATATTCTGAGTTTTTTTACTATGACTATAGTTGGTAAACCGCATGGGTAAACCGTAGGGGTTGAGCCTGGGGTCCTGGGAATGTAACGTAGGGGTTGATCCCGGGGTCTTGGGAGTATAACGAGTCATCCTGAAGGTGTGTGGAAGGACGTGGCACTCATAAACGGTGCTCTGGACCTCCATCAATTCGAGCTGGGGGGGGGGGGGGGGGGGGCTTAGGGCGCCTTAGATATAGATATAGATTGCGTATCGTAGTGGTGTTGAGTGAAGTGGGAGGAGCCAATAGTGTCGTGATTCCCCCGACCCCTTTACCCCCGGGGACCTGTTGCAGCTTCGTTTAATATTTATTTATTGTCTCCCACATCGATTACCTACAGGTGCCGTATTCTTGCCGCATGGAAGAGTCCATTACTGCGTTACCTCCACGTTCGTGTCCGACTACACCGGACATGACTGTCGGTCTACACCAGCCTGGTGTAGTTACACTCGTCGGTCGCGTGTTCGTTGTCAACTAGTCGAACAGAGTTTGTTCGTAGTCGTGTTGTATGTACACAATGGCCGGTTCCCCGCATTGAGTAAAACTGAAGGAAATCTATTGTGTTATGATAGCAGTTAAAAAATCAAACAAAAAACATACCTCCGTTTCTGTTTTCTATCGTTTGGATAGTGAAAGTACCCAAATAGAAATGTGTTCAAAATTATAATTGACATTTCCCTCTCGCCTTTGATATGAATTGAACCAACCAATTTTGGCCGACAAATGTATACGTTACCGTTTTTCTATGCTATTGTCCGTACATGAAGCTAATTTCTTCGTTACTCCTATAGCATATTGTCTCTATTACCCCCGTCTATGAGTATACGAGAGCCAATGACCGTGCTCATAAACTCAACGTCATGAAAGTTCTTCTCAATTGGTACTCGTTTCAAATCGGTCCAAAAGGCACATCATCATGATACATGAACGAAAATAGTTTTAAAAGTGCAAACGATATTTATTTGAATAATGTTCTATGATCGCAGTTCGCCCTCGTCGTTTAGACAGCCTCGAGGGCGTACGTAATAACATCGCCCTGGCAAGTTTATCTGCTGGAAGTAACGAGGACCTTATTTTCTCGCTACGTTGGGCTGAACTTGAGAAAACTACCATGAAAAGTAAACTTATGCAGAGCGTATCTAGCTGTAAACGGTTCCAGCAATGCTTCATGGGCTGTCCCGTCCCGTAAGCGCGTCGCACTCGGTGCGTCCTAGCGTTTCGAGCGTTCGTTACCTCTGTGTAAAGCAAAGCCACACACACACACACAATTTACAAGTATACGCAAATCTTCGCAACTTATCACGTATTAGTAGTTGTATTGAACAAGCAGGAACTTGTTTTCTTTCGTGTCGTAACACACACATTCTATCCTTGCGCGCGTTGTTTTCCATATATCTTGGCACTAATGTTTAGTGAAGAAACGATGCTGTATATGCGTGCTTACGTGACTTATGCCGCCGGTGCCATTAAAGCATAAGCAGGAAGTGTAGGTTCCAGCGTCATTATGCATCTGACTGACTAATGAAAGTTGACCATTCTTGCTAATAAAAAACATCTACGCACAAGACGACCAGAAGTAAACATTAGAAGGTTTGGCTTTCAGCTCACATGAAATGTAAATATAATAATATATGGATCAACTTTTTTTGCAGACTTTTCTGATATGTAATGACGTTATTAATGTCAAGAATATGTTTTGCAGTCGCTTCGTGGTTTAGTAATAACACTTAATGCATACATACACGTTGGTGACATTCACTCCAAAACGTGTCCATTGGAGTTTCTTTTTAAACTTGAGTATTCCGTGTATGTAGGTCTCTTGGTACAACGATGTACTGTCCACACGACACAAGAATAGTATTGTTGTATCACGGGTACAACGCACGTATTACAAATTACAATAAGTACAATGCTATAAACGTCACCCGACCCGACCTAGTTAAACAAGTGGATGATTTATTTAATATCGTAAAGGTGGTGGTGGTCGCATCTGGAGCAATGTTCGTCGTCATCAATCCTCATAACACCAGAGTGTATACGTAAGCCATGGTGTAGCTCATGGACGACGGCACGCAGTGAGTAAAGGGCCTCATAACACTAAGAGTGTAAGAGTGTACGGCATGGAGTAGCTCATGGTCAACGCAGTGAGTGAAGTGCCCATAACGTAGAGTGTAGGAGTGTAAGAGTGTACGCCATGGAGTAGCTCATGGACGACGCTGGGATAAGCCATGGAGTAGCTCACGGACAACGCAAAGAATGAAGTGGTGACCGTTGTCGCACAGCACAAACCTGTCAGCCGGGGGAAAGCCTGATTGAGGTTATCTAAACAAACACAAGAGCTGTGCGTTCTTCCGTACAAGGTATTGTTTGGTTTCCCTTTTCAATTCATGCACACACACACACAAACACACTCGCTCGCGTCGACCAACTCGCCATTTCGATTCAACAAATAATAACTCCCATTACGCAACCTGCAGGCTGACCAAACAAGTTGGAAGGTCTGATTGCCGTCAGTGTACACTACTGTACGTGTACAATGTACGTGTACACGACCAGTGTTGCCATGGTCTGTGATCTCATCTGCGGTTTCACGCACTCGCGAGCATCGTCCCGGCTCTACGTGCTGTACTCACAACAGTCACGTGACCACGTCTCGATCTGCATTCGGTTAAATATTTATTTTAAATTCTAATTACATCAGATTGAAGGCTGAATTTTGCGTTCTATAGTCTTGACGACTCAATGAACGTAAATTGCTTTGAGCTGTGACCCTGTTCAGCTGAGAGGCGCACACACATATGCACACATACGCGACGGTTGATTATTAAATAAGCAATTTGTTCAAATATAGTGAAGGCTCTTGTTGTTGCAGTCAAGTGACTGTTTGATGCCAACTGACGTAGATGGATGCTAGTTTTAAAATATTGATTTTGAAATATGATGTCTGTTGACCAAGAGGCGCAGTGTGTCTTCTACCACGTCGGTGTGTACGCCAGTAGATTCGCTTAAACGCCGCTAGCAGCGCGCGACGGGACCTCGCCAGGAGCCCATAGTTTACCAAATTGATAACATATACATCAAATTATTATACCAAAGAAATTGTCAAAAGGTATTGAACTGTCATTTCGCGTGCGAGTTGATTCGTAAACGCTCGAGAATTTAGAAATTTTAGGGGGCCTTGACTTGGTTGTGTCTACTACCCTCTTCTTTTTTTTTAAATTTACAATTTACACTATTGGAAACGTTGCAAACCCTCTATACCTACCATGAGCTTGTGTCAGTTCTCGTCGCTCGTGTTGGTGCTGGGAGTAACATAAGGAGTTAGTAACATAGGGAGTAAAGTAACATAGGGAGTAATATGGGAGTAACTAGGAGTAACATAGGGAGTAACATAGGGAGTAACATAGGTTGCATGTATTGTCTTCAACACACTGCGTGTCCATACCAGGGACTCCCTCCCTTGAAGGTCACCCGAACATGCTTGATGAGTGCAGGGACCACGTTCTCATATTGATGCATACCGATAGAGGTGGCTCAGCGGTAAGACGCGATACTCTAATTCGGATGGTCGCCGGTTCGATTCCGGCCACCGGAAGTCCTGACTGAAGTTTTTTCCCGAGGTTTTCCTCAGTCGTAACGTAAAGGCGAATGCTGGGATTGAGTCCTATACTAACAGCCCTCGGGACATTCCTTTCCAGATCCGAACACCCTAATAACCTAGTTAGTCACCTGAAGAGGGGCACATCAGGTAAAGCTGGTGTGCACCCTATAACGGGTATTCCTACGAAAAATTATTATTATATTGATGCATGAAGGCTAATCGAGCCGATGAATGGGAGGTGGTCGCGTGTCGACCCACCTGCGACAACCACGGAGCAGTAGAGCCCTCAACAGTGGCGGCCACCTTTAGTTCTGATCCACACATAGAGGGGCAGCACTTTCCAACAGGCAGATGCTTCAAAGACTTGGGCCTTTAATAATAATTACAGTCACCGTTATAATGGTGTTAGCATTATCAACGTGAGATCTTTATGAATTTAAATGTAATTAATTTCTTTAAAGTCGTTTTCCGGACACTTTGAAGACAATTTAGCAGTGTTGCCCGCCGGGTTTTTTTTCGGGTCGGGTAAAATCATGCCAACCCTGACAATCATGTTCCAGTACTCGGCGCTAGAACAAGCAATTGCGTTCCAGTAGAATGCGCACTGCCATACCGCTAACTTCACTTTTCATAATTAATTTAATTTAATATAATTTTCAATTTAATGACTATATATTGAAGAGATTTCCCGGTACCTGCTTGTTATTGTCCACTGCGTGGAGGGAGTGCACCAGCTGCCTAGACAACGCTTGCCAACAGACGGCGGTGGTATGAGAACGAGATGGTTGTTCGTTGTCACATTACTTCACCTTGCAAGTTAACGCGATGCAACTATAGCAATGTGCATTGTCAACAGGAAGTTATGTAGCGTGACGTCATTTCGCTAACCTCAGCGCTAAATATTGGAAGACTGTCGAGTGGACGGAAATCCATGTTCCGTCTTCTTTATCTATGTGTCTCTCCGTGTGAGGCCGGTGGAGGTTTGACGAATACGTCGCCAAAGGAACGATTATTTCAAGTAAAGTTGTCCCAAGACTACCTTACACATGCTTTCGTCACAGGCGAGACACTCGTAGCCAACCAGCGAACCGCCCGAGACAAGCGCGCGCAAATAACGATCGCTGATTGGCTACGAGTGTCTCGCCTGAGACGAAAGCACGTGTAAGGTTGTCTTAAGTTGATTTTGTCCCTATTTGTCTAGTTTAAATAGCAAATTTTAGACTTTCTAGAATAGCTCAAGATGAATGAAGAAAATCCATATTAGCAGTTCACTTGGCGGCAGCTTATTACCCCCCCCCCCCCCCCCCCCGCGCACACACACAATTTACGAATCTTTTCTATTTTTACACTGTTTCCAACGTTTTCCCGCCTCACACAAATACAAGTTATTAAGTTAGCGTTTGTTGTTTTACGACGTACTCTACAGTTAGGTTATAATATGACGTGGACCGAATCAGGGTCGTCGAAAACAAGGGGTTACGGATTGAAGGCTTGGGGGGACGTTAGGATCGCAATAATGGGCGCCAACCGGCAAGTATGAAGTAGAACACGTTATTTTATATCTAGCCTAAATATTACAAAGTAAATCTGTCTGTGCTGCATGAGGTGTGTGTCTCACTGTCATTGTGCATGAGATCCAGCTAGATAGATGTGTCTCGCTGTCATTGATAGGGCGGAGTATATTAGGCAAGACAGACTCGGAGAGACATGGATGGCGTGTTGGACGAATAACTTCCCCATACATGGTCCGTATTAGTGTGTAGACGTGACTGCGACACCTTTGTGTGAGTAATCGGTTTTGAGTATCGAGTGCACACGTACTGCACGACTGGACGAACTTTCGCAGATAAGTGTCTGCGCACGCCGCGTGGCGAGGTTCGTCGGGACCCCCCCCCCCCCCTCGTTATAACTTAAATTGTGTTTCTTGTTGATTGAGTGTCCTGAAAAAACTATCTAATTTTAGTATAACGCAGGACTTTCTTTATAGTATACTTTTCTTTTTATATCACTTTCGGTTTGAGGTGTGTAATACTTTTTGGGCCCGGATGCACAATTGTCCCCTAAAGGACTCGCTATAATTGTCGGAGAGTTTGTTTTATGTATGGAAAATAGCATGTAATAAAACAATCCCATAGCAACCCTAGGATCCCTCAGCTAGGGAACAACTCTGCATCTGGACCATACGTCATGTACAAATGTAACAATTAGTCCCTAAGTCAGAGCCGCCCCTTGGTGCAGTTAGGGGCTGGCGATGGCAATGACACGGCAAGCGTGATGCAGTTAGGGGCTGCGATGGCAGTGGACCCGGCAAGCGTGATGCAGTTAGGGGCTGCGATGGCAATGACACGGCAAGCGTGATGCAGTTAAGGGCTGCGATGGCAGTGGACCCGGCAAGCGTGATGCAGTTAGGGGCTGCGATGGCAATGACACGGCAAGCGTGATGCAGTTAGGGGCTGGCGATGGCAATGACACGGCAAGCGTGATGCAGTGAGGGGCTGCTGTGATGGCAATGACACGGCAAGCGTGATGCAGTGAGGGGCTGCGATGGCAATGACACGGGAAAGCGTGATGCAGTTAGGGGCTGCGATGGCAATGACACGGGAAAGCGTGATGCAGTTAGGGGCTGCGATGGCAATGACACGGGAAAGCGTGATGCAGTTAGGGGCTGCGATGGCAATGACACGGGAAAGCGTGATGCAGTTAGGGGCTGCGATGGCAATGACACGGGACAGCGTGATGCAGTTAGGGGCTGCGATGGCAATGACATGGGAAAGCGTGATGCAGTTAGGGGCTGCGATGGCAATGACACGGGAAAGCGAGATGCAGTTAGGGGCTGCGATGGCAATGACACGGGAAAGCGTGATGCAGTTAGGGGCTGCGATGGCAATGGACCCGGAAAGCGTGATGCAGTTAGGGGCTGCGATGGCAATGACACGGAAAGCGTGATGCAGTTAGGGGCTGCGATGGCAATGACACGGAAAGCGTGATGCAGTTAGGGGCTGCGATGGCAATGACATGGGAAAGCGTGATGCAGTTAGGGGCTGCGATGGCAATGACACGGGAAAGCGTGATGCAGTTAGGGGCTGCGATGGCAATGACACGGGAAAGCGTGATGCAGTTAGGGGCTGTGATGGCAATGACACGGGAAAGCGTGATGCAGTTGGGGGCTGCGATGGCAATGACACGGGAAAGCGTGATGCAGTTAGGGGCTGTGATGGCAATGACACGGGAAAGCGTGATGCAGTTGGGGGCTGCGATGGCAATGACACGGGAAAGCGTGATGCAGTTAGGGGCTGCGATGGCAATGACACGGGAAAGCGTGATGCAGTTAGGGGCTGCGATGGCAATGACACGGGAAAGCGTGATACAGTTAGGGGCTGCGATGGCAATGACACGGGAAAGCGTGATGCAGTTAGGGGCTGCGATGGCAATGACACGGGAAAGCGTGATGCAGTTAGGGGCTGCGATGGCAATGACACGGGAAAGCGTGATGCAGTTAGGGGCTGCGATGGCAATGACACGGGAAAGCGTGATGCAGTTAGGGGCTGCGATGGCAATGACACGGGAAAGCGTGATGCAGTTAGGGGCTGCGATGGCAATGACACGGGAAAGCGTGATGCAGTTAGGGGCTGCGATGGCAATGACACGGGAAAGCGTGATGCAGTTAGGGGCTGCGATGGCAATGACACGGGAAGGCGTGATGCAGTTAGGGGCTGCGATGGCAATTACACGGGACAGCGTGATGCAGTTAGGGGCTGCGATGGCGATGACACGGGAAAGCGTGATGCGGATGTGTGATGGCTGGCGTGACGTCATGGTTAGTGGACGGACGAGTGTCTGGATGGATGGATGGACGCATGAGCAGGGCAGGTTGTTGGCCGATCATTGTTGTACACGAGTTGTTACTGTTATACGTGCGTGGAATGGATGTGGCTGGCGTTCCAACTAGTTTGATACGTATGGTATGATGATGATGGCGCATCTGGGTTGGGTGTCCTTGCCCATGTAGAGGTGGCACCGTCTTGTTCCAACTGACGCTTCATTGAGGCTGAGAAGAGCAGACTCAAGGGTTGTTACTGTTATACGTGCGTGGAATGGATGTGGCTGGCGTTCCAACTAGTTTGATACGTATGGTATGATGATGATGGCGCATCTGGGTTGGGTGTCCTTGCCCATGTAGAGGTGGCACCGTCTTGTTCCAACTGACGCTTCATTGAGGCTGAGAAGAGCAGACTCAAGGGTTGTTACTGTTATACGTGCGTGGAATGGATGTGGCTGGCGTTCCAACTAGTTTGATACGTATGGTATGATGATGATGGCGCATCTGGGTTGGGTGTCCTTGCCCATGTAGAGGTGGCACCGTCTTGTTCCAACTGACGCTTCATTGAGGCTGAGAAGAGCAGACTCAAGGGTTGTTACTGTTATACGTGCGTGGAATGGATGTGGCTGGCGTTCCAACTAGTTTGATACGTATGGTATGATGATGATGGCGCATCTGGGTTGGGTGTCCTTGCCCATGTAGAGGTGGCACCGTCTTGTCCAACTGACGCTTCATTGAGGCTGAGAAGAGCAGACTCAAGGGTTGTTACTGTTATACGTGCGTGGAATGGATGTGGCTGGCGTCCCAACTAGTTTGATACGTATGGTATGATGATGATGGCGCATCTGGGTTGGGTGTCCTTGCCCATGTAGAGGTGGCACCGTCTTGTTCCAACTGACGCTTCATTGAGGCTGAGAAGAGGAGCAGACTCAAGAGTGGTTATGAGAGGAAGGGCGTTACCGTGGGTATGAAATGAATGCATGGAATTATAAAGAGATTGTATGAACGCGGTGCCGATTGTGTAAGTAGATACGCACCATAGTGATGTTCGACTGTTACCTTGTTGTAAGATTGGCAAGAAGAAACACTCGATTTATCATAAATTGAGCAAAATTGAAAAATCAAGTTTACAGCACAACTGGTAAAATAGTGGCATTTTAGTGGCTTTTTCGTCATTTTACAAAAAATAGTGGCAATGCTAAAAATAGTGGCAAAATAGTGGAAAATAGTGGTCTGTGGACACCCTGCATGCGTATTTACAGTTATCTGTTGCGTATAGTATTTGAACATTAAACCGTTAACGTTTTCATCAATTTTCACCTTCCTCTTGTCTTCTTCACATACTCTTACTCGCTCAATATCGCATGAACGAGGTATGATCTATGATCTATAGAGTTGACTCCCTGACTGACGGTGAGTCGTCTTCGCCTGTTTGTCTTGTAGCTGATATTGACGATGAGACGACAATACTTGGCTGACAAGGGCACAGTGATATTGGTTACATCATTTAGTGCATACATTATAAATTGAATGACAATTGAAGTTTTTTTCCGTATAACAAACACATCTTGTAGATATTTCTTTGACCATATATTTATTTATATTTGATATTTTTTTTGCACGTGTAAGAGTTGCCGTTTTAAAACGCGTTAGCCTTATAACTAGCTATAGAGGTACTACACGAAAAGCGTTAGCCTTATAGCTAGCCATGTACTGTACACGAAAAGTACTTTTTTTTGACTTGCAGCACAATTGTTATGGACATTTGTTTTTATGAGGCCGTTTCAATCCCGCAAGAAGAGCCCATCAGCTCCATAAACTCGAGTGTTATTCGATACGTCAATAATGGTTCGCCGTGGTGTGGGAAGGAAGGTTACTGGTGTTGTTTTATTTTCACTAACTATAGCTTCATTCAGTACATGAAGAAGCTTCTTCTCTTACTGAATTGTCAAGTGTTCACACTAACGCTCGGCGATGTACGATATAACAGTTGCCGTCCATACTGACGCAATTGCCTCTCTGTTAAAGCTGCCAATTTTACGTTTTATTTCTGTTCGTTTCTCGACAGTAACATGTGTGGAGCTGAGCTTTGAAGTGACGTAGTGACGTACTTGACTCTCCAATATCTCTCTGCCTTCTATAGCTGCCTCGTTGTATCGTTGAGTGAGTAATATAGGGTAGAGCCGCAACGCCATCGGCAGTTTGTCTACCACCTTATGCTGCCCAAAATAGTTAAGTCGGGTAGTAGAAGTTCGCCAAGCGACGCGATGACGGAGCCTGATTGGTCGGCTACTTCACCGAAGATATACGAAGACAGCCGAAAACTCCGTCATCGCGTCGCTTGGCGAACTTCTACTACCCGACTAAAGTATGTTGGGCAGCATAAGGCGGTAGACAAACTGCGGATGGTGTTGCGACTCTACCCTATATTACTCACTCAACGGTTGTATCCTTGGTCGACAGATGGTTGCGCGCGCATTGTGTTGCTGCTTAAAAACTAGTTACTCGTGCACACTTTTTGTTTTAAAAAAGAAGGGAGCTTTAACAACTAGGTCGCGAGCATTGTAGAGTGTTTTGCCCAATATTATGATAGTTAATCTGAACTAAATTGTCTTCGTATAGTCGATGGTGTTTGAAGACATACGCACGTAATTAATTGTATTCATGGTCCTGATTGAAATCTTCTGAAGCACCAAACGGAACCATTTGTAAGTTGAGGATGCATATCAACCCAAGGGGGTATAATGGGGCTTAAATAACGTTTTACATTTCAAGTTTTAATTAACATTTTCTAAACATGAATAAAACATTACCGTATGCCGGAGTAAGTGTATTAAATATGTTCATTTCAGATTATGAAAACGTTTTCCAAAACACGTTAGGTTGAAGCGTATAGGCCCTATGCTACGGAATGGGTAAAACAGCTACCCGTTATAACCACATGCATTTTAGGTTTTCGCGTTCTAGAGCATTCGCGCAGTAGAACATTCGTGCACTTAATTCTTCGCTCAGTAGAGTTTTTGCGCAGCAGTAGAGCATTCGCTCACTAGACTATTCGCGGACTAGAGTCTTCGCTCAGTACAATATTCGCGGCCTGGGTCATTCGCACACTAGAGTTTTCGCGTAGTAAAACAATCGCTCACTTAAAAAATTTCGCTCACTAGATACGTTCCTGCTGAATGACATAATGAGCGCCCCTCCTCGCCCGAGGTGGGTGCGTATCGCGTGCGTGCCCGAGTGCGTAGTTACGTGCAATACGGGCGCTGACCTCCATCACGCATGACGCGTCATTTGCATGTGCAGCGGTGGGCGTACAATGCAGCGCGCTCGAAGATGCCCAGGGATAACTGTACTCGCCGCAAAGTGGGTCACTCATAATACGCGAGCCACGGCGTAGTTGCGACCACAATGATATGGCAGCGGCTCAAAACATCAGTTTTAGCGACACAATTGTGCTCTGTCTTGTGCAAAATACTAAGGTGCGGAATTCAGGTCCGGCCCTAATGAATTGAGTAGTCCTAACGTGTTGTTGTTGTTGAGGACACACCTGATGACGTCAGAATGAATTAACTATTGCGAACGAAAAGAGGATAAGGAGGAAGGAGCGGATTGGGAACGTTTTCGGCACAGACACTACTCCAATATAAAGCAGTTGTGTTGTACCGGGCGTAGCCAACTGAGTGACAATCTGTCAGCATTTATCGCCTTGAAATGCTTGTATTTTTTTAGCGAAAAATGTACTTTTCCGAAAGTGTGATGGTTATATTTCCTTGCACATGTCCCCCCCCCCCCTACGCCGCATTTATCACCATGAAAACGATCGGATTTCACGCGAAAAATATACTTTTCCGAAAGTGAAGGTTACATTTCCTTGCACTTGGCCCCCCCCCCCCCCCCCCGCCGCATTTATCACCATGAAAACGATCGGATTTTACGCGAAAAATGTACTTTTCCTAGAGTGAAGGTTACATTCCCTTGCACATGTTCCCCCCCCCCCCCCCCCCCGCCGCTCGCCCTAATTCACTCACGTTTCCTCTTCACATGTGCCTATTTTACCCCCATATTACGACCGGGCAATTGACACTTACCCGCCTTGTTACACATGCACGCGCTGCGCATGCGCAGTTGACGCCCGCGCCTACCACATTCAGGAAGTGTATCAAGACGATTTAAATAACTGTTTTATTATTGTCTTGTTTCTTTCCCACGAGCGTCTCACGTTTTACATTCATCCAATGTACAACTACAAACCGTTTTCAAGTTCGTGCTGTACGATTGTGTACGAGTATACGAGCCAGGCGGGCAGGCAACGATTACTCAACGACTTGGCTAAATATTTGCTGGAGAAAAGGCGCGCAAATAGATATAGACATGGTAATATTTGCGAGGTTGTGTCTGTGTGTGTGCTAAGTGCAGACTAACAGCATATCGTCTCCGCATGGCTGGCGTAGTTAGGTCGTGCAATGAGAGTGAAGGACACATATGGACACCCTTGGATTGTATTTGAATCAGCCTTGCTAGAGATTATAGCGCCAAGAGCTTCGTCGATAACTCCACTCCACACTGGCCTGGGTGGCTGGAGTCGAACCCGGATCGCCACGACGAATCTCGCGATGTTCCATGATTATGTGATCACTGATGATGATGAGGAAGGTGGGGGGGGGGGATTGCCCCCTGCTGGCGCTCATGTTAAAATGATGGCTTTGGACACTGGAATTTTCCAACCCCCTATATTTTGCATTATTTTACATCACAGAAAGAAAACGCGCGAAAGTGTGTTCATTTTATTTTCAAAACCGTTGTTCTCGGCATTTTCGGAATATTTCCTTGTTCCAAGGAGGTAATAACTCTTCTCTCTTTACTCGCACAGCCTAATCTCTCCCGTGTGTATCGACGGTCAGTGGGCCTTGTTTATGTCCCGGCCGAGTAGTAAACTGATGCCGTCCCCCCCCCCCCCCCCCCCACACAGATGAGTGACTCGTCTCCATGGTAACATTTAACCCAGTTTCCCGCAATCACTTCCCGATATTGATTGGCGCTACGACATCGCGCCAGCTGGCCGGCCAGTGTGACGTCACACTCGCGCCACTCGGTGTGACCTTGGTGCACTCGCCTACACTACACTACACTACACTACACTACACTACACTACACTACACTACACTACACTACACTACACTACACTACACTACACTACACTACACTACACTACACTACACGACACTACACTACACTACACTACACTACACTACACTACACTACGACATCGCGCCAGCTGGCCGGCCAGTGTGACGTCACACTCGCGCCACTCGGTGTGACCTTGGTGCACTCGCCTACACTACACTACACTACACTACACTACACTACACTACACTACACTACACTACACTACACTACACTACACTACACTACACTACACTACACTACACTACACTACACTACACGACACTACACTACACGACACGACACTACACTACACTACACTACACTACACTACACTACACTACACTACACTACACTACACTACACTACACTACACTCGCGCCACTCGGTGTGACCTTGGTGCACTCGCCTACACTACACTACACTACACTACACTACACTACACTACACTACACTCGCACCACTCGGTGTGACCTTGGTGCACTCGCCTACACTACACTACACTGGTCTCAAGGCACGTCAAGGACCGTACACTACTCCTGCCCTAAGGGAATCACAGGCGATATAAGTGTGTGTCATACAGCTGTGTCAAAGGTTTGATGGACAATCCGATCGTGAATGTAATGACAGAAATAAAATGCCCGTGACTGCGACTGAACTATTTAGAGCTTGGGTACTCAATATTACATTTCATTCAACGTAGCAAGTTCGAATTTGGGCATAGTTCGTTTCATACGTAATAAAAAGTTACAGAATAAGGTCCCTGGAGCCGTTACCTACCTGCTTACCTACTGTTAACTACCTACCTACATACCTATACCTACCTACATACCTACCTACCTACCTACCTAAATATGCTAGACCAGGTGGTGTTATTATGGTATTATCATAAATTTCCTATCTCTTTTCACATTTTTCCATTATTAATATCATTCTGGTATTACTTCAAGTTTCAAGTTTTTTTATTGGCTTATCATACTATGATTATGATTACATTTCACACGTGTTGTTACTTTTGCAATTTCTTGTAATATTAATTATAATTATTCATTTATTCAACATTCGTTAAAATGATAATGTCGTCAACAACTCAACATTCATATTCATTTAATTTTAAACCTCTTCTGACTGCGGAGTACTGAGTCAAGATGTAATCTCATCATGGCGAGTCATCGAACAATCCAGTCATTCCTTACTATAGCAAGTTTCATAACTTGGCTCGTGTAACTGATCGTGAACTTGAAACTAGTACGACAGTCAACTCTAAAAGTCGTCTTCGATGTATCAATGATTTGTGTTGTACACTATTCACTTTTCTAGCTGTAGAAACTCGAGCGTTGTCAATTCAAATACATTGGAGTACTAGTTTCTCGTTGTAGTTTCTTATGTCTAGAGGCAAATTACGACAAATGACAAGTAGGCCTATGAATCGTATTGATAAATCTCTGGACATGAATGTTAACTTGAAAACGTTCGAACGATGTTTAGTTTTGCTGTCAGTTGTATAAGCATCACATGAGATACATCTGCAATCTGCATTACAACCGAAACGCAGTAATAATTCCTCTACAATCGTTCCTTGCAGTAAGTTGGAGATCCACGTTTTTCTCCTCCAGCCAAGTACACAATGTAAAATAAACTTTTACTCTTACTTATGTTTTGTACTAGACTAGATGCTGCATGGTTTGTAGACGCAAAGATATTTCCTATGTTAGTTTAGTTCCAGTTAGAAGATCCGAAATGTTTCTTTGATAAGTCGGTTCAATTGTCGCCGCCTGTTCTTATCTGGTACCATTGTGCGCTAGGAAGGAAACGTGACACAATGGAAGTCATCCGATATACCGCGCACAACTGTAGCACATACAACTAGTTGTTCACTGTCTTTGGGCTTGTCCTATGCACTTGTACGGTGTCTTGTCACCGCTTTGTTGTTGCAGGAGTAGGCTACGTGTCGTATCGTCGGTCCCCAACTGCGCACCCGTCCGTAGTGTTGCGGCAGGAGTAGGCTACGTGTCGTATCGTCGGTCCCCAACTGCGCACCCGTCCGTAGTGTTGTTGCAGGAGTAGGCTACGTGTCGTATCGTCGGTCCCCAACTGCGCACCAGTCCGTAGTGTTGCGGCAGGAGTAGGCTACGTGTCGTATCGTCGGGCCTCAACTGCGCACCCGTCCGTAGTGTTGTTGCAGGAGTAGGCTACGTGTCGTATCGTCGGTCCCCAACTGCGCACCAGTCCGTAGTGTTGCGGCAGGAGTAGGCTACGTGTCGTATGGTCGGTGCCCAACTGCGCACCCGTCCGTAGTGTTGTTGCAGGAGTAGGCTACGTGTCGTATCGTCGGTCCCCAACTGCGCACCAGTCCGTAGTGTTGCGGCAGGAGTAGGCTACGTGTCGTATCGTCGGGCCCCAACTGCGCACCAGTCCGTAGTGTTGTTGCAGGAGTAGGCTACGTGTCGTATCGTCGGTCCCCAACTGCGCACCAGTCCGTAGTGTTGCGGCAGGAGTAGGCTACGTGTCGTATCGTCGGTCCCCAACTGCGCACCCGTCCGTAGTGTTGTTGCAGGAGTAGGCTACGTGTCGTATCGTCGGTCCCCAACTGCGCACCAGTCCGTAGTGTTGCGGCAGGAGTAGGCTACGTGTCGTATGGTCGGTGCCCAACTGCGCACCCGTCCGTAGTGTTGTTGCAGGAGTAGGCTACGTGTCGTATCGTCGGTCCCCAACTGCGCACCAGTCCGTAGTGTTGTTGCAGGAGTAGGCTACGTGTCGTATCGTCGGTCCCCAACTGCGCACCAGTCCGTAGTGTTGCGGCAGGAGTAGGCTACGTGCCGTATCGTCGGTCCCCAACTGCGCACCAGTCCGTAGTGTTGCGGAATGTGCTAATGTGTTACACAATGGTTGTATGTTGCGGGTTCCTTGCGAAATTCTCACTCACTCCGTTTTAATCTGAACTTGTTACTGTATATTTTAATGCGACCTTGACCAGCTTAATGCCGGCCGGCCTACGCGATGTTGTTCCGACTTTCTCGAGCAGTTGTAAGTTGACTCACACCTCGAATATACAATCATTCTCACCCTCATTGGGTGGTTGTCACGTGACATCTCATTCTCACCCCCATTGGGTGGTTGTCACGTGATGGTTGTCACGTGACATCTCATTCTCACCCTTATTGGGTGGTTGTCACGTGATGGTTGTCACGTGATGGTTGTCACGTAACGTCTCATTCTCACCCTCATTGGGTGGTTGTCACGTGATGGTTGTCACGTAACGTCTCATTCTCACCCTTATTGGGTGGTTGTCACGTGATGGTTGTCACGTAACGTCTCATTCTCACCCTCATTGGGTGGTTGTCACGTGATGGTTGTCACGTAACGTCTCATTCTCACCGTCATTGGGTGGTTGTCACGTGATGGTTGTCACGTGACATCTCATTCTCACCCTCATTGGGTGGTTGTCACGTGATGGTTGTCACGTAACGTCTCATTCTCACCCTCATTGGGTGGTTGTCACGTGATGGTTGTCACGTAACGTCTCATTCTCACCGTCATTGGGTGGTTGTCACGTGATGGTTGTCACGTGACATCTCATTCTCACCCTCATTGGGTGGTTGTCACGTGATGGTTGTCACGTAACGTCTCATTCTCACCCTCATTGGGTGGTTGTCACGTGATGGTTGTCACGTAACGTCTCATTCTCACCCTCATTGGGTGGTTGTCACGTGATGGTTGTCACGTGACATCTCATTCTCACCGTCATTGGGTGGTTGTCACGTGATGGTTGTCACGTAACGTCTCATTCTCACCCTCATTGTGTGGTTGTCACGTGATGGTTGTCACGTAACGTCTCATTCTCACCCTCATTGGGTGGTTGTCACGTGATGGTTGTCACGTAACGTCTCATTCTCACCCTCATTGGGTGGTTGTCACGTGATGGTTGTCACGTGACATCTCATTCTCACCCTCATTGGGTGGTTGTCACGTGATGGTTGTCACGTAACGTCTCATTCTCACCCTCATTGGGTGGTTGTCACGTGATGGTTGTCACGTAACGTCTCATTCTCACCCTCATTGGGTGGTTGTCACGTGATGGTTGTCACGTAACGTCTCATTCTCACCCTCGTTGGGTGGTTGTCACGTGATGGTTGTCACGTAACGTCTCATTCTCACCCTCATTGTGTGGTTGTCACGTGATGGTTGTCACGTAACGTCTCATTCTCACCCTCATTGGGTGGTTGTCACGTGATGGTTGTCACGTAACGTCTCATTCTCACCCTCATTGGGTGGTTGTCACGTGATGGTTGTCACGTAACGTCTCATTCTCACCCTCATTGGGTGGTTGTCACGTGATGGTTGTCACGTAACGTCTCATTCTCACCCTCATTGTGTGGTTGTCACGTGATGGTTGTCACGTGACATCTCATTCTCACCCTCGTTGGGTGGTTGTCACGTGATGGTTGTCACGTGACATCTCATTCTCACCCTCGTTGGGTGGTTGTCACGTGATGGTTGTCACGTAACGTCTCATTCTCACCGTCATTGGGTGGTTGTCACGTGATGGTTGTCACGTGACATCTCATTCTCACCCTCGTTGGGTGGTTGTCACGTGATGGTTGTCACGTGACATCTCATTCTCACCCTCATTGGGTGGTTGTCACGTGATGGTTGTCACGTAACGTCTCATTCTCACCCTCATTGGGTGGTTGTCACGTGACATCTCGTTCTCACCCTCATTGGGTGGTTGTCACGTGATGGTTGTCACATTGTGTCTGCGTGTTGTGCCTCCCATGTGTTCGTCTACTATTCTTGATGTAACTAACTGTAACGTGTACATTGAGTCATTCATCGTCGGCTTCGATCACACCTTGGAGATTGGTGACGTTAGGTTTCTTTTTAAAACATAAAGCAGTTTTATACCAGAAGGAAATACTGCTGGCCGGTATAATAACGCTGTATGATGAGGTTTCCTCGCGATGAACGACTCCACTTGATGGCTCAACTATATGGTGAGATGGTGAGCGTGAGCTATTGACTAAGAATTTAATCTCCGGAAAATCAAAGGCTATTTACAGTGGAAAGTAATCTGGTTGAGAGACAATTTTAATAGTTCAATGCTGTCAACCTGTCAACGTTCGTTGAACTGTGGTTCCACCGTTCCCTGGGTTTAAACAGCGTAGCCCTGTCTATCCCTGTTATATCCCTGTTTCTATGTGCACATAGCCGGGTGTATAGTCGTGGTATAGTACACCATACATAGTACTTGCAATCCTGGCTGTATAGCGTGTACATCTTGTGTCGTTGCTCCGCCTGCCCTGGGTATAATTACAAGACCCACTCACCGTATCGACTATACCATCGTTACTGAGATAAGAGGCGTCAAGTCTGGATGTCATCATTAGCAGAGGTTACACTCGTCATTCATCTGTCGCCGCTAATATACCCTAGCACCGTCGCTAAATGAGACTGGGCAGCTGTTACCTCACTATGGTAAACAACACTACACTATACGTCGGTGTTATATCTATTAGAATCGTTATGAGACCTAACGCCCAAATATCATCATGTCATCATCGGCAGTGTTATACAGAGTTAGGGTCAAATGCATAGTCGTTCCTCACGTGCTCCTCAACTCAGCCTTTCCTCAGACTCGCCCAACCACCAATCACAGAGTAGTCCACATGGCAATGCTGCTCTGTGATTGGTGGTTGGACGAGTCTGAGGAAAGGCTGAGTTGAGGAGCACGTGAGGAATGACTATGCATTTGACCCTAAGGCCCGAATGCATAGGTCACACTCAAGCCTTCCTCAACTCAGCCTCGCCCAACCACCAATCACGGAGCGGCATTGCCGTGTAGACGGCTCTGTGATTGGTGGCTAGGTGAGGCTGAGGAGAGGCTGAGTGTAGGAGGGCTTGAGTGTGAACTATGCATTCGAGCCTTAGTCTATGACAGGATCAGCGCATGAAAGATAAATAGTGTAACTGTGTAACCCCATGCACTGTCGAGGCCGTCGTTATAAGGTGCAATATATACCTTACACCTCGCCCTACACTTCTTCTATATCACACATAGTCATATACGTACATGTTTGAAAAATACGGTTTGTTTATAGACAAATCTTAGCCAACTGGTTCGACTTTGTCTGGAGTAACTTGAGAGCACAGGAGATGTGAATTCTATATATGTTTGACGTGATTGTCAAGTAGTTATAACATTTAATCCATATTCGCTCTTATGTATGAGGAACTCCTCAGGCAAAGTATTGGCAATAGAGAATACCAGAAATATGCATAAACCATCACGCAACCTTGTATTGAAATGTATAATAATGTCGACTTGTTTTAACAATGTTGAGGGCAATTATTATTTATTAGTACTTTTGTTGGGTGTTTCTCGTTTACCATTGGTTTGCAAAGTGCCAGAAACTAAACCAGTCACGTGACCATGCAAGTATATACGACGTTACAATTGAAGCAGTATAATCTGGAACCGGTTAGAATGTACATACTTGTTTTAAAACCCCCCCGCCACTATATTTGCGACTCGTTTTCATTCAAGACAATCCCGATCCTATAGTGTTTCTGATCTTTATATAATGAAATACGGTCATTTATGTTGTGCAACTATTTTTAAAAGTAGATTTGTTCGTCGAATCGTCCATAATATTATAAAGTTTTACAGCAAGTCATATTTCACGTTTTCATGGGAACTACGATGATCTATCTACAAAGCGGTTTTGTTGAGACTTCTGGAAGTGATTAGCAATCGTGTCGTCACATGCGAGAGGGGAAAATGCAACTGACTGTCCAAATTTGGAAAGCACTCGTGCATGGGTAGACGAGACGATGAACTGTATAAATAATGTTTCACGCAACTAGCAAGTACAGGCCTACCAGTCATGCCAGAAGAGTTACAAAATTTTTATTATATTTACCATTGTGGAATTGCTCTAATTCTGTGTAAATAAACATATAATAATAAAAGGTAGGTTTCATCTATATTTCATTATTGGCCCTTCTCTAAAACACTATAGTTACCGTTGGTTAGAGCAGATTGGAGGGTTCGAAAGCTTGTGTAACAGCTTCGTTCTTCTCGTCAACTACTCGGCAGTCCAGGTTAGTGGAGGAATCTATATGACTGGTCAAAGTTACATCGTCCTTTCGGATGGGACGTAAAGCCGATGGTTCCCTTGGTACTTTTCGACAGGAGTAGGCTACGTGCCGGTATCGGCTTCCCCTCCTCCTTCATTATCATTCACCAATCATCACTCATGAGACTAGAGAGGGCATTGTGCCGTACACTGGCCTTAATTATAATAAAATAAATAAATGTATAGGGGCGCCTCTATGTATAAAAATGGAATCAAATGTGTTGGCGAATGGTCGCTGTTATTGGTGGCGTATATTTGTAAACTATAGAGTTGTGGTTGCCAGACGAAAGCAATCAAATGATAACAAAATCAATCATCTCCGGGTACAAAACTCACAATTCAAAACTCTGACACCGAATTGAAAAAAAGACTCGTATTATTCATGCATCAATTTGCAGTAGAAATAAAAGTATCAAAACGTAAACGAGAGTCACACTCACTCAATAGAAGGAAAGCTATACTCCTTGAGGTACAAACCCACGATATCCGTTAAACGTGTGCCATGACGCATGCCCATTAAACAGCATTGAACTTTAACACCTGTGAAAGCATTAATGGCGGCCGAGCATCGACTTGACGGGAGTCTCAAGTGATTTACTCATGTCGTAACCGTCGTCTTGTTTAACGATTTAACGACGAGGTCGACACTTTCGTCGCCTCACACGACGGGCAGTGCTCCTGTACTGGGGTTGGTTGGAGGGGATTGAAGAAAAGAGATAACAAATACACACAAATGGAATGTGATTGCAGTTTGTCATGTGTGCCCTGCGTGTACATGGTCACGAGTACGCCGGGTTCGTATCCCGGTCGGATGAAGCTTGTTTGAGTCAGTTTTGTACACGCCTCGTGTCAAATTAATTATACATAATAATTAGTAAATGCCTACTCGCAAATCTCTAAAAGATTCTGTGGGCTTTTTATTGTTCTATACATAGAATGTATTTTAGCTATTTACAAGAATAATTATATTTACATAATAATGTTACATAATATAACGTAATAATAATAATGTAACATAATAATGTTACATAATAATAATAATAATAATAATACTATTTACAAGAATAATTATATATGAATGTGATTGTGCATGTTTCTTCGATGTACGACGCTACATTATCGAGTATTGTAGGCCATGCCCATGATACAATAATATTCCTGTGTGCAATATAATAATTAATTAATTAAATTCGCATTAATAAAAAATAAAAAATAATATACCCAATATAATATTAATACATCAATAGTGCGACGAGTGGTAATGGAGGTATTCCTGTGTGCAAGGAAGGATAGTGTTATTGGCCATATATGCCGTGTACGAAACGTCCAGCAAGATCTCGCAACGCCGGAATGCACGTGTTGAACGCGTCCGCTATGAAATGAAACTAGTGAGTTGCTATTTATGTACTCTTGCGCAATTCACTGTTTCATGTAGTCTTTGGTTTACGCGATGATTTGTTTTATGGCTTCAGTTTGTTTTTACTGCACGGTTGTTTGACACCAACACAATAGTGACGAGTGGTCATGGAAGTATAGCTGTGGGCAAGGAGCCCCTGTGTCCAAGTTATAATGCATATAATATACCCAATTATATAGTAATAATGATTACCCGATACACTTATTTCTCGGTATTCATGAGAGCTACCCCCTACTGCAGCGTCGGTAGATCAGGGAATATAATAATATCTTTGCTCTTTAAGTTCTTTTCTTGCTTTGTATGATAATTAGACATTATTAATGATTATTGCTATGCCACTAGTGAACCGAATCACCTCGTATACAAGCTTGGGTTTTGTATACTCCAACATTCATGATTATTGTTTCTGTTTATTGTCGGATATATTTATATTTCTGCATTGGTGGTTGTCGATGTCCCGGTTCCAAAGCCCCGTCTTAGCAAACCGCACTGAGTTTATCTCGGTTTCTTTATCTCGCTCGCTGTTTGTAGGCCCGGACTCGCAAAGAACTGTCAAAACACCTATGTATGATGTAAAGCATGGTGGCTTCCAAAGTTCCTATACGCGACGTGTATTGCCAAGAGGGGGAGGGAAGGGGGGGGGGGGGGGGGGGGTAGGTAGAGGAGGCTGTTCACATCATTCATCGCCAATAAAATCAACATTTCCTGTTTTAGGCCTATTATATGATTGTGTGTACAGATTACAGAACAACAATACTGTGTAACTGGGCGACGTCTGAGTCCTTATAAACGAATCATTCGCTAGTCTGCATTAGCATAATCGATAAAAAAAAATATGGGTCGTCAAGCTGAGCTCAAGCATGGTTATTGTTTTTCGCCTAGTCGGTATAACATAACACTCACACAAGCTGTCACAAAAAATTGGAATGCCTTGAATAAAGACCTAGAGCAGAGCTAGCTCATTGCGTGAGGGAATAGTGTGGAGTAAAAATACGAATGCTATATAAAATCAGATCCATCCCTACTTCACGATCGAACCCAGAGCTTCTGCCACACAAACTAGACCAGACACGTTTTCGGTCCAGTAGCCCAAAAAGACAATTCATGTATTGAATACATTTATTCACGTGGCAAGAGTATCATCACAAATCGCATCATTTAGTAACAAATGTTCCTCCCCAGGGACTACTATACTCATCCCGATGGGGAGGTTTGCGTGCTGTAGTGATTCCTAGAGCTGTGCCGGCGGAAGCGTATGCTTCTGGTAGGGCCACCCTAGCCCCGGACAATTCGTTATCTCTGCCCGGACAAATCGAGGTGGGGAAGCCAGACGTCCTCCCTTTCCCTGCTCGTCTTTACGTCCTACTTGTTTCTTTCCTCCAAACAACCCCCAACGTCATATGACCATAGTGGTCGAGTACGTCGTTAAACAACAACCTACATGAAGGATATAGGACAGGATATATATTATGCAGGAAATAATATGTGAGAATATACAACATAAACGACAAATGAAGCAAGAACACCTACCGGTGTTGACTTTGTAGATCATCTGTAATCTAGATCTTTGAGCATGTATCTTAATGATCTTCAAAGTCTTTCTCCGCGGCGGTTGAGGCTAAATGTTATGGACGGTCAAGTTCCACCGTCGCAAATGATCGTTATGACTCTTGACTCGTTCTTGTTATGTTGTGTAACGCCCGCCCGACTTCAATAGTGTCGTAATCGCGACTAGTTGAGCGTGAAACGAACGGTACAGCACTCGTGATAATTAATTACACCACGTTACGCGATCGTGTTTTGTCCAGCGCGCGTCATTAGTCATTAGTCATTAGTCCGGTGTCAATTGTTCGAGTGGCAATGTCGTCTCGGTGCTCAAGGTAAGCTGTGCTCAAAGTTGAGAGATCTTGGGGAGCAACTACGGAGCCTTGTTACAGATACAATGCACTTGATTGGTCTTTACAAACAATATAGTCTTTACATGGAACTCGCCAAGATCGTCTTTGTTGTTGTTCGATTTTTTTTTTAACGTGAAGATATTTCATCTGATCGTCTCTTGATTGTTCAATTTCGTTTTTAATCAAACTTGATGGATTTTACTTTCACTCACGCATAGATTGTGGTTATATAATAGCACAGCAAGTGGAAAATAATTTAAATTAAAAGTAATATGCAAGCGTCTCTTTAATCACCAGTTTGCGTCGCGATTTGTTTATTGATCTTGGCAAAAAAAGTTAAGTGCCACGGCATTTTTATTGAGCTTTATTGTATCGCAAAATAGTTTTGTTAGCCTAGTTACTCGTGTGCAATAATATCAATTGATCAGTTAATTGGGATCAATAGATAGAAGGCTAGCATGAATGTCTATAGTCCCTGGCCTACACTACACTTGTTTTAATAGGACTACTCAACCCACTCTGTTGTTTGGGCTTGATACTATCTGTCAAAGCTTCCACAAACACTGTTAATATCTTCGTTTGTTTATCATTTCAAGCAGATATTAAAGTTTGGCATAGGTTATGAATACACACTTCACATGTAACTTGACTGGTGTGAGTGCCAGCCAGATATTCTGGGGCTGAGCGTGATATGGGTTGGGCACATTTTTATCACACATTACAATTGAGAAATAGACTGAGAAGAGCTCAGCATGGACACCTTGGAGAATTGTTGTAAATGGATATGAAAGCTTGTGTGAGCGATTATGTGTGATTGTTGAGAAAACAAATAATATTTTGCAAGAATAGTTGTTTGGGATGTGACTAGTGGACGGGCGAACAAAAACAATTTTATTTCTGTTTGCTCGATAATTTCTGTTCAGTTACGGTTTGGCTTGGCTAAAATAAAAACTAACTGTTAATTTTGTATGATTCAGACATTGAAACATGAAAGGTCTTGTGTATTTACAAAAGGAATGTCCACATTTCAAAATTCAAATACGTAGTTGAAGTGTCGAAATGGAGCAATAATAACGCGGAAAGTAAAACAAAAATAATTGTAATTAATTATTACAAACGAATGACCTGCAATGATAAGTTCTACGTTTTGTTATGTATGCATAGCAAAATGATGTAATCTAGCCTAGATGTAAGAAGAGCCAGTCACACCCATTCGAATAGAAACGAAGAGAAAAAGCAGCTGAATCGACAAAAGTTACCCAGTATTTGAAAATAATGGTTTGTCCTTCAGCAAGTTCAAATATTACAGGTTTTTGATTTAGGATGTTTTTCTTTCTGCTCGATGTCCTCAAGTTCTGATTTTGACTTATCCCAGCAGAATAAAGTCAATACTGTTGTTTTTATTTTGTTTGTGTCCATTCCATTTGTTATTAATTATTTATGGGAAGAGGTCACTGGCCAGTTGGGAATATGCTTAGTACTTAAAACAATGCTGGTACAATAGAACACTGTAATTGTTCCAGCAATGACGTGTGGAGAAACCTCTCTTATCTATGTGCTGTGGTATTAAAATAGAAAATATACAAATGTCAATAGGTAGAAAATGAAAAATAGCAGTCCTAAGGCTTTCTCATTACATATCACTAAACTTTCTTTCTTGGAGCATGAATATATCATTTCAAATGCAATATTCAATAGCTGGATTTATGCTCACTGTTTGTGGGCATAGTGTGTTAATATTATCATGCATATGTATATGTATCAAGTAAATCTTAATTATGTAGATGTTACTTTCTTCTAATTCGTAATATATAACAGTATGTCAAAAAACCAGAAGAAATGAATTAGTGGGTAGCTTAAAATTAAATTGTCAATACTACAAATAATTGGTTGTTTTTGTCTCCCACCATATGTGCAGGAATAATCAAATTACTAATACTCTCTTTGGCAGAAATATTTTGAGTAAAAGCAAAAATTACAAAATCGAACCACAATTGGGAATTGAGTCCAGGTCTCTCACTGTGTTTCACTTGGAGAATTAATTGTGAATGTTCTTCTTTTTTTGTGCTCGACACCACCGTGCGTTTTCTAATTGACCAGGCTAGACAAGAGAAGACTCATCCTTCCGATCCATGACGATGGAGATGCTTTGCCTCATTCACCCTTGAAACTATGTGTTAATACCTGTTGCAGGAGAACCCTGCCAAGTGTTTGTTGTCGAGTACTAACTAGTGTCGTCTCTTGTACTTGCAGGGGTTCTGGAGATGACGGCCACAGACAACACGATCCGGTTTAGCGGTCACACCCTGGACAAGGCGACCAAGGCGAAGGTGACCCTGGAGAACTACTACAGCAATCTCATAGCGCAACACCTGGAGAGGAAACAGAGGCTGGCCAAGCTCGAGGAGTCACTCAAAGACGAGGGACTCTCCGAGGCGCAGAAGCAGGAGAAACGCCAACAACACGCTCAAAAAGAAACGGAATTCCTAAGACTCAAACGATCTCGCCTGGGCGTGGAGGACTTTGAGCCGCTGAAGGTGATCGGACGGGGGGCGTTCGGCGAGGTGCGTCTGGTGCAGAAGAAGGACACTGGCCACGTCTACGCGATGAAGATCCTACGCAAGGCGGACATGCTGGAGAAGGAACAGGTCGCGCACGTCCGGGCCGAGAGGGACGTTCTAGTGGAGGCCGACCACCAGTGGGTTGTCAAGATGTACTACAGCTTTCAGGTATTCACCGGACTATTAGTATGACAGGTGTAGTTCTAGTGGAGGCCGACCATCAGTGGGTTGTCAAGATGTACTACAGCTTTCAGGTATTCACCGGACTATTAGTATGACAGGTGTAGTTCTAGTGGAGGCCGACCACCAGTGGGTTGTCAAGATGTACTACAGCTTTCAGGTATTCACCGGACTATTAGTATGACAGGTGTAGTTCTAGTGGAGGCCGACCACCAGTGGGTTGTCAAGATGTACTACAGCTTTCAGGTATTCACCGGACTATTAGTATGACAGGTGTAGTTCTAGTGGAGGCCGACCACCAGTGGGTTGTCAAGATGTACTACAGCTTTCAGGTATTCACCGGACTATTAGTATGACAGGTGTAGTTCTAGTGGAGGCCGACCACCAGTGGGTTGTCAAGATGTACTACAGCTTTCAGGTATTCACCGGACTATTAGTATGACAGGTGTAGTTCTAGTGGAGGCCGACCACCAGTGGGTTGTCAAGATGTACTACAGCTTTCAGGTATTCACCGGACTATTAGTATGACAGGTGTAGTTCTAGTGGAGGCCGACCACCAGTGGGTTGTCAAGATGTACTACAGCTTTCAGGTATTCACCGGACTATTAGTATGACAGGTGTAGTTCTAGTGGAGGCCGACCACCAGTGGGTTGTCAAGATGTACTACAGCTTTCAGGTATTCACCGGACTATTAGTATGACAGGTGTAGTTCTAGTGGAGGCCGACCACCAGTGGGTTGTCAAGATGTACTACAGCTTTCAGGTATTCACCGGACTATTAGTATGACAGGTGTAGTTCTAGTGGAGGCCGACCACCAGTGGGTTGTCAAGATGTACTACAGCTTTCAGGTATTCACCGGACTTTTAGTATGACAGGTGTAGTTCTAGTGGAGGCCGACCACAAGTGGGTTGTCAAGATGTACTACAGCTTTCAGGTATTCACCGGACTATTAGTATGACAGGTGTAGTTCTAGTGGAGGCCGACCACCAGTGGGTTGTCAAGATGTACTACAGCTTTCAGGTATTCACCGGACTATTAGTATGACAGGTGTAGTTCTAGTGAAGGCCGACCATCAGTGGGTTGTCAAGATGTACTACAGCTTTCAGGTATTCACCGGACTATTAGTATGACAGGTGTAGTTCTAGTGGAGGCCGACCACCAGTGGGTTGTCAAGATGTACTACAGCTTTCAGGTATTCACCGGACTTTTAGTATGACAGGTGTAGTTCTAGTGGAGGCCGACCATCAGTGGGTTGTCAAGATGTACTACAGCTTTCAGGTATTCACCGGACTATTAGTATGACAGGTGTAGTTCTAGTGGAGGCCGACCATCAGTGGGTTGTCAAGATGTACTACAGCTTTCAGGTATTCACCGGACTATTAGTATGACAGGTGTAGTTCTAGTGGAGGCCGACCACCAGTGGGTTGTCAAGATGTACTACAGCTTTCAGGTATTCACCGGACTATTAGTATGACAGGTGTAGTTCTAGTGGAGGCCGACCACCAGTGGGTTGTCAAGATGTACTACAGCTTTCAGGTATTCACCGGACTATTAGTATGACAGGTGTAGTTCTAGTGGAGGCCGACCATCAGTGGGTTGTCAAGATGTACTACAGCTTTCAGGTATTCACCGGACTATTAGTATGACAGGTGTAGTTCTAGTGGAGGCCGACCACCAGTGGGTTGTCAAGATGTACTACAGCTTTCAGGTATTCACCGGACTATTAGTATGACAGGTGTAGTTCTAGTGGAGGCCGACCACCAGTTGGTTGTCAAGATGTACTACAGCTTTCAGGTATTTTAGATAGATTGATTTTCTCTCTGACATATACATTGTACAGCCTGTATTACTCTTTTTTGAGAGAAAGTGAACAATATGAATACTAATATAATATTAATTTAATATACATAAAATAAAATAGGATATAATGTTTATTGCAAGAGGTACTGTTGTCTATTTAGGCAGAGAGGTATTCATGGAGCGATTAGAAACTTTTGGATAAAAGAAATGATTTCACGTTTCGTAGATGCGGAAAGGAGAGGAGATCAGGCAGAAATGTTTGTTTTGGAGTGTGTAGAAGCTTTTTGAAATGAGGAAAGATTTGACATTAGACAGTTTGAAGAATGAAATGGAGGAAGAGGTTTTTATATTGACTGGGCAATGAATGTGCCTAGAGTAAGGTGTAGTTCCAGTTAGAAAATTGTGCAAAATTATTGTTTTTTAGTCGTATCTCAGGAACGGTACACAATAACGAAAATAAAATAATGGTGCTAATTTGGTTTTCTAATCACTTTGCTACAGATGTGGGAAAAACGTTAATAATATGTATTGTAATCAGTGGAGTAGCCTAGCTGTTTTATAATTACACAAAAAACTACTTATTACAATATTGGAAACGTTTTCATGTAGCTAGTAGTGCTTACGAAATCGGAATGGTACCATTAATTTTTTACTTTTTTTTTATCTTGTGGGATGTAGCATTCCTAAATGACTGAAAAATGTTAATTTTGTGCAGTCTTATTGAGACTTAAACCATCTTCTATATCAGGAGTAGATAAGAGTGGTGCATCAATCCGAAGTAGGATGTGGTGGGCATAAGCACGCGTACTTACGAAGGCCCCACCATAGAGCATTAAAGATGTTTTACAACACTTCACTTCGGGAGGATTTTCCTTCCTTTTAACTGGTATCTGATCATGAAGTTCTATAATGTTGCTGACTGTTTCCAGGACCCTATCAACTTGTACCTGATCATGGAGTTTCTCCCTGGAGGCGACATGATGACTCTCCTCATGAAGAAAGACACCCTCGCGGAAGAGTGTACGCAGTTCTACATCGCTGAGACGGCGCTGGCAATCGACTCCATCCATAAGCTAGGCTTTATTCACAGGTGAGCTCTTTGTAATCATACACATACCTGTAGTGTTTGGCCAAAGAAGTTCAAAGAAATTATGGATTCACAAAAGATAAATAGCTTGCTTGTTCACTAATTTATTTAGACTTTCTTAAGGGAGTGAAGGGTATTGCTACGTCAAAAACCGCAGACAATTTTCATTTTTTAATTATATCTCAAGAATGCTACTTGAAATCGAAAATCTGAGTTAACATCATACTGTGTTTAGGTAAGCCCTACAGACTGAATAAAATAATATAACCATTAGCTTAGTTTTTTTGATTATTAAATCAATAAGTAGTAATAAAATTAATAAGAAATAAAAACTATACATACTGATTATAATGTAAGACACATTTAGAGCATTCAATATGTAGGGCTTACCCAACCATAGTGCGCTGTTGATTCAGATTTTGATTTCGAAGTGCATTCTTGAGATATAATTTTAAAATGAAAATTTTGTGTGGTTTTTGACGTAGAGGTACCCTTTGCTCTTAAATAATATATACTGTTTCTCAAGTCCTCAAGTCAGCACCTTTTGACTGTTGCTTGTAGCAAATGACCTCTAGGCTATCTATCGACTGTATATTATGATTGCACCTTTCTACAACTAGGGATGCACACCAATACATTTAAAATCATCAACTATCAAAAAGAAATCTTCATCATCAAATCAATTTTATCAATTACATCGATGAAGAAGTTTGCATCTTTTTTGGCCAAAATACAAAAATTATCTATATATTTTTTTTATCTACTCCCTACCTGTACATTTGTCCTTGCTATCTGCATCTATTGGCATCAATAAAGTCTTCCCTGCAATTACCGATGAAAGCTCTGTAAGATACGTAATTGTATTCAGCCAGGGATATTTCATCTGTCATTACCAATTATTCGAAAATTATTAAAAATTGATTAGGCCAACAATTGCTATCAATTATCATATAACATTATAAACTTACATTTAAATAAGGTGGTTTCATCGCCAGTTGGCAAACAAATCACTTGTTGGGCACCACATTAAGATAATGAAAATTTAAAACGTATTCTCTATATAATTGAATGCAACTAGTTCGTTTCACAATGTGAGCATGACAAGAATTAAGTAACAAATCTATTATGTACGTATACATTTCTGGTAAATATTAATATTTTACATTTTTACATGCCTGCAGTCAAGTAGATATCATGAATTTGCTTATTGTCGACTGGTCTACACTTTTTATTTACTTTCACTTTTCTTGTAGGGACATAAAACCAGACAACTTGTTGCTGGATGCCCGAGGCCACATCAAGCTGTCGGACTTTGGGCTGTGCACGGGACTGAAGAAGTCCCATCGGACGGACTTCTACCGGGACCTGAGCCAGGCCAAGCCGTCGGACTTTACGTCCAGTCCGATGGACAGTAAACGACGGGCGGAGAGTTGGAAGAAGAACCGGCGGGCGCTGGCGTACAGCACAGTCGGCACGCCTGACTACATCGCACCCGAGGTCTTCTTACAGGTACACACTTGTTTTCAGTGAATGTTAGGGGTGTGCGAGTAGCACTTTTCCAAATCGAGTCGAGTTCGAGTTCGAGTAGTAAATAACTCGCGAGTTTCGAGTCGAGTTTCGAGTAGTGCCTGAATATAATAAAAAGATACAGGAAAAGAATAACTACCGGTAGAGGACTAGGCAGACTAGACCTAGGGCCCCATCTAAGCTACCGCCGAGTTCACCTAGGCTAGGCCTTGGCCTAAAAGCTGTCCCTGGGGCCAGGCCTAAAACCATATACTGTAATTTGTTCAATATTATTGTCTCCCTAGGCCTAAGGCTCAAATGATGCTAAATTCTGCCAACAACTGGGTCTAGGCCTACGTGATCTAGACAAGGAAAGTACTAAAGCTTGGCCTAGGTCTTGGGTCTTGGGATAGGCTAGGGCTGTGCTCGAAGCATGGCCAAATGCTAGGCCTAGGCCTAGGACTAGGCCTACACTGTACACGGGGACCTGGCACAGGAGAAAGACTTTAAGAGAAACAATAGAACTACAGTGTAATCTGTTTTGCAGATGGGTTGTCAGATGGCCACTTTTGTTTATTGTGAGACCATGTTGGCGAGTGTTTCCCCATTTTGAGATTACATTATACATTTTGAACTTAAGTTGTATGGAACGTTTTAAAAATGATTCTAAATACATGATGATCAGTAGGGAATATAATATCTTTGATGATTAGGTACTTTTAGGCCTAGGCCAGGCCTACGACCAGGGCCTAGACCTAGGCTATGCTAGGCCTAGGCTCTTTGAACATAGTAGGCCTATGCGTCAGCGATCTCGTAGGCCTAGGTTCTCGAAGATTCCCTTCCATTTGTTTGGCTGCCACTTCTACATCATCCACACTTAGTTCACAAAAAACGCAGACACTTTTTGCGAATTTGCAGAAGTATAGGCCTAATAAGCGTCGTCTGCGTGTATCGATCTGCTCGATAATGATCGATATGTCACTTTTTCTTCAAAGTCGATTATAAAATCGATACTTAAGCTATTTTTGGATACTAGCGCTACCTATTGGCGGTATTTTTAACCAGTTGAATACGGCGGCTCAGTCGATCAAAACTATTCGAACTCGACTCGTTTTTCATGAAAAACTCGATCACCTCGAGTCGAGTAGTAACTACTCGACCGAACTCGACTTTTCGAGTACTCGCACAGCCCTAGTGAATGTGCAACATTTCAAATTATTTTATTGTGACAACCTTGGAAATGCTCTATTCAAACTTTAAAAAAATTTGTATTGTTTTTTTTTTTATCTTGTTCTCAAATGCCAACATTTGGCATCTAGGCAACCATATTTTCTCACATAAGACTTGCACCTTTTTTCATTTTTTTGAGTTAAAAATAAATTAAACATTTTAGTGCATGTTAAATACAAAAAAATTTGTATTATAAATAAACAAATTTTTAAAGGTTTGAGCATTTAAGACTTAATGTCAAATGTTTTTTATAATTCAAATTGGGATTTCAGGGTACCTTGCATCTTGAGAGTCAATTTTCAAAGTTAGGAACCCCAGCCCGAAACGGGACTTGATCTCTGAGCGTCGTAGCGTTGTGAGCGTAACTCGGTTGGCCTAACAACCCCAGCCCGAACCGGGACTTGATCTCTGTAGTGTCTGTCATAGCAAGCGTTGTGATAACAGTGTCCGTATGTCTTGTCTGTAGACGGGGTACGGCGCTGCCTGTGACTGGTGGAGCCTGGGCGTCATCATGTACGAGATGCTGATCGGCTACCCCCCGTTCTGCTCGGAGAATCCCCAGGAGACTTACCGCAAGGTGATGAACTGGCGCGAGACCCTGGTGTTCCCCCCCGAGGTGCCGATCTCGGAGGAGGCCAAGGACACCATCGTGAGGTTCTGCTGCGAGGCGGACCGCAGACTGGGCTCCCAGCGCGGCATGGACGAGCTCAAGCTGACCCCGTTCCTGCGCGGGGTCGACTGGGAACACATCCGAGAGAGGCCGGCGGCCATTCCCGTCGAGGTGCGATCCATAGACGACACGTCCAACTTTGACGACTTTCCCGACGTCAAGCTCGAGATTCGTAAGTGTTTCCCTTTCGTTTGCTTTACTTTTATTGTCGTGTTGCGGCTACGTACGTCGTGAACATGTGGCTTAGCGCCGCAGACCTAGAACTAGGGATGGGATAGTGTAAACGTTTTAATACGTGTACGGTACGCGTTCATCTAAATATTAAATGCATGGACCTGTGCACACTCTTTCTTGGGCTTTAGGAATCACGAATTACCATGGTATGCTTAATTGCTAAATAGAAACACATAAACTGGCAACAAAGACGTTTTGATCGAGAAGATGTGTCTACTCCCCTAATTTATATCTTGAGAGAGTACAACCCTTTTAAAGAAATATTCTTTATTCAAAATAATGTTCTGGTCCCTGTGAGTTTGTTGGAAGTTACAGTATAAGAGTTCATTTACGACATTCCTACGTTGTATTTACTAGGGATGTGCGGGTACCCGAAAAACGGGTATTTTTCGGGTAACAAAATTTACCCGAGGTCGGGTCGGGCCGTAAATTATGCCCGAAAAAACCGGGTCGGGTAGCCTAGGCCTAGTACAACATAATTTCGAGGTTATGATTGGTCGAAATTGTGAATTTCAATATGAAGCTGCAAGACGAGGAAGCTTGGGAGGAACTGATATTTATATGAGGATGCCTTACCTTCTATCTTACTTTATTATTATTTCATGAATATAAGTGTAGCCTAGGTGAATAACAATATTTCACCATGATTTCACGATGTATTTGACATTTGACCATGATCTAAACAAAGATGGCGACCATATGCCAGAACTCCCCACCGCCTTCTTGGCGGAAATAGCGTGAAATATGGCGGGAAATTCAAATTTTCAAATAATTAGAAAATTCGAATGTGTTGAAGTAGATTCGGATTCAAATATCGTAGATTCGTACACAACTACATTTTATGTAACGTAGTTTCTATTGATTGATTCATTTTTATTAATTATTAGTTTTTTACACTACCCGACCCGACCCGAACCCGAGCCCGCGGGTACTTGAAGTACCCGACCCGAGCCCGACCCGAACTCAAAAATCACTACCCCCACATCCCTAGTATTTACTTGTCGAACGTCGGAGCATCAACCGTTGTGTCTTTGTCCACAGCTGCCGCCCCTCTCCCGCAGGACGGCGAAGTTATCTACAAGGACTGGGTGTTCATTAATTACACGTTTAAGAGATTCGAGGGGCTGACACAGAGGGGCGTTCCGACTAAGAAGTAGCCCGGCCGTTAGCCCGGCGCTGTGATAGACTGATGTTGTTCTAAGGTAGAGAGCCAGGCAATAGAATTACTAGCTAGTACATTTCTCACCTCACAAACTTATGGGTGAAAGTTTACACTGGTTGGTGCAAGAAGAGTCAATAGAAAAGGCTTTTTATTTATATTTTGATACTTTTTTTAATTAATGTTTCGATGTCAGATTTTTATAGTATGCTATGAACTAAATTTGAATCGTACGAATTGGTCTTTTAAATATCTGTGGTGATGAAGTTTGTTACTGTAGTTCTTTTTAAATTTGACGATATAAATAGTACTAGCTGTAAATGGCAGATGGTGAGAGGTGGGAGTGGTGTGTGGACTTTCACCTCTTAAAGAAAGTTTTAAATGAATGTTTTCTCAATTTTGTCACAATCACATAGTTGCCTCAGAGTTTAAACCTAGTTTTCCAAAGTCACATGACATTGAGATAGTCAAAGCACTACTTCACTATTTTACCTAGAATACATACCATACTAATCAAACACCTATGCCTAAATCTTGTTCTGGTCTCCAAGCACGTCGTAAACATTGTTACACTGTATGTTGGTTTCTGTTTTTATATGTACCATTTAACAAAATATGGAAGTTGAATGGTATGTACTGTGAAATACTTAAACAAGAGTTTACAGGACATGAAAGTGCTTTTTTCAATATACACAGCCTAAAAATATTGGATGTACATTGTACATGATTATAGCCTACATACTGTAATTTCACTGAGCAAGTGTTTGTCTAGTACACCCAACTTAATAGAAGAGATAGCGCATCTTTTTTAATTCATACTGTATTTACTTTCAGAATAATTCTGTTTTGTAACCTAATTTTAAAGTTCTTTTATAGTATTGATCACGCTTCCAGAGTTACATTTCTTTTTTGTTATTTAAGTTTGTAGACCAATGGGCACGTGCTTAACTTTAATTAGTGTTGGTCTCTTTGTTAATAATGGTGAAATTCCAGTTATACATTTTTCACTTGCATGATTTTCTCGGTTATACACTATGTATATTGAACTCCTTTTTCAAAAAGTAGATGTTACTTCTGTATAGGTATTTCTTCATTTTTTCAGCTTTACATTTTTCAATGCAAGTCCTCCGAGAAATGTATAAATGACATTTCACTATAGTCTAGTGTGGTTGTTGATAGCCAATTAATCGATCAACTGTTTATATTTAGCTGATTTGATTGGATTCAGTCATTTGATGTGAATTTAGCTCCATTTATGTCCATTTTTTTGTAAATTGCCAATATGCAAATTATGTAATTGTGGAAATTGGTTGCGATCTAATGATCACCACCACAATTGTTATTGGGGGTAAATTGAACAATCAGTACCTAATGTATTAATTTTAATTTACTATTTCATATGAATAGAATGTTTGTTTCTATATACGTACTGTATACTTCGATATTCATTTAAACTGGAGCCTACCGGATACGAGAATACCCTATCACAATGCTAAACCAAAATACATACATTGCATTGCATTGCCAGAGGAATACTCCTGTTTGCCTTAAAAATGATTGTTGTGTTCGGAATGTCACATAATTGGAATGGAAAGGGGGTATATGGAATCAAACTAGAACAGAGAAAAAGATGAGAGGGGAAAGGCAGACAACGAAGTACAAACCATGCGTAGGCAGACGACCTTGATAACATTATGTATGGCTTTGATCTTGATGGATAACATGTGCGTACGCTAATATGTACATTTCTTTTTTAAAAAAAAGAGCATACAAGTTGTTTCCAAAAGCCAAATGCTATCAATTATATGTATCATCTTTCTTTCAACAGAATTGAGTGATGTTTCAAAATTCAAACACTAGCCAGAAAGGCAGGGTGTATATATGCAGTATACAATAATTGTATGGTATGAAAATGAATTGTTTCTCTTTGGGCCAATTCTCAACTAAAAAAATCATTGGTGTGATATCATTAGTTAGGTACTGATAAATGATTATGTATTATTCCACCAAAAATATCGAAGTCAATAGGTATCGTGGAATGACCATATTACTGCATTTTAATTGAAACTTTAATATCAAACGAACTCTCAAAGTAATCAACATTTCAGCTTTGTACAGTACAGCTGACCAAAATAATATGTATTTTGAAGCATACGTTATGTATTTGTACTTGGACAATACTAATGAAAATTTGATCGATTAATTGAATATCACAATAATTGTGAACTTTTCTTATTTCGACTTGTTATTTAATGACCATTTATAAAATTGCAATGCCAATTATTATTACACAAGCATGGTAGCAACTGGCTATTATTGTGCATATTGAGTGTATTACAAATGGAATACCTAATGCCGAATAGGACTAACCACCATACATATCAGTGCTGGATTGAAAATGGCATTAAATGCCATCCTGCTGTAAGGGGATCACTGGATCAAACAAAATGTTAAATCAGTAAAAGCACATTGTCTACTTATGTGCGTACATTCACTGATCATTACTGTACAATTGTTAAGCATGTACTTAATTAACTTGATCCAATTGCCACAAGAAATAAACACATTGTTTATGTATTTCTACGTTAATATATTGGATTACTAGACACTTCCAGTCACTTGGAAATTTAATTCCAACAGGTTGGAGTCAGAAGTTTCAAGCTCAGATGTAAGATGTATTAAACATTGTTTTGGAACCATTGTCGGGTAAAATCCTAGTTCTGTGTTGAATAAGTCTGAGAAAGAGGATAGGGATATGGGACGGCTTTCCTGTTAAAAGAAAATACAAATGACGAGTCATCTTTGGATTTTGGACATTTGTCGTTCGATTTCAGTTTTGACATACTGGCCAATCTCTTGACAAAACTAGTCAAGTATTTTGGTGTAATTCTTCGTCTTGTCTAAAACAACTGGAAATATCTGGACTCTGTCCATTACGTAGTGTGGTGCTGTGTGCATAATTTTCACACACGTCAGCCTGTTTGTCTTGTCAGCACGTTATCAGTTATCATCACTACTAAATTACTAACCAGTAATCAATAATCATGTGAAATACTAATTAAACTATCTCATAAGTAACTAAAAAGATGGTACAAAGAATTATAGGATGCTTGAGTAGAGGCAAACATAGTGTCTATGCAATTTGAATGGTTTTCACTTTCACAAATCAGTGTTAGTAATGTGGATGGATTTGAAAGCCAGTTTTAAAATTTTGTAAGGCCAAATTACACTGCATTATACAGATGTCACTGTCGTTGACAAACTATAATGCAGATTATGTCAGTTGTGGCAGGGGCTTTTTTAGAACTCGTATTTGGAGAAAACCCATACGCACTCCAACAGCATGTTTATATCAAGGCTAATCCTTTGTTTCCAAATTTGAGCTTGAAACTCTTCCTGAAGTCAACTGGAATTCAAATATAGTTGAAAATCTGGTACGTACCTACATACGTCTAGTGTTGTTATATGTAACTAACTTGCATTGAATGATCATCTATAAATAAGAGTTAACAATGTAGGGTATGTTTAGTTTGGTAAGATTGGGTTGCCAATAGATCGTTTTAATCACTAACGATTAAAGTGAACTTAATTAATACTTCTTACTGAACATAAATTTTATGCATGTTGTTTTTCTCTTGTGGTTTTGGTAATCGTTTCCCAACCTCGTATATAAACTCTCCCCGACCCATATTGCTCTGTTATCGGGATGATGTCTTGTAAAAATATTCTTATAGTTTTGTGTTCAGTACATTGTTCAAAACATTGCAGATGAAACTTAATATTAATAATAGTGATGTCCAAGTTTTACCTAGGTATGCCATTTAATCTGTGCATTTCTTACTGTGATCCCCTTATCAGTACAGACACGAAGTGGATTATTGCATGTTTTTGTTTGGTTACACTTGTTAAGTAATGGCATAACATTAATATGAAGGAATCAGTATAGGCCTATTTAGTTGTATATTTGGAGCAAGTATGTATCATGTTACTATGTGCAATTGTGTACGTGTCTGTCTGTCTGTGCGTGAGTATGTATGCTCTCTATGTACGTTCTGCTATCTTTAAGATATGTTTGTCTACATGCACGTTCTAGAATGCATACATGTCACTATCTACATTTCAATTATGTATTTACTATTTATTTTCCGTGGTGCAAATACGTCTACAGAAGAAAACTTCAAGAGCCACGAGTCTCGACATTTTGTTTCTCGTTATGTTATTTATTTCATTTTTTAATGCCAGATAGTCATATGAAGATAGTTTTATTTCCTTAATAGTACCCAAACATAGGTAGCATTATTACCTAGTACTGTAGTTGAACATTACCAGAATGAAAGAGGAAGATAAAGAGGGATGGGCACTTTGTATTGCACATGATATTGCCACTAGAGACTAAAACTAGTGACACATTGAGTGTATACTATATTATACTGTATGCCCACAGCCAATAGAGTACAGTATTAAGTTTTAAGTTATAGAACTTCTAAGGCAGTGTATGTGGTATGGCTTGGCTTTCTCTTGAAACAAATTGTACCGAATTTCAAATGTTTTTTGTCATATATATTTTTCCCAAACAGTGTTATCTCTTGGCAGTATCATAAATTGTCTTGTGTTTTGAATGCTCCTGTACAAAATCTGTGTATAGCAAATATATTAATTTGTTTTCTTAATTTGGTGTTATTTTTTTATACTATACTTCCTCTTCCTATTTTCTCTTTTTTTGTAATTCCCGTGGACAATTTTAACCCGTCTCTGGTGGTGGGGGGTGGGGGATTGGGGGGGGGTTTGAGGTGCATGCGCCACAAACACCCACACATACGTCGTCACTGTCACAATATGCACTAAAATATCAAGCAAACATTTCTACAACACTAGTCACCAGACAAATCTTCGGCAAACTAATAACTCGCTAATAATTGCGTTCTGAATTCAAAAAACTAAACAAGGATTTCGTGAAGCCATGACTAAACAAAAGAAATACACGCATAAATCACAATCTATATTTATTACATCTATACCACATATTGGCAAAAAATAATAACGAATAGTCAGCAAGTGAATCGGCTACCTTAGTACCAAAAACTACTTCAATTGAACAAATATAGAATGCAGCATCTGCACTATATGTATTCTAAGATAGTGGGGAACATGATAATTCTCGTTTCCGGACTACAATATCCTAAAAACTTCCCCTACTTCCAGTTGACTCCTGTCTTGCCACCCCACACATGTATGTAACGCGTCAATGTTGGGTAGGAACGGATTTTTTTAGTTCCGTTCCTTGGAACTAGTTCCTTTTTAAGGAACTAAGGAACGGTATAGTTCCTTTTTTCCAACCAGGAACTGTGGAACGCCATAGTTCCAATTTTCCAGGAACTGTAACTTATTTTCATAAGTTCCTTTTATTTTTACTTGACTGTACAAGCTTGAAGGACGAAAGCGCCAAAACATAGTTTACTTACAAGATGACAGAAACGAGAAATCTAAAACAACTTTTTTTGTAATATTTCATTCTTGTCTACCCATCCTAACCTTCCACATGCTACGCCACCCCCGCGTGGGGTCTCCAATTAGTCGCACACCGGCACAAGTCGAAGACCCGAAACCGGTGACTAATCCCAAATCGCTCGTGCGGAATAAGCGTGGACCGACCGTCCAACCCCTCCTATACACAGGTGTGAGAGCAACTCAGACTGTCATTCCGAAATCAAACAAAACATGAAATATATCACTTGTGAACCCATCACTTCGAATTCATTGGAAACGGGAAGGCTTTGATGATGAAAGATGTGGTCCGAGTGGGGTGGGGGTGAAGTTATTTAGGGGCAAGGAGCTATCCAATATTCATGATCTATTCAATTCTTCGCGACAAGTGCATGTGACAACATCGCTGTCTCTTTCGATCGTTTTGTTTGTGCGTGGCAATAACATACTGCCCTTTAAAAAATACAGACCATTTTTCTTTCCGGGCGAAAGTGATATTTCGGCGACGAAGAAAATTTTTCGGCAAAATGCTTGCTTTGTTTACCAGTTAATAAAGTAATCGGTGCTTCGAGGTCATCGCCAGCCAATCTAAAGAAGCACCTGCATTAATTGATTCCTATACAAATCTCAACCATATTTTAGGCGTTATTTGCGAACCCTTGGCATTGAATTGAATTTTAAAACTTTAATTAAATTAATTAGCCTATAATAGTTATTAATAATAAATGTAAATTGTAATGCATTAAGAATTAAGAATATAAAATAACCTCTTACTTTTCGTCAATGTTCTTGGTGTATAATGCATAAACCCGGATAATAACCGAGTCGATGGCTAGTATCCCGCTCGGCAATATTCAATTAAAAATGGTTGTTTGCAGAAAGGAACTATTTAGGAACTTAGTTCCATTTTGAAAGGAACTAAGGAACGCCCCAGTTCCTTTTTTTTTAGAGGAACTTGGAACTGGAAAGAGTTCCTTTTTCCTTGCGTGGAACTGGAACTGGAACTAGGTCCATTTTTTAAGGAACTTACCCAACACTGTAACGCGTGTACCCTTTCCTCGCCCCTGCGCCCGGCTACTAAAGCCACGTGGGGTGGCACAAAGCAGATGATAACAGAGGTCCCCAAGGTTTCCTGTTTAAAGCCATCTGAGGACTGGGCATAAATAACGGTCCTGGTATTCAGGGCTCAAGTATTGAAACAAAACGTCTAAAAATTATGGACGTGGTAAAGCATGCTATTGGATGATGATGTGTTGATACCACATAACCACAGAGAACAAAGTCCTGTTATCTGTGATATTGTTGTTCTGATTATTGGAGGCGCCCTCAGTGCGGTACAGTGCAGTCATTGGAATAGACCATTAAACACTAGTCGTAAGTCTAAGTAAATCGTTCTGAATGCTGCTTTCAGTCATGGAATAGGCCATTAAACACTAATCGTAAGTCCAGGGGCGGATCCAGGACCTCTCCAAGGGGGGGGCGACTTAGGTGGCGCAGCGCCGGGGGGTCTGGGGGGCGCGGCCCCCCAGTTTAGCCCCGCAGGGAAAAATTTTCTAAGGCATTTTTTAAAAAACGTGTTTTAATGGCTTTAGAGATGGTATATTACAATATGTTTTATTTGCAGTTGCGCACTAAAATAGGCCTTGGAGGGAGGTAAAATATGGGAGTTTATGATAATCTTTTCAGAATTACACTTTTAGATAATTAAATTGGCCTTTATTGAACAACTGTTATAATTATGATACTATAATGAAACTTCTTTTTTTAACTAAACATTTTTTAAAGAATAGAAAAATAGACGACCCTACAAGTCACATGCAATATGCGATATTTCTGGTGATTGAACATATTCATTTCATATAAAAATTAGCTTTTTAAGAATCAAGGGGGGGGCGATCGCCCCTACCGCCCCCCCCCTGGATCCGCCACTGCGTAAGTCTTAGTAAATCGTTCTGAACGCTCCATAATACCGGTATATTGTCTGTAAAAGCACAGGTAACTTATTAGTTAGTTATATGTGGCAAAAGCAAAAATTATGTCACATTTTGTCACTCACTGTACCTACAGACTAGGCTAATATAATAATATACAAAATTTAAAAAATACTTTTGTTCATCAAAATTAAAGAAATTATTTTCAGAAAAAGCTGTTTAGGATAGGCCTAGACAAAATACTTCGTGGGTGGGGGGGCGATTGGGTTCAAAAATTCAGGTTTGAACCATGCCGCGCTTTTGTACTGTCGATCCAAAAGTTTACTTCTTTTGTTTCTTTCAAAAGTACCCGATAGGTGGCAGCATCTATCTGTAATGTTGTCAATTGTCATTGTAACTCATGACGTCATTTTATAATCGTGAGTTGGTGTCATGACGGAATGAGCTTAGGATGTGTGCTGTAAATTGCTTCAGATTTACTTTAAATCTTATTTCTGTGTCATCTTATTGTGCGGCAGATTGAACAATACTTTTTCACGTATTAGAGTTAGGTCTGCTCGTTTCCAAGAGTTGAAGAAAAGCTGAAATTTAGGGCCAAGGCCTAGGCTCAAGTGTAGGCCTACCTATTTATAGGATAGCGAGTGAAGTGTGTTGTGTTTTTAGTTCGTGACAACTTGCAGCTGCAATGGAAGATATATTTCACTGGTGCAGGGAGGGAAACGCCATGCAAGTTCGTGTGTGGCTTGATGATACCGAACATGACATGAATCAGGGGTAAGTAAAATGTATCTATTGGTCTAGCCTAGGCCAGGCCCTACCTATTAATAGGCAGGCTGCCTAGGCTACTTTACGATTGGAAGCCCAAGGACTAGGGCCTAGCGTAGCCTAGCTAGATAGGTTAGTTAAGTCTATACGTAAACGTACTAGGATCTATACTGTTAATTTTATTTATTTTGTAGTCTTATTTCCGTAGGATAGTGGCGTTAGGCATACGAGCAAGTTTTTAGAAACACATTTCATTGATGTTTGGACCACGCCCATTTTTAGAACGTGGGTAAACCTGGTTGTGACGTAACTGTGTCCCCTCCCACTTTTGGCCCACATGTATCCGACAGACTGGGGGAAAACAATGTTGACATATATGGTATTGGAAGCAACCTTACAACTTTGCTGTTGAATCCCACACAAGAACGTAATAATGGCACCAATTTAAAACTCTTAAATCATGATGGGAGTAGGATCTAGTTACAAGATAGATACACACACGTTACAAATGATCGCTCCCTAAGTGGGTTTGTGAAACAACCTTACGAATGCTTGATGAATGATGCACGATTGGTAGGACTATGCCTAGGCCTACCATGTTTCGGAAACAATAATCCGGGACACTCTAGTATGGTACAATTGATTTATGAATTTCATTTATGTATGGTATCCATTATGGAATTAACAATAGTTGATCACACTGGTAATCTGTCTTTCCACAGGGACGATCATGGTTTCAGCCCCTTGCATTGGTCTTCTAAAGAAGGACACATTAAAATAGTAGATCTGCTGATGCTGCGTGGGGCTCGAATCAATGCTACCAACCGCGGAGACGACACTCCACTTCATCTGGCTGCTGCCCATGGACATAGAGATGTCGTTCAAGTGGTTAGTAGGCACCTTCACCGTAATTTGAAAGTGGTCTACTCTGGGATTCAAGCCCTAACCACAATTGTCGGTTGTGTGATTGTAATCGGGATCGCATACTACATTTTCCCATTACGATTTAGTTGTGAACACGCCATAAGAATTAAGGAAGTAAATCTTCCATGATTCCTGGATTGCTATTGTGATCCCTTTGGCAACAATTGTTAATAATGTTTAATAGCGTATGTAGCTACATATGGGAGACCGTATGACAGGTAGAGTGCGCTGTGAGCGATGACGTTCAGTTTATCTATTATATCTAGCTCAACTTCAGTTAAATGCTCCAAATCTTATATATGTCTAATATATTATTTACAGTAATTTTTATTATTGACATACTTAAGAACTTAAAACTTAATTATTAATGAGTGTTATGTAATTTAAATAAAAATCAGCTGAAGAATCCAAAAAACAAGTGAAACCTCGTACAATGGTTGATGGAATAACACAGTCTACCACACTCTTTGCGCGCGGGTAAGGTTAAGCCGTCCCACAGCCATCTGTATTTCCACGACATCATTATTGCATGCGTCAGATGAGGCCGAGGGGCATACTGACATTTGTGTGAACAGGAACGCTCGCAGCGCTGCTGTCATACGGTCTCCTATAGGCCTATAAGCCCATCAGATAAATCATAACAATTACAGGTATTAATGTCAAGATCGGGGTACCTAATATCGTGAGCATATAATAATATCGAGGTATCAGGCCGAATGGAGACGTTTCCGAAGTTGGCATTATGTTCATTATTATATTTTAATTTTAGTATGGGTTGGCAGTCACTCTGGTGTTTGGAGCTGTGCTCTTTTCTGCCAACCCCCATTCTATTTTGTAGTAAATGGAAATGATTAATAAATAAATAAATAAATATCTTCAATAGGTGGTTTATAGTTTATTAATACACTCCTTAAGTTATTGACACGATGTCATTGTTATCATTTGAAATTATTGAAAGCTTTGCCAAGGGATGGTCGACTAACATCAATAGAAATAATCAAATAACTGTCGCGCAAAGTTGTAAACTACGATGTAGCCTATTAACAATTTATCACGATATTGGGTGGGAAACAATGTCGCGATATGACGTCATCGCATATCGTATCACACATATCGATATACGATTATCGTCCGCATCACTTAGACTCTAAATATGAACCAACAACCCCGTGTGTGTTTTCAGCTGCTGCGTAACCGCGCCGACGTCAACTTCACCAACGAGCACGGCAACACGCCGCTGCACTACGCTTGTTTCTGGGGCTACCAGGCGGTGGCCGAGGACCTGGTCACTGCCGGCGCTCTCGTCTCATTGGCCAACAAGGACGAGGACACGCCCCTCGACAAGGCTCGCGGACAACTGGCCAAGCGGCTGCACGAGCTGGCCGTAGAGTCGGGCCAGGACCTCAAGAAGATCAAGTACGTTTGTTTGTTTTTATTGGAGTAGAGTAGCGTACTTATTAGCCGTTAGATCCGTAGGCCTACGTTGTACACATAGGCCTAAACAGTTCTAAGCATTGGATTACATACGCCTACATGGATAGATAGATCACTGTCAGTAATAGCATCATTGTCAAATTGATTAAACCTTCTTTTTCTTTCGAACACCCAGAGTTAGAACTATGCCATTCTCTGCCTAGTTGCCCAATAAAGGTTTGCCTCGTATTTCCTTATTGCTATATTTTGCCCCTCCATTAGATCCCTTTCTGCTGTCAGGGAGACACATGTCGCAAGATGTTCCGCGTCCGGGTCTTGTTCTTTGCAGAGTGGGCATGTTTTCTTGTAAACCAAATAGCTTGAAATTTTATACAATAGTAAAAGATAAAAGATATACATTTATAAATTTTAAAATACCTATAATTACATCTTACCTGACCTTATGTCTTTCCACTGCCACCTACCCTCGGGTCGACATCACCTGGTTTGTTCATAGTCATCTTAGTTTTAAGTAAATAGTCATTCTACTCACTCCAAGTGATCAAGACCACTAGTTGGCCGAAACGTCTCGGAATATTTGTTTGTCCACTCATGTCTATGTTTCTTAAAGGGCATCACAACACTGTGATTTTCCGGCGTTACAAAATGCGTTATTTTTTTTAATGATTTATGGCGAAAACTAGAAGTCTCTATCTTGTACCAGAAATTTATAATAAATTATTGAAATGACCCAAGTTTTGGTGATGCGCGCGCACCCGATAATCGTGACGTAACGCTTGCGCATTTTTCAAGTCGAAGCAGACGCCAAACTATGAGCCAGCGCCGTGAAAAACTCTCGCTGTAGCTGAAGATATGGTGCTCAGAGAAAAACAAATGATATCATCGTGTTCTTCGATCTTTTCTCTTCAATAATATTGTTAAAGAAAATATTTTTGTTGAACAGAAAATATAGTTTTGATTAATTTTCCAAATGCCTTCAATTTCACTAAATTAGCGTGTTTTTAACAACATTGAAAGCGGATAAGATAAACGAAATGTTAAGATATTTTCATACTGACATATAGCCACATGCATGCAGAAAAATAAAAAAAATATGTCACTTATAATTCGTTTCAAAATGTGCAAGTATTTGTGTGGTATATCCAGGCGTGTTTTGTTGTTGATTCGCGCAGCAGCCTACCGCTATATGACAGAAATCTCGTTGCGGCTTTTCAGAAAACAGTGTTTTAAGGAAGGCTATGTAAATAAATAAATAAATAAATTAACCTTTTTACTACTCGTTTGAAACTTAGCCCACGGGTAACACCATAGTAACCATTATTATTCTTATTATGCGGATTGGTTTGTAGTAATTTAATATTATTTATTACTATGGTAACAATATTATTAGTAATATTATTATATATTATTAATAAATTAATTTTTAAAATATATTATGAATATTATTATTATTGTTATTATTATTATTATTATTATTATTATTATTATTATTATTATTATTATTATTATTATTATTATTAATAGTAATATTATTAGTAATAATAATAATAATAATAACTATTATTATTATTATTATTATTATTGTTTTACACTTTTATTAGATGATTTATTATAGAGATACATAAGAGGATGAGTGTATAATAGGTGATGATGACCGACAACATTTAACACATGCATACGGGATATAAACCCACGTCCCTGTGTCTCATACTAGTCAGGTGTGCGCCAGTTATGATCCAACACGAGCTACAGCGGTTGGGGTAAAGTTTACATTTGTTGGATGAGTAGTATTCTGACAACAGTCAGCCGCGGGCGTGACTCGTTCTGGCGATCGCTTGTACTGCCGCCCAGTTGACCGAAAATGCATCTAAATATATTAAACGCACACGTGCACACGTTTCCCTCAATATACATGCCGTATTTTTTTTATTTTTCGGCATGCATGCGGCTATATGTCAGTATGAAAATATCTTAACATTTCGTTTATCTTATCCGCTTTCAATGTTGTTAAAAACACGCTAATTTAGTGAAATTGAAGGCATTTGAAAAATTAATTTAAACTATGTTTTCTGTTCAACAAAAGTATTTTCATTAGCAATGTTATTGAAGAGAAAAGATCGCAGAACACGATGATATCATTTGTTTTTCTCTGAGCACCATATCTTCAGCTACAGCGAGAGTTTTTCACGGCGCTAGCTCATAATTTGGCGTCTGCTTCGACTTGAAAAATGCGCAAGCGTGACGTCACGATTATCGGGTGCGCGCGCACCACCAAAACTTGGGTCATTTCAATAATTTATTATACATTTCTGGTACAAGCTAGAGACTTCTAGTTTTCGCCATAAATCATTAAAAAAAATAACGCATTTTATAACGCCGGAAAATCACAGTGTTGTGATGTCCTTTAATGTGGCCTATCTACTTTCTCAGGTAAGCTGCCGTCCTTCTCTAGGCCTTACCTTTCCCCTTGCTGGAACGTGTTCATTCATGTTCTAGTGCCAATTATCTCAGCCACCTTGGCCTCCCTAACCATAGGCCTACTTCTTACTTACACATAGGCCTACACAAAGACAGTGTCTAGGACCGACGTTACACAACAACATTACAGTCCCTACTTTAATGACTATGTTTAAAATTCATCTACACTATATGCACCTCTCATTCATGTATGGGAAACTTCTTTATAACAAATGTCTTTATAACAAAATGATCTATATAACAAACTGTTTTTGAGGTCCCAAAAGGTTCTTATGCATGTAAAGGTACCATCTTTATAAAGAAATATTCTTTATAACAAAATAACAATTGGCTTCCCAAGAGTTCGTTATAAAGAAGTTTCACTGTATTTCCATAATTCAAAATAGAAAGATTTGTCCTCAAGACATTTTATCTTATCTGGCAGTTTATTGAAACAGAATAGTCCTGCATTAGTTGGTGACTAATTAAAGGTGTAGGCTTGATGGATATTATTTTTGGTCAGGTTCAAGGACCAGAGCTGGCTGGGCCTGAAGACGCGTAGTCGGGACGCGACCTTGTCTCGACACAAGGGCATCAACATCGCCGACCTGTCGCTCCACACCAAGATATCCACGTCGCCCTCCGGTGAGACGTGGCGTGGACGCTGGCAGAAGAACGACATCGTGGCCAAGATACTGGCGACCAGGGAGTGCACGCCGAGGATATCGCGAGACTTCAACGAGGAGTTCCCCAAACTGAGGATCTTCTCGCATCCCAACGTTCTGCCCGTTGTTGGGTAAGGAAGAGTTTTATGTTGTGGGATGTTGTCTTTTTAAAAAAAAAAGTGAAGTGAGCTGTATAAAGCTCTTACGAATGAAAGTAGCCTGACAACACTGTCATGATTCTGTACAGGTGCTGCAACTCCCCTCCAAACCTGGTGGTTATCAACCAGTACATGGCGTGGGGCTCGCTATACACCTTGCTGCACGAGGGCACCGGAGTGGTTGTCGACACTGCGCAGGCTCTGCGATGCGCCCTGGACGTTGCGCGAGGGATGGCGTTCCTACACTCGCTGGAGCGCATCATACCGCAGTACCACCTCAACAGTCGCCACGTCATGATCGACGAGGACCTTACTGCAAGGATCAGCATGGCCGACGCTAAGTTCTCCTTCCAGGAGAAGGGGCGCGTCTACTACCCTGCCTGGATGTCACCTGAAGGTAGCGAGCTGAGTATTATGCACTAGAAGTAGAATTAGGTCCTGTATTATGAAATGTTAGGCTACTATGGTAGGCCCAACAAAAGTATCCGCATACCGATCTCAGGTCATTGTCTACGGCCCCCTTTCAACCGCGCCAATTGAAAGATAATCAACAGATACCTGGCGTTCTTTCACACATTCGTACATGCATTGTTCGGCTTAGTCGAGTGCACAGGCGGTTTGGCCACACTCACCGTTACAGGTAACCAACGGAAGGTCTTAAATTATCCCCAATGGACTGGTTTAGATTAGATGGTAGGAATTAGCAAAGTAGAAAATTAAGTTGTCACCTTGGACTTGGCTGTGTCATAAGGATCAGAATATGTACTTTTGTTGGGGCAACTTTAGTAACCTACTTATTTGTTTTCACCAGGGCAACAACCAATGGGAAGTCTAGTTGCCATGGTGAAAACAAGTTAGGCCTACTAGAATCTTACTAAGTAACAGTTTTATGAAATATTTAGTAGGTTTCTAACTTGTTTTCATTTTTAACCATGGCAACAACCAATGAGACGCCTGGGTTCTATGAATTAAACAAGTTACCTACTAGTCTACTTTATACACTTCAGTTCGTCAGTCGGTTATATACATATAGGCCTACGGTTCGGTCGGTTTATACACTTTCCTAAGATTCAAGATTTAAGGCTTAAACAAAGTTGAATCAGACCAAAAGCATTGTGGCATTCACACATTTTCCTAAGATTTAACTTAAAAGTTGGGTTAAATCACTCTTAAATCTTAAATAAGTGTGTAAAGTGTAAATCAACCTTTACTAGCTGCAACATTCTGAATTTGTAAGGAAATGTAGGCCTTAACTTTATGTTAACAGTTAAAGGCATGATTCAATAGAACTATGAAACATGGACTTGTTAAATGCTGATTACAACATGTAAATGTTTGTGCTTGCAATACCGGTAGGATGTAAATTGTAAAAAATCTACTCAATTGACATTACTATAAATAATTACACGGTACTAATCAATGGATTGTGTTTGTCTTGTGTGCAGCCCTGCAGAAGAAGCCGAGCGACCGCAACTGGGAGGCCTGCGACATGTGGAGCTTTGCGGTCCTCCTGTGGGAGCTGGCCACGCGGGAGGTCCCGTTTGCCGACCTCTCTGCCATGGAGGTGGGCATGAAGGTCGCGCTCGAGGGGCTGCGCATCTCCGTCCCGCCGGGAATATCCTCCCACCTGGCCAAGCTGATCCGCATCTGCATGAACGAGGATCCGGGCAAGAGACCGACCTTTGACATGGTCGTACCCATACTGGATAAGATGAAGCGATAAGATTAGGGCTCTCTTTTTAAACGTATGTAGGTTTAAATGCGAACTGGTGCTTTTCTATTGCCTGGTTGAGCCCTACGGATTTCTGCCTGTGAACCACACTAGTTCACCAAAAGTTTAGTATTAATTTTTTTACAATCTGAGTGATGCTTTCCCAACCAGGAGATGTGAGTCATGAAATCTGAATTAATTCCAAATAATGTTATACGTATTGGCTATGGCAATACCATATATGACCTATGCAGGCCTACTAGTGATGATATCGAGCAGTTAATTTTGGAGTCGGATTCAGAGTTGTAGGAATCGACGTCTTGTTCAGCATAAAGATCAGTTCAGTAATTAAAGATATAATGTAAAGGTAATGGAGTGAGATGGAGGAAGTACAGGGAATCTGTGCATACATTGTGGACCCACTACTTGACGAGACTTACGGTAGCGTTGTTTCAAACCCGACTTAAGCTGGCTGTCTATGCATGACTCACGTTCTAAGTAGGTAGTCGACTTACTATATAATTGGAGTCGACTATGAATAGTACCTGATGCCATCATCGGGAATGCTAACCATACCTCAAGAAGGTAGTAATATAGTTAAAATAAAAGCAAGAAGTTTGATTATACAGATACAAGCAACTAAGTTAAAAGAATTGAATAAACTAGTGAAGGATTATAAGTTAAACTATCCTCTGGAATTGAATGATCACAATTCACAACTACTCAAACCTCAGAATGTTGTCGAACTTCAAAAAAAATAATGACTCCAATACTATTCTCTCTGTTGGGAAACCATCTGCAGATTGGATTAAGAGACATCAGCAGCAAATTATGTAAACACAGAGGCAATTATGTAATGTACTGATCTAAGTTTTTCTCACCTGGATCAAGTGTGCAATTTCAAAAGAAAAAAAATGTAAGGGCATACTGGTACTTTTATGGGGCTCTGATCTATATGAGTAGTTGAAACAATTTATACCCACTGAATAAGCCCAGTGGTTCCCTCGGAGCATCGCTGAATTGATTCCACGCTGTACAAGTCTTCAGGCCGGCATCCGCATGCATCACGTTTCTTATTTGGGTTGGTAGCTCGCAGTTGGTGGGACTATATATTGTGTACAGTATAGTTATACATAGTTAATCATCTTTAATTAAAATTGCAAAAATCCCACTTTGAATACGGTACAAACATTTTACGGTAATGAAAGAAAATGAACTTTAGTTACTCATTTTTTTTTATCTCGTGCCAAGATGGTCTTTTCAGCCATACTCGTACCCGAAGCTGACCTTCAAGACTTCGTTATGTATTACGTACTATGAATTATAGATCAATTTGACTTAAAAATGGTTTACAGGTACATGTCCTCATAGGGGTTTTAAGATATGGTAAAAAACAAAACTGTTGTTGGGAGGGATGGGGAAGAGATTGTGTAAAGAAGGGTTCAAATAAGTTTTGATGGTTGGGGTTGGTTTAGGTTCACTGATGGGCTACAGTAGTTCTAATCTGCTAATTGACTCCAGGGGTTTAATAGTACGGTATGTAATACACCCATAACAGGTGTGTGCAGACAGACAACATACACACACACACATACACAGACTGGCCATATTTCTACCCTTTCTCCTCGTTAATATTACCCGGTAATCATAATCTCACAATACACAACAGATATATACGTATATACTATATATATGCATTTGAGAGAACTTTGGTCGGGCGATGGAAGTCGTTTTAGAGGGTCGATCAGAGCTAGAAACTGGTTTGCTTAGTTGCCGTAGTGAAAACAAGCCCAGTTTCTGGTCAGCTGTCTGAATCCTTCATTTTATTATGTAGTTTGTGACTCACCAGATGTCTCATTCATTATGTAGGCCTACCACCAGTGTTTGTATGGCAATATGACTTTGTATATGTATATTTTTGTTGTATTGGCAACCACTAATACTCTGCATTAAACTCACACGTATATGTACCATTTAACACCCTCATATGTTTTACTGTTTGCAAACAATGTACAGTAACGTCATTGAAGTGCTTCATTGATATTATCAAGTTTTTTTTTTATCTAACCGTTGAATCTCTTTTACTGCCATAGTACGCATTGTATTATTATTACTGGTATCTACCCTGTAACTGTAACACATGCATTTGTTTTACCACTGGACCTGATTGCCAATTTATACACAACATGGAGTTATCTGCTATTGTTGCTACATTTCATTTTAGTTGAGCTGGTTCTCAAACCAATATGATGTATTTTATGTTTGATACATAGGTAGGTAGGTTATATTTTCTACTGATTTGTTGATTTCCTTTTAATACAGAATGTTATAAAGTCACCCTGAAGAGTCCCTTGTAATTTCGACCCCGGAACATGCAAGTTGCATCACAAGTTTCATGACGTCTCAAATCAAATTGAAATGCTATTTTAGTACAAAATTATTTGATTATGATGTGTGTAATACACACTTGTGGATGCTGAGTAAACGATAAGAAACACTATTTTAATAGGTATACGACAGATAGATCACATTTTAACCACATTTTGAACCAATGTGCAAATAAATATGCTGTGCCTAGCTTTATACACAATTTTTATTCACAGTCAGCTTAATTCTAATTTTGTAATCACTATACATTAACTTATCGATGTAGGCCGATAAACCAGAGTAAATATTACGTATTAGGTCACGTTTCGGTGATTTCAAGATTGCTGAAGATAATCAAAACTTAGGGTATACTGACTGGTACAACATGAGGCTGTATTGTCCATGTTTCACGTGTCTTATTAATTACGGACGTACTAGTATAGTACCGGTAATACTATAGCTGCGTTGATCTTTGCCTTGTATTATTCTATAGCAAATTACCGACAAGATTCTAATGTATTTTTCTATCCTATTGCTTATTTGATGCCACCAAATAGTACTGTAATAGCAATTAAGTTAGCAGTTTATTGCTAGGAATGTTACAAATCTATATACAGTATTGTTGTTGTACATGTATAGGTTGTTGTACTATATTATAATGCTTTAATTCAAGCTATGGAGCTCTGGAGCAAGTCATGCCGCCAGTGTCTTGACAGACTTATGTGTGCCAATGTTATCACAGTTACTTGAGTTTGTATATTACGTCGTACACATTTGTCATTTACTGTACTTTAATATTGGATGAGGTTTTTTTCTACAAACAAATTTAGAAATCCAGAGTTTCCATTAGTTATCCATGTCTTACCATTGGCATTGAAATAACAAGTCTTCCAGGTTTGATAGGTTTGCAAAGGCTTTGAGACTTTATATAAATGACAGTAAAGTTGTGAACTGGTATAGAGCTTACCATTTATTCACTGTAGTTGTATTTGGTCGTTCAATTAAGGGGTGGCAAAGATGATTACACTGGCCAGCACTGCATTAGTCAAACTTTTGCAGTACGTACTTTCCAAAACATTTGAGAGAGGTCTGAGTACCCGTGGACCTAAGGTAATGAAATATAAAACGAGGGTCATGACTCGTGACATTTATTGGTATCAAACCGATTGTTTGGGGCAGTATTACTTCAGGAACTTTTGGTATGTAATGGTTATGGATCATTTCATTTCATTTCAGTTTTCAGGGAATATAATTCTTTGTTTAACGACGTACTTGACACTAGGACTTATGACGTTGGGGGGGGGGGGAGATATTGGGGGGAAAGGGACAAGTAGGAGGAGTAGAACTAATATTCAGGGAGTTAAGGGCAGCACAGCGAAAGGGAGACTTCATTTTCTCACCTCTTCTACCCTGGTCCAAATTCTAAGATACCTAATATAATAAAATATAAACACTAATTAGCATAATATAGGATAGTTTTGTTTTGAACAAGATTTTTCATTTAAACCAAACATCTTTTTTGTACTGTACCTCTATAACTATTCGTTATTTTCACAATGATTGCCCTTTGGTGTTAAAATATGCAAGTGTGACAACGTTGTGTAACACTAACAATGTAACACATAATATGGGCACTGGGATGTTTGTCATCAGTAACTCTGCTTTAAATTGTCTGTGTTTTGTTTTGTGGTATAATTCTATCTTAACAAACTCAAGTAGGTGTGTGCAGCATTTTGTGTATGTATTATGCTTTCCTTGGTGCAACTTCTATACAAATTGAAACTTCGAAACAATGTTTGTACGTATGTTAAACGAAATACCGTACTGCTTAAAGAAGTTAAAGGCTATAATGTAATGTTATGTCTGGCCGTGAATCATCAATAGTAATAAATAACATATCGTCCAATGGACGAAACAATATACTGTATTAACTTCAGTCAATATGAGCATATGACCGCTATTTTCTAAAAGCTATGTTGTAATCGTTAATAAATAAATATGTAATGCAACGCTTCCCTGCTTCATAAACATGTCATACATTGTGAAGGACTTGTATAAGTATGTATAAATGTCGATGTGTTAGTCAGAAATTATCTTGTGATGTCTAACTCAAATAGGCCTACTTGTAATATTTTGGTAACTGCTTAGTCTACAGAAACATTAGTATTTTGTTGATGTCTACTTATTTCTGGAAGGTGGAATGTAGGTCGCTAACTTAGGTTGCAGAACTAAGCACAGAAATGTATGTATTGTTCATTAATCATTACCTACTAAAATCTACCTTCCTGATACTATACATGTAGAAACAATGTGTAGTCTAATAATTTGTATTTGCCCATCTTGTGAAATAAGGAAAGCCTTAATTTAATGTTGTGCCTTATAAAGTATCAAGTAATAAATGACATTTATGTCACTTATAATATCTTAATTATTTACAAAACAACTAATAAGACTAGTATTATTGTTATTTTGTGTATGTTATTTGAACACTTGCCATTTATAAGAGATAACCAATTTTTATTAACATGTGTACAATGTGCCTTTTGAAGGTAAAAAAAAAATCAATTTTTAAATTGTGTACAGTAAATAAAATAGTTTTTTATTTGATGTAGCTATTTTTATTTTTAGTAGTCATTTCTCATTTGCATATATGTAATTGTTATTACTGACATGTAAATATAACTATTCTATTACTACTACTCATTGTATGTCTTGATTTGAGTTCCATCGCCATTAATCCTGTTCCCATTCGTGTGCTGACCGTGTGATGGAAACGTGTCATTGAAATCAAGGTCTACTCAATCACGCCATTTTCTGCATTCCTTATTGAAGCTAGAACCATTGAGGTGCTTAGTCCTAAAACAAGACTGTGTTTCACTGTTTTGACTTCTGGCACAGCCTGGAAGTGAACAGGACTGAACATTCTTTATTATTAATATATGCCTAGTTGTATACTTCCAGTGAACTCAACGTTACTAGATAGCAAATACTACAGTTTAATTATTTCATTTTCATTTCATTTCATTTTATTATCAGCTTTTTAGATTACATTACATACAATAAGATAATTATATTTGTAATAACAGCTTTGTCAATGAAACAATTGTATCGTGCTGTAAAGTGAACTGATTAGTTCAGCCATTAATAATGTGGATCTGTTGGTCTTGAATTTGCTGGGATGCAACGAGCTCTTATGAGTAATCTGGCAGTGATATTAATATCTGTATGTCTGGAATGCATTCTCCTCATTGCTAGTTTATTGACATCACAAACCCAATACATACAGTACATACCTGACTGATTAGCTTTGTGAAGGACTGCCAATATATATTTGCACAGTGAGGTGTAGCAACAAGTGGCTACTTTGAAGTTTGAAAGTTTGAAAGTTTTTTATTTGCTATGAAATACATTATTTTGAGCACTTGCAGAAAACTTCCATTATCATTACAATATACTTGTGGATTGGAAACTCTCTCAATAATTGCAGCAAATTCATAAATATATATATAACTAGTGATATGTATTAAATACAATATTTTATTGTTACTGTAGAAAAGACATATACACCCATTTCACTATTTTATTTCAGTGGTTGTTATGTGGAACTCGTACTTTCCATTCCAAAAGTTTATAAACTATAGATTCAAGATGTAGAAAGTTCCCCACATAAAATACAACTGTTCGCAGTGTACTCAAGCTACGGCATCACCTGTTACAGCTGCTGGATGGGCTTATTTGAAACTATTACAACTTGTTTACAGCATGAACAAAAATAGATATTTTAACATATAATTACAAATTCTATACATTTTATTAATATTTTGTATTTATCATTAAAATGGGTTTGAACTTGATTTTCTAAATAACTAAATAAAGCAGCAGTTATGAATTTTTTTTTAAGAATTTGATCTAGTGAGTAAATAACACTCATTCATAAACAATCTGGTTGTATCACAATAAAATGTGGGAATATATAAATAAAAACTTTGCTTTGCTTTGCTTTGTAGAAATCAAAGTACCGTACTGGCTAAATTATGTCCCCTGTGCTTGTTGGGACAGGATTGGTGAGTGTAGGGACAGCTGTCACAACTTACAACACTCCAATCCCGAGGCAGGGTGGAAGCAGTGTATGTATGTTTTTGTTTTGTTTTTTTACTCTCACAACAAGAGTACATAACATACATGTGATACAATAATATAATTACATATAGGTATTTTTAATTACATTAATTTATTACATTAGTATAGAGAAACCAACATAAGCCGAAACTCGTGGCCTACTCAAACATCGTACCTGCTACCACGGCCAAATGTGTTTATAAGATTACTATGGTCGTTCCGTCATCAAATTGTTATTGATAAACATCGCGTTTTACTATTTTCATTGCTCATTTTATTTGGTGTAACAAAGTAATGTATATTTTAGTAATCTCTTCAGTCTTCACACGTATTCTTGGCTAGTCAATGTAAACAACATTCAAACAAAATGCAATTTATGTGTTTGTAAACCTGTGAATATAAAAATCCTTTAAATTGAATAAAAACCAAACAATTTCCCCATCCTCTTTGTCCATGCATATACACAACAATCCAACACATTTTGTGCCCGTAAATTCCAACACCCCCGCTACAAAGTGTGATTCGAACCCGCAACCTTTTGAGTAAGAGTTCCTGACGCTATCACGGGGCCACCTTCTCTAGGTGTATTCACCAGAGGGTGGTGGCAGTCTATTGTAGGCCTAATGCATCCATCTAGCTCATCATAAATCTCCCAATTTGTTGTTCCTGTTGCTCGGAGATAGCAGTAGAGTCGTTTGTAAGTCCGTTGGGGCGTGGCAGGCCGGTACGTGTGGGGGGGGGGGGGTTAAGGGCACCCGATTGCTATAGTCATCAACTTGAACAAAATCGAGCCACGTGTAAGCGATGAGTGTGGATTGTACCAAATAAACGTAATTTTATTTTATTTGAGTTTATTTTTTGTAAGTAGGAAACAATACCATAGGATATCAACTGTGCTGTTTACTTACACGGGTCTACAACAATACAACGAAACAGTAATACAGTTAATATGTTTACCATCAAAGTGAAGTGGGCCTATAAACACATTTGGTTTTCTTATTTCGTAACTTGAAATTCCTCTTTCCGCTTGACATATTAAACAGTCTAGTCGAGCATTAGATGCCTCCACAACGACCATTGTGTGCACGCTTCAAAGTATCCTTTTGAAATTACTAAACTACTTTGTTATATAATTACGGCTTATAAGCTTGTTAACTATTGCGAGTGTTCGCGCCAGGTATTCAAATCCATTTCCGTTTCCCCTTGTTTCTGTTTCTTCCCCTATCTCCCCACCTTTAACCCCCGATTCACTGTCAGCGAGCTGGCGAGTCTCGGTCTAAAGGTCTCTCGTCGTTGATCGCTCAAGGATTGCACATCGACGAGTCTGCATGTCTCCACATTTTTCGTGTTTCGTTGCAAAAGTGTTTAACCACGTCATTCTCACAGTGTTTCTTTTTTATTTGTATTTCTTCATGAAACTCTAATTTATTAACTGTACATACGTTGTGCTTTGTGTTTATTTTCAACCATTTACTTCAACCGCGACTTAACGTCTCTTATCTTCGTCCACCACGGCCCCTCCGCAACCAACATCTTCGAGTTACCGGAAACTAACCGAGGTAAGACAGTGAAATCGGTCCTTTCCCCGCCTTCTGTCTTGACCAGTCCACTTTCCCCCTCATTCCCCCTATTTTTCTTGCCTCGTTCTCAACAGCGAGTTTCTCCCCCCCAGTGAACCAACCTCCTCCCCTCTTACAGCAAAGCGTGCGTGAAGATGCTGGATGAATTACACATTTAATACGATAACAAAACACTGAATACACTTTAGAGCGACGTCATAGCAAATAAGCACAATAATAAAATGATAAAACGTCCCTCACTGAAAATCAGTTATGTGACTGAAAATGTACTTAACCAATCTAATGAGCTTTCTTGACAGAATATCGAATCCAACGAGCGCAAAATCAAGAAGTTTTATTACCTGGTTGATGACGATTCACAAAACGTTTAAGTCTGTTAAATTGAATAGTTTTTTTCACGGGTCGCCGTAGTTATTATCTAATCACAGGACGCGATTCATTCAATTAGTTGTCGATTTCCACGTACGCTAATGCGGCCGATACGCCCTCCCCCCTCCCCCCCCCCCCTCCGCCGTCTCCCCCTCCATCGTGTAATAGAAATAAAGCGGTGGGAGCTGCTCCTGTAATGAGGGTCCCCAGCAACCGTCTGATTATCGAGGTCATAGATAAGTGAGCCACAGCCAATCAGCGGGTGGCTATTCTAAATACTGATATTTGATTGGTCCAGCTTAACACATCTATGACGTCAGCATCCACGCACAAGGTTGCTGTGTAACTACTTTACATAACAAGGTACGCCTTGGTGATTGGTGGTCGCTGTTTCCCGTGCTACTTGTGTATCCAACAGCCAACCCTTGTTTATATATCAACAGGTATATAAGAAAGTGTGTGACTATTTTTTCAATAGTATAGACCGAAGTCCAACCTGACTCTGGAAAATATACAACAGTGAGGAAGTATTTTGAAGTCAAAGAAAGGATGCCCAAAGCCTTCTTTCAAACAAACATTGTAAATTCTTCCAGTGAATGCATAGCAAACATGTATGGATTGAAATGAGGAGCAATTGCTCGCTAGGATGAAGACTGGAGCGAGCTCACTATATTATAAGAGTGAACTTCAAGAACGCTGACGCACTGGAAATGAATTTCTTTTCCAAACTTGAAAGCTCCTCTAAAACTAAAGCGTTCTTTCAGAAACTTTTCTGACACAATACTGGAACATTACTCGGTATTAGCCAATAACTGAAGCCGTTGCGTCGCTTGATTACACGTCAACCTACGCTGTCCCCGCACTGTCTGTTATAACAACCTCCCGGGCTATGAGTAGTATAGCGCAAAGTGCTGATAATGAAAGGGGTGTGATCACCTGTCGACTAGCGCCACAAACACATGCACCACACAACATTCCAACGCGAAATTTGCGAAATGCGCCATTTTGCAATCAGAACATCGAAATTGTGAATTGATTACGAAATCGTCTATACCTTCAAGTAGTGTACAAGACTCGATTAGTGGAGTTAGGAAGCAGACCTAGTTGAAAATGATCCATAATGTGAAATAATATGTATATGAATGTGACTATATAATGTGATATGTATAAAATAGTGCATTAGCTAATTGAAACAAAATAATTCATCTAAGTCCATTTCGCGGATGAAATATATAATCTATTTTTTTTTTTTTTAAAGTTTCATGTGAATTTGACTTTTTACTAATAAACTATTTTTGAATTAGGAACTTCCCGTATACTAATTTGAAAACTTCATAACACTTGGAACATTTGAATCTATATGTTAATGCCATCAAAGCTTTGAGACATGCTGTCTGTAACTATCTTCAACAAATATTCACAAGCCGTACGTTATAATTAAGCCTTGAAGTTATTTCCCTTGAGTCGGAAACTCACTAGATCACTTCTCTCTCTCTCTCTCTCTCTCTCTCTCTCTCTCTCTCTCTCTCTCTCTCTCTCGCACACTCACACTCACACACACACACACACACTCGAAGATGGCACATGTTAAACCTATTCCAAAAATATCCAAACCTGCCACTTGCAGTGACTTCAGACCCATTAGCCTCCTATGTGTACTAGGTAAAATTCTTGAAAAACTAGTACATGGCCAACTTCAAGCTTACCTATCTACACATAATGTTCTCAGCCCTCTTCAATCTGGCTTCCGGAAGGGACATAACACAACTACAGCACTCATTAAAGTAACTGATGATATCCGCTTTGCAATGGATAGAAAAGAAGTGACACTGTTAACCTTGTTTGACTTTAGCAAAGCCTTTGATTGTGTGCAACACGAGTTGCTCCTTACTATAAGCTCTCTAATATTGGTGTATCGGATTTGGCAATTCACTGGTTCTCTTCTTATTTGTCTAATCGCGGTCAACAAGTAGTCTATGATAACATTGCTTCTTCTTGGATCACAATATCTATCGGAGTTCCTCAAGGATCAGTTTTAGGTCCTTTGATGTTTTCAATATATATAAACGACATATCTGCCTGTTTCAAACATTCTGAGCACCATATGTATGCTGATGACCTACAAATGCACATTCATTTTCTGTCAAAGGATATAGTACACGCTATTAACTGCACGAACAGCGACATATTATGTAACTTGCTCACTTATGCAAATGACCACAACTTGACACTTAATGTAGCAAAAACTCAACTGGTATTAATTGGATATAAAAAATTGCTGAGTAACATAGACAAGTCGCTTCTCCCACCAATCACAATAAACAACATTGCCGTACCGTACCAGCAATCAGTGAACAACCTAGGCCTTTTAGTTGATGAAACACTCTCATGGACTCCTCATATAAATAATCTAACAAAGAAAGTTATCTCAAGTATGCACCAACTCAAACGAAATTGCCCATTCCTTCCTCTCTCAGTTCGCAAAGTTGTAATTCAGGCTCTCATTTTTCCCATCATTGACTACGCATCTGTAGTCTACAATGATTTGACAGAGACGCTCAACATTAAGCTGCAGAGAGTACAAAACGCATGCATTAGATTTATTTCCGACGTCAGACGTGACGAACATATTACGCCATATTATGTCAAGCTAAAATGGCTTAAACTCGTTGATAGGCGCACTCTGTCGATTGTAGTATTAGTATCCAAAATAATGAAGTCCCAATGCCCTCCGTACCTCTTTCAATCTTTTATTCGCATGGGAACTGTCCATAATCGCACAAATAGACACACATCAAATACAGTTCAAATACCAAAACACCGTACAGTAAAATGCAACAAATCATTCACAATTACAGCTAGCCGCCTTTGGAACAGATATCTTCTGCAAACATATTCTAAAACGTCGCTCTCCACGCTCAGAAGAAGCATCCACAACCGTCTCCTTTCCACATATAATTAAAAATATGATCAGTTTTAAAATATGATCTAAAACTGTTTAGATTTGTATATTAATTTATTAAATATATCTGAATTCGCACAAGTAGGTACTAAGCATTGACATATTACAATTTATAATTCCAGTCATAAATATTTGCATTATAACTACATAGTTTCATATACACCTGAGTAATGGCATAGTATACATTAGGTTACTAATTAGAGTTAGTATTACATTTAGACTAGGATAATACTATTATTAGAATTAATATTAGAATAAGCATAGTATTAAAAGTACAATTTGCAATAGAATGTTAGCTTGTGAACTCGTTTTTTTTCTCTTCTTCTTTCTTTTGTTCAATAGAATTAGTGATGCCTTCTGCATAACATCTGTGAGATAAAATATGTATACAAAGTGTATTTTATACTAGTTTATAATGGTATTATTGCCAATTCAAAATGTATTATCTCACATTCATATATTTCATGTTCATATATGTTTATAGTGTCTGTAAAATATCTGTAATGAAGAGGTTGGTTACACTCAAAGGGGCTTAATAGCCCTACGTAGCACGCCTTTAAGCCAATAAATATCAAATATCAAATCTCTCTCTCTCTCTCTCTCTCTCTCTCTCTCTCTCTCTCTCTCTCTCTCTCTCTCTCTCTCTCTCTCTCTCTCTCTCTCTCTCTCTCTCTTATTATTTTATTTGAAATCATAACAATTGGACATGAATTGTGTATCTTACATCTTGTATTTTGTATTTTGTATTGTGTATTTTGTATTATGTATTTTGTATTTTGTATTTAATTTTTGTATTCTTCATTATGAATTTTGTTTCTTGTATTTTTATAACTATAGCATGGTTTGATGGAAGATAAGGCCTCACTGGCCTTAATCCCGCCATAAATAAAAAGACCTTAATCAATCAATCAATCTCTCTCTCTCTTTCTTTTTCTCTCTCCCACGCTTTTTTTCCAGTAATCAATACCCCAATTAAAAACGATATAAAAAATCTTGTTACAACCAACATCAAGTTGTCATTAAAATATTTTTTTAAGCGTTCACACAATTTGAATCGTATGGTACATAATTAGATTCCGCTGGATTCAAATAAGTATGGATAGCCTGACTACTATTATGAAAGTTATTGGAAATGCGTTAATTGGCAATAAAAAGCAATGAATAAAAATGTGTAACTTTATGTACGACCACAATAGACCTATTTGTTTACGCATCAGGTTTGAGTATAGACGTCGAATAACTAAAAACAAACAGATCAAACACACGCGTTTTAAACTACAGTACTTGTAATGTAAGTGTAGGCCTATATATATCGAGAGATACACCACATCAAGCCAGTAAATAAGTTTCCGATACCTTTATTTACCGTTGAGATGAGAAACGCACGGCGCTATAGCTTCTTTATCTAAATAGTAAATGCAGTAGACGATTCCTGCGTTTGTAAATGATCGCTATGTTGTCAGAGTTATGTCAACCAAACGCAGAGAGTAAGCAAACAATTTACAGTTCGCTTCATTTGCGGCGTTTCAGCTGTTCGTGGATGAATCCTAGCCTTCTGATTGGTCCGTTATAACACTCATTATTCGCTTCCCTCATTCGTCCACATGCAAACAGACTTAGTTGGTTGTTCTCTTTAAGCGGGTGTTAAGGCTGGTCCACACAGATTTTGAAGACATAATGCATAAGGTTTTAAGATGTTGTTTTAAAAACAACAATGAAAACAACGTCTTAAAACTAAAACTTTGTGTGAACGCCAGTACGCGTTTCCTATGATCCAACTTTACGACTACGCGTTAAACCTTATATCGTATGTCTTAAAAATCTGTATGGACCAGCCCTTACATAGAGAAATTAGAAAAGTAAAAAGTAGAAAGTAAAGAGTATAAATAGCGTGTAGCTTACGGAAACAAGTAAGTGAGAAGTTTTTCCCAATACTAGGACAATGTTGACCAAGTGAAAAGTCCCGTAAGCTACACGTTATCTCTACTCTTTACTTTCTGCTTTTTACTTCTCTAACTTCTTCGTGTAACATCCGCTTTACACATGCATGATGGATTATAGCAAAACAAGATATGTCCAATAATTAATCTGATTTCATTTTACACTAATATAAATCCTTGTTATACAAGATAAGTGATGAAGTATTCGTTGATGACCGTATTGTTATTGTTATTTTTACAAATATTCTTTACTTGGCCAGATCAACTCAGAAAAGCTTGCAGAATCAACTTTTGAAGTTAATGCCTGGCTAAGAATTTGTAATGTCCAGTTTTTATTATAAATGAAGCCCAAACCATATTATCGTTCTTCCAAAACGTCTTCCGATATTTATGCCCAGTTTTGTTCACTGTTCGCAACAGAGATCGCAATTACGTTGGACATAAAACTGTGTTCGTCATTAGGTTATTACGGTTATGTTAGGGCTGATGGTGTTTCTATTTATGGAGGCAGACTCGCTCGTAAAATAACGTTAAGGGAAGGGGTTGTCTGTACGATTGGGTTCTGGCAGAGTTATAGGCTCATGAAACCACATGCATGATTATTGGTTTGTTTTATTCCTAACATAAAGAGGACTATGATAATGTCTGCTGGCGCTCGAAGAAAAAAACGCAACGATATTCGTATTACATTACCTGTCATGTTTAGTCGTTCCATGCATAACAAACAATACAATTTTGTAGTAACCAGTAAATGCCACTTTGTTGCATACTCCACTTTATTAATCCCACTGCCTTCTCAACTTGTCCGTTGGCCTGAGACCATAGTAGAGTGGTATTGTGAACTAGAATTCCATGATTTGTCATGTAATCCTTAAATGTTTCACTCACAAATTGAGGTCCATTGTCACAGTGAATGAGTGAATTTTATTTATTTATAACTAAAAAAATGTGCAAAACATGAATTAACTACAGTACAGTAATAGACCTATAAGTTTGTAGATCACAGCAAAGAATCGATAGCTTCGAAATGATTTGTTCCCATAGCAACAGCTAATGAAGATTTAATTTACCACAGAACTCCATTAGTGATTGTGGCTACAGCGCGTGGAGGAATGAATGGGGAACAAATTGGTGAACAATTTGAGGACAATACCAGTTCAGTGTAGGTTTGACGATAGCTTCACCACTATCCGTAGAGGTTGATGAATGTGGTGGGGGCGGGGGGGGGGGGGGGACAATAAAGTCGTCCGGGGCCAATTCTATTTCAAGGAAGCTCTAATGGTGTGGCCGTGGTAGTGTTCCCCATACAATAACGCCGCAGGGAATTAAAAAACTGTTTTTGTTTTTAATTTGGATTTAATCGTTTTGTTTTTTATGAGTAATAGGCCTACAACTGTCTGTTGAATGGGATAATTTCACAACATTTTCTGTGGATATCATTGTCACAAACAAACTTATAGAAGTGTCAGCCACAAAGCCGACCCCTTGGTGGTCTAGGGGAGCGGCCAGCCGATCCCGCCGTCAAAGAACATGCAAGGAAATATTTTCTATTTGTTTGTTGACATGTGTTATAGTCCTTTGCATAACGCTCGAAAAAGGCCTGGTCGGTATAAAATTTGGGTCAAAGGATGACATATATCAAACGAAAGCTTGAGACGAGTACTTTTTAAAAAACCATGATATACCTCTGGTAAATCCAGCTTTCTATGTCAAAACGAGGGTCAAAGGTCAAATTTGTAATTTTTAAAATAATTTTATTAAATAACGAAAAATGTTTTGCAAGTTTAAAAATACTCTTTTGGTAAGATAAATGTATAAAGTTTATTAAAAAAAAAATTAAATTACCTATTTACCTTTTTTGACCTTGATTGGGGTCAATTTCCTCAAAATGGGTAATTTCGAAAATTTTCTTTGATTTATTAGCCAATATTCATTATATCAACGTACTTACTCATAAATACGTTAAAATGAATAGTTCTTATTGTTATCACATTGTCTTCACGGTATTCATTCAAAATGGCGGTCAAAAGTCAATAGGTAAGTATCGTCAAACTAGGTCTAGTAACTAAAATATTACTTGTGGGTACTCTAAAGACGCAGAATTTTAACTGCAATTACAATAACGAATAATAATATCATGTTTTAATCGTAAGATAATGTAATTATTATATAACTTATAAATGTGAAACTACTTAAGATTGTTACTGAATTTCTAATTAATGTCCTCAGACATCAGGATATTCTTAAATGGGTGTGCAACTGCAACAAAATACATTTTTAGAAAAGAGCATGACCATGCTGAGATACGTGATATGATACTAGTATTATGTTATATCGACCTTAGCAGTCACTGTCCAAGTTGTCAGATTAATCACCTTCTGCCTCACTGAAATTCTCATGCTGGCTACTGGTACTGGTACTGGTATTTGTACAATCCTTCAGCTTACAAGCGTGGGTACACTTTTATTGATTGGCCAAACACTCACATGTGGGCATCTTGCAAACACGGCAACAGTTACAGGCTAGGAGATCCATAGCGGTCAAAGGTACTGGAGTTCCAATCATCCGTACTCGTTGCTCAGATCTCCTTCTGCCGTGGTTTTTCATCTTTAGCCACATGGATCAGGAACATCAGGGTTGGCGTCCAAACAACGTATCCAGACCGCTGTTTGGTAGTTAGCTCGCAGCCGCAGGATTTGAAGCAGTAGACAATCGTTTCAAGTGGGTAGCTGATTAAACTTGATACCATCACATTTACTTTTGCTGGTTGACGCTTGACTACCAAAAATCAAACACACTTCGAAGATGTATAAAAACTAGCGAGTTCGTTTGGATTCGAAGTATGTAATACCCTCCCTGACCTCCATGCACTGGTTGTGACAAAGGTTGGAATTCATAGTCATTCTTCACCTATAGGGGCACCCAATGTTGCTATAGATATGTTTTCTATATGGGAAATAACATATATGAAACTGTTACCTTGTTAACAACGGGCGCATCTATAGGTGTAGGGGACCCTATGAGTTCGAACCTGAGTGAGTTCATTCAGTGGTAAAGGGAAAAATAGAACTTTGAATATCATGATAAAAAAAACTCGCATTTCTGTGTCAAGCTAAGCAAGACGGGTCAGGACTGGAGAGTTTCTATCGATGTCATCAAAAAAACTCGAAGAGTTTGTCTGTAAACTCTGCTCTTTGACCACGACTCTGTCATGCGTCAACCTGCTGCGCTACGAGCTTTTTAGAAGTAAGTGTGATGATATGAAGTCTAATCAGCTACCACCTTGTAACGAATGCTTACTGCTTCATATCCTGCGACTGTGATTTATCAACCAAACACGATCTATTGATACGTTGCTTGGAAGCCAACCCTGATGTTCCTGATCTGTGTGGCTATGGATGGAAAACCACGGCAGAAAGAGATCTGAGCAACAAGTGGATGATTGGAACTCCAGTACCTTTGACCGTTATGGATCTCCTAGCCTGTAACTGTTGCCGCGTTTGCAAGATGCCGACCTATGAGTGTTTGGCCAATCAGCTGAAGTGTACCCACGCGTGTAAGCTGAAGGACTGTCCAAATATCGGTACCCAGCATGAGAATTCCAGTGAATCAGAAGGTGTTTAATCTGACGACTTCAATTTTGAGTGATTTTGACTTCAATTTTGATTAATTTGACGACTAGACAGTGACTGCTAGGACAGATATCATATCATACTATTATATCACGTATCTCAGCATGGTCACGCTCTTTTATAAAAATGTATTTTGTTGCAGTTTCACACCCATTTAAGAATACCCTGATGTCTGAGGACATTAACTAGAAATTTAGTAACAATCTTAAGAAGTTTATAAGTTATATAATAATTACATTCTCTTACGATTAAAACATTATATTATTATTCGTTATTGTAATTGCAGTTAAAATTCTGCGTCTTTAGAGTACCCACAAGTAATATTTTAGTTACTAGACCTAGTTTGACGATACTTACCTATTGACCTTTGACCGCCATTTTGAATAAATACCATAAAAACAATGTGGTAACAATAAGAACTTTTCATTATAACGTATTTATGAGTAAGTACGTTGATATAATGAATATTGGCCAATAAATCGAAGAAAATTTAAAAAATTACCCATTTTGAGGAAATTGACCTCAATTAAGGTCAAAAAAGGCTAAATGGGTAATTTAATTTTTTTAAAGAAACATAATACATTTACCTTACTAAAAGTGTATGATTAAACTTGCAAACATTGTTCATTATTTAATTAAAAATTATTAAAAAAATTACAAATTTGACCTTTGACCCTGGTTTTGACTTAGAAAGCTGGATTTGCCAGAGGTATATCATAATTTTTTGAAACGTTCTTGTCTCAAGCTTTCATTTGATATATTTCATCCTTTGACCCAAATTTTATACCGTCATTCTCGTTATGCAAAGGACTATTATGAATGGTCTTCGAAAATGTATACAACTGCTTTTCCCCTTTGATTGTGTTCATGCAATAAGTTTAAAACTTTTCTAGTGCTTCGAAACAACAAACAATTTAATTACGAACAGGTTCAAATGACGTGATTGACACAGAACAAATATAATTATTAGCTTTTGAAGAGAATTGAGTTGTGTTATTGTGTTACATAACTAGTGCTAAATAGACTGTATAGCGAGTAACAAAAAAGAGGACTAACTTATACACCATGAAACTAGATCATGCAATGAACCATACGCATATGACAGATCACATAGGGAATATTATATCTTTGCGACAGATGATGACTAGTGTGGGCACCGTGTGTTAGTACTTAGTACATACAGCGCTATATGTGGCCATACGTAGCAACTTATTGATAAAGATTGCATTACGTGGTTGAAAATAGTGCCGGATATTATTGTGTAATATCTCGTTTTTTGGTTGTTTTTTCTTGTTGTGTTTTTTTGTTTTTGTTTTTCTTTGTTAATGTTTTGTTTTATTTTTGTGTTGTTTTATTTTTGTGTTGTTTTAAAGTCTAAAACTTGTCCCGATTGAAATAGCGCCTTTAAAGATGGACTGATGGGATTCATAATCTGCCCAAAATGTGTAAAATCCATATTTTAATTAAACAATTTTCACAATTTGCCATCATCGACGTAGAAAGAACGACGCTGCTTCATCGTAAAATTGCGTGGCATTGCCACCAGGGGCGGACTGGGATAAAAAGGCCCAGGATGCTTGGTTTCGGGGGGGCCCGCACAAGGTGGCGTGGCGTAGTTGGGGTCTGGGGCAAAGCTTCAGCCGCCGGAGACAAATACGTCAAGGACGCAAACAAATTTGTTGGTGTTGCATAGAAATTTATGGGTTAAAATACGATTTTAGGGCGCGATTAACAGAGGCCACCCTACAAGTAGCAAAACAATTTCCATTATATTCAATTAATTACGTTGAATATTTACAATAAATATTACAATAAATTAAATTATAATTTCAAAATAACAATAATGGAGTGTGGTTAAGATTTTTTCAGCACTATACAGAGAAGTATTTACATAGCAGGAGCTTTCTGGTAGCAGCCCGGGGGCCCAGACTGCCAAAGGGCCCGGATTTGCCCAAGGGCCCGGTATGCGATCGCATCCCGGCATCCCTAGCCAGTCCGCGCCTGCCAACAATGCACGGTTCAGCTGTAAACTGCAATTAAAAATGGATGCCAAGACAGCTACTAGTGTTGTATGGGAGTCTAGTGAGGGTGTCTGTGGGATGCCAAAATAAGCCCCGTTTCATTCTACGATTTACGGTTTAGCTGTAAAATGCAATGAAAAATTGATCCCAAGACAGACAGTAGGCCTAGTGTTGTATAGGAGTCTAGTGAGGGTGCCTGTGTGATGCCAGAATGAGCCCCGTTCCTCTCTACGATAGGGGCGGATTGAGATAAAAAGGCCCGGGATGCTGGGTTTCGGGGGGGCCCGCACGAGGTGGCCTGGCGCAGCCGGGGTCTGGGGCAAAGCTTCAGCCGCCGGAGACAAATACGCCGAAGGCGCAAAAGTTGGTTGGGGTTGCATTGAATTTTATGGGTTAAAATACGATTTTAAGGCGCGATTAACAGAAGCCACCCTACCAGTAGCAAAATGATTTCCATTATATTCAATTAATTACATTGAATATTTACAATAAATATTACAATGAACTCAATTATAATTTCAAAATAATTCTTATAGAGTGGGGCTAAGATTTTTGTTAGCAATATACAAAGAAGTATTTACATCATAGGAACTTTCTGGTAGCAGCCCGGGGGCCCTGACTGCCAAAGGGCCCGGATTGGATGCGATCGCATCCCGGCATCCCTAGCCAGTCCGCGCCTGATTGCCACTTGAGCGCTTCATTCGTATTCACTAGCGCCCTCAGTGGCCAAACTCGGTGCCTACACGAGTGTTAGGTAGCGTTTCATAGTACATAGCAGTCTACTCTTACACCAGACCGCAACGACGATAGTAATAGAGCTGTGTTAGATTAGAGAGAGACAGAGTATACTCAAGATCATTCGAGTAACCCTAGATGCCTGTGTTGTCTAGATCTAATTACTGGTAGACGCGAGTCTGTGGTCTCACTAATAATTCTACTTCTCTCATTCTACATTTCCTTTCAGCTTTCGCTGACCTTTCATCCTTATCTAATCGCCAGTTCATGCACGCTGTTTCAAAGAAACAAAACAATCTCGTCTTATTTTACACAGTTTGGTACATATATATAAATACAATATGTTTATATAAATATAGTACACAATTAATATGGACCTTTTAGAAAAATATAATTTCCCTGTCAATATATTGTCAAAGGTTGCACACGGGTACGTCACATCTGTGACCGTGGCGGCCACATTTGTGACTAAACTTTGACGTTTCCATGAAAAAACGATTGAAGCTTATTGTGGTAGAAGAACAAGATAAATCCTTAGTTGTTTAAAATTCAGCATGTTTTTTAAATAAAATTGTTACGTGTGGTAATTTGTGATTTTTATTACGTATGTTTACCTTTCAAAATTCAAAATTATTCTTATTCAGTAAATTTGTAATTTGTATAATATCCGGAAATGATCTAGGATAGGCCAACATCAATTGTGTCGCAATCATGGCCGCTGTGACGTCACGTGGGAACTGATGTGACCTTTGAGAAGAAAGATAATTGCTACATAATATTATGACAATGGAATAGAACCATTCTCTCCACATATCCGTCAGTACGCATACATTGCTAATTGAAACCACAGAGCAATTAGTTTATACTCCCACTATGAGATCCTCATAATAGATGATGATGAAATATCCATCACTAATGGAAGCGTAGCAACGGCCGTGGGTTTGAGCTAAGTCAACAGGGCAGCACGTGAATGAGTAATGAAGTAAAGTAGACATTACATTCTGACGTGTATGACTTAGTGCTTCAGTTCAACTAGATTGGTTCGCTCATTATACGACGTAAATCTTAATGAAGGCAAAGTTTATCGGCGCCAAATCTATCCACCACTTTATGTCTGGGAAAACACTTTGTGATTCAACCGCGGTTTAAGATAGTGTAGTAAGTATTTATTTTCTGTTTACTTGTGACTTTTTGCCAAGATTAATTGCCTAATCATGACCAATCTCCATACAAATATGATGGTCCCGCAAGTTCTTAAAAATTAAAAGAACATACGTGTTTATTTCAAAATGTACGGAGTTAGTTTCACGGTAGAGAGAAAAACATAAAACAAGTTACTGTCTGCTGTCCAGTTTACATTGAGTGGCCACAAGGATCCAGCATACCAAAGAGAATTTAAAACATTTAGAACATTTTTGTGTCGTCAGAGCAAAAATATCTTCTATACATTTTTCTAGGTAGCTTTCATAAAAATAACATTTCGCTTGATATTAATTTAACAGGTCGTATCTTCGAAAACAACTACACGGAAAACGACAACTCATTTGCAAAAAAAAAAAAACATTCGTGTTCCAAATAAGCTTTGCGCTCGTTTATTAAATTGAATATATTTAGTAAAGCTTGGCAACCAACTTCCCTATGGTTTAATTAAGACTTGAAGGTTATCGAAGTTGAATCATGCCAGTATAGTATCGTGGCGTTTGTATGATCACCTAAGCTATCGAACGGAAGTGGAAACCATAGCAACTACTATTTAGCTAATTCCTAAAATTCTTAGCCCAGCCAATAAGAGGCGGCCTTTCATTTCATAAATACGGTGATTCTAGTAAAACCGTTAGTAAAATACGTGTCTAGGAACGAAATATTAAGTTTGAATCTTGAGAAAGTGTGTAAACCAATCATTATTGAACCTTAAAGAAGTTTTTTTAGTTTGTCAATTCTAGAACAAACCAGTGTTATCGTTGTATGACGTCCAATATCTCCAACTCCGTGATTGGTCAGCATATCTTCATCATTGCGGCCGGTATAGAAGCAGGATACATGTCCGGCCACTGTTGCCACTGTTGCCACATCCCACCTCACTTGTCTGTGACGCTGTCACGCTGGACCAATGAAATGAACGGGTTGGGTTGGTACACAATACATAGAGTACAGACGATACTTTGAGTGCTTTATTCATAGAACATGAACTCAGTGAAACATGATTACCAACAAACAGAAAACAATTACCGCTTTGATGAGAGGACTTTCAACATCGTTGGAAGAGAACAAACAGTAAACATGACAATCAATGTTCATTCCACCACGACGAACAATCAACGATGAACAATCAGGACCTTGAATACGACAATTTGTTTGACTTTCATAGAGAGAGGACAATTTATTGCAAAGTTTGGAATAAAAGTGAGTGTATAGTGGTGCAGTGTAGAAAGATCCGGGAGAACATTTATATACATTCATAAAAATACCAGTGTCATTACCTTTAACCATTATCACAAAATACCACATACCTTGTTCACACTAATGACCACTAACAGAAATTAGGCTATTACCCGCTGTTAAGTTGTGAACGTAGTTAACATAGCTAACAAAGGTAAATTTAACATTGCCTTCCTATAATATACGATTTCACTAACTACTGTTAGACTAACTGTTGTTAGTGGTCGTAATCTGAGCAAGGTATTACATTGAATTGTATTTTGAGTACATTTTTAAGATTCACAATCAACGTAAGTATGTATAATTTAAATCACGGTTGCGTTTACATGTTTTTTTTCTGCACTTTTACACCACACAATCATAGTAAATTACAGATTTACACATTTTGGTTTGTACAATAACTTCTGAATGCAAGTTTATAATACCAAATTTTTTACATTACAGAATTATGAATCAAGAATAGAATGAAGTAATAAGGTTTAGCGGGAATGAATTGAGATTTTTAAAGATATCCCTTACTAAACTTGTCCATTTACGATATTTTTTCATATTAAAAGGTAAAGGTAGGAATATTAAAATATATATTACAATTGTTATATTTCCATAGATTTTCACATTCACTTTTCAAAAATCATATTATGTTTCAATGGATACACAAAGTTTAAAACCTTACAAAATATAAAACCCAGATATACATATTTATGTTTAATATTGTTTCAACTTTCAACTCTCACGTTAACTTCACATTTACGGTAAAATATCTTGTTTCTTCTTCCCTGGCAACACATGATCATGTTTCATGTACAGCTGAAACAGCTGAAAGTTGGAAGCCGCTTTATCCGCTTTATTCGATAATCTATACCACTCTGTCTTATGTAGGCTCCCTGCATATTTGTTACAAAACTATATCACATCTCTAACCTATATCTCTCTTAATCCGAAATGTAGCAAAAATGTTCTGATACAAAAACCCTTTGGCGTTTTAGAAACATATTTAACAATAGGCCGTCTCTGCAAAAAGAAAACCCGACATTTCAGTTTCCATAAGGCTCATAATCTCATATACAAAGCATATGATATATTTTTGTGTTGCGTAAAAATGAATTCGTTCTTGTGCTTTTTTAACATACACACCCAACCACGCCTTGGCTTATACACACATAGACACAACATATAAAACTTATTTCTCTATTATTGTTACATTTTATACGTACATTCTTACATAACAACGATAACTATATGAGTTTAAGTTAAATTATACAGCGAGATATATATGTAGTAATATGACAATAGTAACATTTAAAACATATCGTGTATTTATTTTAAACACATGGAAATAATTTGTCGGACTGTATCACATATCACTCAAAATCTGTTTCAAGTGAAATCTCATATCCTTCAGTTTATACCATAACTCGTTGTTGAGAGCGGAACATCGCGTATTAGAGATGCTACAAATAGACGTAATTTATCGATCTGTTTTATAGTCACATGGCTGTGATAGTTGACTCTAAGACAGTTTCTAGGCCTTTCCTTCCAAACTGATACACTATCTCAAATACCATCCTACTTTACAATGACACACATTTAGAACCAGCGTTGAATGAGGTTACTTGTTAGTTTTATTGTCAATGTCTTGTCGACAAACAGTTTGTCACTTTACCGACCTCGATGAGCTCAAGGCCAGAATGTTGGTTCTTGGTGGAGGCGCCGGGTTAGTGTGTGAGAAGATAATGCGACCTCCAGTCACAGACAAGATGCTGAAGGTTGGAAATGTTTGCAATACTAACGTAGATTAACACATGAGCGCTGACAACATATTGGTTTATCTGTTCCGTGTATCTTGTATTAGTCAAACAAGCCCTTCGGCTTATCAATAGAGCTAGTTCAACAGTCACATACGCGCAGCGCTGGCGTCTAGGCGGAGGTGCAAACATTGAAAGACGGCGTAACGTTTGATCGAGGTGACAGCATATTTTATATAATGTTGGTCTCTGTCTACTCCTATTCTGACTGAGTCTTATAAGCTTGTAATATCTAGGCCTAGCTACTTTGTCACTGGAATGATTTTGATGTAATCAGGGGCTTACAAATGTTGAATCATTAGAAGATATCTAACAGCTGTCATCTGTCAGACTGAAATGTTTGTACCGCACCCCTGCTGCGATCTCGTGAGTGAAAACGGAAAAAACTTTGATGACGTAAGAAGAAACAAGCCCTTTCGTTTTATACTTTTCGTCCGTTGTAATGTGCAAAATAGTGTTTAGGTTTATTTTAAAATGGGTAATCAGTTCACTAAACCTTCAACTAATAGACATTTAGTCAGTTAGGTGCAGATTTCTAGTGACTTCTTGTGTTTCAATTTTATTTTTATATTTGTGTTTAAATTTTGTTCGATGGAAAATTACATATTCCTATCATCAGTGCCCAGTTAAATACAGCCTTTATATTTTAATTATCTGGTGGATTCTGTTGACTGTTTACTTTTCATTAAAAGTGATTGGTATACACTGAAAACTGTTTGTTTTAAAACACATTTTAAGTAGTAGGTACGCTTGTCTTATTAAAAAAGCACATGAGGTCGTCAGTTACCATTACTTACATCAAGTTCATGAGATTTCACTCATATACCAAACTGGGCCACGAAAAGTTTGGACGCTCTATACGTTTATAAGCGAAAGGCTTTATAACCCAAACAATGAAAACTTTCAAGCATGTAAAGTTAGTTCGTAATGTGTACCGTGCGTGATGTAGCCATCCCAGCCCATGTAGGCTCTATCTGTTAATGAAATACTCCTGTCTGCGCACGGAGACGCCTTGAGCTACCCAGAATGCTCTTATTTAAAACCACAAACCAGTTCGTGACAAGTTGTGATATTACCTAGTTTTGTTTCCCCTCCCTCGAGAGGTGAGAGGGGGGGGGGGGGTTATGGTGAAGTGACCACGAGACTGTAAGGCAAGCAAAATATTTATGAATCAAATAAATTTCTCAAATTGTTTGAATACTGTTTCTAACGTTTGTATTTTTGTCATTCACAATAATTGAATCACACTTTAGTTATTATTTTCCGATATTGATTATCTTCTTGACAAAAACGTGAACCGTATAAAGCTCATCCCATTTCTTGATTTAAACACAGAACAATGAAATACAATAATAGAGGTTTGTTGGATTTACTGACGTCAAACTCTATAAAATATAAACTCTCATAATAGTACAGAACCCGGCTTCAATATGCACAATCCGTCAGAGTTAATTAAATTTCTATTACTCGTGCGCTCGTTCAATAGAACTCTCCGCGCTTCGTCTAACAGTTACACCCACACGAAGTGTGTTAGTAAGTTATCTGAGCCGCCAGGACAGTCCCAAGGTCCGTAACCGACCTCCGCCAGGGGATAGACGGACCTGGGGTCAGTCCTGGCTCCGTTTGACCTCGGCGTGACAAAATGACAACAGCTCAGTAACCGCATTCTCGCGTACAAGACTAATACAGCACGGTCTTGCCTTACTCTGTTTGAGACATTACACAAGGAAACTTTCAATATCAAAACTGAACAATTTGCATTTTCTTTAGTTTCATTTATATTCTGATCCTCCGCATTCAATAAGGCCAAGGAAAGAATTTTCTGGGACTCGGTCTCAAAATTCGTATTGTATAAAAAAAATAGCGGAAAAAGTTCAATCTAAATCAGTGGCGGGAATTGGACCGGCGACCTCCTAGAATTATAATAGAACACGTTCATCCGTGGAGCCACCGCTATCGGTTAGGTTTTGTTTTTCGCTGAAAGTTTCAGAACGAAATACCTTAATTTTGAACTACAACGTAGTACTGAAACTAAAGCAATTCGTGTTTCATTCCCGACTATAGTATATTAAGCTGGTTCATGAATATATTACCGTGGTCGAGTGAGGGGTTGTGGAGGGGGGGGGGGGGGGAGGAACAATATGTTTCACATGTTCTGATGTGAGCATAGCCGCTGATCATTAGCACGTCTCTTTGAATGAATATCCCTCTCTAACGCCGGCCATTCTGTGGGAGACCGTATGACAGCAGCAGTGAGCGTTCCTGCCCACAAAGAGCTCAGTTTGCCCCTCATTTGACGCATGCAGTAATGATGTCGTGGAAATGCTTAACTTTACCCGCGCGCGACGAGTGGGGTAGAGTGTGTTATTCCATCAACCATTGTACTAGGGGTAATAGGAGCGCTTGCTTATACGTATACCTGATCCGATTAACTCGATCAGTGGTCTTCTCTCCGAGAGAGACTCTCCGAGAGAGAGAGAGAGAGAGAGAGAGGAAGAGAGAGCTACTGATCGAGTAGCTTGGATCAGGTTCGCGTAAGTAGCACAGGTCTCACTTGTTTTTTGTATTCTTCAGCTGATTATTAGTTTAATAGGCGTCTCAAGTCAAAGCTGAAGTAGGTAGCAGCACCTGTCCTAAAAGGTCCTCAAATGACAATGTGTTTGTTCTGTATCTAATGGCAAAACTATCGTCAATCACAAACCTTGTAAAACATTACTACAATGGATGACTTAAATTTATAAATTTTTAAATATAAACGACTGTAGAGTTGAATTGAGAAAACGAGATGAAAAGATTGAGTTGGACCTTTCAGTACTACTAGCGCTGTGAGCGGCAGAAAGTCGCGCCTGAGACGCCCATTACATAAAACTTAATAATTTAGTTTTAAGTGCTCAAGTATGTCTATAATAAAAATTACTGTAAATAATGTATTAGGCATATACGATTTGTAGCACTTAACTGAAGCTGAGCTAGATATAACAGGCAAACTGAACGTCATCGCTCACAGCGCACTCTACCTGTCATACGGTCTCCCATATGCGGGGCAATATGCACACAGGAACTCTAGCGCACCCGAGTGGACGAAGCGAGAACCATTATACTTGTGAGTGGGAGCAAAACTTCGTTGTGAGTTGGTTTCCGACATTGCGTTCAATTGTTTTAGTTTGCACAAACATTTTGAGTGAAACTAGTCTTTGTTATCGCATGATGGTCTCACTGTGAAAACTACGCCAAATTAAAGTTGTTTTAGTTATGTTTCGAGAACGCTACCTAATATTGAAAATATAACAAATCAGAATGATGTGGTTTAAGGTATGAACTGCAAATTGAATTAACAACATTTCACACATTGCAACCATAGTGCGGTGTCACCATACGCTTGTCATTAGGGAAACAATTAATTATTAATCTATTACACCTGATCACTCAACGCGGCGAAACGTCCCGATTAAGTTATAATTTTATTTCATTATTACCAGGCTGTGAAAGTTTGAAATGCGAATTAATTCTTTAGTTGACTTTTCTAATGACAGCCGTAACGATTGCAATATTTGAAAATTGGTTAATTAAATCCAATTATTAGTGCTTAAAAAGCCACATCAAAATTAATTTGGTATGGTTTTTACAGTGAGACTTCCCTTCCACTATTTGTACCGTTTTGTTAGTGTTACTAATTTATAACACTTTCTGCAACGTAAATAGTTTTGTTTTATTATTTTATAGAACTAAACTGAACTTTCATTGGCTCCGATGAGAGATAAGTGTTCTATTGTTTGCTCAAGTTGCTCTAAGGTTACTGTTTCAACCAGAGCTCATAGTTACTAAGAGACTGAAGACGTTCCATCAAGTGTGCGATCACATTACAGTCAAGACAGCTCAGTCAAACGACCCTTTACAGTCAGAACAGTTAAGATAAACGACCCTTCTCAGTCAAGACAGTTCAGACAAATGAAGGCTAACGCGCGGAAGTCGTTTTGATATTTTTTTGTCAACTAATTACTCGTAAACAAATGAAAGGATTATTATAAAACTTTACCTACTTGCAGAAGAATATCATATCTACGCATAGTATTAAGTACATTTGTGACAAGTCTGCTCAAAAATAATATACTCATGTTTGAATTATGCAAATAAATTATACTTTCGTCGAAAATGTTTGGCAAATTAATACGGAGAATCTGTTCAAAAATGGGTATATTATTTTTGAATACATTGGGGACAAATGTACTTGGGTACCATGCGTATGACATCCCTCTACAAGAAGATAAATATTTATAATAATCCTACAATTAGGTTAAGAGTAACTAGTTGACGGCCAATACATCTGTAAAGCTCCTACTGCCGAACGCTCTTAAGATAACTCAAGCAATATCCGTTACTCGTTCTAAAAACATCGAGCGTAACATTCTTGAAACTTCCGAATGTTTGTTAATATCGATGTAAAATTATTTTATTCCCAACAATTTGTTGTAGCATGTACAAACGTGTGAGTAATCGGTAAAATGTTGTTATAATATGAAGCTATAAAAAATTATTTTATGCAATATCTTTTAATTTCATGATACAAACCACTATTTTCACGTAGTTTTTGAACCGTAACTTTTAAAATCGTTAAGGTATAATAGCAGTTTCATATTAAGCTTTATAGTTTTCTGATGCAATTATTTATACAATACTAGTTTCTGTATGAACACTGTATCGTGGGAAATCTATTTTATGATAAGTTCAGCGGTGCGGGAAGTGTGTAAGTTTGCATAGATCCAATCTTAAAAATCCGGAAAATTGAGAAATCTCAAAAAACAGCTTAGGAAGGCTACTTTTTTAATATTGTAATGAAGCTTATTGATGACTTTGAGTATACACAAATTTGGCAATTTTGGGTCGTGATCGTTAATCGCTTGAGCTACCTCAACAGTAAAACCAATTCTAGTAAGATATTTGGTAAAACCCTGATACTGATACCAATGTGGCAATTCTTCATGCAAGCACTGAGTTCACTATCACATTCTTTAGCCTGTTTGTGTCAAGATACCAGTTATTATCTAAGTCCTCGCAAGCACTTGGCTTTAATACTACCTCTTTGTTCAGAATCCACTGATAAACTTATCATTGAGTAAATTATTAAAAACTTCAATTTCATTTGTTTTTCGTCTCTAATACAATAAAGTTTTAATTAAGAAATAGTTGTCGCCTTTGGCAGTTAAGATAATACCCAGGGTTACGACTTCCAACTCAATATTTTGATGTCAGATAACTTGAATTGAAAGCCACTTGGTAATAACAAGTTATAGGTGGCACTAAAGTATTTGTTGGAAGTTAAAAGACCAGTCATCAGTACGTCATCATCTCAGACTAATACGAATTGGAGGTTATGTTCATTGCAATCTATCGGCATGGCGTGTCACATTGTAAGTGATGATGTCATAGATGACGGAGACAAGCGGAGCCAATCAGCGGGTGGTATTTCCAATACTGACATTTGATTGGCCCAGCTCACACATCTATGACGTCAGCGTCCACAAGGTTGCTGTGGATCGAGTTTACAACGTACTATAAGAATTCTTGAGCTCTATGCATTAATAAGTTGCTCTCTCGTCCCTACAAAGACACACACATTCAACTAGTCACTGATTCGAATCCTGGCTTGGGTATGGATGTCATGTGGCGTTTTTTCATCTTCCACTCACCATTTCGATTGGCATCGTCACCAAAATATGAGACGTTCGCCCAAATATCTTTATCGTCACTTTTCACACGCGTTCCAACAATACAGTTCCTATAAAAATGTACCCTCATGGATGGGGCATTCTCTGCAACTTACGTATCTGTATAAAAACTACCATCGGATAAATGTTTGTGCGTGACTTGTTTACATTTACACAGAGGTGGGATGTTGCAAGGTGGGACGCGCTCACAGGTCGTGGGGAGCAGAGATCCAGGAGCAGACGCCGTCATACTGCTCACAGATCCAGGAGCAGACGCCGTTACACTGCTCACAGGTCGTGGGCTGTAAGCATGGACTTGAGCAGAGGTCCAGGAGCAGACGCCGTCATACTGCTCACGGGTCGTGGGGAGCAGACTTGTCATACTGCTCACAGGTCCAGGAGCAGACGCCGTCATACTGCTCACAGGTCGGGGGGAGCAGACGCCGTCATACTGCTCATAGGTCGTGGGGAGCAGAGGTCCAGGAGCAGACGCCGTCATACTGCTCACAGGTGCAGGAGCAGACTTGTCATACTGCTCATAGGTCGTGGGGAGCAGAGGTCCAGGAGCAGACGCCGTCATACTGCTCACAGGTGCAGGAGCAGACTTGTCATACTGCTCATAGGTCGTGGGGAGCAGAGGTCCAGGAGCAGACGCCGTCATACTGCTCACAGGTCGTGGGTGTTAGGCGTGGCCTTGAGCAGGGGAGCAGTGTCAACCCCAGGAGCAGATTTGGCGTCGCAAAGAATGACCATAGATCCGCTTTCCGCGTCACAACTGGCGCTCTCCCCCTCGAGGTCTGAAACAGACGGAGGCGTTTTGAGCATTACCATAGACAGAGACGGAGGCGTTTTGAACATTACCCTAGACAGAGACGGAGGCGTTTTGAACATAACCCTAGACAGAGGTGGAGGCGTTTTGAACATTACCCTAAGGGTCAAGTGCATAGTCGTTCCTCACGTGCTCATCTACTCAGCCTATCCTAAGACGTCGTTGAGTGTTTACAAGTTGTAGACTAGAGACCCGTGTTTCTAGAGCAGTGTCGTTGAGTGTGTACGAGTTGTAGACTAGAGACTCGACGATTGCCGCTGTTGTTTGTCGTCCGCCGCCCCAACATATATTCTAGTCGGGTAGTAGCTGAACGCAAGTGCGTGGACGATGACAGCGCGCGATAACACGGACCAGTGCTTCGTGCATGCGTGCGCATTCTGCTACTAGCCGACCAGCGTATGTTGACTGTCTGTACGAAGCGGTAGACAAACAGCTGCTGGCGTTGAGCCGTCTACTCTGCAGTACAATACACACTCAACGGATGTATACGAACCCCTAAGGCTGTGGCCTTCAGCAAATAATAGATAATACGGCGTCTGATAGCAAGCTTGTAGTTCAAATAAGCCAACGGTTTAGCCGCGGTCGCTCCCACACGAACACCGAAGTTAAACAACCTTGGGCTACGTCAGGAGGAGGGTGGGTGACCACTCTCCTCCTGAACACTAGTTACCGTTGGTTAGAGCAGATTGGAGGGTTCAAAAGCTGGTCTTACAGCTTCTTTCTTCTCGTCAACTGCTCGGCAGTCCAGGTTAGTGGAGGAACCTACACGACTGTTCAAAGTTACACCGTCCTTTCGGATGGGACGTAAAGCCGATAGGCCCCTTGGTACTTTTCGACAGGAGTTGGCTACGTGGTGGTACCAGGCTTCCCCTCCTCCCTTATTTATTATCATTCATCAATCATCAATCGAAAGAGGGTGTTGTGCCCTACACTGGCCTTAATTACAATAAAATAAAAATAAATTCAAATAGACTAGTGTTGTGTCACATGCCATGTCGTCTGTTTACATCCGACAGTCTTGGGGATATTATTTGTCATTCAATGAAAGTGCAAAGTACCATCGCTTAGAATTAAGTCGTTATCGTCAACGCGGATATTTCCCCGACATTCCATGGCTAGAACCTTCGTTGTGAGGGGTTGTTTATTTAGCGCATCCCCTTGTTATTGCGACACGGTGCTCAGCACTAATAACTCAGCTGAATTGAATTTATTTGCGCTGTTTATGTTTAAAGTAACACATTTCTGGTGTATATTATAGGGGTGGGTGTATCTACTGTTATCACTCCAGCCCTCGGGTTACGCGTTTTTAATCCTGTGTTCCTTCATCTGCTCTAGAGGGCCCAGCCTGGATAGTACAAAGATGAATTATTGTAATTAGTAAGAAAGTATTATATTTTGTATGAACTGCTTCTTCCAATATCAGTATTACTTCTGAACAACCAATGCTGTCTTTTTATGGGTCAATCTCGTCATATTCGAGGTAATGAATGACATTAATGCCCTGTTTTTCAATCGGGCATTTATAGGGAGTATTCACGTGACGTCACATCGGCCATATTGGAGGCCACCCATAGTACTATTTCAAGTTTCATTTAGCTGTCAATAGAAAACGAAAAATATTGTTTACGGGGAAATATGACAAGTTTGAACACGTATATCCCCCGATAAAGCGTACGAAAATGATTATTGTATGCCTTTGTAAACGACTAAGGCCCGGTATTATAACGCCCGACTAAACGTTTAGAACTGGGTTAACTTGTTTTTTCCTATGAAACCACGCTTAGGATTGGTGGTTGCCATGGAGAAAACAAGTTAGCGGTGGGCTAAATATTTAGCCGGGCGTTATAATACCGGGCCTAAAAGAGTAATCGAGCCAAAAGAGTTTGTTTATGTTGATTTTAGGTAATAATAACAATTGAATTTGCACCAAATGCCAGCTGAAACATAGTAACAATGAACTACCAATCACATGCCATTGTGGCCTCCAATGTGGCCACCATGCCCAATACGTGAATGCACCCTATAGGGCTTATTGGGTCACAGATTACGGACCGTCAGCTAACGGCCTCGTTAACCGACCCATTAACCGACGCCGACCCATTAACCGATTGAAGAATCGGTCCTTAGTGGAGTTTCTGTGCTATTATGAGAATGATGAGTGTCACTGTCAGTGATTGTAGTCTTCTGCACCCTTGCTTTGTTAGTTGGCGGCGTGGCTAGGCTGATGGATCGTGATGTGTCCCATAGATAGACAATCCATTGCGTGTGTAGGTGTTAATGTTTACTAGAGGTCTGCACGGGTGCGGGCCCGGGTACGAGCCTTGGTATGTTTATTAAGACGGGCCCGGGCGGGCCTGGGCCTACATATCACTGAACGAGGAGGGATTTTTCGGGCTTTTCAATTTTTTTTGTAATCGGTAATTAGTAATGAAATAAAAGTAATATTCTTTACCAACATTTCCAAAACTTAAAACAAACCCAAAATAGCATAAACTTCCGGTCACAACATTTTTGTTGTATTTTTTTTCGTTACATACTTTCACTGGCAATAGTTACTAATTTCGTTACATCTAATCTCCTTCTTGTTCCCACCCTGTTGTTCGTATTCCTTGCCAAATCCTATGAAAATGAACTTGCTGCTTTAACAGTTGAACGTGCTTTTACGGGCCAATGTACACTTCAGGCGGGCCCGGGCCGGGCCGGGCTTCTATATTTAGGCCCGTGCAGACCTCTAATGTTTACTACTCTCTTGATCTATACTCTTCATATCGTGAGAGTGGACCTCTCAACCGATCGGTCTGTGTAACCAAACACCAACTCTTGTTTGCGTTACACGCTATAGACTCACGGTAGTGATTTAAGCCTGAAATTCTTGTCCTATTACACTAATTGAATATCTGAAATCGATCAGGGCGCACTCTGCCGATTAAAAAAGCAACAGCAGCATTCGGAAAGCGTGAAGCGTTGCCTAAGTGGTGGGCCGGGGAGGGGGGGAGGGGGGTATTGCGGCCATCATCCGCCTTCGGGCCATCGAATCTTCTAAAATATGTAATTAAGCTAACCCTAGTGAACATTCTCGCTGGAGAATCTCGGGGTTCACCTGTTTATTGTTTCTAGGGACGTGAGAAGTGCTAAGAAAGAGGGATGCAAGACATTTAATTATGTCTCAAGAATGTTTCACGAAATCGAAAATATGAGTTTACAGCGCCCTTTATTTATTTACTTTATTGTAATTAAGGCCAGTGTAGGGCACAGTGCTCTCTTTAGCCTGAAGAGTGATGATTGATGAATGATAATGAGGAAGGGATGAGGGGAAGCCTGGTACCGGCACGTAGCCTACTCCTGTCGAAAAGTACCAAGGGGACCATCGGCTTTACGTCCCATCCGAAAGGACGGTGTAACTTTGACCAGTCATATAGGTTCCTCCACTAACCTGGACTGCCGAGTAGTTGACGAGAAGAACGAAGCTGTTACACAAGCTTTCGAACCCTCCAATCTGCTCTAACCAACGGTAACTAGTGTTTCAGAGGTGAGTGGTCACCCATCCACCTCCTGACCTAGCCCGAGGTTGCTCAAGTCTGAATGATAAATATGAAGCATAGCTATATTATCGTCAGTAGCGTAGTTAGTTTGATTATTAAATCACTAATATAACCTGTAATACAAAATTAACGCAAATAACAATACTGATATAATGTCAGGTATATATATATATATATATATATATATATATATATATATATGTGAATATTTTTCAAGAACACTCTTGACGTGGTTGTTATGTGAAATCCAGAAATTAAAAAACCCAACCCCGACTGGGAATCGAACCCAGGTCTCCCACTTGCCGGGTGGGCGCCATATATATATATATCATTCAGTCTGTTGGGCTTACCGAACTCGTATTTTCGATTTCGAGAAGTATTCTTGAGACACCAATTAAAAATATGAACATTTCTTGCGACCTTTATACTGAGGTATTTCCGTTCATTTGTTCAACGCAAATAAGTAACTGGAACTTCGTGAAGATTGTTAATTATTTGCTTTATATAGACAAGTGCGCATTGCCAAAATCAAACAAGTGAAACAGGAATTTTTAATTAAACAACTTCTTTATTAAGAGCGAAGGATACCTCTACGTCAAAAACCCCAGAAAATTTTCGTTTTTTAATTATATCTCAAGATTGAAACACAACATCAAAAATCTGAGACACCATAGCGCTGTGGTTTGGTAATCCCTACACACTGAATGATAAATGTATTTAACGTTATCATCAGTATGACTGTGATAACGATTTCCTCAAATAACTAAGGAAATCGTTATCACAGTCATACTGATGATAACGTTAAATACATTTATCATTCAGTGTGTAGGGCTTACCAAACCCCAGCGCTATGGTGTCTCAGATTTTTGATGTTGTGTTTCAATCTTGAGATATAATTAAAAAACGAACATTTTGTGCGGTTTTTGACGTAGAGGTATCCTTCGCTCTTAATGATCAAAGTCTGTATTTGGGCGACTTGTCACGTTTCCTAGATGTTTAAGAACAATACACAGATATAACTTTATTGTAAATGGAGAAAGTCGATACGATCTTCTATTCATCCAAGGCTAAGGAGAAAAAATTAAGAAAATTAAATAAACTTTAAAATTTAGAGCTCGTTTCAACTGGTATGTGGTTGTTCTTCAATAAATAATAATGATTCAGTGATCCCATTAATACTTGGGACTCTTTTCTAAAACAAATTAATTCCTAAAGCCGAATAACATAGGCCCTGTCTGTGTGTATAAACCATCGCTTTCTAATACTTTAGTAATAACAACAACACATGTTCAATACTTTCTACTTCTTCTGTAACATTAATCCGTTGTATTGTTATGAAGAAAAGGTTCACATTGCATATTTCAACTACTTTGTTTTGTAACATATCGTTTGGATTAGATCTATTGCCGAAATATTAGACCTAAACTTCAAATATCATCATCGTAAGCAAATATATTTGAGTTTATTCCGTAGTAAAAGATCCTAATACCACAATATGCGTATCCACAACGACCGCGCAGCTTTATGCTTCTACTTAGCATGTTTGTGGAGCTTAATGCTTCTGCTTCGCACGTTTGTGGAGCTTTATCCTTCGTCTTCGCATGTTTCTGCAGCTTTCACAACCCTCATGTTTCTGGAGGTTTATGCTTCTACTTCGCATGTTTATGGAGCGTTATGCTTCTACTTCGCATGTTTATGGAGCGTTATGCTTCTACTTCGCGCTTTTCTGGAGCGTTATGCTTCTACTTCGCATGTTTATGGAGCGTTATGCTTCTACTTCGCATGTTTATGGAGCGTTATGCTTCTACTTCGCATGTTTATGGAGCGTTATGCTTCTACTTCGCATGTTTATGGAGCGTTATGCTTCTACTTCGCATGTTTATGGAGCGTTATGCTTCTACTTCGCATGTTTATGGAGCGTTATGCTTCTACTTCGCATGTTTATGGAGCTTTATGCTTCTACTTTGCATGTTTCTAGAGCTTTATGCTTCTACTTCACATGTTTCTGGAGCTTTATGCTTCTACTTCACATGTTTTTGGAGCGTTATGCTTCTACTTCACATGTTTTTGGAGCTTTATGCTTCTACTTCACATGTTTTTGGAGCTTTATGCTTTACCTCGCATGATTGGTTTAGCACTGAAGCGTAATATACTACATGGCACTTGATTGTTGAAGTTGGATGTTGGATGTTGGAGCCCATTTCAGTTTGATGGCCATGTGTTAATTTTCTTTTTATTTTCTTTTACATCGTTGCATGAAAGTACAATATTAAATAAACTGCTATATATTTTCGTAGATTTTTCATATTGCCCCAAAAATACTTGAAATGAATAAATTACATGTATCAATTTTAAGCGAAAGATGAAATTGTTCCCATGTTGAGGGCTGGGGAAAGTTTCTTGCTGCGAGTGGCAAAAAAAAACAACGGAAGTAAATTCTTGGGTTTGGTTTTGAATATTAATCAGCCACACGAAAATACCTGCTCGGTTTTCTTATACTTTTCATTTATGAATTCTAAGTGAAGTGATAAATACAGTTAATAACGGTTGACTGAGAATATTCCAATCTGCAAGAAATTCATTGATCATTAAACGTTTTGTTTACAAGGCGGCGTCTATACTATCGTCGAGAGCTGTTGTTTTAGCGTGTTATGCGTGGTTGTCTGTAAACAAGTACCTCAAGTGATGCATATCTTTTCATAAACAAAGAGAAGTTCGAATAAGTTTAGAAATAATGAATACACGTCAGGTAGACCACTGTTATTTCATTTCGCGGATATTTCAAAATGTTAAAACTCACAATACCGTGGTTATTTTAATTCACTTTCCAACCGTGTATAAAAAGAACCACACAGCATATTTCAAGATACCTCGCATTGATCAAGAACGCAGACTTTTCTCCCTCGGGCAACATCATCGGTCCTCGACGTTTTTCCAAGAATCAAAACTGACAGAAAAGTTACGATATTAAAATACACGCTGGTTGGTTCCAAGCGAACAGTGCCCAGTTGATAATGACGCCCGTAAGGCAACACGATGTACTTTCTAATAAGGTTCCGATATAAATGAGTTGCACACTACAGCAACATTAGGGACTCTTATTTTAATTCTTTCATTTTATTTCACAGACAGAAGGGAAAGTTGAAATTTCTGCTCGCTATTATCTGGGCACACACTCGAGTAAATTTTTAGCCCATACCGTTCATGATGTTGTGTTGGTTTGTATTTCATTTCGTTTCATTTCATTTCATTTCATTTCATTTCATTTCATTTCATTTCATTTCATTTCATTTCATTTCATTTCATTTCATTTCATTTCATTTCATTTCATTTCATTTCATTTCATTTCATTTCATTTCATTTCATTTCATTTCATTTCATTTCATTTCATTTCATTTCATTTCATTTCATCAAATTGCATTCATATTAAATAAATCGTCAAAATATCCTTTAAAATCACATTAGATTGAATTAAATTTAAAACATGTGATAAAACGTTACTAAAAGATATTTATGTCAGTCCAAAAACCAGCCACCATCACTGTTTTGATCAAAGTGGTCCTTAATTAAAAGTCATCTTAAAACGATAAAACGATTCAATTATTTAATTTTAATATCATATGGAACCATGTTATAAAATCGTTCACGGGTAATATTTAGACTTCGTGTTACCTGCGATTCCTTGCGTGGCATATAGTGACTACTATTTCGTGGAAAGTTCGAAATTTTGTTTTTAAGAGAAATATTTTCTTTAAAATCATTTTTTCTGTGAACATCTCACACGAACCCCATGATTCCGAGAGACGGATGTGATATGTGCGCATGTTTCACAACCCTCTACCGGTGCTAAGGGGTGGTAGCATTTATATTTATGTTCTAGGGAGGCAATTTCTTCAACTCAATTCCTGAGGGACTCGATCCGACTAGTTCGGAGTTATTAGCATCAGATTAGAGACGTGTGAAGCTTCAAGGTTTGGCCACCGGCGCGCCACAGTTCACTCCGAAAGTTGATATCGAGATAAATAAATATAACATGATTTGTGGGCGTCCCCACAGCAACTCTATATAAGGCTCGTCGAACTCCTAACTCAAGTCGTCACATCCATTTCCACAATGTTAAAAAATCCCACGTTATTCAAATGGCAGAATAATTCAGAAAATATATCTGTCAATAGAAATTCTGGCTCAGAACGACAATATACTAAATTTGTGACGTTTGCTAATGGGCTGCACTCAGTGCGCACTAATGGGTCTATTGTATTGTTTTGTATTGTTGTTCTCGTTGTTAAATGTGCACTCGGTGCGCTCCAGTGCAGCCATTGAATACACCATTAATGCCCCTAATTGCAATGTCCAGTTAAAGTGTTAAGTAAATTTAACTGTCAGGTAAGCCCAGTTTCGTGTATTTCTATTGGCCGTTGTTGCGGTGAAAACAATATAACTGAAACGTAGATTTTAACTGGACATTGAAATACCGGCCCTAGATAATGTAAATGTTAACAATCAAACCTTGACGTTATAATGTTGTATGCGGGCCTGTGTTCAGTTAATGCACCAGTGTTTGTAGTGGGCAGGGGACGTATATGGTGTATTCACGTATTGCGCATGGTGGCCACATTGGAGGCCACAATGGCATGTGATTGGTAGTTCATTGTTACTATGTTTCAGCTGGCGTTTGATGCAAATTCAACTGTTCTCTAACTTTGGTTTAAAATCAACATAAACAACCTCTTTTGTCTCGATTACTCTTTTAATCGTTTAAAAAAGCATACAATAATCATTTTCGTACACTTAATCGGGGGATATACGTGTTTAAACTTGTCATATTTCCCCGTAAACAATATTTTTCGTTTTCTATTGACAGCTAAATGAAACTTGAGATAGTACTATAGGTGGCCTCCAATATGGCCGATGTGACGTCACGTGAATACTCCCAATACTCATGGGACGTCCTGAGGTTTACGGAACCTCCGCCAGGGGTTGACGGAACTTGCCCGTCTGTTGTCAAGCAGGGAACTATGTGCTGACACGACATGTTACGGATCAAGACAGTTTCCGGCTTTGTACACGAACAGACCATTAAGCAGTGAGCGAGGGTGGTTGCATTAGTCTTCCGCTGTTGTAGGAAACAAAGGAGGCGGGTTCGAGTTGCGCCTGGGTCATTCTCTGTTCTCGTCTCGATACCGCAAGCAAAGCCAAATGAAACGTGTTTGATTTATTTGTTTATTAAATATTTGCCGTATTCAGTTAAAAACTGGGCGTGGCGATCTACAAGTCTCAAGTCTCTTCTGATCTTAACTGTAAGACCAGCCTAAATTGGGACCTATTATGAATCCAGGGCCCGGATTCACAAGAGGTCCCGTCTTTTTCTGGTCTTAACTTTTTGAACCTCTTGTGAATCCAGGACCATGTCCAATGAGGAAGTTATTAATTCCTGGTCGGAACAAAGACGCAATGGACAATCCAATAATATGTTTTACAATTCGTTCTCAGACATGGGCCGGATTCAAAAGCGGTTCAAAGTTAGGCCGGTCTTAGAGTTAACACCAAAAAAAGACTTGGGACCCCTTGTGAACCAGGCCAGATCCATATCTGAGAACAATTTGTTTAAACATATTATTGGAACAATTATGTTGTCTTTGTTCTCACCAGAAATTAGAAACTTCTTCGCTGGTTTTACGAGAGATGACAAATTAAGCTGGTCTTACAGTTAAGACTTTTGTATCTAGACCCCGATTTATACAAAGGAGGGCAGTTAACAGAACGTTACATTTAATAGTAAGATAGCAAAGACAACAAAACAAAATAATGTTAAAAAGAGATCAAGAACAATACAAATAAATTGTAAACTAATTGTCATGTAAATTGAAATTGAATTAGATAATATAAGTTCATAAAAGAAGTACACATACGGAACAAGAAAATAAATCACTACACACAAAAAATAACAAAAGAGGGGGAGAGAAAAAGAAATAGAAAATTCAAATTGTTATTTTTTATCTCTCGCACGCAATACTGTTTTATCGACGTTTCGGTACCATTGTGGGTGCCTTCATCAGGACAGTAACTGATGATAAGTTATATTCTCTATTCTTCTTCCAAGTCCCAACATATTTCTCTGCTTGTCACTATCCGTAAGCCACGTTGCTAAAAGAAACATAATTCTTTCCCGAGTGCATTCTTTACATAAAGTCGCAGTCTATATCTGGGACACCAGCGTATATATTATATTAAAGGTACTCATATGAATAATGCTCAACTAAAGTCTTCCGCGATGAACGTAAATTGTGATATGATTCTGGTGACAGGATTGATTCTTTTCTCCGTAAAACTTTATTTCCAGCTCACAATCTGACCTAATTTTAACAAAGACAATATTCCTATATGCGCTGTGCTGCAGATTTCATTCACAGAACACTTTGGTGTCTTGACGCTCACAATTTGATCTGATTTGATCTTTAGAAATATAATTCAACGAGAAGTGGAATCCTTCCTTTGAAATGCATAATCATAATAATATGGCTAACAATATAGCCTCGAGATTTTTAATCCATTTTAGTCCAGGAAATAAGCTGGCTGTATTGAATTAAACCGAAGTAATATTAATATCAGACTGAGTTATTGACGTTTGTTCATGGTTGTTTGATATGGTCTTATCCACCTCTAATAATGATGGACGTTACTGTTTGCGAACTCGTGTTCTGTATTTACCGTGATTTAACAAGGCTATGCTTTTTGTCCGGGCTTTAACAATGAGTTACTATTTAATCAGTTACGCAAAGCCGACGCACTAATCAGATTTTACTCCTGTATATCAATGTCCAACTAAAGGGTCATGTCGGTACATTTTTATTGGTGGATGGCGAAAACAAGGTATAACTTAAAGGTAAATAAATAACTGGACAGTAACGTATATAATGCCATTACTGTGACGTTGGATTGGGGTATTTTTTAAGTGAGGTCGCTAATTGAAACATCATTAATGTATTATGTATCAGGAAACTCCCCAACAACGCATGTTAGTATAGAACCCGCTTTGAAAATAAGGCTGTAATGTGGACAGAGTGGTAAACGATGAGTTTGGGTCTCTGTCTTGGTTTAGGGTTACACTGCCTGTCGTACGAGGCGACTACAAGAGCAAACAATGTGTACCGTGGTAGGCCTAGTTATCTGAGTCGTTAAACAGATATAATTCTAATGAGATTAGGGCCTTGAAGGGGAAACAACACCACGTGACGCTTGTCCAGTGAATGTTTCAACTATGACAACAGGAATTGTGGTTTACCTGTACCAAACAGACCAACGCACAATCGATCACAGATATGTAAACGGTGACTTTGGAGCCGTCCTAGCAACGAAGCACTCAATAAATTCAAAGTTGTTCTGAATCGGCCTTGTTGATTCTGACATTAATTTGTCCGCAGGTGTTCGCACTGTCCAATCACTGAAGTTTCGTATTTGAAATATCGATCTTCGATTGGTTATCGCTCACTCGTCGATGGTGTTCGGAGCCTGCAGGGTTGGTTTAGTCGCTTTAAATTCAAGTCCCCCACTGAAAATCAGTTTCGTTACTGAGTGGGTAGACTCTAAATGTGAATGTATGTATTTATTTTTATTTATACCCCAGCTAGCAAAAAATAAAGTTGGTAACATTTGATTGAATAATAACTAAATAAATAAATAAACAAACAAACGGAACGTGAATCGCTTTCGGTCGTGGGAGAGGACGCTTTAGCTAGGCACACACACATCACACATGGTATTGGTGACGGGTTGGTGACGGGTTGGTGACGTGGGAGAGGACGCTTTAGCTAGGCACACACACATCACACATGGTATTGGTGACGGGTTGGTGACGGGTTGGTGACGGGTTGGTGACGAGTTGGTGACGGGCTGATGTTAGTAATCAGCCGTAGTAGTAGTGGAAGAAGTGGCGCGTATGAATCGTTCAGAACAATGTATAACAATGTATAACAATGTATAACAATGTATAACAATGTATAACAATGTATAACAGTGTATAACAATGTATAACAATGCGCTCTAGGGCGTGTTGTGAACGAACTAATTGAAACATACCCTTGAAGTATTCATAATTCCCACGTGACGTCACAGCGGCCATGATTCAATTCAATTCAATTTTTATTTTATTCTTTTCAAAAAAATAATACAGGTACAAATAATACAAAATTCAGTAACACTATATAAATGAAAAGAAGCCCACATAGGGTCACACCTTGTGTGTGGGCTGAATAATAAATAATGTATATTAATAATAATCCAAAAATGACAAAAGTAAGTGTGATACATGAAAAGCAGAACGTATATATAATAACTATGGTAGTAATACTAATTCTAAATACAAACAATAATAATAGTGATAATAACAATAAATTAATAATGCAGCATGAAAAGAAGGAATTAATCAATTGAATGTGATGTGAGTTGTTTATACATTTTATCTAATAATAATAATAATAATAATAATAATAATAATAATAATAATAATAATAATAAAAATGATGATAGTAATAATGTAGCATGAAAATTAGGAATTAATTAAATGAATGTGATGTGAGTTGTTTATACATTTTGTTATTAAATTACCAATTTTTTGAAGAACGATGACACAGCTTGGGTTAGGTTATGTATAATATTTCTCTTAACCACCGGACACCGCATATTCTAAGCCAATTTTTTATTTCAAACTTGAATCTTGAAAGAGATCTCAATAATTTTATGTTTAATGGAAGTTTGTTATATATTTTAGGAGCTATATAGTCAACATGTTGCTGCCCCCTGGTTTTATATCTTTTAGGTACAAATAAAGAGTATGTATCTAAATGCCTCATATTATTTGATCTCGGGATTTCACGTGCTTTAAATTTATCTGGATGTTTGAAGGTATACACCAGCATAATATATATGTACATTTGGGTTAGGTCAAGGACATTCAATGTGGAGAATACTAGTGACGTAGAATACAATTTTGGTTTTTTCAAAATTATTTTTAAAATGTTCCGTTGCATCACCCTCAACGGTTCCAACACACTTCTACTAGCCCCACCCCACCCCAGGATGCCATATTGCATCACTGATTGAGCAATTGCATAGTAAATAATAACTAGCAATTGCGTACTAACAATATTTCGTAGTCTATAAAAGATATAAATAATGTTACGCAATTTTTTAACAGTGTTTTTGGCTTGTAATTGCCATTTTAAATTTTGATCAACAGTGATCCCCAAATATTGGGCGTGGGTTGCACGAGAAATGATGTCACAATTACAGCATTGTACGTCCACAGAACACTTAGAAGTGTGTAGCATTAATAAGAAATTATCGTAAGGTTCTGTTTTTTTATTAAAAGTGAAAGGGACATAAACTGTTTTAGAAACATTAATTGTAAGCAAATTGTCGTTTAACCATTGATATAATATCTTCATAGCCATATTAGCTAGCTTGTAGACTCTAGACCAACTAGTATCAATAAACACTACAGCAGTGTCATCCGCGTATGCTATTATACTTGCCCTTATATTTAATTTAAATATATCGTAATATAATAAATAACACTGGTCCTAACACGGTGCCTTGTGGCACTCCATAATCAATTTCTTTACTGTCACTAATGGCACTGCCTATCTTAACAACGAGATTTCGGTAACTTAAATAACTCTTGAAAAAATCCAACGCCACATGATTGATGAAGGCATCCTAGCACATTGGGGATATTATGTGTAAACTTACTTAAATCATAATTTAGAATTCCGAAAATTAAACACAATCAATAAAACATTCACAAATTACCGCACATACAAAATTTATTTAAAAGGCAGACTGAATTTCTAAGAACTGAGGATGTCTGTATTCTGCCACAACAGGCTTCAATTGTTTCTCCATGGCAATGTCTTGGTCGCCAATATGGCGGCCATGCGCACATTTGTGATGTAAACGTATAACTTTTTTATTGAATATCATGAAATTCATTCTGCCTGATTTCGAATTTATTCGGTCAATATTGTATTATACATTCTGTCAGTATTATAACAAGTTCGACAAATTAAGGCAGAATTCATTTAAGGATGTACAGGATGTCGTCAGGGATGTGTGTTATAAATTATTATTTTCTCTTGTGTTTAAACGCTCTATAGTTCTTGTAACCACCACCAGGCGCCACTTCAATCATACTTGTGCGGCGTTTCAGTGACGTGGCTGCAATGAACGCTTCACTTGTTGACGTCACATCTTTACTACCCACCCAGTTTGTCGTCCGTTTAAAGGGTAAATAAAAACGGATGAAAGTAACATTGCGGACACAAAAACTCCAACAGATGTTCTGTCCAGTATAATTTCAAATTTCAACACGGACCGAAACTTTCAAGAATGTTTGCACATGGCTAGAAGAATTACGCAATTGCCTTCGTAAGAGATTAAACCGTATAAACACATTTAACGCTCATTTAACTCAACGACCGCAATAAATAAGAACGCATGGACATATCTAGAGAGCTCCAAGTCGCAACCTAACCGTCAGTACGTTAAAGGGATAGTCAGGTGAAAAAATAATAAACTATCATTTGTATATGTACACCCTCAAATATGGAAAACATGAAAAAAGATACCATACTTTAAAAGCAGGCAGCTAAAAAATTAAAGAAAACGCGATTTTTTGGCTTGTTGCTACCAAATAGCACCGAGCAGCTTTTCTCAAGGTAGTTCCCATACAAAAAATGTTGCCCCGAGATAGTAAAACCACCGCTAAAATAGGGCACATCAAAAATCGACCAGGAGGTTTGATGTGCATCGTTTCTCTACCGATAACATGCTTCTTAGTACGAACGTGTACTTCTACAAAATGCCCTGAAATTAATTTTTTTGTGACTTGATGTGTAGAAAAGTTGCAATCTGTTTTGAGCGGCACTGCCCGCAGTCGCCGAGTGTTGTGGCTGGATTCGTATTACACAATGAGTGCTCTGTCTATCGGGAAGGCGCTAGCGAGCTCAGAACCGATACAGCTGTACTACGCTTTAGAAGAAATATGCAGCAGAGCTGACGAAGGGAATCTAGTAGAATAGCTAAATGTTCTCTATTTTTTTTCTTGCATTGAAGCAACCTATATACATCAATTTTATTTTAAACATAACTGAATTTCATGCACTTATGACTCATAGGTGATTTTTTAGTTTTTCACCTGACTATTCCTTTAACGGACTAAAGTGTCGCACGCTGGAAACGTGTTCATGTCATGAAGCTGTGATGTTCAAAGGGTTGTGAGTTTCCCAACAATTAGATGTTTCACATTGTTGAGATCTAACAGAATGAATGTTGTAGCAGCAACAAGTTTATATTCCCAATACTGTACAATATGACTTGAACTCATTGTGTTACTGTTTCCTGAGTTTGATATATTGTCGAATAAAACTAAATCAACAATAGCGACAACAAACAAAAATCAGCTGAGCTGAGTGTAACATACGAACGTAATTCTGTGTTAGCGTGCTACTGTGTTACAACCCGTAATGATCAAAAATGTGAAGTCAAAGAAAATGTCAAATTATTCTCTTTTTCCTGCGAAGTACTCTCGCTTCTCTCGTAGTACAGACCGCTCAAAGCCACACGGACCTTCAATACTGAGTAGATTGTGTTTATGTTCTACAAAACTTGTGTCACACACATTTTTGAAACAGTAATACTTAGATGTCAACACTCTTCCTTAAATTTAAGTTTCTTCTTTCAGTCATTTTGTTACTTCCGAGTATAGATGTCATTGAAGGTAACTTTGTTCCAAGTGTACATCGACCCCACTTAGTGTTCTGACTTCCTTTGACAAGATTCACGTTTGCAGCCTCACAGAAAGAGAGTAGGAAGTGTCTCTCTTTGAGATGCTTGTTTGCTGGAGTGCTTTGGTGCGTCTACTTGAAACCGTGGTATATTACTACTGATACGGGAGAGGCTAAGCGGACTATGGGCTACTGGCAACTGACGTCACAGCTACCTTACCCTTCTCCTCAACCCCTCACATGCCCAAAAGCTCAGAGGCCATACGATGTCACACACACGTCGATGCGCGCGCAACACATTTACACATCTAGATCGAACTGTTATTTATTGATGACGTCATAATTTATAAGGTATAGCTTAAATGAAAATAATATATCGTTTACATATATCAATAGTTGTATTTACGATTAATTTTAAATTCTAGACAGACCTGTAGCGAACTTGTTATAAGAATTCACGATACAAACAAACGCGAAAGTTTAACAAACCGTGACTCTTCTCAACTTTAATTGGCGAAAAACTTATGATTGGATTTCGATTAGTAATTTAAAAATATGCACTAACATTTAAGACATGAAATAAATAAGCTTTTCAGGTAGAAAGTGCCCTGAACAAGATTTTACTGCATGCACTAATATGCAGGGTGTGTATTTTCATCACCCAATCGCACGCCATGCAATACTATTGTAGGTCTTATTTGTACAATATAATCGTCATCTGAACATATTTATTATAAATCATGGTTTGTGAGTCTTTTGTTTTGGCACTTGCTTCTAAATAGTACTGGCTACGGATTTTAAAATATTTCTTGAAAACTGTAGTTTCCTCTATAGTGGATATCTATACTAGGAAAACTTTCTGTGTGACGCGTTGATGAGCGAGTGCGTCCGTATCTACGAACTTTATGGAGAAAAGTTCTCAAAGCTAATAAAATCAACAACTAACAACAATTCAAGAATGCGCATTGCAAACATGTTTCTAATTTTCGTAGATATTATACTTCCCGACATTGTTGAATGCAGTGCAGTGTGCGTTGCTAAGAATTTTCGTTGTCATTTTCGTCTAGTGTTTACAACACGGTCCGCCACCGTTACTAACTCTTATTGACAGCAATAGAAATGTAATTTCTGCCCCTAATACGTATCTGACCGCGTTTAAATTAATATAATCGTGACCGGACAAACATTTACATTTATTTTGTAAACTTTTATGTAACTTTCCCAATACTTATCAAATCACCATAAAATGAACACATTCGTGTTCGGAAAAATCTTTGTTAAAATATGGCTATCTCACATTTGGCCGCTATTTTGTTTCAGAAAAATATTTTACAGCAACTATGGTGTAACTTTTTAACTTTTCGAACGATTATGCCACAAAACTAGACACCTTCAATCCACATCAAGGCATGTGGATGGTCCAAATTTAAAGTTTATCGGATTTTCCATTCGACCGCTATCGACAGACAAACAAAAAAAAAAAAAAAAAAAAAAAAACAGAACGAGTGCCATCGCTACGCTCGCTCAAAAACGGCGTTGGTTGCCCATTAGACGTTTTCTAGGGATATGTGACATCGTTGCTATGGTTACGACAGAGCACCGGGCATCCAAATTGATATTCGTTGACATAAACTAGTTGCAGTTTTTATGCACGTATTCACGTCATCATGGATGGTGGGGTTGACATATCATGTCCATATTGTGGTAAATGTGAAACTGCGCGTCCAATCTACGTCAACACATCGTTCTAATGAAGACACTATACTGCAGCCAGAGAAGACCTAAATGTAGTTATAAACAAACTAATATAATTTACTTGTAAACTCAGTGTGTTTCGAACGCTGTAACCCCAGTAGCTAAGTAAGATACAATGCTACGTAGAAGCGATGGTTTTTTTAGTTGTAGCTCCCGATGAAGATTTTGAAGAAAAACGTAGTAAAAAGTTCATCGCGGGTTTCGTTACTCTTTCATTGTTGTTTGCTGTTCTAAAGTGATGACGAGAAGCATCTGTAACACTTCACTTTTATTCCCACCTTAGAGAATAGATCTGCTGTCTGCCTGCCTGTCTGTCTGTCTGTCTGTCTGTCTGTCTGTCTGTCTGTCTGCCTGTCTGTCTGTCTGCCTGTCTGTCTGTCTGTCTGTCTGTCTGTCTGCCTGTCTGTCTGTCTGCCTGCCTGTCTGTCTGTCTGTCTGTCTGTCTGTCTGTCTGTCTGTCTGTCTGTCTGTCTGTCTGTCTGTCTGTCTGCCTGTCTGTCTGTCTGTCTGTCTGTCTGTCTGTCTGTCTGTCTGTCTGTCTGTCTGTCTGTCTGTCTGTCTGTCTGTCTGTCTGTCTGTCTGTCTGTCTGTCTGTCTGTCTGTCTGTCTGTCTGTCTGTCTGTCTGTCTGTCTGTCTGTCTGTCTGTCTGTCTGTCTGTCCGTGCTGGATAACGTGCTACGCATCTCTGGCAATAAATGCATTCTTGTGTTTTAGTTCAGACAAACGGAAACAGATGTAGCGGCCAACACAATACTGTGAACTCCCACCAGTAAAACACAATTTAATTCACTACACTGTGGGTTGATACATTTATAAAAAGAATATTCATTTCATGTATGTGATAAATACAAAGAAAACAAAGAGTCGTCACACATTTTGAATCCTATAGATGTTATATGTTTGAAATAATCTGAACCTGGCGTGCAGACACTGTTGAGCATCCAGACATGTCTTGTTGAAAGTAAGATTTCTATTATTATTGGTCAGTTGTATGGATTGGTTTTTATGGTACTGAAAAAAAAAAATAAAAAAAAAGTTAAATGTCCTCATTTACGGGTGTACCGGCCGTTTAATATTCGCATTCCGCCCTAAAGTTACAAAGAAAACAATTTATCGGCTTATTCTAATTTTTTTAATAAACTTTAGTCGTTTCGTTAATCTATTAAAGAATTAACATGACTTTCTGTTAATTATTTTACCAGTTACGATTTTTTATAATATGAACCAAGTGTTGATGTATTTTTGAAGTAATGGTTAGTATACTCATTTGAAATGTGCTAGCATTATATAGTACCACACTGTAAGGTGCAACTCCGTTTACCAATGTTGATTTGAATACATAGTTTGTGAGATGAACTAGAAGTAGTAAGCCGTTGCAAATGTTCAATAATAGCTACTAGATCGGATGCGGCGCGAGAGTAGTTTGCGTGACTGGTGGCGCTCTGCGGTTCTTTGTGCAACCGTTTCAACTGTATCTTGGTGTTTGGTTTTTTTGGGTTTTGGGTTTGGGGCTGACGGTAGCGCAGCTAGTGAGACAACTTGTCCCTCCTGGCGCTGGATTGGCCTTAAATCAGGATTTGAATACATCACAAATATCTAAAAAACAAAACGCATAATAAAAGCGAACGACAGAAGAGATTTCTCCCTAATTAAACTCGGTAAGCCAAAACATATTCAGAGAGTAGCGCAGAAGATTATTTTATTAGTGTGCATAATTAGGGGGGTTTAAGCTCAATTAGCTACAAAAGCTCATTAATGGGATTATTTTTTGGGCGTATAAAAGAACAGATTTTCGAGCTTTACTGTTAGTACGCCACCAAATAGAGCTCCCGTGCTCGCGTGAAGGGACACGTTGGAAGGAGAAGAGATGACCTGATGAAAACGGCGCCTTCGAAGTGATGAGGCTTCTCCTCATTCAATTCCGTGAAAAGATTTACCCAGCTCGAAACAGAAACTAACAATTTCATTAGTACTGAAAGTTTCTAAAGAATTTTAAATTAAAAATTCCTCAGAATTCAAACAAAGAACATTTTGCCACGTCAATTTCAACAACTATAATTGTATTTAATATAAAAGCAAGCTTATTAGCTAATTAAAACGAACAGGTAAAACGTTATAAGAACCTAGTAATTGGACTGTACAATGTTCCTTGTCACAACATAAAATGAAAGCGCAATAGGGAGTATTCACGTGACGTCACATCGGCCATATTGGAGACCACCTTTAGTACTATTTCAAGTTTCATTTAGCTGTCAATAGATAGAGAATAATATTGTTTACGGGGCAATATGACAAGTTTAAACACGTATATCCCCCGATTAAGTGTACGAAAATGATTATTGTATGCTTTTTTAAACGATTAAAAGAGTAATCGAGACAAAAGAGGTTATGTTGATTTTAAACCAAAGTTAGAGAACAGTTGAATTTGCATCAAACGCCAGCTGAAACATAGTAACAATGAACTACCAATCACATGCCATTTTGGCCTCCAATGTGGCCACCATACGCAATACGTGAATACACCCTATATTTCGAACCCTGATCAGAGCTCTTCAACAGGCGAAAGCACACTTGAGTGTGTTTTTGCCTGTTGAAGAGCTTTTATCCGGGTTAAAACGCTTTAATTTTATGTTGTGACAAGGTACAGTGTATTTTACAAGCTTTTTAGCGTTATTTTAAAGAATACAAGCGAGACATAAAACAATATAGTAGAGACTTGAGATCAATAATGTCTGCATGTCTAAGAGAAGAATATCATTGTAATTGTATGTATAATAGTAAAGGGAGCTACAACCTACGAGCAGTTTATACCACTGATATCATTGTGTTTATGTGCTTACAATCATAGGGTCATATACCACCCTATCTTGCAGTCCTTTATCTGTAGTCACGTTTCCACTCTACAGCTTTGTTCTCTTCACGATACCCAACCTTCTTCATCTTCATACCCACAATACCCACTAATCTCTCAATCACATTCCTCGTCGTAGTTACTGCACAACATGTCTCAAACAATGCATTGTGGGTAATCAATCTACCCTTGTGCGGCTGAAGGCACCCGCTCGCTACAGTGTAATACACTATAATCTAATACACATATATCTTACCACTGTTCTAAGCTCACGTCTGTACGAGCCCATAATCAGTTCTTCCATTTCTTTCCAAGAAAATATCCAATTACATTTTCCTTCAGCTCCGCGTCCCAAGAACTAGGCCATTAATTGAAATAACACTCACATATTACCCCCAACCCCCTCCCCCCCCTTCTCTCTCTCTAAATTCAAACTACCGCATGAAATTTGATATAATATTTATTCTGTTGGTTCAAGCACTCTATTATATTACGTCTTATAATGTTGAATACTAACTTATATTAAACTGTATAAACAAAATGGATGAATGTTATGAATGAATGGCTAACTTGAATAACAGTCAATAAGATCAATAACACTATGTCTACCAAAATGTGTTAACTAAACGGTTGAATGTAAGAAATACCTGACTGGTCTTAATCGCACCCATACCAATGACGGTACTCAACCAATCAATCAATCAATCAATCAATCAATCAATCAATCAATCAATCAATCAATCTCGTTCTCTCTCTTTCATTTTGTATCTTGTATTTATTATTCTTTATTTATTTTGTTCTTGTATTGTGTATTGCGCACCGTGTTGCATTTTGTTTTTTGTATTTTGTATTTCCACATTATTTATAATTAATGGTTAGATGGAAGATGGCCTTAATCCCTCTTTGAATCAAGACTTCAATAAATCAATAAATCAGTCAATTGTTTACGTTATTCCGTAAGTCCCGAGAAAGGACGCAGGACGTATAGAGTTGCAACTGTGTGTCCTAGGGTGGTGTCAGTGAAAGCTACAGTTGAAAGACTTCGGGTTCAAGACTTCAAGATTCTCCCTTCAGCGTTGAGCCTCATGACGTCATCACATTTCTTCAAGCACCAAGATGGCGGAATCAGCTGCCCTACTAATACCTGTCATATGGTCTCACGACGTTAGTTATGACGTCACGATGTCGCGCGTATGACTGCGACTACGATTGCGACTGCGACTGCGACTGCGACTGGGGAAATAACTTATCTCGCGCAAACACGAGCATAAAACTTTTCGATATAAAACCGTTTCGAATTTGTTACATTAAAATGGAATACCATCATTTTGTACGGATGTTGAGATAGATATTTGGGCTTAACGTCTAAATAGCTATCTTAACGTCCGTACAAAATGATGGTATTCCCTTTTAATGGAACAAATTTGAAATTTTTAAGCTGTATAACATGATGCATCGCGATTCCGTTTCCACTAAACACTCCACTGTACTTGTCTCAGTAGCCTTGTTCAATTATAGGTAATAGTAGTGGCTGTTTTCGTCCGGGGATCAATGTCTGAGCATAAGAATTCATCATTTGCTAATTTTAGGGGATATTTTCAGTTTGCGCATAATATTATGGTTGGAAAATCGGGGTGTGATGTCATAATATATCATCACCAATCATCCGATTATGAATTACATATCATCTTCTTCCAGGTAATCTCACTGTTGTGTGTATTTCATATTATTATTAAGTTAGTTTGTATTATGTCCAGAAATAACAGTGACATTAATTAGAACCCTATATTCAGAATTTTCAAGGGTCGTTTTGTGGTTAATATAATTGGTGAGTACAGAAGCCAGTTGCAAGTGACAACCGTAGGTTGGTGCAATGGCGGGCCGACAGTTTGAGCTAATAAATATAGCGAGGTTATTGTCGTGTGTGGCGTGCACACTGTTTTGTACCGCGTAGTGGTTAATTGGCGTTGTGAGGTAATTGTAAGCCGACAAAACAATGATCTATATCCAACAAGGGAAAACCGTAGTTTAATTGCGGTTTCAGTGTTGACAGAGCTAAAAGGAATGAAACGAAATAAATGTGGAATATGAATTAAAATTGAAAGCAAACAATATCCAGGAAGAAGCGACTAATCCACTTTATGAACGATATGTTTACATATTAGTTTTTTATTCTGTAATCTGGAAGGTTTAAAAGTATAAAATTACCGGATTTAGTTATTGAAGGAATTAGCTGCAGTTGTTGTAACGTACTAACCAATTACTGTGAATCAAACAGTTTGTACGACCCATCCTCGCCTCACGATTCTTCTATACCAGCATAATAATAATAATAATTTTTGTAGGAATACCCGGTCTAGGGTGCACACCAGCTTTGCCCGATGTGCACCTCTTCAGATGGCTAACTTGGTTAATAGGGTGTTTGGATAGTTGTGAAGGATTGTCCGAGGGCTATTAGTAGGACTCAATCCCAACATTCGCCTTTACGACTGAGGAAAACCCCGGAAAAAACCTTCAGTCAGGACTGCCGGTGGCCGGAATCGAACCGGTGACCTCCCGAATTAGAGTCTCGCGTCTTACCGCTGAGCCACCTTTATCGGTTATACCAGTATAGAATGTCTATGATATTATGAAATGAATGATAGGGTACAATAACAACACTAAACCGAAACTGAAGTCGATTTCCTGAAACTTTTGCCAGTTATGTAAACGAAACGAAACCTACCATTAATTAGCTTTTCATCGAACCATTCCTAACTTGGTGGCTGAAATACTACAGCGTAACATTTTTCAACCCAATAAATAATATGAACTCATGAATAATCAAAGTGGTTGAATTTCTCAACATTTAATTTGCATCTTTTCGGTAAACGGTTCCAATGTTTTTACTTGCAAACACAGTTGTATCTCAAATTGTTTTTCTTTTTTAGTTTGTAAGGAATGATAGAAGCACTAGCAACGAATCACTCAATAAATTCAAAGTTGTTCTGAATCGGCCTTGTTGATTCTGGCATTTGTCCGCAGGTGTTCGCACTGTCCAATCACTGATTCATATTTGACATAATATCGATCTTTGATTGGTTATCGCTCACTCGTCGATGGTGTTCGAAGCTTACAGGGTTGGTTTAGTGACTTTAAATTAAAGTCCCCCACTGAGAATTAGTCTTGTTACTGAGTGGGTGGACTCTAAATGTGAATGTATTTATTTAAGAAGGTAAAGGCAATATTGGCAGCACAATATGCCCAGTTACATCCATAACTAGTTGAATAGTTTGCAAGTGGGCTCTCTTACCTTGGGTACAACTTCTGCTGTGTGAATCATATCATACGGCCACTGAAACAACGAGTGGTGTCAAGTCAGCCTGTCAGGTTTTAGTGTTCACGAACATGAACGCCCTCAATCAATAATCAATACTGTGAATCCAAACTACGAAAAACTCTTCGATGAAAAAAAAAAAAAAAAATCGTGTTAATTTCATTTCTAAAACTAGAAAAACAATTTTCAAGAAAACAAGTTTTAAAAAAAGTTTGATGAATAACGGTCTTGAGCCATTCGACCATTTGAAAGTGGCATCCAAAGTTTCAAAGTTGTTTTATAAACGACTTTGCAAAGAACCCTTAATCGGAAATATTTTAAGATTAAGTGTGGTATAATATTGAACCTTATATAGTTAATTACGCTTCTGAATCATTTTGTGATTGTTAAGGTTTAAAGAATTAAACTAATGTACCTAGATGATATATATATATATATATGTATATATATATATGTGTGTGTGTGTATTTAGCAGATCTATACCCGGTTACGCAGGTAAATAAGCCAAACGGAATAGAAGCCAAGTTGTTGTCAAACGAAATTTACATCGACGATTCCAAAGCAAAATCATGAGGCCGGTATTGAATATAGGGGCTCACGAACAGAAGCCATCGTAACATATTCTACTCTAATATTGAATGTTGTTTCCCGCTTACCCGGGTCCCTGACATCCCAAGGTCATATATAACGTGACGCCGGCCCCTTTGTCGCCTTGGTTGCACAAGGTAACTATTTTACCATATACATAATGTAACTGTCAGGGGCGGACTGGGATAAAAAAGCCCGGGTTGCTGGGTTTCGAGGGGGGGCCCGCACGAGGTGGCGTGGCGCAGCTGGGGCCGCCGGAGGCAAATACGCCCAAGGCGTAAACAATTTTTTGGGGTTGCATTGCATTTTATGCCCTAAAATACGATTTTAGGGCGCGATTAACGGAGGCCACCCTACCAGTAGAAAAATAATTTCCATTTTATTCAATTAATTATTACTTCGAATATTTACAATAAATTCAATTATAATTTCAAAATAATACTTATAGAGTGGGGTTAAGATTTTTTTAGCAATATACAGAAAAGTATTTACATCATAGGAACTTTCTGGTATAGCAGCCCGGGGGCCCGGATTTGCCCAGAGGCCCGGGATGCTATCGCATCCCGGCATCCCTAGCCAGTCCGCGCCTGGTAACTGTAACTGTAACTGCAACTGCAACTGATAGATAGTAGAGCAGAAAGGTGAAAGGCCTCACCTTGTTTGGCCCCGTGCATGGGGCAGCCCGCGTCAGGGAACTGAACATGCTTCCTGCCAGCCAGGCCCGGCTTGATGCTGGGCTCGCGTCTCAGAGAGTCGTCTGCGAGCAGCGCTGAGTGGATCCCCGTGGGACTTCGTGTGGGCGATACTCGGGTCTCGTGGTAGGTGGCCGGACGTCGCCCGCTCAGCACACTGGTGGCCGTGGGGCGCGGGGCGTAGCGTACGGTGGGCACCTGCACACATAGCCGTCACATAGCCATCACACAGCCATCACGCAGCCACCACACAGCCATCACACAGCCGCCACACAGCCATCACACAGCCGTCACACAGCCATCACACAGCCGTCACACAGCCATCACACAGCCATCATACAGCCATCACACAGCCATCACACAGCCATCACACAGCCATCACACAGCCGTCACACAGCCATCACACAGCCATCACACAGCCATCACACAGCCATCACACAGCCATCACACAGCCGTCACACAGCCATCACACAGCCATCACACAGCCATCACACAGCCGTCACTCAGCCATCACGCAGCCATCACACAGCCATCACACAGCCATCACACAGCCATCACACAGCCGTCACACAGCCATCACACAGCCATCACACAGCCATCACACAGCCGTCACACAGCCATCATACAGCCATCATACAGCCATCACACAGCCGTCACACAGCCATCACACAGCCATCACACAGCCGTCACACAGCCGTCACACAGCCATCATACAGCTATCACGCAGCCGTCACACAGCCATCACACAGCCATCACACAGCCATCATACAGCTATCACTAATCACGCAGCCGTCACACAGCCATCACTCAGCCATCACACAGCCATCACACAGCCCGTCACACAGCCATCACACAGCCGTTACACAGCCGTCACTCAGCCGTCACACAGCCGTCACACAGCCATCACTCAGCCATCACAAAGCCATCACACAGCCATCACACAGCCGTCACACAGCCATCACACAGCCGTCACACAGCCATCACACAGCCATCACACAGCCGTCACTCAGCCGTCACACAGCCGTAGCACAGCCATCACACAGCCATCATACAGCCATCACACAGCCGTCACACAGCCATCACACAGCCATCACACAGCCGTCACACAGCCATCACATAGCCGTCACTCAGCCGTCACACAGCCGTAGCACAGCCATCACACAGCCATCACACAGCCATCACACAGCCATCACACAGCCGTCACACAGCCGTCACACAGCCATCACACAGCCATCACACAGCCGTCACACAGCCATCACACAGCCGTCACACAGCCATCACACAGCCATCACACAGCCATCACACAGCCATCACACAGCCGTCACACAGCCATCACACAGCCGTCACACAGCCATCACACAGCCATCACACAGCCGTCACTCAGCCGTCACACAGCCGTAGCACAGCCATCACACAGCCATCATACAGCCATCACACAGCCGTCACACAGCCATCACACAGCCATCACACAGCCGTCACACAGCCATCACATAGCCGTCACTCAGCCGTCACACAGCCGTAGCACAGCCATCACACAGCCATCACACAGCCATCACACAGCCATCACACAGCCGTCACACAGCCGTCACACAGCCATCACACAGCCATCACACAGCCGTCACACAGCCGTCACACAGCCATCATACAGCTATCACGCAGCCGTCACACAGCCATCACACAGCCATCACACAGCCATCACACAGCCATCATACAGCTATCACTAATCACGCAGCCGTCACACAGCCGTCACACAGCCATCACTCAGCCATCACACAGCCATCACACAGCCCGTCACACAGCCATCACACAGCCGTTACACAGCCGTCACTCAGCCGTCACACAGCCGTCACACAGCCATCACTCAGCCATCACACAGCCATCACACAGCCGTCACACAGCCATCACACAGCCGTTACACAGCCATCACACAGCCATCACACAGCCATCACACAGCCATAACACAGCCGTCACACAGCCATCACACAGCCATCACACAGCCATCACACAGCCATCACACAGCCGTCACTCAGCCGTCACACAGCCGTCACACAGCCATCACACAGCCATCACACAGCCATCATACAGCCATCACACAGCCGTCACACAGCCATCACACAGCCATCACACAGCCATCACACAGCCATGAGATACACATGTATGCTACTTAAAAAATATAAAATAATTTTTTGTAAATTATTAGAACATCAAAAAATCAAAAAACAAAATTTGAGCCACAAATAAATTCTTTCCAGAAGTACATTACACAACTATTTATATTTTTGTCGCTCAGTTGCAAGAAAAACTAAAAAAATCTAATTTCCCAGATATATAAAAATACTTTCTTTGAACGTTTTTTGCAAGTATTAATATTGAAACGACTCGTATGAAGGTACAATGTCACCAATCAGACAGTGTATACTGATCAGATTAACAAAAAGATGATTTCACAAGTTATAAAAATGACTTCAGAGAGGAAATTGCCTTTACACACAGTAAGGAGAGGTGCGCGTCAATAGAATATAACATCAGAGTGGGAGGGAATTGTCTTGGTTTCAGCACCTGCGGATCAGTTGGGCTTCATGTTCAGTGCAGCCGTGTAAACTCCCTGGGGTTTGACATCAGTTAGCTCACAACTCATCATACTTTCTACAGCGTTTCAATTCTGAATCTTTGACAGCCCGTTTCCTGGGGAGAATCTTCAATAGTGAGCGTTTGCGTGCCCTAGGACCCAATACAAAAATTGGTTGTAAAAGGTCAAAGTTCAATAATGCTATAACTCTGTGGTTTTCTCGAAAAGAGTAATTGTAAAAAAAACATAAAACGCCACAGAAGACAATATGACTGTAGGTAATTAGAAAACCCACAGCCATCGTATGAAATTCTTTTAATTTCACTTTTTTAATAACTTCCATTCAAATAATTATGAATCAAATAAATTAAAAAAAAAAACAAGCCGAGAGAAACGTGCTGGTTATAAGATTAGATAGTAAATTGCAAATAGAATATTTAAGCATCCGCTGAAGACATGGTTTAAATAATTCACAGACTAAAGCTCTGGATCAATATTCACGTTTGTATAACTTTTGTTTTAAATAGTCAAAACTCCTTTTAAAAAATCTATTTTTCATCCAGGTACTATATAAGAAATTAAAACACTCGCTAGTTACCAAAGTATTTTGGGAAATACATTAAATGCACGTTCCAAGGGCATGTTGGCGTGCTTCGCCTACTTTGCGACTAACAGAACAATTACCAATTGTTGTAATTAATTTTTATTAAATGTTGCGTAGTCTGCTAGTGAAGCTAGTCGACTACAAACCTCAAGTTAAACACGCCCTGAGTAAAATAGCTAAATAACAAATCAAGTCTTATATATATGCGCTATAAAGGGCAACTCACCCTAAACACCATGTTGTGATCGTCATCCTCAGCCGTCCCTCGGCCCGCCTTGTACTCCTGATACTGTGATACCACACAGAGTAGCGCTATATAGAGGTACTCACCCTAAACACCATGTTGTGGTCGTCATCCTCTGCCGTCCCTCGGCCCGCCTTGTACTCCTGATACTGTGATACCACACAGAGTAGCGCTATATAGAGGTACTCACCCTAAACACCATGTTGTGGTCGTCATCCTCTGCCGTCCCTCGGCCCGCCTTGTACTCCTGATACTGTGATACCACACAGAGTAGCGCTATATAGAGGTACTCACCCTAAACACCATGTTGTGGTCGTCATCCTCTGCCGTCCCTCGGCCCGCCTTGTACTCCTGATACTGTGATACCACACAGAGTAGCGCTATATAGAGGTACTCACCCTAAACACCATGTTGTGGTCGTCATCCTCTGCCGTCCCTCGGCCCGCCTTGTACTCCTGATACTGTGATACCACACAGAGTAGCGCTATATAGAGGTACTCACCCTAAACACCATGTTGTGGTCGTCATCCTCTGCCGTCCCTCGGCCCGCCTTGTACTCCTGATACTGTGATACCACACAGAGTAGCGCTATATAGAGGTACTCACCCTAAACACCATGTTGTGGTCGTCATCCTCTGCCGTCCCTCGGCCCGCCTTGTACTCCTGATACTGTGATACCACACAGAGTAGCGCTATATCGAAGGTACTCACCCTAAACACCATGTTGTGGTCGTCATCCTCTGCCGTCCCTCGGCCCGCCTTGTACTCCTGATACTGTGACACCACACAGAGTAGCGCTATATAGTGGTACTCACCCTAAACACCATGTTGTGGTCGTCATCCTCTGCCGTCCCCCGGCCCGCCTTGTACTCCTGATACTGTGATACCACACAGAGTAGCGCTATATAGAGGTACTCACCCTAAACACCATGTTGTGGTCGTCATCCTCTGCCGTCCCTCGGCCCGCCTTGTACTCCTGATACTGTGATACCACACAGAGTAGCGCTATATAGAGGTACTCACCCTAAACACCATGTTGTGGTCGTCATCCTCTGCCGTCCCTCGGCCCGCCTTGTACTCCTGATACTGTGATACCACACAGAGTAGCGCTATATAGAGGTACTCACCCTAAACACCATGTTGTGGTCGTCATCCTCTGCCGTCCCTCGGCCCGCCTTGTACTCCTGATACTGTGATACCACACAGAGTAGCGCTATATAGAGGTACTCACCCTAAACACCATGTTGTGGTCGTCATCCTCTGCCGTCCCTCGGCCCGCCTTGTACTCCTGATACTGTGATACCACACAGAGTAGCGCTATATAGAGGTACTCACCCTAAACACCATGTTGTGGTCGTCATCCTCTGCCGTCCCTCGGCCCGCCTTGTACTCCTGATACTGTGATACCACACAGAGTAGCGCTATATAGAGGTACTCACCCTAAACACCATGTTGTGGTCGTCATCCTCTGCCGTCCCTCGGCCCGCCTTGTACTCCTGATACTGTGATACCACACAGAGAAGCGCTATATAGAGGTACTCACCCTAAACACCATGTTGTGGTCGTCATCCTCTGCCGTCCCTCGGCCCGCCTTGTACTCCTGATACTGTGATACCACACAGAGTAGCGCTATATAGAGGTACTCACCCTAAACACCATGTTGTGGTCGTCATCCTCTGCCGTCCCTCGGCCCGCCTTGTACTCCTGATACTGTGATACCACACAGAGTAGCGCTATATAGAGGTACTCACCCTAAACACCATGTTGTGGTCGTCATCCTCTGCCGTCCCTCGGCCCGCCTTGTACTCCTGATACTGTGATACCACACAGAGTAGCGCTATATAGAGGTACTCACCCTAAACACCATGTTGTGGTCGTCATCCTCTGCCGTCCCCCGGCCCGCCTTGTACTCCTGATACTGTGATACCACACAGAGAAGCGCTATATAGAGGTACTCACCCTAAACACCATGTTGTGGTCGTCATCCTCTGCCGTCCCTCGGCCCGCCTTGTACTCCTGATACTGTGATACCACACAGAGTAGCGCTATATAGAGGTACTCACCCTAAACACCATGTTGTGGTCGTCATCCTCTGCCGTCCCTCGGCCCGCCTTGTACTCCTGATACTGTGATACCACACAGAGTAGCGCTATATAGAGGTACTCACCCTAAACACCATGTTGTGGTCGTCATCCTCTGCCGTCCCCCGGCCCGCCTTGTACTCCTGATACTGTGATACCACACAGAGTAGCGCTATTTAGAGGTACTCACCCTAAACACCATGTTGTGATCGTCATCCTCAGCCGTCCCTCGGCCCGCCTTGTACTCCTGATACTGTGATACCACACAGAGTAGCGCTATATAGAGGTACTCACCCTAAACACCATGTTGTGGTCGTCATCCTCTGCCGTCCCCCGGCCCGCCTTGTACTCCTGATACTGTGATACCACACAGAGTAGCGCTATATAGAGGTACTCACCCTAAACACCATGTTGTGGTCGTCATCCTCTGCCGTCCCTCGGCCCGCCTTGTACTCCTGATACTGTGATACCACACAGAGTAGCGCTATATAGAGGTACTCACCCTAAACACCATGTTGTGGTCGTCATCCTCTGCCGTCCCTCGGCCCGCCTTGTACTCCTGATACTGTGATACCACACAGAGAAGCGCTATATAGAGGTACTCACCCTAAACACCATGTTGTGGTCGTCATCCTCTGTCGTCCCTCGGCCCGCCTTGTACTCCTGATACTGTGATACCACACAGAGAAGCGCTATATAGAGGTACTCACCCTAAACACCATGTTGTGGTCGTCATCCTCTGCCGTCCCTCGGCCCGCCTTGTACTCCTGATACTGTGATACCACACAGAGTAGCGCTATATAGAGGTACTCACCCTAAACACCATGTTGTGGTCGTCATCCTCTGCCGTCCCTCGGCCCGCCTTGTACTCCTGATACTGTGATACCACACAGAGTAGCGCTATATAGAGGTACTCACCCTAAACACCATGTTGTGGTCGTCATCCTCTGCCGTCCCTCGGCCCGCCTTGTACTCCTGATACTGTGATACCACACAGAGTAGCGCTATATAGAGGTACTCACCCTAAACACCATGTTGTGGTCGTCATCCTCTGCCGTCCCTCGGCCCGCCTTGTACTCCTGATACTGTGATACCACACAGAGTAGCGCTATATAGAGGTACTCACCCTAAACACCATGTTGTGGTCGTCATCCTCTGCCGTCCCTCGGCCCGCCTTGTACTCCTGATACTGTGACACCACACAGAGTAGCGCTATATAGAGGTACTCACCCTAAACACCATGTTGTGGTCGTCATCCTCTGCCGTCCCTCGGCCCGCCTTGTACTCCTGATACTGTGATACCACACAGAGTAGCGCTATATAGAGGTACTCACCCTAAACACCATGTTGTGGTCGTCATCCTCTGCCGTCCCTCGGCCCGCCTTGTACTCCTGATACTGTGATACCACACAGAGTAGCGCTATATAGAGGTACTCACCCTAAACACCATGTTGTGGTCGTCATCCTCTGCCGTCCCTCGGCCCGCCTTGTACTCCTGATACTGTGATACCACACAGAGTAGCGCTATATAGAGGTACTCACCCTAAACACCATGTTGTGGTCGTCATCCTCTGCCGTCCCTCGGCCCGCCTTGTACTCCTGATACTGTGATACCACACAGAGAAGCGCTATATAGAGGTACTCACCCTAAACACCATGTTGTGGTCGTCATCCTCTGCCGTCCCTCGGCCCGCCTTGTACTCCTGATACTGTGATACCACACAGAGTAGCGCTATATAGAGGTACTCACCCTAAACACCATGTTGTGGTCGTCATCCTCTGCCGTCCCTCGGCCCGCCTTGTACTCCTGATACTGTGACACCACACAGAGTAGCGCTATATAGAGGTACTCACCCTAAACACCATGTTGTGGTCGTCATCCTCTGCCGTCCCTCGGCCCGCCTTGTACTCCTGATACTGTGATACCACACAGAGTAGCGCTATATAGAGGTACTCACCCTAAACACCATGTTGTGGTCGTCATCCTCTGCCGTCCCTCGGCCCGCCTTGTACTCCTGATACTGTGATACCACACAGAGTAGCGCTATATAGAGGTACTCACCCTAAACACCATGTTGTGGTCGTCATCCTCTGCCGTCCCTCGGCCCGCCTTGTACTCCTGATACTGTGACACCACACAGAGTAGCGCTATATAGAGGTACTCACCCTAAACACCATGTTGTGGTCGTCATCCTCTGCCGTCCCTCGGCCCGCCTTGTACTCCTGATACTGTGATACCACACAGAGTAGCGCTATATAGAGGTACTCACCCTAAACACCATGTTGTGGTCGTCATCCTCTGCCGTCCCTCGGCCCGCCTTGTACTCCTGATACTGTGATACCACACAGAGTAGCGCTATATAGAGGTACTCACCCTAAACACCATGTTGTGGTCGTCATCCTCTGCCGTCCCTCGGCCCGCCTTGTACTCCTGATACTGTGATACCACACAGAGTAGCGCTATATAGAGGTACTCACCCTAAACACCATGTTGTGGTCGTCATCCTCTGCCGTCCCTCGGCCCGCCTTGTACTCCTGATACTGTGATACCACACAGAGAAGCGCTATATAGAGGTACTCACCCTAAACACCATGTTGTGGTCGTCATCCTCTGCCGTCCCTCGGCCCGCCTTGTACTCCTGATACTGTGATACCACACAGAGTAGCGCTATATAGAGGTACTCACCCTAAACACCATGTTGTGGTCGTCATCCTCTGCCGTCCCTCGGCCCGCCTTGTACTCCTGATACTGTGACACCACACAGAGTAGCGCTATATAGAGGTACTCACCCTAAACACCATGTTGTGGTCGTCATCCTCTGCCGTCCCTCGGCCCGCCTTGTACTCCTGATACTGTGATACCACACAGAGTAGCGCTATATAGAGGTACTCACCCTAAACACCATGTTGTGGTCGTCATCCTCTGCCGTCCCTCGGCCCGCCTTGTACTCCTGATACTGTGATACCACACAGAGTAGCGCTATATAGAGGTACTCACCCTAAACACCATGTTGTGGTCGTCATCCTCTGCCGTCCCTCGGCCCGCCTTGTACTCCTGATACTGTGATACCACACAGAGTAGCGCTATATAGAGGTACTCACCCTAAACACCATGTTGTGGTCGTCATCCTCTGCCGTCCCTCGGCCCGCCTTGTACTCCTGATACTGTGATACCACACAGAGTAGCGCTATATAGAGGTACTCACCCTAAACACCATGTTGTGGTCGTCATCCTCTGCCGTCCCTCGGCCCGCCTTGTACTCCTGATACTGTGATACCACACAGAGTAGCGCTATATAGAGGTACTCACCCTAAACACCATGTTGTGGTCGTCATCCTCTGCCGTCCCTCGGCCCGCCTTGTACTCCTGATACTGTGATACCACACAGAGTAGCGCTATATAGAGGTACTCACCCTAAACACCATGTTGTGGTCGTCATCCTCTGCCGTCCCTCGGCCCGCCTTGTACTCCTGATACTGTGATACCACACAGAGTAGCGCTATATAGAGGTACTCACCCTAAACACCATGTTGTGGTCGTCATCCTCTGCCGTCCCTCGGCCCGCCTTGTACTCCTGATACTGTGATACCACACAGAGTAGCGCTATATAGAGGTACTCACCCTAAACACCATGTTGTGGTCGTCATCCTCTGCCGTCCCTCGGCCCGCCTTGTACTCCTGATACTGTGATACCACACAGAGAAGCGCTATATAGAGGTACTCACCCTAAACACCATGTTGTGGTCGTCATCCTCTGCCGTCCCTCGGCCCGCCTTGTACTCCTGATACTGTGATACCACACAGAGTAGCGCTATATAGAGGTACTCACCCTAAACACCATGTTGTGGTCGTCATCCTCTGCCGTCCCTCGGCCCGCCTTGTACTCCTGATACTGTGATACCACACAGAGTAGCGCTATATAGAGGTACTCACCCTAAACACCATGTTGTGGTCGTCATCCTCTGCCGTCCCTCGGCCCGCCTTGTACTCCTGATACTGTGATACCACACAGAGTAGCGCTATATAGAGGTACTCACCCTAAACACCATGTTGTGGTCGTCATCCTCTGCCGTCCCCCGGCCCGCCTTGTACTCCTGATACTGTGATACCACACAGAGAAGCGCTATATAGAGGTACTCACCCTAAACACCATGTTGTGGTCGTCATCCTCTGCCGTCCCTCGGCCCGCCTTGTACTCCTGATACTGTGATACCACACAGAGTAGCGCTATATAGAGGTACTCACCCTAAACACCATGTTGTGGTCGTCATCCTCTGCCGTCCCTCGGCCCGCCTTGTACTCCTGATACTGTGATACCACACAGAGTAGCGCTATATAGAGGTACTCACCCTAAACACCATGTTGTGGTCGTCATCCTCTGCCGTCCCCCGGCCCGCCTTGTACTCCTGATACTGTGATACCACACAGAGTAGCGCTATTTAGAGGTACTCACCCTAAACACCATGTTGTGATCGTCATCCTCAGCCGTCCCTCGGCCCGCCTTGTACTCCTGATACTGTGATACCACACAGAGTAGCGCTATATAGAGGTACTCACCCTAAACACCATGTTGTGGTCGTCATCCTCTGCCGTCCCCCGGCCCGCCTTGTACTCCTGATACTGTGATACCACACAGAGTAGCGCTATATAGAGGTACTCACCCTAAACACCATGTTGTGGTCGTCATCCTCTGCCGTCCCTCGGCCCGCCTTGTACTCCTGATACTGTGATACCACACAGAGTAGCGCTATATAGAGGTACTCACCCTAAACACCATGTTGTGGTCGTCATCCTCTGCCGTCCCTCGGCCCGCCTTGTACTCCTGATACTGTGATACCACACAGAGAAGCGCTATATAGAGGTACTCACCCTAAACACCATGTTGTGGTCGTCATCCTCTGTCGTCCCTCGGCCCGCCTTGTACTCCTGATACTGTGATACCACACAGAGAAGCGCTATATAGAGGTACTCACCCTAAACACCATGTTGTGGTCGTCATCCTCTGCCGTCCCTCGGCCCGCCTTGTACTCCTGATACTGTGATACCACACAGAGTAGCGCTATATAGAGGTACTCACCCTAAACACCATGTTGTGGTCGTCATCCTCTGCCGTCCCTCGGCCCGCCTTGTACTCCTGATACTGTGATACCACACAGAGTAGCGCTATATAGAGGTACTCACCCTAAACACCATGTTGTGGTCGTCATCCTCTGCCGTCCCTCGGCCCGCCTTGTACTCCTGATACTGTGATACCACACAGAGTAGCGCTATATAGAGGTACTCACCCTAAACACCATGTTGTGGTCGTCATCCTCTGCCGTCCCTCGGCCCGCCTTGTACTCCTGATACTGTGATACCACACAGAGTAGCGCTATATAGAGGTACTCACCCTAAACACCATGTTGTGGTCGTCATCCTCTGCCGTCCCTCGGCCCGCCTTGTACTCCTGATACTGTGACACCACACAGAGTAGCGCTATATAGAGGTACTCACCCTAAACACCATGTTGTGGTCGTCATCCTCTGCCGTCCCTCGGCCCGCCTTGTACTCCTGATACTGTGATACCACACAGAGTAGCGCTATATAGAGGTACTCACCCTAAACACCATGTTGTGGTCGTCATCCTCTGCCGTCCCTCGGCCCGCCTTGTACTCCTGATACTGTGATACCACACAGAGTAGCGCTATATAGAGGTACTCACCCTAAACACCATGTTGTGGTCGTCATCCTCTGCCGTCCCTCGGCCCGCCTTGTACTCCTGATACTGTGATACCACACAGAGTAGCGCTATATAGAGGTACTCACCCTAAACACCATGTTGTGGTCGTCATCCTCTGCCGTCCCTCGGCCCGCCTTGTACTCCTGATACTGTGATACCACACAGAGAAGCGCTATATAGAGGTACTCACCCTAAACACCATGTTGTGGTCGTCATCCTCTGCCGTCCCTCGGCCCGCCTTGTACTCCTGATACTGTGATACCACACAGAGTAGCGCTATATAGAGGTACTCACCCTAAACACCATGTTGTGGTCGTCATCCTCTGCCGTCCCTCGGCCCGCCTTGTACTCCTGATACTGTGACACCACACAGAGTAGCGCTATATAGAGGTACTCACCCTAAACACCATGTTGTGGTCGTCATCCTCTGCCGTCCCTCGGCCCGCCTTGTACTCCTGATACTGTGATACCACACAGAGTAGCGCTATATAGAGGTACTCACCCTAAACACCATGTTGTGGTCGTCATCCTCTGCCGTCCCTCGGCCCGCCTTGTACTCCTGATACTGTGATACCACACAGAGTAGCGCTATATAGAGGTACTCACCCTAAACACCATGTTGTGGTCGTCATCCTCTGCCGTCCCTCGGCCCGCCTTGTACTCCTGATACTGTGACACCACACAGAGTAGCGCTATATAGAGGTACTCACCCTAAACACCATGTTGTGGTCGTCATCCTCTGCCGTCCCTCGGCCCGCCTTGTACTCCTGATACTGTGATACCACACAGAGTAGCGCTATATAGAGGTACTCACCCTAAACACCATGTTGTGGTCGTCATCCTCTGCCGTCCCTCGGCCCGCCTTGTACTCCTGATACTGTGATACCACACAGAGTAGCGCTATATAGAGGTACTCACCCTAAACACCATGTTGTGGTCGTCATCCTCTGCCGTCCCTCGGCCCGCCTTGTACTCCTGATACTGTGATACCACACAGAGTAGCGCTATATAGAGGTACTCACCCTAAACACCATGTTGTGGTCGTCATCCTCTGCCGTCCCTCGGCCCGCCTTGTACTCCTGATACTGTGATACCACACAGAGAAGCGCTATATAGAGGTACTCACCCTAAACACCATGTTGTGGTCGTCATCCTCTGCCGTCCCTCGGCCCGCCTTGTACTCCTGATACTGTGATACCACACAGAGTAGCGCTATATAGAGGTACTCACCCTAAACACCATGTTGTGGTCGTCATCCTCTGCCGTCCCTCGGCCCGCCTTGTACTCCTGATACTGTGACACCACACAGAGTAGCGCTATATAGAGGTACTCACCCTAAACACCATGTTGTGGTCGTCATCCTCTGCCGTCCCTCGGCCCGCCTTGTACTCCTGATACTGTGATACCACACAGAGTAGCGCTATATAGAGGTACTCACCCTAAACACCATGTTGTGGTCGTCATCCTCTGCCGTCCCTCGGCCCGCCTTGTACTCCTGATACTGTGATACCACACAGAGTAGCGCTATATAGAGGTACTCACCCTAAACACCATGTTGTGGTCGTCATCCTCTGCCGTCCCTCGGCCCGCCTTGTACTCCTGATACTGTGATACCACACAGAGTAGCGCTATATAGAGGTACTCACCCTAAACACCATGTTGTGGTCGTCATCCTCTGCCGTCCCTCGGCCCGCCTTGTACTCCTGATACTGTGATACCACACAGAGTAGCGCTATATAGAGGTACTCACCCTAAACACCATGTTGTGGTCGTCATCCTCTGCCGTCCCTCGGCCCGCCTTGTACTCCTGATACTGTGATACCACACAGAGTAGCGCTATATAGAGGTACTCACCCTAAACACCATGTTGTGGTCGTCATCCTCTGCCGTCCCTCGGCCCGCCTTGTACTCCTGATACTGTGATACCACACAGAGTAGCGCTATATAGAGGTACTCACCCTAAACACCATGTTGTGGTCGTCATCCTCTGCCGTCCCTCGGCCCGCCTTGTACTCCTGATACTGTGATACCACACAGAGTAGCGCTATATAGAGGTACTCACCCTAAACACCATGTTGTGGTCGTCATCCTCTGCCGTCCCTCGGCCCGCCTTGTACTCCTGATACTGTGATACCACACAGAGTAGCGCTATATAGAGGTACTCACCCTAAACACCATGTTGTGGTCGTCATCCTCTGCCGTCCCTCGGCCCGCCTTGTACTCCTGATACTGTGATACCACACAGAGTAGCGCTATATAGAGGTACTCACCCTAAACACCATGTTGTGGTCGTCATCCTCTGCCGTCCCTCGGCCCGCCTTGTACTCCTGATACTGTGACACCACACAGAGTAGCGCTATATAGAGGTACTCACCCTAAACACCATGTTGTGGTCGTCATCCTCTGCCGTCCCTCGGCCCGCCTTGTACTCCTGATACTGTGATACCACACAGAGTAGCGCGTACACCTGCACACACGACGCACAGAGGTTAGTTAGAGGAACTGATGTTCAGTGAGGCATTTATTATGCTCTGCGTTGCTAAAGTTGCCGCAACGTAAGTATTCTCCTGCTTACGTCATAGCCGAGTCCAAAGATACCAACTTGATTTCACAGACTCCAAAAACAGACCCATTAACGACACATTAAAAAGAAAACAGAAGAACAGGTTTAAATGTTATAAGAACAACTTGTTGGACTGTGCACTGTTCCTTGTCAAGATTTAAATTAAAACGAGTGCTTTACAGCGTTTCAATTTTAATCTTTACAGGGAAAAGTGCATAGCCCATTAACAGCTTTCGGTTGGTTACCTGGAACAGGGGGCGTGGCTAATGCTGGCTTGTGCACTCTACTTATCGGAATACTAAATTAACGAATGGGTGAATGAATGCCAGGAATCAGTTGATGTTCGTTGAATCACCGTGCATAATAAGACAGTTTAGATAAGGATCTGAGGTCGGCATGCAAGTACTAACGTAGTTGGGGCTCGTATTATGACGGTTCTCCTGTCACCGTTTACGTTTATACCAGCACTACTATTCCAAAGCTACCCCCCCCCCCTCCCCCCCAGCTGGAGTAACGAAAGAAAAATCTGGTATTAGTTAACAATAAGACCCTAATGTATGAACTTCAGATGAATATTTAGTAAGCTCCATAGCTTATTTTCACCATGGCAACGGAGATCAAGTAGACCTTGAAGTTCATATTACCGGACCTACAGGACTGAAATTACACTGTTATTTAGAATCGACACACAATAGGTTGCAACGTATAGATGCATTTTTGTTCAAATCACATTCAATGTCCGTCGGAAACAAAACACAATGGCTAATTGCACTATATGTATTCCACTCACCCTCTGGTCATAGAACAAGTAACATAGTAGCAATAGAGGGGCCTGTTACACAGTCATTTGGACACTGCACTATCCAATGTTCCAGGACCATTTGTAATTAACCCTATTGTCATGGAAAATACAGTAAATCAATCGATATCTGTCCCTGCACATGGGGTAGGAGGTGGGAGATTCCTACTATCACTTGGGCCTCGGGTCTACCTAGCCATGCCTGACACTTCACCCACACATTAAACAATAAGGAATATTCCTGATTTTTGTTTCGTTGTTACTTTTTGACGATGTTATAAAGTTAAAAATATCTCATTTTCCCATTTTCGTAAGTATTTTCAGTCATGAAAGTAAGCTGAAAATTTCAAACATAAAAGGGAATTTTTGAAGTTTTTTTTTGTGTGTTCCATCAAGTTGAATATCTTTTTCTTAAAAGAATAACATTAACTTGTGTGTTTTGGTTAAGATTTTATTCGTAAAAATTACCAGAATCTTTCACACTTCATTATGGCGGCAAACGGAAAACCACGTCAAACGTTTGGTTTGGATCACAATCGACCAATCATATCAAAGAAACTCTGTTTGGCAGATAATTTCCCCACAATAGTCTATGTTTTACATCAAATTTGTTTCGTAAATGTTCAATAATTACTCTTAAATATTAATTCACACGGTAATGCATGGTAAAAGAATTTGAACTGTGCATTTCTCAGACATTTAACAATTATATCCACGTTGTTTTTGGATAAAGATCTGTCATTTTTCGGTACCTCGAGAAATATTTGTGTCTGATGATAATTCTCTATTAAGGCGGGAAAAACGGTGAATGACGAGAGAACTGAGGTTCATCAAATATCGTATTTGTGTCGAAGTTAGACACGCGAAGCTTGCTGTGGGTGTTTTGTTCACACAGAATAGTTCCGAACTACCCTGGTTTACGGGAGTAAGTTTTCTTACTGCGACATAAAGCAAACTTATACTTTCACTATCAACTTGAAGTGAGAACGAAAACGAAGTGAAAGTGGTAATGTAAAATAGAGACATGAGCTATTAATCAATTTAAGTGTGGGAAAGAAAAGTTTAATAAACTCCTATAAAAGGACTCAAACTAACAATAGATGGTCTGCCCAGGGACTGCTAGCTTATCGTGGTGAATAGGTTTCCGTGATTTGGTGCAATCTCGAGAGCTATGCCGGCGGAAGCGTATGCTTCTGGTATAGGGCCACCCTAGCCTCCATAGGTCGAGGAGGAGAAGTCAGACGAAATGCAGTCCAGATCCTCCCCATTCCCTTTTCCTCCCCCTTCCCTTTTCCTCTACGCCCTCCCACTGGCCCTTTAACTCTTAACAACCCCCATCACAATCATCTTCATATTTCTCCCACTCATCGTCTCGATTAGCCACGTTGCAAAAATAAGAGACGTTAAGCCCAAATATCATCATCATCATCAACATAAGATCGCGCTGCTAAGCTACCTCCTTATCTGAGCCGTTGATTGTTTCAACCAATCAACGATGAGTTATCTCCTCCTCATAGAAGTTTATTTCCTTGCCACCAGATTGCATCTAGTCTATGTTGAGTGGCTTACATCAGCAGACAGTTGTCAGGTAACCAAACGCAAGTTGACGGCTGCACAATATGTACTAATTTGATCAAGCGCGTAGACTTGTACCAGTTGTGTCTACTTGATTGTGTCAGCCAGTGTTCTCTAAAACAATTCTGACACTGGACGCTACGTGTGGGTACATTCTGTGGCAATTGCTGCAAAGCATAAACTTCTTACAATGTTATGCAAATGTGTTTTAGGTGTTTCCCCCCCTCTTCCCCCTCCCCTCCCCCCCCCCCCCCCTCCGACCATCACTGCGGGGAAACGAGGGCACCATTAGACGTTTGAATGTTTAAAATGAACAAAAAGTTCTGTTTTAGCACGCTATAGCTTCTGTACATTGAATCTACCTATAGTGCATTGCATGGTTTGCAGTCAAGTTCTAATGTACTATTACTAAACGATCGTTTCATCTTTCTAAAAGCCTTCAAGTTGCATTCAACTGCAAAGAAATAAAACGACGAGAAACACTCATATGTAAAAAGAGCTGCTAAAGCTTCATAAAAACATAATTTCATACTATAACTGAGAAGTGGTGTCAGAAATATGGCCAAACCCATTCAAAGCCAAAGCACTTATACCTTCTTATACGTTATCCATTTATTTTGAAATTTAAATCACACTATTTTATTACATTTCAAAATAAACAAATGAATTGTTTATTAACGTATCCTTTAAGTAAGTGTTCTGTATTCAATAGATTGCCACAGATTTTGATATCACGCCTTTGCAAGATAACATTTTATGTAACTTTGACTGCTTTTTTACACGTGAGTGTGGGAATATTCCGCATTCTTTTTAAACCGCAGAATTATATTTATGTACGCATTCTTTTTTGTATGAATGTATTTTTTGGATAACTCTTCAATGTAGGTACGTAATAATTACAACTAATACAAGAGTATATCGTAAGGGTTCAAAACAGAACTAAAGACTTTACGTAGCCACCGACGATCGACTTCTGGTTTTACTACTTTACCGCTTTTACTTCGATTCGATTCGAAAGTTTTCACCTCTTGCATATTTATGGTGTAGCTTCTAGATTTTTTTTTGCCGTTTTCAAATTATTAAGCATTTTCACAATTTTTGAATTGACTACTTGCGGTTTTAAACAGCATTTTTATTGTTTCTCTCAAACGATACACTTAGACCATCCAAACCATTTTTGGTGAAAATTTCCCCCACATCGGTTAAACACTTTAGGCTGCGGGGCATTCGAAAGATCTTGAAAACGGGTTAACCAATGTGCATAAAACCTTGTTAGCTTTGTCACATGGGTTCTTTAAACAAATAAAATCTATCCGCAGTATTGTGGGATATCTCGTTGTTGATATTTCATTAAATGAAAAGTGCATTTATTGTTAAGGATAAAAGATGTATTATTTATTAATTTTATTGTAATTAAGACCAGTGTAGGGCACAATGCCCTCTTTAGCCTGATGAGTGATGATTGATGAATGATAATGACGAAGTAGGAGGGGAAGCCCGGTACCAGCACGTAGCCTACTCCTGTCGAAAAGTACCAAGCGGACCATCGGCTTAAGGTCCCATCCGAAAGGACGGTGTAACTTTGACCAGTCATATAGGTTCCTCCACTAACCTAAAAGATGTAGTAGGACTCTGGGCTTGGCTGCAGTTCACCTAGACTAAGCAGTTGTTAAACGTTGTTCAGATATAGAAAAGTTCAGGCGATTGAGTCGTATCTGCTAAAGGACTTAATTTGAGGGTTTTTGGGGGAAAATGTATAGAATGTTTCACTTACATTGGAACGTGTTTGCGTTCAGACGCGCACATTGTAATTATAACGACAGCCTCATTCTGTCAACGCGCCTGCTATATTATTCCGTGTTAGTTACGTTTTGCTGAGCGAACTCCGGCACGATATTCTCTACTCATCGCCGCATTCCTGACCCGTTGGTATCTCTGTACGTGAAGTGATACCACAAGCAAGAACCGCAGTGGCCGGACGCCATTGCTTGCTTGTCTAGCGTGTAAATATGAACAGTCAAGCTGGGCACAGGGCGGGTTTCACTCAACGTTTAGTCCCTAGATTCCTGGATATTTTCATGGCGGCAGCTAGAAGCACTATGCGTTTTGTATGCAATGTTTGTTGAAACCATAGCGGTTATGGCTGCCGGCTAAATAAAGGACACGTTGAATGGAAACAGAGTGACAACATGTGGATGTTATTTCTTTGTGTGGGCAACTGCTTTGCTCGGACCTCTCACAATTATTGAAGGTTGGCCGGCAGACGTTGCCAGTTTGTAGTATTTGGGTGGGGCCTGTATTTATCCCCACATCGGAAATGCATGAGTGAATATATTTTTATATGACAACAATAACCGTTGCAACGTTGGTAATGGCCGTGAAAGGCCGGCACGCGTCTATATAGGCCTACTCGTCCCAACGAAATTATTCCCATACTGATCACAAGTCAATGCCTACTGCCCCCTTCAACCGCGCCAATTGAAATACAATCAACAGATACCTGGCGTTCTTTCACACATTCGTAAATTAATGGTTTGGCTTAGTCAAGTGCACATACGGTTTGGCATCTCTCACTGTTACAGGTAACCAACTAAAGATTTTTAATAATCCCCAATAGACCTGTTTAGATTCGATGGTAGGTATTAGCAAAGTAGAGAATTAAGTTGTCACCTTGGACTCGGCTGTGTCGTAAGCATCAGAATACTTTCGTTGGGGCAACTATAGCAAGTCCATCCCTTCGGCTCTTTTGTTGCATTGTCCTCCCGATATGTCGAGTTTCGACCTCCTATTCACTGTTAGTCTTTACAAAACCCCGGCAGCTGTTCTGTTGGTTTCCAAGACTATAGCCATTCCGAGATTATTAAGTCGGAGACTAAAAGTCGGAGACTAAAGTTTGGTGAATTCGGGCCTTACACGTTGCAGATGTAACGAGTATTTTAACAAAAAGACTGTGTAGAGAGCGTTCATGTCTTTTGTGTTCATGGTTGATGTGAGCTATTCAGGACAAATTACTTAACTAACTTGTTATACTTGGCCCAAGACTACCTTACATATGCTTTCGTCACAGGCGAGGCACTCGTATCCAACCAGCGAACCGCCCGAGACACACCCGCGCAAATACCGTTCGCTAATTGGCTATACGAGTGTCTCGCCTGTGACGAAAGCATGTTTAAGGTAGTCTTGGGACAACTATAATGGATTTCACGCAATTAATTGACGATAGAAAAGGTTTGCAGTTTTGAGCAATATCGGTAGAATAGTTTGATTGACTGGTTCCATACAATACCACTGTTTCCAGGTTTCTACAATAAACACACTGAAGGTGGAACGTTGATTTCTGAAAGTTAATATCAACATGACGTTTTAATCTTAGGCTAAATTTCAACGACCTCTACCACTAATATATAGTTTTTAACCCGTTCCACGGTGTGTGAAGTTTTTTTTTTAAAGAAATATGTGATGTGATAATTTTTTTTTCAGTAAAGTAGAAACTTTGTGATGAATGGTTAAAAGCACGTTAAAAGTTTTTTAATGTTTTTTATCCAAAAGTACAAATATTATCACTCTATCGGTATTAAAGATAATGCACTGAAAATACTTCTTTATCTAATTAAAACTAAAAAGTATGCATTTTAATAACTGAAATACAAATTGTTTATGACCAGCATATATTTCTTGGAAACTTGCAACTCGTACAGAAAGAGAATTTATTAACAATAGTATGAGCGCTGAAAAACTATGAAATAATAATGCTCGTACTTTCTCAAGTTCTTGTTTTAGTTTGATGTTCGTATTTAAGAAAACTGAAAACCTTATATTTCCTTATATATTTAGTTGTCAAAAACATCTTGATAAAATAAAATGTAATATTCTCTGAACCAAAATGGCGATGAAGAGTTTCTTACCGATTTTTACTATGACCTGTAAATGATATTAATGCTCTATACATTTGTGTTACAGATGTTGCCTCTAGCATTTTACTTAAGACTGTTGACACGGAAACCCCAACTCAACCTGAGAATACCCTCAGCTAATGTGTGTTTACGTGGCGTCCGTTCTTGTCAAGAGGGAACATTGCTGTTGAGTCTTCAACGCCGCAAACGACCCGAATGATAACGATTAAGGGAGGAAATGGGGCGTCAACCACTCTAGGAAATCAACGCCTTATTGCTTAGAACAGTGCCTACGCAGTGGTCGTGGTCGACGAGGCGTGGCTCCAGTAAAACGTGGTTCCTACATCTCAGGTTTGGTATCTTACTTGGGCATGATATCATTACCTTCGCATCGTCTCAATGAGTATCTTGGGTAAAATATTGATTGACTGATTGATTGATTGATATTTGGGCTGAACGTTTGGTAAAATGTTAGATGTAAATCTCAAACATCATTGTTGCAATGCACCACGTTCCACTGTTCGTGAGAACCCACTGTATGAAGTCGGGTCACTCCTCGTGGTGACCGGTGCCCGCAAGGAGGCTAATGTTCGTTTCTCTATGCACCTCTATGTTCTTCTTTCCACCAACTTTGACATTCTTCTTCTACGCACACTTTCCAGCCCTCTTTGAGTCTGTGCGACCCGAACCCCATGTAAACACGTAGGAAATGGGACCGAACCAACTCGGTCCGGTCCGCCTAGAAAGCCAGACCGTACCGAAAGACCGACTCAGTCCTTTCATAAACGGAGAACGAACCCAAAAGTTGTGTAGGCCTATACAGGTGGTGCCTATACGCCGTTTGTAGGTGAATAACGTGGAAAATGAAAGTTGTTGCCATACAAAAATCATGTTAAAATGAGTACAACAGCTTGCAACTATTTGTTCGGTCGGATGCATCTTTAAATTAATTTTATATGGCAGAAGGAAAACGTAGGGTTGTGTATGACCAAAGATAAGAGCATCTGATAAGATGTTAAGCCTTAAAGATGAAGTAGATGCCCTTCCACCTGGCATGATCTATGAGGAAAAGGAAGGCTGCTTCTTCTGGAAAACCAGAAAATGCATGATGGCCCAGTAAGCCAAAAATGCGGGCATAGGAAAAGAAGAAGAAGAAGATGACCAAAACGAACAAGTGCAAAGGGTGTTGATGCAAGACCGAAATCAAGTTTGGGTACACTACATGACAGTTTTCAGTCTGGTTGTAAGTTCGCTCCTACGTGTAAACAAAGCAATTGCTTGGTAATTAGTAGGCCTATTTGGGCTTAACGTCTCATAGTCCAGCATCAAAGTGTCGAAAATCATAGTCCTGTGCAATTTCGAGGAAAGAGTACAGCACCATATACCAATGTGTTCATAAGGTTTCACAGTATTTAGCGCACTTTGGTGCCAGAGCGATATCCGCGACTGGGGGCGGGGGCGGTGCCCCCAATTTTGACTACACTTTGCATTGAATATCGCTCAATTACGGCCAAACGGTTGGTCTGACAACGAAAATGATTATTATAAAATATATTTGTGTGTAATTGATAAATATTTCCTTGTCACAATTATTCATGTACGGTACATAGTGCGAAAGTTATCGTCAATTAAGTATAAAATTAATATATTCTCAATATATAAAACCATGGGACAACCATATATTATCAAAACATTACAAACACATTCATACACGTATAGAAATGTCAGAGTGTTGCCATATCGGTGATTTTTTTTCATAATTGTATCTTCAAGCGATTGGTATTAGTGAAGTATTAAAGACAAGAATGCGTGGGGCTTTTGTGCGCCCGCTAAACACAGGTGTAATGCATAGCAGCATTGGCAATCATAATATTGTACTATTTCGAAAGAAAAGTACACTTATATCTTCGTTTTAGCTTGTAAAATAATAATTTGGATGGTGCCAAGCTCCAAAACTAGGCGTTTACAAGTTATACATAAAAAACAAAATGGCCGACTCTCATGAGGTTTTGCCTATTTATCTTCACAATCGTGCATTTTTTGGCAAAACTTAATATGACAAAAATTGTTTATAGTAAAATTCTACACACATATGATACTTGGATATTTGCATAGGAAGTACTACTTACGTACAAATTTAATTTTTGTATGTGTGCATCTGAACTCAAATGTACAAAACTTGGCTCCCGTTCGCTTCTTGATGAAGCAACTGTGACCTACGGGAGTGTTCTTAATATCTTCTTTTAAGCTCATCAAATAATAATATTGATGGTGCCAAGCTCCAATGATAGGCGTTTACGTGTTGCATGTGAAAAACAAAATGGCTGTCACTTCAGGTGGTTTTGGCAATTTATCTTCATAACCGTACTATTTATGACAAAATTTAAAATGACAAAAAATATTCCTTGTAAAATTCTACATACAATTCATATTCAGGTATTTTCATATGATTTACCATTTACCTACAAATTTAGATTTGTGTATGTTAATCTGTACTCAAATGTACAAGCATTGTTTCCCCTGGGCTACTTGATGAAGCAAGTATGGACTATGAGAGTGGGCTAAATCTCTTCCTTTTAGCTTGTAGAATAATAATTTTGATGGTGCGAAACTCAAGTACTAGGCGTTCAAGAGAAACACGCAAAAAACAAAATGCCCGCTAATAGGGTGTATTCAGATGTACATTCGTCGGTTGTTTGATGAAGCAAGTATAGGAGTGGGCTCAGTCTCTTCTTTATAGCTTATAAAGTAATAATTGTGATGGTGCCTACCTTAAATATGGGGCATTATCGAGTTACACGTAAAATACAAAATGGCCACCACTATAGGTAGTTTTTCCAATTTACCGACATAACCGTACGTTTTATGACAAAATGTAATATGACAAACATTATTTCTTTTAAAATTGTTCACACATATGATATTATATTTACATATTTTTATAGGACTTACCATTAACCTAAAAATTAAAATTTCTTCATGTTAATTAGTACTCAAATGTTTTTTTTTTTTTACGTGTTTCTCTTGAACGCCTAGTACTTGAGTTTCGCACCATCAAAATTATTATTCTATAAGCTAAAAGGAAGAGATTTAGCCCACTCTCATAGTCCATACTTGCTTCATCAAGTAGCCCAGGGGAGCCAATGCTTGTACATTTGAGTACAGCATAACATACACAAATCTAAATTTGTAGGTAAATGGTAAATCATATGAAAATACCTGAATATGAATTGTATGTAGAATTTTACAAGGAATATTTTTTGTCATTTTAGATTTTGTCATAAATAGTACGGTTATGAAGATAAATTGCCAAAACCACCTGAAGTGACAGCCATTTTGTTTTTCACATGCAACACGTAAACGCCTATCATTGGAGCTTGGCACCATCAATATTATTATTTGATGAGCTTAAAAGAAGATATTAAGAACACTCCCGTAGGTCACAGTTGCTTCATCAAGAAGCGAACGGGAGCCAAGTTTTGTACATTTGAGTTCAGATGCACACATACAAAAATTAAATTTGTACGTAAGTAGTACTTCCTATGCAAATATCCAAGTATCATATGTGTGTAGAATTTTACTATAAACAATTTTTGTCATATTAAGTTTTGCCAAAAAATGCACGATTGTGAAGATAAATAGGCAAAACCTCATGAGAGTCGGCCATTTTGTTTTTTATGTATAACTTGTAAACGCCTAATTTTGGAGCTTGGCACCATCCAAATTATTATTTTACAAGCTAAAACGAAGATATAAGTGTACTTTTCTTTCGAAATAGTACAATATTATGATTGCCAATGCTTCTATGCATTACACCTGTGTTTAGCGGGCGCACAAAAGCCCCACGCATTCTTGTCTTTAATACTTCACTAATACCAATCGCTTGAAGATACAATTATGAAAAAAAATCACCGATATGGCAACACTCTGACATTTCTATACGTGTATGAATGTGTTTGTAATGTTTTGATAATATATGGTTGTCCCATGGTTTTATATATTGAGAATATATTAATTTTATACTTAATTGACGATAACTTTCGCACTATGTACCGTACATGAATAATTGTGACAAGGAAATATTTATCAATTACACACAAATATATTTTATAATCATCATTTTCGTTGTCAGACCAACTGTTTGGCCGTAATTGAGCGATATTCAATGCAATGCGTAGTCAAAATTGGGGGCACCGCCCCCGCCCCCAGTCGCGGATATCGCTCTGGCACCAAAGTGCGCTAAATACTGTGAAACCTTATGAACACATTGGTATATGGTGCTATACTCTTTCCTCGAAATTGCACAGGATTCCATTTGATGCTGGACTATCATATTTTGAACTTTTCTAATCGAGACGATGAGTGGGTGATATATGAAGACAATGAGGGGTGTTTGGAGGAAAGGGGTTTGAGTACAGAAGGGCAGGAACGAAGAGGTAGGCCTAGCCTAAAGGGGAGGAAAAGTGAAAGGGGTTGTGGACTGCATTTGTCTCCACCTCGACCGATCCGGCTAGGGCCTACCAGAAGCTGATGCTTACGCCGGCATAACTCTCGGGATCTGCAAAGCACACAAACCAGCCCATCACGACAATTTAGCAGTCCCCGAAGACTTAAGTAGGTAGGATGGGAGGATCTGGGTTCGGTTCCCAAACACGGTAAATGTGTATAGGCCTACTTCACCTTAAGGATATTTCCTATTCCTTGACCGCCGGTTCCTTATCTCGTCCATAAGGTTTGTCCAGACGGTGAACTGCGTAACAGCGTCAAATTTATGGTAGCTAAAGACTTGACGTATATCACACGTGTCCACGTATTTCAACACCCCTTCGTTCATGAACCTAGGGTCTGAGACCAGCGTCGCGTTAGCCTTGAGCGCCGCGACGCCCGTCAACAAGACGTCCTCTAGCGGCAGGAACGCCAACCCGAGCGCCGCCTCGTACAAGGGCGTCACCATGTCTGACGTCATCAGATAAGCCGGACCAGTCATGAAGTCCGGAAATATGAGGCCACTAAACTCTTCCTCCGAGACGTAATACTTCGATCTCTTGTTTCTGACTGGCGTCCACATAGTAGCCAACCTCCCATAGATGTACCTACCGCTCTTAGGTATACTAGGTAAGAATTCTAGTAACTTTGGAAGGTTAATAAACACATCGTCGTCGGTTTTAAGAATGTACGACGCGTTTTGACAGTAGGTTCCAGCCCACTCCAATATGGCCATGGATTTCAGTGTGAGGTTGCGGTGAGAGTCGACGTTCTTCTCGGTGATAATGTCGTGGTAGATCGCGCCCTCTTCGGCCAGTGACCGAGCGATGACGGGGTCGTATTGCACGCCGACCATAAAGGCCACGACCACGTCCTCCCCGCGGTGGTACGCGCCCCAGTTACGTCGTATTGCCGCACGAAAACGAGTGTTTTGAGGAGCGGAAGTAATTACAATTAACAGTCTCACATGTATTACGTTTTGTTTGCACAGTTTCGGCAGCGCGTTCTCGAACCCCGGTTGGTAAAGTTGTTTTAAAACCTGAGCGCTGAAGTCTGTCACGAAGTCTTTTGATCTCGCGACCGTCGGGGCTGTTTGTGCGACGCTCCCAAGGTCCTTTGCGCGGGCTAGGAACGTATTCTCGGAGCTTTGCAACCCCGAGCGCGACTCAGCGGAAAACATGCCTGTCTGAGTGGACGTCGCAAGCACAATCAGGAAGCACGCGGTTATAGACAGCCAAGTAAGTACGTAACACTTGGACATGCCCAATTCTGATGTTTTGACTCTGCATTTCAGTACAGATAGAGGAAAGCTAAATTTGTTTACATAGATTTCAACAATATACGCCGCCATTACACCGCCACACTATAAGTTAGCAACAAATAAAATGGACTAACGGGGGCAGTGGGTTAAACATAAACAGCCAATCGGAATGAGCCTGCAATTTAAAAGCAACATGTTCTTTGTTTTGTTTGTTTAGTTTCTTTTGACAACCGGGCAGCTCTACGTCCAATGTTTCATTGAAAGAACTTGCTTACAGTTAGTTTGGTAAGTAATAAGTTGGATTGAAAGAGCTGCTCTACCAAATATAATGAAATAAATAAAATATAAATGTAGATCTAATAAACAACATTAAAAGTAAGGTTAGTACTTTTTCAGGTCACACCACTTGTTCCCATATGGCAGCGCGTAACAACGGTGGTGGGGGGGGGAATATGCATAATTTTTTTTTAGCATTTTACTAGATTAGGATTGACTTCCTGAATACAAAAATATTTTATTTCGATGACATAGAATAAATTTTCATTTATAAAAACGAGCTGAAAGTTTCACACATATTTATGGCGGGAAAAACGGGACATACGTCACCTGCCATGATCAGCAATCAACCAATCATAAAATGATAAATAAAATAATGCTTATTTGGAAATTATCATATCCATAATCATATGAAATCGAATTAATGTCTAGTACGCCTAGTAATAAATTTTGAAGCCCAATTACTATCAACACAATAATACCAAACCTATTTTCATAGAATATCAGAAAATATTGGGTGTTGTTATTCATATGAAGCAGACTTGACAACGGCTCGAGTAAAAATGTTGACAAGGTTAGCTTGATCATGGAGTTATAAGTTGAGAAGGAGGGCTAGGTGCGCAGTAGAATGCGTACGAGATAGCTCCGTGCAGACACCGCGGGACGGCAGCCATTTTAGTTGTTTAATTCGACTGTGACCCGCGAAGTAAGCCGTGAAATAGTGCAGAGCGATTGGAACAAGAGTAAAATAAACGGAAATTATTAAGGAAAACGTTAGGCCTATCACAAGTGTAAAAAAATGAGTAGTACACCTTCACGAGGAAGGCCTAGAAGTGGTGGGCCTACGCTTAGGCCTACCAAGGTTCTTGAACAGGTCCAATCCCAGAATGGTTTATCTGAAAACAAGGCACATTCCTGATCATCCCTCAAAAACGTAAATCCACTTGGACATTTGCTAAAGGAAACGGCAATCACACAAAGTTACAACTATTCTATCTAGGCCTAGCTAGGCCCTACATAGGCAAGAGTTAGCCCTAGGCCTATAAAGTGAAGGCGATTTTGGAGAGGTTATGTTGACAACATGTATCGCCCACTTTTAATGAACTGTACGACTGGGCGTAGAACCATGGTAGAATAAGGCCTATGGTTTATTTTCAATAGGCCTAGATTTACTGAAAAGTATGTATTAATAGTCGTAGCTTAAGCTTAATTACAGTTCAATGGTTTTAAACAGGCTACTTCTGAAGCCTAGGCCCTACACTAGCCTGACAGTAGGGCAGTATCAGGACTTCATTAATTTTTATTATGTATTTTTCTAAGCAAATCGATACAAATTCTTACTCGACAAAATGATAAGGTACCAGCAGAGTAATTGTGTACACTTACCTCAATTTATATGTACGTTCATACGTATTTAACTTCTTATAATGTCGAGCTTCGTAGCCTGCAATACTCACTATGTCTGAAAGTAAACAACGTAAATGGCGTCACTGTCAAAGTACCGGAAGTGACCACATTATGATCGCGCTCTTCCATTCAAGCTAGACCTCCTTCTCAACTTATAACTCCATGGCTTGATAACCTTGAAAATTTGATTGTTTCGTCTAGGAGGCGGTGGCAAATTCTAAGGAGGTTATATGCAAAGTCATTCATATAAGCAGTGATTTTCATAGATCGTGACGTCACATACCGTTTAAAAATAAAAGTGCGGGAAACAGATAATCAAAATCTTTGAACATGTATAGAAGTATAATGAATTAATTTTAAAACCTTTAAATTAGGTTTGTGATGTCTTTAGATGAATAACAATATATTCCACGTACCTTCAGAGCTGTAGAAAATTCATGCACATTCCCTATTGACCCCCCCCCCCACTAAGGGGCGCCGAGTATGTGGGTGCTCAGGGGTGAAGTAACCCTGGCAAAACCGTTAGGGCTACATAAGGAAGCTTTGAGCTATCTACATTTACCAAAAGTTTGAAGATTGTTTTACTAGTGTCAATTTAAATGACAATCACAGTGCCATAACAATTTACTTGCATTTTTAAATAAAATTTGTAATTATAATGAAGGAAGCAGTAGCGGATAAAGGGTGGGGGGGGAGGGAGGATCGCACCATCATCCCCAATGACAGTCCAATCACAGGTCCAAACAATGTTGTCATAAGACTTGCAAACTCTTTTTTGCCACCGTTGAAAGAGTTTTATTAAACTTTTTGTGTGAGATGGACTATTTTAAAAAGCGTGCGAAAAATGATCGAGTGAATGCCAAGGCAATTTTCTACAAGTCTATGTAAAAGATGGACGATGTTTATCATAAAATACCACAACCCACTTTGTCTCTTTAGAAGCTTGTTCAGTCAGAAGAGGCTTATTGCATACTTTCACTTCTGTGTTCGTGTGTACAGCACCGACAAAGAGCTCGCGTAGCTGAACTCGAAGACAAGAATAATTTTCATAGGAGCTTTTAGTATTTCAATACTTTGTTCGCTGAGCTTTAGCTCCTGTGCCTAATGGTGAATTCACGACCTTGCGTTGCGTTGCGCTGAGCGTTGGACTTTGTTGCGTTGCATTGCGTTGACTTCATCATCTGTTCACGACCTTGCTTTAAACTACAGCCTTCTCGACAGGTCAAACCGCGGATTCAAGGTCTACTTGATCTCCGATCAAGTGGACCTTGCGTGGATTGAACTCAAGATCCGTCGATCTCCTGGCGGAGGTTTGGTAAACCTCAATGTAAAAACTTGGGAGTTTGACGAGTCCCCGCCAGGGGATTTACGGACCTTGGATTGAACCGACGTTCGAGAAGGCTGTGCTTTAAACCGAGTATCCCGGATCATACATGCCGCGAGGATCAAGAAGGCTTTGCTTTGCGTTATTGCGTTGGAAAGTTGAACTAGAACAATGTTTGCAGCATCGCACAGTCGCGCACTGATGATGCTCATGATTGGTTGCTAGGACTTCGAAGTTCAAAGTTGCGTAGCGCAACGCAAGGTCGTGAATTCACCATAAAGCAATGTAGGAGTCAACTGAGGTGGATTGTGCGATACCTTATAACTTATAATGAGGTAAAACTAGTATACTACTCTGCGTGCCGGTCCCGACCACGCTTAGATAGAGTCAACCACGGTCCTCTAAATCTTCCGACAACAAACAACGCACAACAATAGAAACTAGTTTTTAAAGGTTATGTCAAGATTCGTTTTTCATTGTTGTGTATTGTTGTCATGGAAGATTTAGAGGACCGTGATGAACTCTATCTAAGGGTTCTAGATTAATTTTGAAGATGGTTTATTGGTAAACATTGTGTTTTATTTATTTTTATTTGGGGAGGGCGGAATGCAGAGTATGATTTGTTTATGGTATGGAAAATAGCATGTAATAAAAAAATTCCATTGCTACAAATGCTGTACTTATCTTGACAGTTGTCTGTGTATATCGCCCGAATAAACAAATATCATGTGACCCAAAGATGAATGTAGTTTCTTTAAACACACATTTGTGTGGGTTGTGCTAAGGCTAAGGAGAGGTTGTTATTTCTTTTGGACTCGAGGGCACAAGATTTTCAAACGTAACGTAGGTTACATAATTGTGTGGAGATGGAAAGTTATGTTGTTTTTTCTTCTTTTTGATAAAATATCTTCCGCGTTGTCAACGGTTGTGACTTGTGAGCTGTGGGCGAAGCCGTCTTTTCAAAGAAGCGGCGCACAGGAGTAAGAAGAGCCAACGTCTCTCTCAGATAGTTACTGACTTGTGAGCAGTGAGTGGGCGAAGCCATCCTTACAACGAAGCGGCGCACAGGAGTAAGAGGAGCCAACGTCTCTCTCAGATAGTCACAAAGCCGTTGCTTTGACAACGATGTTCACAATAGATAACCAAAAGGAAATAAATCTATGTTATATGCGTAGGTATAGTATTCAGTTTTAATGTAACATTGATTTCTGCCATGTACTTTTATACATGTTCTTAAGATTTCTATTCAGTAACGTACAACATCCTCCCATAATAATACGTACGTAGAAAACACAATACCTCTGTATTTTTTTGTTTTTCATTTTTCATTTTACTTCCATTCATCATCGACTTTTGTCTGCATCGGGAAAAAAGACAAATGTTCCTCTGAGATGATATGATTCCTTGATATAGAAGTGGGGGTCAAGTCAAGCCCTATCCCCACAGGGAGATTGAGGTAATACTTAAGGGGCTTAAGTCATGATTGGTTCCCCTCATCACCAATATAGTCGGGGTTCACAGAATGTCGCAAGTTTTAGAAAGTCTTCTGCACCTATTGAAAATTATCGTTTTCTATTGCTTTTTCTACAACGTATGTCTGTGAGGAAGTTCACATACCTATTATTTATTATCTTCCAAATCGGATTGATTGTTACGGCTTTGTAAGGCGATGTTGTCGAGTCAAGTATGAAGTTAGGTTTATAGTTGCTATGGAGTTTGGGAAAAAGTATAAAATAAAACAATTCCACAGCAACTATCTTATACTTTACTTGACACTGTTGACTGTGCATCTCACGTTCAATCTAATTTACCTCTTTAACAATTTCAAAGCATTTCATAATAATTAAAACAATTTTGAAAAATAATTTGTATTAAAGTCGATCGATGATAACTGCACATGTAATATAAATCATTAAAATTGTATGTACTGCAAGTTGAGATTAAGCTTGTGAATATTGTAGAAAAAAATATGCACCTACCGCTATTAGTTTTTTATTTATTGAGTGTTGAAATGCGTTGGAATTCCCTATGTTATACATTGTAACTGAACAAAAACCTACACTTTGCCACTTTCAATCGTATAACTTTGCGTAGCACCTTCAAAAAGTAATATATTGTAACAAATTTTCATCCTAAATGTAGATAACTTCATGACTAACATGAATACGTTTGAAAAAGATGATCGAACGCAATCCGTTTTCGAGATATTTGCGCTGGTGTGTCAATTTTACCTCAAATCTACTCAAATTAGAAACTTTAAATATACTTTATTAATAAAAAAAAATATATAATTTCAAGACGTTCAGTATTAAATGCTACTCACATGTAATAATTCTTGAAATTCATAATTTAGAATAAAAAAAAGTATTTTTTCATGTCCATTTAACTTGAATAGTTTAGTTGTTGTATTGAATGGGTAGTTCACTTCATCGATCGACTTTAAGAAGGCAAATTTACATTATCCCCACCAATCAGTGTGTAACGCCAACTAAATAAGGGTTCATATGAGATGCAATAATGTTTATTTTCTTAGTTGTGAGCAAAAGCGGTGTGTACATAATTCTTAGTCTTTTTCCAAGTAAATGATTTTCTTACACAACTTAGAACGGAAAACGTATTTTCCAAACAGGTTAGTTTTTATTTCTTTTTAAAGCAGTCGTTAAAAATTGTTTCAATACACAATAAGTCCAACTGTTGTATGTGAGTATTTTTTAAAGCACCATTAGTTTTGCAATAATGCCAATGTCGACTGAATAAACAAATACAAATAACAAATTTCTAGAGCTAGAACGAAGACATACTTTTCAACTCAACTATTTCAGCTTAGGCCTATAAACTCTCATTAAATTGTATTTTCTTCTTTCTCAGCTTCTTGGGAGCTACCAGAGAAAATAGAAAAATTCAAAAGACAATTTACCAATTTCGTTAAGCTACGATTTAGTGAGCTCGATTTGGTAACCATGGTTTCAACAAACATTACATTCAAAATGGCCATATTTGTTCGTAGAGAATCTCATATTTCCGGTTAATCGGACTTTGAAAAGTTGGTGAAACCGACCCTATTTTTTACAGAAAGTATAAAATAGGTGGTTTGACAAAAATGAAGTATTGTATGGTACAGTCCCTGTATTTATAGGGTGCATTCACGTATTGCGCATGGTGACCACATTGGAGGCCACAATAGCATGTGATCGTTAGTTCATTGTTACTATGTTTCAGCTGGCGTTTGATACAAATTCAACTGTTCTTTAACTTTGGTTTGCTATTATTACTTAAAATCAACATAAACAAACTCTTTTTGTCTCGATTACTCTTTTGATCGTTTTACAAAAGCATACAATAATCATTTTCGTACACTCTATCGGGGGAAATACGTGTTCAAACTTGTCATGTTTCCCCCTAAACAATATTATTCGTTTTATTTGACAGCTAAATGAAACTTGAAATAGTACTATAGGTGGCCTCCAATATGGCCGATGTGACGTCACGTGAATACTCCCTATTGCGCACCATAAGGAAATGTTACCTATATGCTTGTAGCTGGTTGTTGTAGTTGCTTCAGGGATCTCGCACAGCCTTCTCACCACAGCCACAGACCTCTCTGCTAATGGGCAGTTTCAACCACAGCTATCGTCATGCTAATTAGTGCTAGGTTAGGGGTAAAGCGGCCTGTTCATGTACGCGTGCAATGCGTAAGACCCGTCGCATCTCACTCACCGTGTTCATATATCAATTCAATTCAATTCATGTTTATTTATCAGCAACAGGGCATTGCCCCACAAGTGCGATACAATCCGAGCTGACCACTCAAAATAGACTAGACGCTATCTTTTGTCAAGAAAATAAACTATTATGAGGAGGAGTTTAGCTGTCAATTGTTCATTGTTCATTGTTGGTTAACTGTCCAGTCATCAAAGTCCCAGAAAAGGAGGTTGCTTAGCAGCGCTATCTATTTGTTAACTTGAGGGCAATTCTCAAAGCTCCAAGTATGGTATAAACAAACAAATAAACAAACAAACAAACAATCAATCCAACAAACAAACAGTAATTTGTCACTCATTATGAAGATATGATTCAGCTTTCATAAAGTGTCCTCACCGTAACTAGGCTCATTGATACGATGAGGCCAATAGTACCAACTTTATTTTCTACTTCTCTAGTTCCTTCCCACCATCTACTTGAAACAGGTCAGTTAGGGATGATTTTATACGTTCGGTTGGTTACCTGAATTCCTAGCACAGCGGGTGGGACTAATGCAACTTGTACACTACTAAGACGAAGATTGCCTTTCCGAATGTGTGAACGAACGCCATAAATCTGTTGATTTTCGTTCAAACAGTGTGCATGGACTACACGATGCGTTGACTATATAGTTACATTGGGGTTATTCTATAGTATAATATAGGTGAGCTGCTTTTCAATCACCAATCAAGTTCTCCCGGTAAAAGTAGAAATCAAATGTTATTGGATCCGAAATAGAGGTAGGACTTGCGACGCGTGCGATACGGGCTGTGATTGGACGAACCGAAGACACGACGCAACACGCGGATACGCGTGCGATGCGGGCTGTGATTGGACGAACCGAAGACGCGACGCAACGCGCGGGTCGGACGCGTACATGAGCTAGCAGCTTCTAAAACATCTCAATTCCGCGCGAACTACAACAACGAGCTTCCACAGACTCTGCCCGTCCAGTCGATGATTATTTAATTAACTTTTGAATATTGATTGGATAATTATCTCGTGAGGGTCCACGCGCAAGCTTTGGTACGAGGTTAATGAATCAATGAACGCAAGACACAATATGCACAGGGAACACTTAACACGTAGTTCAACAAGTGTATCTAATGGCGCACTCAGTGCGCACTGGGACCTCTACACTGTATTGTTATGACTTGTTGTTCTAATTGCTAAAGGCGCACTCAGTGCAGTCTAATGCAGCCATTGGAAAACGCTATTAGTTAAACCAAAGATTACAAAGGTTGTAATCTTTGGTTAAATCTATGTATCGTGTATGTGAGTGATGCGTCCGTTTTCTCGGTACATCCAATCGCAGCCCATACTCGTTCGACTTCGATTGCGAGATGCTGGCTAGTGTGTATAACGATTATCAAATTCAATATTGAACATTTGGATACACAGCTCTGCTCGGCTATCTTCGGGACTGCACAAGATGGGCCTCGTGCCCATGTGGGGGTTGTTCTATCTATGTGGGAGTTATTCCGTGTGGGAGTGACTCCAAGTGGGAGTTATTCCGCGTGGGAGTTATTCCGTGTGGGAGTTATTCCGTGTGGGAGTTATTCCGTGTGGGAGTGACTCCACGTGGGAGTTATTCCGTATGGGAATGACTCCGCGTGGGAGTTATTCCATGTTGGAGTTATTCCGTGTGGGAATTACACCGTGTGAGAGTTATTCCGTGTGGGAATTACTCCACGTGGGAGTTATTTCGTGTGGGAATGACTCCGCGTGGGAGTTATTCCGTGTGGGAGTTATTCCGTGTTGTAGTTATTCCGTGTGGGACTTATTCCACGTAGGCCTGCTTATTCAACGTTCTCGTGAACTGTGTATATGTAGATGCTCTCACGGCTGTCCACAATGCAATGCGCGAAACGTTTGTTTGCCCCCTTTGACACGGTTATATCCGGAAACCTCGTTATAGAACATGTGTATGTTTTTATTTGTTCTTCCGGGTTGATAGATGAAGCTAAATTTAATATCCGCATCCAATACTCTGAAACAACAGTAGGAGGAAAATCGATATCTCGTTGGTGAATAAACATTTCGTTGCTGCTACAGAACAACCCCAATGTAGATCGCAATCGCAATCCGAAAATCGTGGACGAGTTAACGTACATGGTTCTTATGGACAGGTGCTGTTCACAATTGAATCGTAAAGTCGTAATGATTTAGCGTGAGAAAATGTACGATCGCGATCCCGATCCCGTTTACGATCACGATGCCGACAGTTGTGTTTGGGGCTCTACGGACTACAGCACGCGGCGATCAAATGCGATATATATATATACGAACCAATCTGTGCGACAACTTATGCTAAATTAGTTTTAGATCAACGATCGGTTTCTCTAGTTTCCTCGCTGTTATAAGTTTGCAACTCGAGTTCAATTAGTCGCACAACCTTGTGGATGCTGACGTCATAGATGAGTGAGGTGTTGACCAACCAAACGTCAGTATTTCAAAAAGCCGCCCGCTGATTGGCTCCGACTCACTCATCTATGACGTCAACATTCACAAGGTTGCCGTGGAACTAATATACCAGAGGCGGGCATTTCCCTTCTTAGCTTTCCGCCTCCACGTGGGACGGGTGAGATGATGATGATGTTTTGTTGATCAACAGAAGACATTCTAGATGGTTTGAGACATTGGCATACAACAAAATGGCTACAGATAAGATGTTTTGTTGAGAACATTTACAATAATGGATTGAGAGGTATTGTTTTTCGGTCTAAAGCCGGTCTGCAATTGCATAATCACTTGATACTTTTTTTAACAGTTAAAGTGATAAATTGTTTGCTGTCATAAATTTATTTTGAGCTGAAACTGTCAGCGCTATCTAGTTTTGTTTCTAGGCTCACTATCACTAAAACAGGCGTTAAACATGTTACGGGAGGCGTCCATAAAAACAATTGTTTGAGACGAAAAGGAAGTAAGTTGTAACTTTCTAAATGAAGCATTCTTAAGAAAAGCCAGCTTGTTTTTACTAACTTAACTTTCAAAGTGTTTTACATTGAAAGTATAAAGTCATAACAGAGTTATAGTTGTTTCGTGAGATAAGTTGTAATAGCCCCTGGGATTAAACATGCTACTTTTAAAAGTAATTTCCCTAGCTGGAAAGTAAAAACCACTGTATAGATATATAGAACTATTATTCCCGTGCACTAAATTGCCAGCATGGAGTTTGATGCCGTAATAACCATACACAGAATAATCCTATATTCTATTCTAGAGTAGAAAAAGAGAAAACGTCAATTCTAAATGTCTCTGCATCTTGGTATAATGGTATTATTTAGATTTCCTTTGAGATTTCCGACTGCACTAGCGGTGCTTAAACAAGTAACATTCTAGCAAGCTGCTTGGAATACCGATGAAATGCAATATATAACACAATACTATTACCATACTGACCTACACATTATCAAGAATCAGAATGCAACATATCGTAAATGTCGCAATATTGTTTCCTTGGCTTCAGTAAAGTCAGGAATACGTTTAAGCGAAGGAAGAACAAACGGTCCTACTCATAAGTAAACAAAAAACATATTATTTCCAAGTTTTAATCCATTGAGTAAACGTATCAACATAGCTGAGCACTTTGTAAGGATTCGAGCAATGATTAAACAAAAACATTAGACGTCAATTTCAAGATTGGATACGGATGAAATTGATTTCACTCACTCGAGTTTACACCAACGGGGTTCACGTAATTAGATCTGCATGTACTTTGTACTCACATTGACGCAGAAGAGAAAGAAGTCCGTTGTAAATAGCATCGCCGTGATGGGATTGAGTTGGATCTGTAACAAAGAGGTGTGTTAGAGCTTCCATGGCAACAAGGTTTATCGGAGCAACTTTGTACACATGCGATCATTAAGGATACTTCGGGTTCTTTGTTTAAGGGGTTCGTGAGTCAATAAATTCAAAGTTGTTCTGAATCGGCCTTGTTGATTCTGGCATTTGTCCGCAGGTGTTCGCACTGTCCAATCACTGATTCATATATTTCGTATTTGAAATATCGATCTTTGATTGGTTATCGCTCACTCGTCGATGGTGTTCGAAGCCTACAGGGTTGGTTAAGTCACTTTAATTTAAAGTTCCCCACTGCAAATCAGTTTAGTTACTGAGTGGGTAGACTCTAAATGTGAATTCATTTATTTATTTATTTAATACAGCGCAAAATCAAAGGTGTTTAGTAATATCTTACGAACGATACCCCACATTATAAACAAGTGGTTACTAGCCAACATTAGTTTCATAAGAACTAAAAATTGGACTATCAAAATTGCAAATATTGTTATCATTACGGTTTTGATTAGGGAAACCAATTAATTACTTTCATTCTTTTTAATTGGAGGCCAAAACAATAACCGTAAGGATTAAAATATTTAAAACTTTTTTTTTAATCCGGTGTTTTAGTTCTTACGAAGCTGAATATTGTATAGTATCCACTTGTTCAATATTGTGCATCGTTCTCAAGATATTACTCAAAGACGTTCATTTTGGGTCCAGCTCGCAATGTTAAACCACACAATTTTCTCGACGTGTTTTTCATATCTTTAGAACGCTTCTAGGTATTGAAAGTGACTCTAAATTACCTGAGATTTTGCTTCGAATCAGCTAAACAATGATTTTTAATCTCAGTTATTATAATTGTTACGATTGTTATATCTGTATAATTAAATTATGTATTAATTAATTAATAACAGAAATAACAATCTTAACATTTTCAATAATTTACAATTTTTAAAATATATGTGAAGCTTATTTAAAACCAAATCTCAGTTAAGAAAGAAGCACCTTTTCAATATATGCATTCGGTCCCCTTCACCCTCCATTGCAGCCACTTGCATGGAGATAGATATCAGTGGGGCGTGTGGGTGTGCGTGTGGGTGTATTGACAAGCGTGTGTGGGTGTGTTGACAAGCGTGTGTGTCCTTCACATTTAACAACCCCACGTTGCGCAACACGACACCTCCTCTGATGTCTGTGCGCCTGATACTGACACACGTCCAAAGAGCCTCGAAAGGAAGACATGTGCGGTAGTCATGCCCGACAGCGTGTTCGCGTGTTCGCGACTAATTGCCAATCATCACCCGAACAAAACACCTTTCAAAACTGTTGCATAATTCTGGTGGAAACCCCGCGGTTAACCCTCTCTATACACACATGAAAACAGGATGGTAGGACGCCTCGATTTTATCGTATAACAATTCTAAATTAATGTTGACCATGTAAGTTTTAAAGTTTTCATGAGCCAACATTTGAATAAATGGTGTAGGTAAAGCCGGAAAAACGATGAAAATATTATGACATTTTCAGAATAACTAATGTATAATGCTATATGAATAGATTATATTCTAAACTCCGGCCGGAGGAAAGCTGAGAACGCCGCAGGGCACCGTTTATTTCCTTGTATTTATAATGAGTTGTTTGTACAGCCCGAGTGCGAACGCAGTTTCCTTGAAATTGTCGGGTCCGAATTATGAACTTGTAGGCGCGGTGGGCGTGGGGGGATGGAGGGGGGGGGGGTGACGTTGTAGCTGCTATGATGGGTTTCGGCAGTTTTAATTATACCCACATCTGTCAAAAAGTAATCAAATGTAATCGTTTGCTTCTTGTGTAGATGCCTTTTTCCATGAAATGTGCGCGTGGTCGAACTTCTGTTATGGCTTCCGTTAATAAATTAAATTCGGGGATTTCGTCTCATGTTTGTGCTAACCAGGTAGTGAGGGTATAGAGCATGGGTGAAATGCCGCGATCGACTGATTTTCTTGTTCTCAACTGTAGTGTTGAAACTATCATGACATTTACTAAATTACTACTTTCCAACGTACCTTGTGTTATACTACTTCAGATCATTGTCTACCTCCCCTTCATGCACGCTGTTTCAACAGAAATCGATATTTCCTGGAGTTCTTTCACACATTCGTAAAGGCAATCTTCGCCTTAGTAGTGCACAAGTTGCATTAGTCTCACCCGCTATGTTAGGAATTCAGGTATCCAATTAAACGTCTTAAACATCCCTAATTTACCTGTTTCAAGTAGATGGTAGGAAGGAACTAGAGAAGTAGAAAATTAAGTTGGTACTATTGGAGTCGGGTATTTTGTAGGCCTAAGCATGAGAATACTGAGTTAAGCCAAATGTGTGCTGCTGCTTTTCATGTTTTGATGTTGGTATTTTCTAACGTATTGAAGTCATTCTCACTCGTGTGTAGAATCTTCAGAGGATCATTATATATTTTCAAATATAATGATAATAATTTTTCGTAGGAATACCCGTTATAGGGTGCACACCAGCTTTACCTGATGTGCCCCTTTTCAGGTGACTAACTAGGTTATTAAAGTGTTTGGATACCTAGGGAAGAGTGTCCAAGGGCTATTAGTATGACTCAATCCCAGCATTCGCCTTTACGACTGAGGAAAACCTCGGAAAAAACTTCAGTCAGGACTGCCGGTGGTCGGAATCGAACCGGCGATCTCCCAAATTAGAGTCTCGCGTCTTACCAATGAGCCACCTCTATCGGTCTTTTCAAATATGTACAGTGCATGGTTGACACAAACGAGTTAAGGACAATACGGATAACAAATAGTGAACCGCAACAGTATCTTTAATCTGATTGGCTCTCTCAAACGCATCTAGTTTCTCATTGAATGGACTAGAAACTAAAAAAGTAGTTAGTTTTCCTCTTAGCCATAGCTCTAGTCGTTAGCCTTGTTTCATACTATCTGCAATCTCGTGTTACCTTAGTACACTATTCCAAGTTCTAAAACATAATCCTTAGCAAAGTGTTCGAACCCGTCTACTCCTCGACAATATTGCTACGAACCATCCATTGGATTCTCGGGATATCAAATTAAAACGTGTGTGCCTAAAGAACCCGTTCTTCTCGGAATTTCAAGGGTTCCATATGAGAATGTAATATCGCATATCGTTGTTCGGCGAATATTCTGCAGACGACAGATTCGTATCTACAAAAACATTGCGGACAATAATATATTTCAGTGTAGTAAAATACACATACATATAGGCCATACAACTTCCTGTTGACAAGACAGAGACCTTCGAGGTCTGAAAGTTGGATCGTTTGGCCAAACCCTGACATTCCTTCCCTCTTCCAAGCATCGACCTTTGATCGGCGAGCTGTTCATAATCTCACCTGTTAATCGTGATGACCTGTCAAAACAAATTTCATTGTATAAGCGCAACACTTTTTCCGGAATCATATAAAATATTGTTGCACTCGGTAAAAGAGCTTGAAATTATACAATTATCGGTTTAAAATTTATCTTTCTACGATGAAAACAACGGGACTTATGAGTCGCTAACTATTAGCGTACACTTATTCATACAAAGGAATTATGATGGTCTGGCTGCGTCAATTATCACACAGACGGAAGGTAACAACGGATCGAGGCGAGAGTGGGGATACTCGTACTTTGGTCAGAGGTTGGTGCAAACACTAACCTAGCCTATGCCCTCGGGCTTACCAACAGCGAAATAAACGAACTATAGGAATGTGGCAGAATAGAGTCTACGCTAGTGAGATCTTGACTGGTGAATAGTATTAACTTTAACGAGCTGGATATATTATTATAATATAGTATCGTTTGTCGTTCTGCAGAAACTACGGCCGATGTGATTTATTGACATAAATGTCTTCTCAATCCTTCTAGCGGAGTTTCGGTAAACCCCTATACACCACCCTACTACGCTTAGCTAGTAAACCCCTGTGATGATGGTTTGGGGTACAATAGACCAAAGTAGGAGAAACACATTGACTGTATAAGTAATTGACTAGGCAGAACCCAGCATGTGTTGCACGATGAAGGCTTGTCTGGTGTCCCTCAGGGTTCAGTGGCTGGCCCATTCCTATCATTACATTCTCCATGGTTTCTTTTGACCTGTGTTGGAATGTTTTTAGTACTTCTTATAAACACCGTTGAAACCGGTTGCATTGTAACGGGGCAATAGCTAATACCTCCTCCCTAGGGGCTTATGGAGCTAAATATAAACTGTACTGTGTATGCGTACTTGTGTATCTACGTAGTTGGTCCGAAGGTCTTTTTGTTGCAATGCAGAAGGTTTCTTGTTCGGTTCCCGATTCTGCCTGTTTTGTTTTTATAGTTAAGACATTACATCTATCAACATATAAAATATGTTAACAGTAAGTTTGAAGTTGAATAGCAACAAGGCTTCTAGTAAATATTCACTGATAAACGGTTCTTTCGAAGCAAATAAATGTCAATTAATTTCAAGTGTTGTGTGCTCAATAAACTGACAGATTACGAAGTGATTATATTGGAAATTAACCAAACTCTATTGAAGGAGATAAAATAAGTCGTTTTTTCAAAATATCTTCTATATTAAATTCCGAAATGCTTTCGTTGTCTTTAAAGTTCAAGGTGTGATTATTTCTGCAGAGCAAGTTCCCTTCATTAAACAGGCATAATATGGCGGAAGCTGTTTAAAGTTTTAACTACTGCGGTTCTCTTGGCTAGATTGAACTTCGATTGCAGTACTTGCGAACAGAACAGAATGTTAAGTATTTCAACAGGGTTTACCACCATATTAGGCGCTGTGTGGGGAGGGGTGAAGTCTTCAATAAGTTATATATCGATTGGAAACAAGCTAAAGTCTTCGCTACCAGTTTCTGTGATTAGTTTACGTATTACTTGTAAGTTCCAATAAGTTAACTCTACTTTACGTCGCCTAGTTGATCGTGACAGTATAACATAGTTCCAGTAGTAGGATATTATTATGTAGGATAATTAAAACGTCAACATGGAATCTTCAGCGCAATGATTGATATGTATCCAAATAAAGTTTCTCCAAAGTATTGGTTAGTTGATCCAAGAATCCATCTATCCGAGCGAAGCGCTCTATTCTATTTTGGTTAGCGCGCAGTTGGTTTTATTTTCTTAATTTATACATTTTTTCGACTTCATAATATTTATTCCCGTAATTAAAAAAAAAACTGAAAATGCAAAACAAAATTATATTTACGTAGGTCTACAATAAACAATAAATAAAACAACTGAAAATTGAAAAATTAAGAATGAAGAGTCTTGACCACAAAAACTCGTGGATTGTGTTAAAAAGCTCTTTTTTCTGTCACTTTTTTCATTTCCACGCAATTATTATTGTCCATGATTGATAAGAATGTATTTTTTCAAAACACAAACTAAGTCACTAAGTTAATCTGGATGTTTCTCTTTCGTGTTTCGTGTTGACAATCCAACCTGCCGATGTTTTACCTCTGACTCGTCAAATCAGCCGATGGACGAATCGTGAACAATGGAATCCAATTTAGAGGAAAAAATCCTGTGGAGTTTAGGATAATAATACTAGCTTTATTGACATAATAAGCACAAGGAAATGTAAACATATTTACAAACAGGAATTCCTGGAACAAGTTTTTTTTTTAACTACCAAGTCGTTTCCGGCACATTTAATTAAAAATACACAAAAACATTAGTATTTATATGAATGGAGAGGGGTTGGGTTTTTAATAATGTGAGCTATACTTTTCTATTGACTTTCTCATGAATTTATTGAAAGCAAAAAGACAAAGAAATATTAGAATACGTTTATTTCCTACTTGGGAGAAAATAAGTACCGACATGTGGACCTTTTATGTTCAGGGGCCATTTTGACCCTGAGTAACTAATTACTATAGAAACATCATTTAAACTTAAAACGGTATTGACTAAGATCTGGCATTATGTCGACCGGCTAAATATCTAGTCTTCTTCGGGGCGACCACCAAAAAAGTGTGGTTTTCACGGAGAAAACAAGATGGTTCAAGACTAAATACTTAGCGGGGTGTCATTACGGGCATATTATCTTATCATCCCCCCCCCCTCCCTCCCTCATCCCAGACATCCCCGCCTATGTGAAAATCCTGATGAAAATCTATTTTCATAACCACAAAGTGTAGAATACTTCATTCATTTTCCGTAGAAAAGTTACTTATAAAAAAATATTCATGCATTTCATTTTCGACACAAATTCGATTTCACTACTCTTGTAAATGGTGATATATAGGACCAGGTAACAAACTTATTTATTGATTTGATGCCGAGCAGATAACAGTCTCACATAAATCTCAATACATAATATCATGTTCAAGTATTATGTTTCTCTTTCATACACCGTAAACAACACATTCTATAGCGCCAGTGAAAAGTACTTGGGAAACTTTACGTCTGTGTTTGCAGTGGTTCATGTTGACGCTTTGAGTAATTATTATGTACAGATATAAGAGAAAATAAAAATGAAGCACGTCCAACAGAAAGATGAACGAGGTAGCTAACAAATGGTTGCAGCATATAAAGAGGTATAATAACAGTGAATTAATTATAAGAAAGGAAATGGAAAATATAAATAACTGTTTTATTTTCTACAGTTGACGTGAATGTTAATCTCGTCACAGCAACAGATATGAGAATATTAATTCAGTAGAAAGTAGAAAGTAGCCCGCGTCCCCGTTGTGTGAATTAATGTTGTATATAACTGTCTAGGTAAATGCATGCTACATTATAACTTAGTTGTTGAAAGTATTGTTTTATCAAAGTTGTCAGTACTAAAAGCAACTCGTGCACCCGGTGACCTATATAACACAAGGGTATAGTAATAGAAATTTCTTTGCTCAATGGCGTTTCGGTAACTTCGTGAATGCCATTTTTATTTTTAACCACCATTTTGCCTATAGGGCACTAGCAACACCAGAAGACAACAATGAAACGAATTGAATCGATGGATAAACAACAAGCTGTCAAAAAATAATTTCTTCTGATTTTGGAAAACAAAAAACAAATACACATACAAACCTTTCGCTTAGTCGTTGCCCATCATTTAAAGTTTTAAATGGCGAACAGTTACTATTGCTACACTTGTTTTTTATTTCTATGGTTGCCATTTTATTATTTCGACAGGTGATTGTTTGTCCATCAGTTCAATTCATTTGTTCCATTGTTGTTGTCCTGATGTGACATCAGTTGCGGGTTCCCTATACACATTGAAGTTAAGTACAGGATTTGTTTATGGTTGCTATGCTATGGAGTTTGTTGTTCTTAAGGAAAATAACATGTAATAAAACAATTCCATATAACAAATCCTGTACTTGCTTGACAGTTGTCTGTGCACATCGCCCTTAGGCTTTAATCTACTTGTGTGATAAATTGGACGCCTGCCTCCTTTATAGCAGCCAAAGTGTACGTTCAAACGGAATAAGTGGGACTTCCATTGGAATAAGGAGGGGATCAAAGGAATGGAATTGAATTTCACGTTTGTAAAATATCTCGTTTCAAATACGCATTGAAACTACAACCAAACTCAAAGCAGAAGCATTGGTAGAAGCCAATACAAATCTAATCTACTATAGACAAAGCAACGATAAATGTGGGTTAAAATCTAAACTATGTTGTGTACTATTATTTCGCCTTTGGTTGTTGTAAGTTTTCGCTGGACTTCTCATCTACGCGTTATTATTATTATATATATAGGGAACTTTCACGGTCAGCAGAAGTAGCTAAAGTAATCTCGAAGCAACCTTTTCTATGGTGGCGCCATAGGCCCATAGCATGTACACTGAGGTATTGACCAATCAACGATCAGTGTGTGAAATTGGGACTCGCTGGTTGGCTACGAAGGGAATATTCTTGATTCTTTGTTCCGTTATTACAAGATTACGACGATGTTATGAAATAAAAAATAATTCGTTTTCCCATTTTTTAAAAATATTTTCAGACGTGAAAGTAAGCTGAAGATTCCACAAAAACAGGTCATGACGTCAGAACTGACTAGCATCAATCAGCCTATCACACAAAGGTTTATCAAATATATTATTTATGCTGAATATCTCCATCAAATTAGTATATTTGCACTCTTCTTTGGTTCCATGGTTCCATTATGAATAACAATTGTTTTCACCATTAATCTACACAGCTGATAAAATTATTTGTAATATTACAACATAACTTGTACAGTAAGTTTTGGAAGAGATCGGACAACAATGAATACGTAGATTTTTGGTGTTTTGCAAATTTGTAAATACATTCATAACAAGTGATATTTACTCAGTTATGACGTAACCATCCGTTTGACTAGAAAAGCCCGGGAAAGGAATCTCAGTTAACGCAATGGAAATCAAACTATGACATTTTGAAGTGAAACAAGTATGTTGCCGTGTCTGTTGTAGATGAAGGCCAATGTATTTCAGATGATGAAACTAATATTGGGAAATGTGGTGGAATGTTTCCTATTTGCCTTGCTGTAGTGATTGCAAATGAAAATGCCGCAATTTTTAAGTCATATCATTGTTTGAGTAATTAACAGGAACGCATATTGCGTTAAATGTGTGTTAAAAATCATTGCAACTGCTCTAATTAATTTAGATATTTACACACTGAAATCCTGAACTAAAATTAGAATGAAATAAGCTATCCAGATGTACATAAAATGAATTACAAACAAACTTGCGTGTTTGCCATATATTTGGAACAATTCAGTTTGAAACAAATTTTTGACATTTTCCAGTTATGTAGCGCTAGGATAGGTGGGTAGGCCTACCTACGTAGATATCGACCATGCAAGTCAAAGGAATGTTACAAAATGCTGAATGAAATTTCCGACTGGTTTAACATTGTGCAAATAGTATTATTCGATTGAATGCACAACAAACCAAATTCCTTTGGTCCAGATTATTCACAAATAATGAAATTCATTTTAGAAACACTGCCTACTTCAAACAAACCCACTCCGTGTTTGTCACGGCTCATGTTCAAAGGTAGATTCAACGGTGCATTGACTGTGATAAACCTGCTGTATTCAGGCAACATTTATACCTGTCGGATCTGATGGGGGTTTCCGTTTGCAAAAACACTACAGGATTAATGATGTAACCAAGACTCTTAGACCGGAGAATATGTTTCAATAAAACCACAGTAAAAATAAAGAACACTCACCAAGTGCGTAAATTTTCGAGAGCGTCCAGTCGCTTCCCCAGACCCGAGGTCACTGCAGCAGTGCGTGCATTGTGCGTGGGCGTTCTATTTAGAGAGCAAAGAGTTGCTGTGGTAAATCTCTTTATATTTAAAAGTGTACCACACACAACTCAGACTAGAAAATCGTTTTTTCGTATCTTTAAAATAAAATTTACCTTCGACATTTTGGAATTATACGGGGGTCCAGAAGGTCTATAGATAATCTTCAAAACTTAATTATATAACGTTCGGATAAAAGAATATTATTTGAAATATTTAAATTATTTATATATTTAAATTGTCTACGTTTATCCAAACGCTTTTGAAAATTTACCCACTTGGCGAGTGTTTTTTATTTTTTATAACCGTGGTTACTCTTTGTGTGATGTGTTCTATTTAAAATCATTTTGGGATTATTCTTGGCTAGAAGTTATCAAGATCTAGCGGTATTCTAAAAATAAAATAAGAAACATAATTGTGTTAGACAATTTAAATAATATATCAAATTACATTATTTTATTCAAACGTTATGTTGTTCTGTATTGAAGATTATCTGTACACCTTCTGGGCCCCCGCATAACTTCAAAATGTTGAAGGAAATTTTGTTTTAAAGATAATACGAAGAAAGAACATGTGTGGTACACAAGACTCAATTCCCAAAATAGTCGTGTTGTCGTGTTTTGTTTTTTCGGACAAATATTGAACATGTACCAATGAAAGAACGATACAACAATGGAGTTGCCTAGCAACACATTGTTTGTCCGTCTGTGATGTCACAGCCGCCTCAATTGAGTCTTGTGCTATAAAGAGAATTATCACAGAAACGCTTTACACTCTAAATAACACAGCCCACATAAGCCTATAGCCAAAGAGCTTAGACGGACGAAGGATTTAATATCTGTGTCTTACTTCTTTGCGAGATCATAGCGGAGAACGGCCGGTTGGAGAGCCACGCGATCACGTGTTTCATCTCACGGGCCGTGGAAACAAGGCCTGACCCGGCGCCTACACCAAAACCACACATCTCTTTTTAAATATCCACACAATCAAACTTGTCAAGATCTGTTTAATGTTCAAAAATAACAAAATAAATATGGATACGATACTCTCAATATTATTAAGATTGACGATACGGAAAACCTTTTTTAAGCGAGCAAGATGTAACTGTAAAGATTTATATTTTTATATTGCTATAAAACACTTTTTTACGACATCTTCAACAGTTTGTTTGTTCACCGTGTGTTTCGTACGCCCGCAAGACACAACGATTTGCATCGTTTCATTACTTGAGACAATACTTGTCATGTTCAAAAATAAAAACTTGGATAGGTACTTTACTTGTTCTTGTCACGAGTTTTCATTACCATTATATGAGGTAAGGTAATGCTCTATATCATATTGTAGGAGACGTACTATATGATTGAAACAGACGTTCTATGTTGACGTATCATGCTGGCGTTCAGACGCTCGGCCTGGTTTATTCAGCCAATCACAGTCTCGACTTCGCGCGTTGTGGCTACTAAACGTCGCTCACATCCACAGTTAGAAACAAGAACACGTAATGCAAAATAGAATATATGATCTCATCTTGTAACAATCTTGTAAGATATCATCACCTTTCCTTAGGGCGCAACATTTACACATCATAACACGTGTTGAAAGAACAGTCCAACGTAAGGCAACGTATGACGTAAGGCAACGTATGACGTAGGCAACGTATGACGTAAGACAACGTATGACGTAAGGCATCGTATGACGTAGGCAACGTATGACGTAGGCAACGTATGACGTAGGCAACGTATGACGTAAGGCAACGTATGACGTAGGCAACGTATAACGTAGGCAACGTATGACGTAAGGCAACGTATGACGTAGGCAACGTATGACGTATGACGTAAGGCAACGTATGACGTAAGGCAACGTATAACGTAGGCAACGTATGACGTAGGCAATGTATGACGTAAGGCAACGTATGACGTAGGCAACGTATGACGTAAGGCAACGTATGACGTAAGGCAACGTATAACGTAGGCAACGTATGACGTAGGCAATGTATGACGTAAGGCAACGTATGACGTAGGCAACGTATGACGTAAGGCAACGTATGACGTAAGGCAACGTATAACGCAGGCAACGTATGACGTAGGCAATGTATGACGTAAGGCAACGTATGACGTAGGCAACGTATAACGTAGGCAACGTATGACGTAAGGCAACGTATGACGTAGGCAACGTATGACGTATGACGTAAGGCAACGTATGACGTAAGGCAACGTATAACGTAGGCAACGTATGACGTAGGCAATGTATGACGTAAGGCAACGTATGACGTAGGCAACGTATGACGTAAGGCAACGTATGACGTAAGGCAACGTATGACGTAAGGCCCCCCTATGACTTAGGCAACGTATGACGTAAGGCAACGTATGACGTAAGGCAACGTATGACGTAAGACCCCCCTATGACGTAGGCAACGCACGCGCCGAACACTACTAAGAAACGGGGCTTGTACCTTGTTTTGTATGCCGAACGCCGAGTTGGTTTAGAAAGGAATGTTGATACATAAAGTCTTGTTTGCTGCTTACGAATGAGGCGAGAGAAGATCTTTGAGACTAATCGGAAGGCTGAGCTCCGCATGAACAGCAGAACGCCGTAAAATGAAGCGAACTGTTAGCTTTGTTGCATTCGCTTCACGCAGTTCATACACTGACCGATCAACAGCTACGACAACATTGTTTAATTTGTGATGAGTTACAAAAAGAAAGGCAGACAGAAAGAAAGAAACAAACAAACAAACAAACAAACAAACAAACAAACAAACAAAGGAAGAACGAAAGAAAAGAAAGAGAAAGAAAAAAGAAGCATTCGCTAGCGGCTAGACAATACACTTTCTAAAACCTTAGTCTTTTAAAAATCGAGGGTTTTGTATTTCACCTGCTTTCTAGAGTAGTATAATTATAAGTTAAATATGTATTGACATTGGGATACTTTATGTTCAATCCTTACTGTATTATTGTGTTGGCAATCTGTGGGGTTGTTGTACGTCACCCTCAGTTTCCATATTAAAATTTGCATCTGAAAGAACGCTGGCTGGACGCCAGCGTTTATTATCCTTTTGTCGTGGTTTGATACCAGTCCACGTTTCACGGCTAAAACTGCTTGAAAATACTTCCGTATATTTCGTCTAGACGTCGCAATTACACCCGGAAATGTACAAAGATACGTGTACAAGAAATCTTCTTATTTACAAACTACATTTTACTTTGTCATACAGACGCCCCCCCCCCCCCCCACCCACCCTCCCTCCCCAAAAAACTCGTTATTACATAACTGCAGCTCCATTCCATTTAATTCAATTTGATTCCATTTCATCCAACCAAGCACAACCAAGATACTACTGATCATTGATAATGCAAATCACTCCGGTACACTCTGGCGTGAAATAAGGATCGTTATGGTCCGTGTCTGGACCCGGCTAGCTAGATAATTAAAAGCGTCCAAGTAAACAAGAAAGACAAAATTAATCATCGTGTTAATGCCTGATTGGTCGCGACCTTCCAGCAAGACGTTCTCTGTAATAACTTGAACCCTCTCTGAAGGGTTGTGGGGTTGACAGGTTCCCCTCTTCATCTAGCTCGGGCCTGCGTAGCGCTGCGCACGCCCACTAGAAAACTGATTTTCTTAAATTCAGAGAGGAAAACGTTTTCTTGATATTTACTGTATAGGAATCTGGCCGATTTTCGTTAATCGATTTCGCGATTCAAGTCGCGATAATCGTAAGATTTCATTCAACCTCGAAATCGCGATTTTTCTGTCTATTGTTTAAATTGTCGCTTGACTTTGCCCCAACCCATTCTGTGATTTATACAAGGACAAAACTCCCGTTCTTACTCATTATTTTCTGTTTTTTTACGCAATATATGATATGCCGTCGCATATAAGAATTAAATTATAATGTAAAATATACAATTGCATTGCTATAGTTTTATTTCATAAAAATGCAAATGGCGATGACTTAATTCCACCACTAATAAATCGCAATTAATCGTGACAATTTTTGAAAACGACGATTTTGATTTTTAAAATCGTACCGTGATGTGACTATAGGTATAACCTATCTAAGGTACAACGTTTAGCCGACGTCTTCAAGCTGTCTAAAATGTTTTAAATTCAGGCGTCGTGGCCGTATAATGTCTCAAAGCCTGACCCAGCACGATATGCTGTTACTGATTCCTTCATGATGGGATTACATATTTTATAAAACTTCACTTAACTTCACAAAAACTGTCGGACGAGTTAAACGTGTCTCGAATAAGAAGCTGGGTAGACAGACAGACAGACAGACAGACAGACAGACAGACAGACAGACAGACAGACAGACAGACAGACAGACAGACAGACAGACAGACAGACAGACAGACAGACAGACAGACAGACAGACAGACAGACAGACAGACAGACATATAGGAAACGTGTTGCGTCTTTAAACCAAACTGTTTGGTCTGGATTCAGTAGTGAACTGACTGCTTCATTTTATTCTAATGGCAACGGTGTCGGTGCCTCTGTCTTCTTAATTTATTAAAAAATTAAATAAATGTATGTAGCCTATTGTTAGAGGTATAATGAGAAATGTTGATACAAAAACCCAAATCTGCGTTTTGGCCAGTTTCATACAATTTCGTTCGCGACAATAAAACATTTTAGAAGATAAAACGGACATTTGAAAATTTTCACGAACTCGTTATCACAATTTTTCACTACCTCTACCTATTGTCTACCCACTAAGTTTCAGGAACTTGTTATCAGTGGGAGGGATTTTACTATCTGTTGCGTGCCTCGTTGTTAATACGGCTCCAAAGCACCGTTTATAGGTCCATGTATACCAGTATCATATTGATAGATTTAAGGCGCGTTCAGACAGAATGACTATGGACTAAGGACGTGTCCGAATTCCTCTTTATCATTGCTAACTCTAGGTCTAAGTCTAAATTTGACGTCATCAATCATCGGTGACGTATGAAGTACTGTCCGAAATCGTTAAGTCTAGGTCTAAATCGAAGTTTAGACCTAGCAATCGAAAGTGCACGCTCGTTTTAAGTCTTAAAATGGCGGACGAAAAAAACAGCTGCGAGAAGGAAGACGGAAAAGTGAAATGCTACTTAAGTTTATTATATACATACCTCTAGTATTATTTTATAATGTAAACAGTGATAGGCCTACTCTAAAGCCTAAAACCTGCATCAATACTGGAAAATGAATACTTTTACATTTCCTAACCTCCAAAGGCGTCGGTACAATTCGCGGATTGACCCGTCGAGAAGGCTGTGAACCAATGCTTCAACTCTAGGTCAAATTTCTCGCAATAGGTGGCTCTGCAATAGGTTTAGTACTGTCCGAAATCTACTAAGAATTAGAATTAGAACATGCTAAATAATTTAAACCTAGACTTAGACCTAGACTTAGACTTAGACCTTAGACTTTTAATTCGGACACGTCCTTAGACTAACAATAGAGTGATTAAGCCTTGGGAAAACAACGTACTCGGAAACATCCATCCCCAAATGTATTTCAACAATGCCAACAATCGAAAATCAACTTTCTTAATCACTCGTTCTTAAACACTAATCACTATAAAAGTTTGTTAACGCTTAGACATAAATCGTATACTTCAACCCTGTTAAACCTTAAATCGTTAGTCTTAAACACTAATCGTTAGTCTTAGTCATTTTGTGTGAACCCGCCTTTAGATGAATTACCGAAGTTAAACAAGCCTAACTTGAACTGGGTATAAAAGTCTGGACCTTCTGCATTGGAAGGAGAAATAAACATAACAAGGCTTTGAAACTATCCGTGCAACAGCCATGTTGTAGCAGAATCTTTGGGAGAAACAAAATATACCTTAGAGTGTAAATGTGTAGAGAAGAAAAATTGGAGGACATCATTTCGTCGCCTCGTATGACTGGCAGAGTTACCCTGCACCAAATTTTACCCCGGATCCAAGGTTGGGATTTTTACTAGTATTTATTCCTATATTATTTATTACAATGCTTTTCCTATGATTATCTGCCACTTTTGTTCAAGTTTTAATCTGCTGCAATTTACTATCTGTCCCTTCCATTTCCCGATAATTGTACTCTTTGTTATTCCTTCTTGCCTCAAAATGAGTCCAATTAATCAACCCCTCCATTTCATAAAACTTTTTTCTTTGATTGCATGGTCCTTGAATTAAGCGTCTTCTCGTTTGTCATTCCGACATCGTCAACAGTTTCAGGTTAATTCAACTCCTAAGTTCTCTCAAGTTAATTAGCTGTCATAATATATATGTGTCTATTGTTTTGTGTAGTTATATATTTAAACAATATAATGTCGCCAATAATATTAAAATACAATGTCAGTAATAATAATATCAATTATAATGGTGTCATCGTGGACTCTCGAGAGGGCAACACTCTAAAGATAAAGAAAAGGACTTTGCCGAAACGTCGATCAGTTGTAACCGTACACGATATCCCTCGGCCTAGCTCAGATGAAACACGAAAATCCCTCTCGAGGCTCTCGTTCAGAAGTGAAGTCGTTTTTAAATAAAAATATGGTATTGAATAAATTAAATTCAGAAAGAAAATGGACAGGAAATGTAATCAAATGATTGTGGTGTATTGACAGAATTTGAATATGATGGTTAAATTTTACAAGAAAAGAGAAATACAATAAATGAATTTAAGAAGTAATTGGTCAAACCTGGATTACGTTTTAGGCCTAGTCTAGTACATCTTGTTGTAACTTGCGTCTTGTCTTGTCCGTAGTTTTCACACGTTTCATACCTTTTCAATTTAGTTCGTCTTCAGTTCACATGTCCCTCGTCTGTGTACCACACGTTCAACACACGTCTATACAGCTTAGCAGCCGACCTCGTCTATGTTCCAGAAAAGGGCGTCCTCCTCCCTTGCAGCTTATTAGAGGGGTTTCCAAAAGTTAAAACAAAACCTCAATTCATTGTTACTTCCGCACCGCCTTCTTGAACGTCGTGGTTCCATGGGTGGTTCTTTGTTTCATTTAATTATCACTGCACACTATGACTGCTTAGGTACTGCACCGCTCTTCAACACGGCCCGGTGGATGTACATTTCACTTATCCAAGTCAAACAACTCAATGTCCAAACCCAACGCGGGTTATTGCTAGCAGGTCTATGACCGTTACACAGTGTTGGCCAATAGGGAAGGCTCACACATTTTTCTTATTTGCTTACTGGTTACCTCAGGTTAAAATAAGCGGGAACTAAGTGGTTTCGGCTCGAAAAGCGCATTAACATCGCTTTAACAGCAAGTCAAAGAGATTGCTGTCAAAACACGCTCAGAAACGGACCTGCGCCATCTTGCTCGTGATTAGAAGGTTCTGACGTCATATCTCAGTAAACAATAATTTTATATCATACAAATAGTACTTATATCCCACCCTTTAGTAGATTATTGCTCTCATAAGACTTTAACTGAACCAACGTTTATTTCTAGTTAGTAAATGAACACTGCTCAACATTAATTAACAACAATATGTTAAATAATTGCATTATTTTAAACACGTTTTGGTAAATACTGTATCAAAATGTATTTTCTGAAGAAAACAGTGGTATAAAAGACATTGTTGTAAAGTCACTGCATCCTAGATATTGTAAAATGTCCAACTTAATATCGTTGGTATTATTAAGAATACTTCAAGGAGGCAGTTGTTTACATGACATATGACGTCAAGAGCCGTTTTTCAATTACGGAACAAGAAGTTCCAAATTTCAAACTTAAAATGCTAATAGAATTAGAAATATACGCTTCTCAGATATAAAAATTATACCGCCCGTATTTTTAGATAATGATCTTCTATTTTTAGGTGCTTTGAGGAATATTTATTTTTGATGATACTTCAATATTGTCAGATACTAAACCATATTTCGTTTAAAAAAATGATTCAATCAGCATCTTAATAATAGAAATACAACACTTTTAGAAAATCAAATAGGCGTTATTATCACTGATTCATATTTGAAATATCGATCTTTGATTGATAATCGCTCACTCGTCGGAGTCTACAGGGTTGGTTTAGTCGCTTTAATTAAAATCCCCCACTGTAAATCAGTCTAGTTACTGAGTGGGTAGAATCTATAAATACGAATTAATTTATTTAAAGATTGAAAATCTTCACTTCAAACTCTGTACTGATCCGCTCATGATCATGGATGTTTACCAAGTAAGCAAAGCAACGAACGTGCTCGCATCATCTGTAGTCGGAGAAAACATGTGCCACGTTTATGGTTGAGCGAGATGTCGCAGTGATTGAAGCTATAAGCAACGTTGTTTATAGCACAAGTCAATATCTTCCCGATAGAAAACATCACCAAGTGTTTGCCTGACCTAACAAGTATCACGATCAGATTGTTGTGGGGAACATAGAACGTGTATTGATATAACCCACTGACCTTTATGTTCTACACAGACACACGTGTAACGAGGTAATCAATAACTGAGACCTTCCAGTGTGGTAGACAATGCAACTAACCTCGCCAATAAAAAGTATTGTTTACTCGTAAGTAATTCTAAAAATATAAATTCTATTATTGACACAGTTCAAGAAGTAGTTGTTGTTCAATCACACACAACAACAATAGGCAACACGCGTACGATTTTGTTTGTTAAACCAAGCACTTAGTTTAATAGTATCAGATACAAAAAGTATATTTATGCAAGTCTTAAGTAAAAAAGAAATTTTTAAATAGGTTGTATGTGGTCGCATTTATTGAAGTTTCAACTCGCGGATCTTAAGGTGGCTGTGACGTCATGATTCAGTAGACGTGGCGTAACGACCAATCGCTGAGGCGGTGAGCGTACACAGACACAAACCATGACGTCAAATCCCATCAACATGGCGGCGGCTCGTTTTTAGCGCCCTTTTATTTACCGTTACTAAACTAATTATTTTGAGGCATAGACTAATCCGTTTTTCAAAATTCAAAGGCACAACGTTATTAAATGAGAGACAATTAGGTCTTTAAAAATCGATTAAAATTTTCATACGCGTGTTCCCTATTGAACAGATTAATTGAGTTGGGGGACAACCCAGAGAGTATAAAAGTAATAACGTTACAGTAAATATTGTAACCATGGTGACTCACCCATATGGTATTGACGTCTTCCTCTGCAAGAAGCCTCAACATTCGTATCCGTAATCTTAGAGAGGCATAATGCTCAAAATATGTTGTATATCATTTTATTTAACCCTCATTTTTGTGTGTATGATAATATACTACGAACAAACTACACATTACTATTAGCAGACATTTCTTTCTGCTATATAGCATACCCAAAGAGATATTTAGTGTATATAAGCTACGTGTGAGTATGGACTAAGTGAACGACTAACATTCATTATCTCTATTCATGGATTATAATATATCATTTCAAATTAATGAGAAAGTTTTTTCCACAAATGTTGTCATTGAAAAATGAAATGTGGTCATAATAGGAAATCAAAGATGTTTATGATTGGATTTACTTCACATCTGCTTGAAGAATAATGTGGGCTTGTCTTGTAAAGGTACAATAATGGAGTTGCCTAACAACCAACTGTTTAAATAAATAAAAAAATAAATTCACATTTAGAGTCTACCCACTGAGTAATTAAACTGATTTGCAGTGGGGGACTTTAATTTAAAGTGACTAAACCAACCCTGTAGGCTTCGAACACCATCGACGAGTGAGCGATAACCAATCAAAGATCGACATTTCAAATACGAAACATATGAATCAGTGATTGGACAGTGCGAACACCTGCGGACAAATGCCAGAATCAACAAGGCCGATTCAGAACAACTTTGAATTTATTGAGTGCTTCGTTGCTACGACGGCTCCAAAGTCACCGTTTACTTATTCCTAAGCCAAGAAGTAATGGAATTGAATCCACATTAGAAATTAAAAAACTTCTGCCTGAAGCGGGATTTGAACCCGGGACCTTCTGCATTGGAAGCAGGGATGCTAACCACTGGACCAACGAGCCACAGTCCTCTCAATAGTAACTAACGCTATTCATTGCCGCCAATGACTGTCAAAGCCATTAAACACCCATTATTTTCTGGGTTATTTTAAATGACACAACATTGGTCTATTGTCTAATCATGGCATAATGGCGTTTCCAATGGGCTACATTCAGTGCGCCTAATATATTGTGGCGTAAAAATAGGCACTTGTTCATTATTTCATTTTTACTTTGTTTTATTTAATTGCGTGATTTATGGATACTTTACGGTGACACTTGTGTTTGCTCACAGCTGTCGTCACCGTAAGGTATGCGCTGTGCTCGGCTATTTCGTCAGTCTTGTTCGGTTATAATTTCCTGTTTGTGCAGCAACTTTGCTGACTGCTCGGTTCAGGAGGGGGGGCTGGTTCGTTGACTTCGTCAGTGAGCCCTGGTCCCACTCTTTCGTGATTGCCACGAGAGGGGGTCGAACCGAGTAGTTTGATTGGTAAATTATGACTGGGGACAGCCAGCGTTGGGCAGAGAGGGGGTGACTGGGGTATGACGTAGGAAAGTCTAGGTGCGAGGATTCACGGGTATTATTCGGGGCATTCAACCATGGAACGGAAGAGGAGGTAGACCTGTGCCAAGGTGGAACGGTGGAAGGAACGACGAAAGACCCAGAGGGAAGGACATGGAGGCCGATCGTGGACCTGGACGACGGAGCCAAACCACAACACGGGATCGGAGTCAGCCACCGGGAAGCCAAGGTATAGGGGTTACTACAGCTACCCTCTAGATAGGAAAGTTAAGTCCATCAGACCTGGAATGCCCATAGACAGATTCGCCATAACTCAGCCACGTAGGATAAATGTTTTATTCTAATAAATTGCGGTTCCTCTAGTGTTTGAACCAATGTCTTGTCAATCTAAGACCTAAACTGCCTGAATTGGTATGTCCCGATCCCTATGATGTGAGAACCACCCCTAGACCTACGCCCCAGTATTTCTACGGGTCCGTCGACTTGGGAGTCCGTGGGTTCGAGGCCGAGCCGACGGAATTGGATGGATGTCACGGTAGGTTCTCGCTATCTAACAATATTGTTGTGCAATAGTTGTTGCTTTCATTGTTAAAGGCGCACTCAGTACGGTCCAGTGCCGTGATTGGAAAACTCCATTGTGCTATAGTCATTGGTGTAAGTCTCTTGTCAAACCCATTATTTTCCTGTGTTATTTTAAACTAGGAAAACGCTCTGTTTGACGCGTTGATAAGCGAGCGCGTCAATATCTACGAACTTTCTGGCGAAGAGATTTCAATGCTATAATACAAACATCAATTAACAACAATTCAAGAATGCGCATTGCAAAAATGTTTCTAATTTCCATAGCTATTATACTTCCCGACATTGTTGGATGCAGTGCAATGTGCGTTGCTAAGAATTTTCGCTGTCATGTTTTCGCCGCGGTCCGCCACCGTTACTAACAGTTATTGACAGCAATAGAAATGTAATTTCTGCCTCTAATATGTATCAAATCGCGTTTACATTAGTATATTCGTGACCGGACAAAAATATACTATAAGATAGCCACCTCACATTTTGCTGTTACTGTGTTTCAGAAATATAATTTCGAGTAACTTTTGTGTAACTTTGCCAATATTTATCAGATCGCCATGACATGAACATATTCGTGACCGGAAAAATCTGTAACAAAATCTGGCTATCTCACATTTTGCCGCCATTTTGTTTCAGAAAAATATTTTGCAGTAACTATGGTGTAACTTTGTAACTTTTCGAACGATTTTGCCTCAAAACTATACACCTTCAATCCACATCGAGGCTTGTGGATGGTCCAAATTTCAAGATGATCGGACTTTCCGTTCGACCGCTATCGACGGACATAAAAACAAAAAAAAAACAAACAAAAAAACAAACAAACAAACAAAAAAACAGAACGAAGTGCCATAAGAGTAAAGTGGAAACGCTCGCTTCGCTCGCTTAATAAACATTTTTCTTTTGTCTTAATGATTAAGTGAAAGGAGTTATTGACACTCATTAACCTTCAATATACTCGTATATAACTAGGAAAACGCTCTGTTTGTCGCGTTGATAAGCGAGCACGTCAATATCTACGAACTTTCTGGCGAAGAGATTTCAATGCTAATACAAACAACAATTAACAACAATTCAAGAATGCGCATCGCAAAAATGTTTCTAATTTCCATAGCTATTATACTTCCCGACATTGTTGGATGCAGTGCAATGTGCGTTGCTAAGAATTTTCGCTGTCATGTTTTCGCCGCGGTCCGCCACCGTTACTAACAGTTATTGACAGCAATAGAAATGTAATTTCTGCCTCTAATATGTATCAAATCGCGTTTACATTAGTATATTCGTGACCGGACAAAAATTTACTATAAGATAGCCACCTCACATTTTGCTGTTACTGTGTTTCAGAAATATATTTTTAAGTAACTTTTGTGTAACTTTGCCAATATTTATCAGATCGCCATAACATGAACATATTCGTGACCGGAAAAATCTGTAACAAAATCTGGCTATCTCACATTTTGCCGCCATTTTGTTTCAGAAAAATATTTTGCAGTAACTATGGTGTAACTTTGTAACTTTTCGAACGATTTTGCCTCAAAACTATACACCTTTAATCCACATCGAGGCTTGTGGATGGTCCAAATTTCAAGTTGACCGGACTTTCCGTTCGACCGCTATCGACGGACATAAAAAAAAAAAAAAACAAACAAACAAACAAACAAACAAACAAACAAACAAACAAAAAAACAGAACGAAGTGCCATAAGAGTCAAGTGGAAACGCTCGCTTCGCTCGCTTAATAATCATTAGTAAACTTGAACATCGGTTGATTGTGATGTGATTGGTTACCTCACTATCGCGTCATAGCCTGTTTGTGTGAAATTCTCAGCTTAAGTTATGAATGAAAATGAAATTTAAATACTTACGAATTCAGAAAGAAGTTTCCAATTTAGTAGAATAAAAATCCAAAACAAGTGCGGGCGCACTCGGGCGGTACAAACAACTACAGTGAAATAAATGCCGTGCGGCGTTCTCAGCTTTGCTCCGGACAGAGATTAGCTGCTCTTCACTACCGGCCACACCTAAAAAAGCAAAATGACACGACCCTTAAATTACAACTCGCTGCATGAGCTAAACAAACCATGTAAAAGATCATATTAGTCCAGCATCAAAGTGTCGAAAATCATAGTCCTGTGCAATTTCAAGGAAAGAGTATAGCACCATATACCAATGTGTTCATAAGGTTTCACAGTATTTAGCGCACTTTGGTGCCAGAGCGATATCCGCGACTGGGGGCGGGGGCGGTGCCCCCAATTTTGACTACACTTTGCATTGAATATCGCTCAATTACGGCCCAACGGTTGGTCTGACAACAAAAATTATGATAATACAATTTATTTGTGTGTAATTGATAAATATTTCCTTGTCACAATTATTCATGTACGGTACATAGTGCGAAAGTTATCGTCAATTAAGTATAAAATTAATATATTCTCAATATATAAAACCATGGGACAACTATATATTATCAAAGCATTACAAACATATTCATACATATATAAAAATTTCAGAATGTTGCCATATCGGTGATTTTTTTTCATAATTTTATCTTTAAGCGATTGGTATTAGTGAAGTATTAAAGACAAGAATGCGTGGGGCTTTTGTGCGCCCGCTAAACACAAGTGCAATGCATAGAAGCATTGGCAATCATAATATTGTACTATTTCGAAAGAAAAGTACACTTATAACTTCGTTTTAGCTTGTAAAATAATAATTTGGATGGTGCCAAGCTCCAAAATTAGGCGTTTACAAGTTATACATAAAAAGCAAAATGGCCGACTCTCATGAGGTTTTTCCTATTTATCTTCACAATCGTGCATTTTTTGGCAAAACTTAATATGACAAAAATTGTTTCTAGTAAAATTTTACACACATATGATACTTGGATATTTTCATAGGAAGTACTACTTACGTACAAATTAAATTTTTGTATGTGTGCATCTGAACTCAAATGTACAAAACTTGGCTCCCGTTCGCTTCTTGATGAAGCAACTGTGACCTAAGAGAGTGGTCTCAATCTCTTCTTTTAAGCTCATTAAATAATAATATTGATGGTGCCAAGCTCCAATGATAGGCGTTTACGAGTTGCATGTGAAAAACAAAATGGCTGCCACTTCAGGTGGTTTTGGCAATTTATCTTCATAACCGTACCATTTATGACAAAATCTAACATGACAAAAAATATTCTTTGTAAAATTCTACATACAATTCATAGTCAGGTATTTTCATATGATTTACCATTTACCTACAAATTTAGATTTGTGTATGTTAATCTGTACTCAAATGTACAAGCATTGGCTCCCCTGGGCTACTTGATGAAGCAAGTATGGACTATGGGAGTGGGCTCAATCTCTTCCTTTTAACTTATAGAATAATAATTTCGATGGTGCCAAACTCATTACTCAAGTATTAGGCGTTCAAGAGAAACACGTAAAAAAAAAAAAAAAAAAAACATTTTAGTACTAATTAACATGGAGAAATTTTAATTTTTAGGTTAATAGCAAGTCCTATAAAAAAATGTAAATACCATATTTATGTACAATTTTACAAAAAATAATTTTTGTCATATTAGATTTTGTCATAAAACGGACGGTTATGACGGTAAATTGGAAAAACTACCTATAGTGATGGCCATTTTGTATTTTACGTGTAACTCGATAATGCCCCATATTCAAGGTAGGCACCATCACAATTATTAAGCGAGCGAAGCGAGCGTTTCCACTTGACTCTTATGGCACTTCATTCTGTTTTTTTGTTTGTTTGTTTGTTTGTTTGTTTGTTTGTTTGTTGTTTTTTTTTTTTTTATGTCCGTCGATAGCGGTCGAACGGAAAGTCCGATCAACTTGAAATTTGAACCATCCACAAGCCTCGATGTGGATTGAAGGTGTATAGTTTTGAGGCAAAATCGTTTGAAAAGTTACAAAGTTACACCATAGTTACTGCAAACTATTTTTCTGAAACAAAATGGCGGCAAAATGTGAGATAGCCAGATTTTTCTACAGATTTTTCCGGTCACGAATATGTTAATGTAATGGCGATCTGATAAATATTGGCAAAGTTACACGAAAGTTACTCGAAAATATTTTTCTAAAACGCAGTAACGGCAAAATGTGAGGTGGCTATCTTATAGTAAATTTTTGTCCGGTCACGAATATACTAATGTAAACGCGATCCAATACGTATTAGAGGCAGAAATTACATTTCTATTGCTGTCAATAAGTGTTAGTAACGGTGGCGGACCGTGTTGAAAACATGACCACGAAAATTCTTAGCAACGCACATTGCACTGCATACAACAATGTCGGGAAGTATAATAGCTATGGAAATTAGAAAAAATTTTGCAATGCGCATTCTTGAATTGTTGTTAATTGTTGTTTGTATTAGCATTGAAGTCTTTTCGCCAGAAAGTTCGTAGATATTGACGCGCTCGCTTATCAACGCGTCAAACAGAGCGTTTTCCTATTTACTTTATAAGCGATAAAGAAGAGATTGAGCCCACTCCTATACTTGCTTCATCAAACAACCGACGGATGTACATCTGAATACACCCTATTGGCGGGCATTTTGTTTTTTGCGTGTTTCTCTTGAACGCCTAGTACTTGAGTTTGGCACCATCGAAATTATTATTTTATAAGCTAAAAGGAAGAGATTGAGCCCACTCCCATAGTCCATACTTGCTTCATCAAGTAGCCCAGGGCCCAGGGGAGCCAATGCTTGTACATTTAAGTACAGATTAACATACACAAATCTAAATTTGTAAGTAAATGGTAAATCATGTGAAAATACCTGACTATGAATTGTATGTAGAATTTTACAAGGAATATTTTTTGTCATGTTAGATTTTGTCATAAATAGTACGGTTATGAAGATAAATTGTCAAAACCACCTGAAGTGGCAGCCATTTTGTTTTTCACATGCAACTCGTAAACGCCTATCACTGAAGCTTGGCACTATCAATATTATTATTTTATGAGCTTAAAAGAAGAGATTGAGACCACTCCCTTAGGTCACAGTTGCTTCATCAAGAAGCGAACGGGAGCCAAGTTTTGTACATTTGAGTTCAGATGCACACATACAAAAATTTAATTTGTACGTAAGTTGTACTTCCTATGAAAATATCCAAGTATCATGTGTGTGTAAAATTTTACTAAAAACAATTTTTGTCATATTAAGTTTTGCCAAAAAATGCACGATTGTGAAGATAAATAGGAAAAACCTCATGAGAGTCGGCCATTTTGCTTTTTATGTATAACTTGTAAACGCCTAATTTTGGAGCTTGGGACCATCCAAATTATTATTTTACAAGCTAAAACGAAGTTATAAGTTTACTTTTCTTTCGAAATAGTACAATATTATGATTGCCAATGCTTCTATGCATTGCACTTGTGTTTAGCGGGCGCACAAAAGCCCCACGCATTCTTGTCTTTAATACTTCACTAATACCAATCGCTTGAAGATAAAATTATGAAAAAAAATCACCGATATGGCAACACTCTGAAATTTGTATATATGTATGAATATGTTTGTAATGCTTTGATAATATATAGTTGTCCCATGGTTTTATATATTGAGAATATATTAATTTTATACTTAATTGACGATAACTTTCGCACTATGTACCGTACATGAATAATTGTGACAAGGAAATATTTATCAATTACACACAAATAAATTTTATTATCATCATTTTCGTTGTCAGACCAACCGTTTGGCCGTAATTGAGCGATATTCAATGCAATGCGTAGTCAAAATTGGGGGCACCGCCCCCGCCCCCAGTCGCGGATATCGCTCTGGCACCAAAGTGCGCTTAATACTGTGAAACTTTATGAACACATTGGTATATGGTGCTATACTCTTTCCTTGAAATTGCACAGGATTCCATTTGATGCTGGACTATATTCTTGGCTTATGAAATAAGGTTACTGAATATGACGGCTGGGCGATGTGAGATGTTATCCCACATAAGCGTTGCGACGTCGGTCTCTGTACAGGATCAGATCTCGATTGCGATAACCTCGATATTTATACGACCAGCATCGACCTAATCGATTGGATCACTGGGCTTACCTTAAACCGGTTACTCCGTGATTGCAGCTGATATATCTGCTAGTGTCAATACAGTTTACTGCGATCTACCTCTAAATGTATACTATCCTATCTTGGGGAGGAACGAGATCTTAAGAAAACCTTCCTTGTTAAGAAACGTTTATTGGAACGTGTTATTTCTTCAACATTAGGAACGTGGAACGAATTCTACGACTGGCGGAGAGTTCAGAAATAAACATTAAAACTACAACTTGTATATTTTTTACACTTCGTCAACGTATCAAACAATGCTCTATCGTCACAGCTGTTAGCTTCTTAGAATATACGGTGACTCCACGGGGTCTATGTTATTTCAACGGAATTCACCGCGAGACCCCAGCACCACATTGTTGGTTTCTTGATACGTGGAATGTGCCCCGATATCGGCTGCCAACAGACGCGCTGATTGTTTTTTTTTACAATAGCGGATGCAGAGAACGAGACTCAAATAGATTTAGGTCGGTATTTGTCAAAAATGTCACTTTACTACTACATAATCTATGACGACAACACTTCACTATATACGTCGAGAAAACTATACTATAGCCGGTTCTTGGGTCTACCCTTGCTTCCAAGCAGCCTACAACCCCCCCCCCCTTCAAAGATTCTAGGTTGTCGCTTGGTAACCCGCTGAGAGGGACTTGAGTTATGAAAAAGATGCCGCCCACAATTGGACGGAACATTCTATGAGTGACTGATTTAATCTTAGCTCAAGTATGCATGCCATTATATTTATCATCTTCATGTATATCTCCCACTCATCGGCTTCAGATTTTAGATTTATTTTATTCTCACAAAAAACAACATACACACAAAATACAATGTGCGTTACATTATTTGGATGAGAAGCCCACAAAGTATTGACAGACTTGAGTGTGGACCATATATATGTCAGCAAGATGGCAGGGCGTGAGCACTAACACATTCCATGAATGTATAAGAATATAATTAAAACAAGGGAGACAAAATATAGAATATAGTTTAATGAATACAATAATAATAAAGTCAAAAATAAAAATATTCCACCATTAATCTATTGATAAGAACATACATCATATGAGGGGGTTTAATGTTTTCTTTGTGCGTTTGTTCTGGAGGGTTCACTTATTTCCTGCGGATTCCAAAAAACATGAGGAGAATGCCAATCTCTGATATTATGCTTGAAAACATCGTCAGCAAAATAGGCCACGCGCTACAATGATCTCTTTGATGCGTGTACATATTGTTGACAATCTCTGATATTATGCTTGAAAAGCATCGTCAGCAAAATAGGCCACGCGCTACAATGATCTCTTTGATGCGTGTACATATTGTTTATCCGAAATGAAATATTACATGCACCAGTTTTTACACTGAAGTCAGGATAGTGGACGAAAGGACTACTACAGTTCAAAATACGAAGTCCTAAGCTTGGCACTTTGCTTTTGCACTTTGGTTTTTGTCATCCCCTCTTACCCGACAACTGGGTTGGAACGGAATAAAATATTTATATCTATATGGATGGTTTCTTGGTGATTTTCGCGGTCCGGAGTAGATGCAATGTTGTGTTTTCTGGATCTAAAGCATTGAGGCTTTGCGCCCACCGAGGTTGCGTCTGAGCTACTTTAAGATGACGCAGTCCAAGAAGGTTTGAGCCACAAAATGAAATAAATAAATAAGTATTTATAGAGTCTACCCACTCAGTAAAAAGACTGATTTTCAGTGAGGACGTTAATTTAAAGTGACTAAACAAACCCTGTAGGCTTCGAACACCATCGACGAGTGAGCAATAACCAATCAAACATCGATATTTCAAATATGAAACATATGAATCGGTGATTGGACAGTGCGAACACCTGCGGACAAATGCCAGAATCAACAAGGCCGATTCAGAACAACTTTGTGTTTATTGAATGCTTCGTTGCTAGGACGGCTCCAAAGTCACCGTTTACTTTTTCCTAAGCCAAGAAGTGATGAAATTGAATCCATATTATAATTAAAAAACTTTTTTGCCTGAAGCGTGCGTGGTGCGGCCTTTTGGGACACTCCAACAAGTTGTAGAATGTCCCGTCCCGTTGTCCCTTTTTTCTCTTTTTGTTTCCCCTTTTTAAGCTTAATCCAGGTCCGTGAAGTTAGCCCCCCCCATGTTAGCACAAACTCTCAAAACTTCACCAGAGTTAGTGCTGAGTTAGTGCTAATAAGTGCCGTTGGAATTATAGTTTGTGCTGCACTTATACCGTAGTTATTGATAAAAAACTGTGGGGGGGGCTAACTTCACGCAGCCCCCCCCATGTTAGCACTAACTCTCAAACCTTCACCAGAGTTAGTGCTGAGTTAGTGCTAATAAGTGCCGTTGGAATTATAGTTTGTGCTGCACTAATACTGTAGTTATTGATAAAAAACTGTGGGGGGGGGCTAACTTCACGCAGCCCCCCCATGTTAGCACTATCTCTGAAACCTTCACCATAGTTAGTGCTGAGTTAGTGCTAATAAGTGCCGTTGGAATTATAGTTTGTGCTGCACTAATACCGTAGTTATTAATAAAAAACTGTGGGGGGGGGCTAACTTCACGCAGCCCCCCCCCCCATGGTAGCACTAACTCTCAAACCTTCACCAGAGTTAGTGCTGAGTTATAGCTTATAAGTGCCGTTGGAATTATAGTTTGTGCTGCACTAAAACCGTAGTTATTAATACAAAACTGTGGGGGGTCTAACTTCACGCGGGCCCCCCCATGTTAGCACTAACTCTCAAACCTTCACCAGAGTTAGTACTGAGTTAGTGCTAATAAGTGCCGTTGGAATTATAGTTTGTGCTGCACTAATACCGTAGTTATTAATAAAAAACTGTGGGGGGGGGCTAACTTCACGCAGCCCCCCCCCCCCATGTTAGCACTAACTCTCAAACCTTCACCATAGTTAGTGCTGAGTTAGTGCTTATAAGTGCCGTTGGAATTATAGTTTGTGCTGCACTAATACTGTAGTTATTGATAAAAAACTGTGGGGGGGCTAACTTCACGCGGGCCCCCCCATGTTAGCACTATCTCTGAAACCTTCACCAGAGTTAGTGCTGAGTTAGTGCTAATAAGTGCCGTTGGAATTATAGTTTGTGCTGCACTAATACTGTAGTTATTAATAAAAAACTGTGGGGGGGGGGCTTACTTCACGCAGCGCCCCCCATGTTAGCACTAACTCTCAAACCTTCACCAGAGTTAGTGCTGAGTTAGTGCTAATAAGTGCCGTTGGAATTATAGTTTGTGCTGCACTAATACCGTAGTTATTAATAAAAAACTGTGGGGGGGGCTAACTTCACGCAGCCCCCCCCCCCCCCCATGGTAGCACTAACTCTCAAACCTTCACCATAGTTAGTGCTGAGTTAGTGCTAATAAGTGCCGTTGGAATTATAGTTTGTGCTGCACTAATACTGTAGTTATTGATAAAAAACTGTGGGGGGGGGGCTAACTTCACGCAGCCCCCCCCCATGTTAGCACTAACTCTCAAACCTTCACCAGAGTTAGTGCTGAGTTAGTGCTTATAAGTGCCGTTGGAATTATAGTTTGTGCTGCACTAATACTGTAGTTATTGATAAAAAACTGTGGGGGGTCTAACTTCACGCGGGCCCCCCCATGTTAGCACTATCTCTGAAACCTTCACCAGAGTTAGTGCTGAGTTAGTGCTAATAAGTGCCGTTGGAATTATAGTTTGTGCTGCACTAATACCGTAGTTATTAATAAAAAACTGTGGGGGGGGCTAACTTCACGCAGCCCCCCCATGTTAGCACTAACTCTCAAACCTTCACTAGAGTTAGTGCTGACTTAGTGCTAATAAGTACCGTTGGAATTACAGTTTGTGCTGCACTAATACTGTAGTTATTAATACAAAAAAGTTGGTGTGGCTATCTTTACACAGCCCCCCCCACCCCCCTATGTTAGCACTAACTCTCAAAACTTCACCTGAGTTAGTGCTTAAACGTTCTTTTGGAATTACAGTTTGTGCTGCACTATTACTGTTGTTTATAATAAAAACGTTCTTGCTTACTTGCTTACTTACTTACTTACTTACTGACTTACTGACTGACTTACTTACTTACTTACTTACTTACTTACTTACTTACTTACTTACTTACTTACTTACTTGCTTACTTACTTACTTACTTACTGACTTACTGACTTACTTACTTACTTACTTACTTACTTACTTACTTACTTACTTACTTACGTACTTACTTACTTACTTACTTACTTACTTACTTGCTTACTTACTTACTTACTTACTTACTTACTTCCTCAAGGCATTTTATAAGGGCATATGGGTAAATGAGAAATAACTCACTATTGAATAGGTTAAGCTGCACGACACAGCCACTTACAATACACATATTAAGAATCGGTTCTAATAGTGCATGCCGTCCAAAATTCTGATAAGTTTTCGATATTGAAGTGCAAACCTGGCGTTATCCACAGCTGAAATGCAACACACTCATTCACAGTAATGAAAACACAATTATTTGTAAAAATATGTACGATTTTTATTTCATTTTTTCTGAGTATAAAAGCATACTAAACCACTAAAAAATAAAAATAATCAATTCTGGAAAAGTTACAAATTCATTTTCACGTTAATTTGTGAGTATTAGCTGCCTAAACTCACATACTACCATACATTTTCTGTTGGAGTATTTCCTGATTGCTCTTCGTCACGACTTTATCACAACCTTAATTTGTTACATTAATTCAATAATAACTAGTTCGGTAAGATTGTTTTGATATAATATCATGTACGCCAGGTCGGGCAGTATCGTCCAGTATACAATTTAATTATTTATTCGTAACATTTTTGCAATATCTAATACTTATTATGATCTATATACGTTTACAACACTCTGACCATCCCTTTTTTATATTATTTTTAACATTTGTCGTGTTTTAACTTCTAAAATAGTAATTTTTCGCTTGGAGTAAACTGTGTAAACTGTGAGCTACTTCTTTAAATTAAAATGTATATATTTTTGAATTTAACAACTATGGTAAATACACATACATTCGAATCTAGATACCCACGGAACCGGGGAGAAACACTGAGTATGTACAGATGATATGTGATAGTATGTGATATGTACAGGTTTGTGATCTTTCATAGACATATACAATAATACGAATTTCGTATTATAGGCTATTGTCAACGCACACATCAAATCCACTATCAATACAAACAGTACAATGCATGTAATAATAGGATGTTAATACACTATATATACACTGCAGATTACTTACATTTTTATATCTAATATTTATAACATGTACATATAAAGTAGACCAGGAGCGTGGAATGGTAAACAAAACGGGATAAAATAGTTAGTTTATGTAATGTGTGTATGATATACAAAATTTGAGTCAGAGGTTACCGATGTCAGAAATATACTTTGAAATACGTAATTTCAATTAGCTTTTAGTAGAGTATAGTTAAACTTTACATCCATCTATCATGTATACATGTTGACGGGGAGGGTGGGGTGGTCTGCGTGTGCGTGTGCGCGCGTGCATTTGCGAATGGGTGTGGAAATGGATTCATGCATTCACACATCAAATCTGAATCATCTGACATGAATTATCGTATGCACGGATAACATAACTTATTTATTAAAAACTTAATACAAAAATAATAATGTTATCCGTGCATACGATAATTCAAGTTAGATGATTCGGAATTCACTATAAGGTACACGGATATCATGGTCATTCATCATCACTGATCTGCACAAGTACATTATTTAAATTATTGATCACCTAACATATACATAATTTGTCTTCCATTCTTCATCATAGAATACAAACATGTCCGTATGTTCAATCGTTGTTATGCTACACGTATTAATTGGCGTTCAATCCCGCAGCATAAGGCGTGCATTATCCATATATATCAACATTTTATATCACCATATTTTTATCTTTATAATAGAATACATAAATGACCGTAGGTTTAAAAGTGTTATTATGCTACACGTATTAATTGGCGTTCAATCCCGCAGTATTATGCATGCATTATCCATATACCAACATTTTATACCACCATATTTTTATCTTTAAAAGAATACATAAATGACCGTATGTTCAATCGTTGTTCTGCTACACGTAACTATTGGCGATCAATCCCGCAGTATTAGGCGTGCATTATCCATACATACCAACATTTTAGATCACCGTATTATTATCTTTATCATTGAATACATAAATGACCGTATGTGCAATAGTGTTGTTAAGATGCTACACGTATTAATTGGCGTTCAATCCCGCAGTATTAGGCGTGCATTATCCATATACACCTACATTTTATCTTTATCATTGAAGACATAAATAATAGTAATATGGTATTAGTGCAGCACAAACTGTAATTCCAACGGTACTTATTAGCACTAAGTCAGCACTAACTCTAGTGAAGGTTTGAGAGTTAGTGCTAACCTGGGGGGGCTGCGTGAAGTTAGCCCCCCCCCCACAGTTTTTTATTAATAACTACGGTTTTAGTGCAGCACAAACTATAATTCCAACGGCACTTATAAGCACTAACTCAGCACTAACTCTGGTGAAGGTTTCAGAGATAGTGCTAACATGGGGGGGGGCTGCGTGAAGTTAGCCCCCCCCCACAGTTTTTTTTATCAATAACTACAGTATTAGTGCAGCACAAACTATAATTCCAACGGCACTTATTAGCACTAACTCAGCACTAACTCTGGTGAAGGTTTGAGAGTTAGTGCTAACATGGGGGGGGGGGGCTGCGTGAAGTTAGCCCCCCCCACAGTTTTTTATCAATAACTACGGTATTAGTGCAGCACAAACTATAATTCCAACGGCACTTATTAGCACTAACTCAGCACTAACTCTGGTGAAGGTTTGAGAGTTAGTGATAACATGGGGGGGGGGCTGCGTGAAATTAGCCCCCCCCACAGTTTTTTATCAATAACTACAGTATTAGTGCAGCACAAACTATAATTCCAACGGCACTTATTAGCACTAACTCAGCACTAACTCTGGTGAAGGTTTGAGAGTTAGTGCTAACATGGGGGGGGCTGCGTGAAGTTAGCCCCCCCACAGTTTTTTATCAATAACTACGGTATAAGTGCAGCACAAACTATAATTCCAACGGCACTTATTAGCACTAACGCAGCACTAACTCTGGTGAAGTTTTGAGAGTTTGTGCTAACATGGGGGGGGCTAACTTCACGGACCTGCTTAATCCAGCTTTATGAAGCGTATAAAAATGAAAATTAAAAACCTTACCTCTTTATGAGGCTTTACTCATTACTCCGCGAGTTACATACTTCATAAAGCCAAGGATAATGGATGGCCGCCAGGACAGCCTTCGTAATCTTTGATAAAACCATGGTGCTTTGCCAAGCTTAAGATACGAAAAAAAAACAAAAAACGTATATCCACATTTCCTTTTAAATCAATTCTTCTCTAAAATTATGTTAACACAATATTGTAAATATTCAACATTGTGGTACGATTAAATCTTTGATCATAATAGAAACAAAACTTAATGCGGCATTGAACAAGGAGATAAACTGCAACAAAGGTTTCTTCGTTTGTTTTTGTATGATTAGTGGATCACCGATAACCTCGAAGTTCATTTACCAGTCCCCATGAAATCGAGATTTTTAACGACGAATGTTCTAACAAATACAAAATACATCATTATTATACAAACGAATTGTATTTTTACACGTAAGTCTAGTTCCCTGTATTGTAATACGGATCAAATAACCTATCCTGTGTTGTGAAGAAAAGTAAAACATATCTTTCTCTTCTGTTCAACGGATGTTTATAACAAGATGCGGTGTTATAGCATGTATAATACAATTGATGTTCCCTCTGGGGAATTTACCCAGATTATTCTACTCTGCTGCCTTTTTATTCGTGTGGCTGCAATGGTAATCACGAATAACAACATTACAACATAAAATCCAAGACAAACTAAAGTTTAATTTCCAGTCTCGTATGTCGAAACACATGAGTGACCATTATGACGAAATAGGGGTTAATACGTCTGAATACAGAGTGCAATGCACCACCTGTAAACAGAGCAACAACTACCCGCTTGCTAACCCGGTCAACGTACGACCTGTAAACAGCAAGAACAACAACCCGCTTGCATCATGTGTATGACATCATTGCTATGCTAGACTGTCATACATAATCCAGTAGCTGTAACCAAGAGCATCCATCGGTGCAGTTTATAGTCCTAGCTAGATATACGACTCGGATGACACAAATACAGGTTACTCATTGGCGAAGCGTCGGGATAGACATTGAGATAGTGTCTGCCCTCTTCGGATAGACATTAAGATAGCATCTGCCCTCTCCGGACAGATGTAGTATTGTAAATATGATTGTATTCGTTAGAAGTGATGTAAAGTAAACCACAGACATGAACCATATACTGTCTCAACGTGTTTGAACACCCACGCTTGCTTTTGAATGTTTGTAAATAGTATTAATGTACCCCACACTAAAAGTTACTTCTTGATACGATGAGTTGATAGACAATAAACACAAATAAATTTATTTATGGCCCATTGTTCTTGTGAAGAGTTGTTTCAATTTTATTTAGACTGTGTGTTGCTATTTTCATTATAATATCTCTGCTATTTTTATATTCAAAACCCTTAAAAAAAACAATAAATACTTGGTATAACTTTAAACATATACTCTGTGGGGCAAATACTGTGGTAAAAGCCAAATACCATGTGTATATATGTATTAATTTGTGCCTCCCCTATAAAGTATTCATTCCAGTACCACTGTTTACTGCCTATAATGTCACTGCTCTATACTGCCTATAATGTCATTGCCCTTACTCACCGTTTCGATGGCGAGCAAGAAGACTATGTGTACGATGTCTATCGTGACTGTGAACAGGACTGTTAGTATCCAGGGCACTAGGAACAGTCGTCGGTCCTGGAACAATAGACAAGGAAGTCTTGAGCAACACATTTAGTAACATAGTATTGGCGACTGTGAACAGGACTGTTAGTATCCATGGCACTAGGAACAGTCGTCGGTCCTGGAACAATAGACAAGGAAGTCTTGAGCAACACATTTAGTAACATAGTATTGGCGACTGTGAACAGGACTGTTAGTATCCATGGCACTAGGAACAGTCGTCGGTCCTGAAACAATAGACAAGGAAGTCTTGAGCAACACATTTAGTAACAGAATATTGGCTACTGAAGATCGTTGCACTTCAACTTTCTCTATACTAGTTTATGTCATTATGATGGCAACTCGTGATGTTTTGAAGAACTTCTGTCATACGAGAATTGTGATAAACTTTTAAAATTTCTTGTCCGCACACAGTTTTTCGAACAATTTTAAAAATACAATACAACCAATATTAAATATAAAATTACTTAAATTTCATTCATATAAAATTAAAATATTAATTACTTGTTTCATGGTTACTTAATTATTTAGCTTGCAAAACACCGTCTTGGTGGCGCAAGATGACCTAACTGATTGAAGCGCCCGTAAACCCAATAAATTCAAATTCGTGATGTTGGATCAGGATTCTCATATATGAATATCGAGTTAACATCACAAGTAGCTAGTTTAAAATTATTATTAACGTTACACCTTCTCAAATTTATCTTGAATTTCAAACATTATTAAGAAGATTAGATTACGTATCATTCGTCAGGCTATGGAGACGCACTTGATCGCATTCATAGTAATTAGGAAGTTAAGATCTGAGGTGGGGATGAATGGAGTTAACTTGCTATAAACCTCAAATTCTGAGGCTGAGTTCAAATCCAATTACCGGAACCAAATTAGTCGAGTTTCAAAGGACACCTTCGCCTTTGGAACGGATCGTCGTAATGCAATCAGTATTAGGTGGGATCAAGTAACCTATCTTGACATATTGCATCATGGGTAATCTGTCTACCAATGTCATTCCCTGTGTAAACATTTAATTTCCAAACTGAAAACATTTCGCTATCATTTCTTTATTTTACAAATGTGTAAAACAAATAAATCGTCATATAAAACCTAGTAGTTGGACTATACACTGTTCCTTGTCAAGATCAAAGAATTAAAACGCAATATTTCGAGCCCTAATCAGAGCTCTTCAACGGGCGAAATCACACGGGCTATATGAAAATAAAAGAGAAACTCCAGGGCTATACTCAATGCAGAAAGAAGTATGAGTGATATACACGCCTCTGTTAAAAACCTAAACCTTTGGTATGGTGTGTTTGGTATTTGAGTGTGATTTCGCCCGTTGAAGAGCTCTGATTAGGGCTCGAAATATTGCGTTTTAATTCTTTGATCTTGACAAGGAACAGTGTATAGTCCAACTACTAGGTTTTATATAACGCTTTACCTGTTCTACTATGTTTCCGTCTTTTAATTAAATAAATCGTCATTCTCGATGGAATTTTATATCAAATACACTTTAAACAGTGCTCGAATTGGACATCTTTCTTCGGGCGGACGGTCTATTTCTGATACGGTCAAATTCATAAAATATATACTCGTGGGGGGGGGGGGGGGGGAGAGTTGCTGTTCGCGAAATTTTTTTTCATCTGTGTTATAAAAGACGTGCAAAACCTATATTTATTTAAGTAATTTAGAAGAAACGCATTACAAAGTCTAAGCTGATTGGTCCCAGGGTCTACTTGATCTCCAGTCTCCACTTCGGCTCCACTTCGGATGTTCGGCTCGAGAGCTCGACACGAATGCTACCCCCCCCCCCCCCTCCCCATCCCCCCTCATATTTTTACCCCTACCACTCATGTCCATCCCAACCATACAGTTAAGTACTTAACAAAAAGCCTCAACTTAAGCTTCTTCCACCTTAAAGTCGATCGATGATAACTGTACATGTAATATAAATCATTCAAATTGTATGTACTGCAAGTTGAGATTAAGCTTGTGAATATTGTAGAAAAAAATATGCACCTACCGCTATTAGTTTTTTATTTATTGAGTGTTGAAATGCGTTGGAATTCCCTATGTTATCCATTGTAACTGAACAAAAACCTACACTTTCAATCGTATAACTTTGCGTAGCACCTTCAAAAAGTAATATATTGTAACAAATTTTCGTCCTAAATGTAGATTACTTTATGACTAACATGAATACGTTTGAAAAAGATGATCGAACGCGATCCGTTTTCGAGATATTTGCGCTGGTGTGTCAATTTTACCTCAAATCTACTCAAATTAGAAACTGTTAATATACTTTATTAATAAAAAAAAATATATAATTTCAAGACGTTCAGTATTAAATGCTAGTCACATGTAATAATTCTTGAAATTCATAATTTAGAATAAAAAAAGTATTTTTTCATGTCCATTTAATTTGAATAGTTTAGTTGTTGTATTGAATGGGTAGTTCACTTCATCGATCGACTTTAAGCTTCGTATGCTCGAATACGCGGAGAACCAAGCAAGCTGGGCTTAGATATATATTCTATTGTCATCACATATCATTCATAGTCGCACAGCAGATGTCACACGTGTCAAGGTAGACTGGACAATATATGACCCCTTGACCCTGTGTACGCGGACCGTTTCAACAATCTCCGTAGTATGGTCTAAAACAGGTTATAACTTTATTTCCGAACATTGCGCCCTTGAGTTTGTGGTCATAATAGAATGGCACACTATAATGTTCTAGATCATTTTAAAATACTGTTTACAGACTTCATTCGGTTGGTGATAGGTTTTCACCCAGATGGGTGAGAAGATTTGAGGAATATATTGTAAACGTATACAATATAATGCAGTATTTTAAAGTGTATAAACGAGATTTATAATGAAAAAGTACACGATAAGAAATATTTTTAACGCTGTCCACTATGCTCTATACTTAAGACAGACTTTTGCGCAGTTTGATGTAGCCGTTCCGGTGTCAAACTGAGGAAAGCTGTGCCCCCCCCCCCCCCCCCCCCCCTCCAACTGCGATTCAGGAAGAAAAGTTTCACAGTGTTTTTTTGCAGCAATAATACATTGGCTTTCGTTTTCCGTTTGTTTTATGTTTGAGGTGATCAACCCCGGTGGAGCCAAGCAAGGTAACATTGCATGAAAACAACCTTTGAAACACTATTCAAAGAGATGAAATTCGTAATGAAATATTGTACTTAGAACTACAGAATTTAGCTACATAAATATTGATATTATGTGTGCCGAAAGAAAAATAATGGTAATTTTCTAATTAAAATTTCAAATCTGACTTGAAATGTTTAACGCTTGACTTGAACAAATGTATTATTATAAATTATTATAATCTCCATTAGGTAGACAAGTTAAATGATGATTATTCAAACGATCTCTTTAGATGTATTAAGTAAACATTTACCCCTCCGCAAGACCTAAGGCACGAACACGCTGAAATACCACTCTGTATGTAGAAGATACTCTAGTAGATAAACACGACTCACGAGTAGGCCTATAAACATACTTAGCTTTGTTACAATACATTATTGAGCATATTTAAAATACGTTGGTCCACAACAAGGAATACAGAGAATACTGAGCACTAACCAATCTTGGTAGGACAATTTAAAACAGATTAATGTGTACAGTATCTACAAACATAGGCAATTTCAACTGCGCATAACTTAGTGACTATGAAACTATCACGCTTATTTTGTCTTCCTGTCTCCTTTAAAGTGAACCTCTGACGACAAAGCATTGTCAACTACGTGTAGTATATGAACGAGTTGGTTACTCAACCGCGGGACAATTTTAAAAATTTAACTGGGAATCTTAGCAAGAATTAATCACTGTCCTCTAGATCTTCATGACAACAATGCACAACAATGAAATATGCACGTTGATATAACATTAAACACTTGCTGTTATTGTTGTGCATAGTGAAGATAGACTTTAGAGGGCCTATAGATCACTTCTATCCCAAATATCTATCTATCTTTCTGATTACTTCCATCTAAGGGTCCTAAATCAATTTTGAAATGGTCTATTCTGATTAGACAATCTCTTTTGGCAAGTAATTTCAACATGATTTACAAGTCTTGTTTAAACAAGATGTTTTTAGTTTTACAAGTGAGATGAGCCACACATGTTATTTAAGTAACATTTGTGTGAGAAATTTGTTCTTTCACACTTGTATAATTTGTGTAGGTGGAATTTTTTTCTGTTTACTTCTGTAGGTAGATGATGTGTTTTAATATAAAATATGATTGTAGTAAGAAATAGTATAAGAAATAAAATTTGGAGTAATTACTTTCATAAGAACTGCCGAATGATTGTCTGTCACAACAACATTTATTACACATTTAAAACGTGTCGCTTGATTTAGTAATTAATAATTATCATTTCAAAAATACAATTTTGGATTATACATATTATTATAATACGAATACGAGAAAAAAAAATGAAAGTTGTTTTCATACTGTTCTGTAAACAAGTATATTTACTCTATACATTGGTTGCGTTCCGTTACATGCTGGATGTACTGATCCAGTGCGCCAGCTTACTGGATGCATTCCGAAACATGCTGCCAGCGACTACTGAGCGTTCCCTTACTTGCTATCCCAGCATCTCCAGTGCACTGGAAGTACTGGCCCTTTTTCACGCAGTAGCCCCAGTAAAACTTGGAACTGTCATGGCGTCGCACCAAACTATAACATACCAGTGGCACGAAATATCGCTGGTTTGTCCAGAAACAAACAAAGTAGTGAAATTAGTAGTGAACGACAATGAAAAGGAGCGTCTGGAGAAAGGTAAGAATGTTTTGTATATGCTATTGGACGTATATTTCTCTTGGCAGGGTGCAATTAGTGTAGGCCTAGGCTGACAGTTATAGCTTACGACTATTTTCGCGCCGTCTTCCACACTGTGCTCAGTGCTCTGCAGGTGGATGCTCGTTCCGTTTCTTAAGCCTACTGGCTCGCGCTGGCTCACGCCGGCGCTCACTGGGTCCCAGCAGTCCCAGCATGTAACGGAACGCAACCATTGAAAGGGTGTTCCAAGTATTCCAACTTATTGTCTGACATCACCAAAGGGAAATGTAAACAATGATAGGAAATAATAAATTGATATTTCCTAAATAAGTGTGGGAGGCACTGTCAATACAGGTGAATTGTTATTTCTTTTTATGCGCCCACTTTGTGTTTCATTGAAGGTAACGACCACTTTCAGACTGGGGGTTGTTATTTTCTGATCAATAGGACTGCGAAGATATAAAATGTGTTGTTGTTGTGTAAAATAAATTATTATGTTGTGTTTCTGCACGCTTGAACTGCGTGAATTCACGCATTGAATTCTTCTTAATATTTTTGCTACATTTATCAATTTACAAATCCCTACTCCTTTTTTGTGTCTGGACCCACTGTTTTTTTTGTATATGTGTTTAATACAATAAGGGGCTCAAAACATGGATCTCAAATGCTGGATACCATGTATGGTTTGGTTTTAAAAAAATAATACATATAAAATAAATATTAAAATCTAAAACTTTGAATATGTGTGAATATAAAGGTATACAGAAAAAAATATAAGACATTTATGAAGAAAGTCTCATCCAATTTGTGTTCTATGTGTTCTTATCTCAATGTAAAAAAAAAAAAAAAAAAATTAAATGAAAAATGAAAAATGCAAAATGAAAAAAAAAGTAGCATTTTCCCTAGCTGTCAACAATTTTGACGAATTTGTTTGCACAATTTTGAAAAATGAAAAAAAAAATCTCTCCAAAACTAATTTTTTGTGAAAATATATAATCTATCAAAATGTTGATACAATTGCTTATAATCTGTAGAAGATAAGATTTTCAGTGTACCTTCCCCTTAAAAACATTCAATGTTTACATGAAACAATTGTGTTTTTTTTTCGTTTCAATGTGACGACTGACGAATGGTATTTCAAAGTCCTGACTTGCAAAAGAGCTTTGATATGTCCCAGAAAAGTTATTAATTTTTAGTTCGTGTTGCATTTGAGTCAGAAAGTATGAAAATATATGTAAAGGTGAAAAAAAAATTGTTTAGATATTTCTGAGAAGAATGTATTTTAGTCTCAAATTTTGGTTTTATATACAACCCAAAATTTACCGAAAAATCTTAGAGAAATCATAGTACGTTTATTTTTCAAAAATGTATAAATCTTATTAAAAATCACAAATTCACTGTAAATGTTTTTAAATTGCTTCATCTACTCGAAAAGGGGGGAGAAAACGCGCTAGTTTGAACGCGTATACTATGGTCATGTACCGTATACGTGGCAGGGTCGACCGTTCGCGCTTCTCCTGCTCTGTCGACGAAGCCATGACTTGAAAACCAGCAAGACATATCATTACTGCACGGCTGTGGGCGTAGTACATGAAGGAACTCAATACCCGCCCGTATCGAGTACGCCTGGATGTACATTGGATATTTCCATTCTACGCTTCCTGAATTTCCATATTACTTTTCGAGGAATACAGAACAAAGAAGTCGAGGTTTCGAAGGCGGGAAGCGAAACAGTTATTTCTGAGCTCTGTGTGGGTTGGAATCTACATTACGAGGTATAGTAGAAATACTCGCTGAATCTTTTCACGCACGGAAAACTTATCAAAACAAATTACGCCATCAAACGTGAAACTGTATTCGTTTGTATATAAGTATAACATACCGTGTGGTTATTCAACGCACCCTATATGTAAATTAGTACTGGGCGAACGTATCCGTGTTTCAATGAGACATACACAGAAGCGATCCAGCGACGTTGTCAAATTGCTTTCACTGGTTGGCACAATGTACACATTTTAAAATTATTTTTGTCCTACTACGAATTTTTTCTATTATAGTTGAAGGTAACACTGTTGCAGTGGCGTATATAGTGGGGGGCGTTTTAGGGCTACAGCCCCCCCAATGATTGTCTGCAATAAATGTATGGTTAATATTAAAGAGCACATTCATAAACCTAATAGTTTATGGATAATGTACTTGTGAAGTCAGTAATCGTATTTGGCGTTTGCAAAATTGTACATGAAATCAAAGCCAATGATATTCTCAAAGAGTAAAACCCGTAACCCTCTTAAAAATAATTAAAACAACACAAAACAACAAATAAATGTTACCTTTAGCGCTGTTGTGAGGGATCTCCCCCCCCCCCCCCCCCCCTTCTTATACCCACCCCCCCCCCCACACCCCCATTACATTAGGAGTGGATACTATAGTTAGGTCGTTGTATTAATGAATACACATTGAAAAGTCGAGCAGTTACAAAGCTGAATAGAACAAAAAACTAATAATCCTTAGTGGATGGTGATTCCCGATTAATTAAATAAATAAATAAATTCACATTTAGAGTCTACCCACTCAGTAACTAAAGACTAAACAGAGAATATCTTTACAGATACAGATTCTTTATTCCTTGCATGTACAAAATTGTTACTTACATTCAATACATGTTTACAAGGAAATGACGAGGTTCAAGATTTATATCTCGTTCTTCCACCCAACCAGTTTTTCCGTATTAACACAAACTGAATAAAAAGTGCATAGCACAGATATCCGACAAAAATAGGTAATATCTCAGTAGTATAGAAGTTTAAACCATCAGTATCGGGAATTGAACCCTCGACCACCGAGCCCTCCCAGTGTCCCACAGGACATCTGCATCACGTGATGGATGACGTCACGCGTCACCTCCACGACTCCGGTAATAACACCATTCCGAACTAAATGAAAAGAGTAAATTACACCGTTTATCGCGGGAATCTTGCACCAATTAATCATTTTTTTATTTATGCAAACCACGGAGGGGGGTTGTGAAAGTGTAATGGAGCCCCCGCCCCCCCCCCCCACTAGCCCGCACAAGCCCGACGTGCCCTATAATAATGCAATTATCTTACTCCAACGAGGCGATGCGGAGTAAAACTGTGAGGCAAAGTCCAACGTGGTTACACCGCGCTTGGTGGGGGAGGGGAGAGGGGAGGGGGGGGGGATAACCTAGAGCTTTTCAAAAGCCGCATAAAGATATCGGAACTGGGAAGATTTGTCCATGGCAACATTGTGTTCCACACATATTTCTCTCCTAGCGTATTTACTATGCGCGTAGATGTCCCACGACCGTTCTTAGTTAAACCACGTATACTTATAACCCAGGGGCCGGATTCACAAGTGGTCTTATGGTCTTATCTTGGTGGTCTTACTGTAGGTGCTATGGTACGCCTACTACACAGCCCAATTGATGGCTAATTTCGTGGAAATCACAGTAAACTTAAAATATTCTAAGGCGATTTTTTCAAGTTTAGTGTTTTGTTTCCTAAAACCTATACATTTTTTAAACAGACAAATGTGCATGGCAAGGTAAGTAAACGATATCTATTTATGTTCACACTTTGAAGGCATAGGCGCATTGCCACCATCTTTGAACAAAGATAAGACCAACTCCGACTGGGTCTAAATGTTGGTCTCAATTTTTTGTTATATCCTCTATAGGATTTCTTAACAACGTTGAGTCGAGGGTATGTGCACATCCGTATCAGCCAATGACGTGCCATAATTTAGTGTTCTAAAGTTATTTCTTGCAAATCCGGGCCCTGAGCCCTGTTACGGAGAAAAAAGCCATTTCGAACTTTGTTCAAGACAATGTCTATATGAATGTTGAAATTTAATGGCAATCCGACTCAATCAATCAATATATTTACCATTTGGGAATACACATCTGAGTGAATAATAATTAATGTTAAACCATTTCAATTTACCGTGAAGTGATTTTAAATGATTTGCATTTATGATCCGGATGAGCTGTTTTTGTACCGGAAATAAACGAGCATTTTGTTTGTACTAACGCGAATAAATTCACATGTATTCTGCACTAGGGTAATTTAAATTCCATTTTCTAGAGTAGTGCTCATACAGCTCTCTTATGCGATGGCCTAAAAACAAAGCTAACTGGATCCATTATTCAAGAGACAATTTTACGATAGTACGCTAGTTCCACCAAGTGAGTGCGCTAGTGTCTCTTTGTTGTTCCCGCGGACGTCAAACCATGGATTTATAATAGTACCTCCATGGTCAAACTATCTAATTCCATCTTGAAGTTACCAACAGTTGGCAACATCCAGGGAAAACCAACTAATTCTATCTTGAAGTTACCAACAGTTGGCATCACCGAGCTCACTAGTCACTTGGAGACTCAAACGAAATGCATCCTTAATATAATCATCCCCGTAATTTCTGGGATCGAGAACTAACTGCAGTACAAACGCTGCATTTCACTTCAAGGTACTAAATTAATTATCTGTTACGAAACTCGTTCAACAACGGAGGACATAGCAAAAAAGAGGAACATGTTTGGAATACAAAGCGAGAATACGGGGTCAAGTTTTCCACTGTATGACCACTACCCTTCATGCAAGGGTTATTGGCCAATTCAAACTTACTTACTGGAGTACAATAGTTCATCTTTGCATAGAGATATATTACTACTTCGTATATAGTCGTCGTACAACAACTTCGGTAATGCTTCCGTCACGGGTGGGTGAGCGGCACCAACCAGCGACCGTGGCTAATTCAAATACCTGCTCGGGTTGGCCGAGACCGTAAACACGTCATTGATTGATGACGAAAGCGTTCCCGTAATTGCTGTACGACAACTATACCTCTATGATCTTTGTACGATGCTGGAACGCTCTCCCGGGCTGTTCCTTTAGAGCCGATGAAGGAATACAGGAATAAAAAGGTGTAAGCGCGAAGGCTTAGGTGATAAAGCCGTCTTACAATAACTTCGGTAATGCTTTCGTCATCGATCAATGACGTGTTTACGGCCTCGGCCAACCCGAGCAGGTATGTGAATTAGCCACGGCCGCTGGTTGGCTGCCGCTCACCCACCCGTCACGGATGCATTACCGATGTTGTACGACAAGTATACAGTGGATGTCCGATGAAAAGGTGTAAAAACCATGAGAAGGAATCTGACTGAGTGCTCAGATGGAGCGAGGAGGGGGGGGGGGGGGCGTCTCAGTCTAGGGCTGAACCATCCAGGGCCCCTACTATAGACTGGGACGGATCCCGGGCCCGCCTCTTCTTTGCAGTCCGAGGACTTCGAACTAACGACATATTATTTGAAAGCATAATAATAATAATAACAGAATACAAATTATTCCACAAAACATTGTTTCTTGGTAACGACACGTTCGTTTTGCAGCGAGCGAAGAACAGACCACATTGCTGCGATATTTCGACGACTCAATCTTACGTCTGACGATGCCAAAACGATTCCCGACGAAACCGAATATGCTCTACTCTACTCTCCGAAATGTCATCATAGACGAACGGAAAAGCAACCTCTCACATCTTTGCTTGACTATGAAACTATTTTATTACACCCATACATATTTTTTGTAATTTTATCATGCCCGTGATATATAACCGAATATATATAACATTGATGCTACAAAACCTTTTTGGAGGGTGTTGTGGGAAATCTGAGCGTTTCACCGCTACGAAATGTTTTTCTTTAGCTTTACGTTTGATTAAATTTTGTTGACATGGGCGCGAAAGCCAAAAATATAAAATAATAATATTGTTGAAATAACAAGCTGCTTTAAGTACCTGCATGCATGGAGTGAAAGCAACAGGGGAAATAGTTATTACGCCAGCCAGAAATCGACTCCGGTTCTTGTGGATTTATGAAGTGACACGATCTGAGCTATTCGGTGCAAGAAATCGACCTCTGCCCAAACTGCTGTGTTGTCCCAATAAACGACTGTCACTTGTTACAATCATGCTGTCACTGTCACATACATGAACGAGTGAAAGCTAAAAGAAAGTCAGTTGTCAATTACCTTGCAGAGACCGAATAAGAGAGATATGGACGCGAGGAAAAGATGTTTAACAGTCGACTGTCACTTGTTACAATCATGCTGTCACTGTCATGTTATAATCATACTGTCACATACATGAACGAGTGAAAGAGAAAAGAAAGTCAGATGTTTACCTTGCAGAGACCGAATAAGAGAGATATTGAGGCGAGGATTCCACAGGTCGAGTAGAAGAGCATCAATATGTTGAAATTCATCGTCACTGAAACAAGAAAAGAAAACAATAATGTTACAATCACTAAAAAGGATAGATACGATTAGAACGGACAAATATATGGGCTTCGTTTATTTATTTCAAACCAGACGAAACAATTTGATCCAAGTCCATAACAAACATGTCAACATTTTATCTAGTATCTATAGCCTACATTGCAGTTTCAAATGTGTTTTACACTCGGATAATTTGTACGGTTGAATTCACCCACCTCAGTGCAAATACAATCTCTTTTTAATGATTCAAAATTCTGCAAGTAAATTTGAAAAAGACTATTCTCGAGTGAATTTAGAACTCTGCTTTTAGAACCGTTTCTTTCTTTCAATTACTTTCTTTTACAATTGATATTTGTAAATTAATTACACGTAAAAAAAGTTTAAAATGTTCGTTTAGAAGATAATAAATATTATTGAAGAAAGCAACATTCATAAGACGGTTGCGAGAATACTTGAAACTCTTGGGGATTATAATGTTCTTCCTGGCGACAATCTGACAGCACTAAAAGCAATTTTAACTGACAACTAATCTTTGCCACGTGTTGGGTGAAACAGCCTTAATTGTTCACATTTCCATGTCAAGAAGAGTCAATCTAATAAACTGCCTGCTGACAACATTATTCCACCTTTCTACATCACATTAAGTTATTAACTAGAAGCAAAGATTACTGAGAAGATTACTGAGTGGAGAAGATGTTTCATCCATATGGGAATTCGTCTGCGCGTGTCTGAGCGAAATTTTCTAAGTCCGACGTGTAGTTCGAATTCTCACCGCAAGAGTCGCTCTTCCAAAAGTTTAAAACTCAAGGTCCACTCAGTAATCTTTGCTAGAAGTCTCTGTTTCCCCCAATGTGTGTGTGAATTGTATGTGTCTCGTTTATTGTTATCAATGTATTGTGGTGTAATTGCTTCAATATTTGACAAACGCTTTTCTCGCTTATTTACAAGAAAATCGATGTAAAACTTCAGTATTTACTTTACTTATTAAATGCATATTCTATATATTCAGTGGTGATCTATGCCCAAGCAGACCCAATGGGATCTAGGTATGAGAGAAGGACAAAAAATAAATAAAATAAAATAAATTCACATTTAGAGTCTACCCACTCAGTAACTAAACTGATTTGCAGTGGGGGACTTTAATTTAAAGTGAAAACCAACCCTGTAGGCTTTGAACACCATCGACGAGTGAGCGATAATCAATCAAAGATTGATATTTCAAATACGAAACATATGAATACAGAGCGAACACCTGCGGACAAATGCCAGAATCAACAAGGTTGATTCAGAACAACTTTGAATTTATTGAGTGCTTCGTTGCTAGGACGGCTCCTAAGTCACCAAAGTGGTGGCACTTCTTGTCAAGGTAAAATATGCACATGTTCTGCGCTATCAAACTGCGAGGTCGAGAGAAATAGTAACCAGTATAAATATAAATATAATAAACAGATTCTCAGCCATTTTAAGCTCAGTGTGCTCAAAAAACTCACGGTGTGTCCGACCACACTAATTGAATTACCGCCTGCTATTGTAGAAAGATTAAAATGAAAACTTATTTCTAATTAAATAAAAGCTCTAAGCCCTGAGCTTCTGAAATTCCCAAATCACATTCAATTATGATATTTTGTATGCAAATTAGATTTGATGATCTATCAACAATTCACGATGCTATACAATGTAATGGCACTGTTATAGTTTCTTGAACACACCCTTTGTTCATTTGAATAACGTCTGATATTATGAACAGCTAATTAAGCAGAAGCTTAATGGACTTTGGTTTCGTAATGGTAGTTGCCATGGTGAAAAGTGAAAAATTATTAGCTACCAAAGTTCTTATTAGCTGTTCATAACATCGGGCCTGAGTTTGTGAAAAGTACATCTTCAACAGTTTTCAATGTAGACAATATTTGTTGAGTCGGTACAACTGGTAGTTTTGTACCGCGTCATTCGTGTATTAGGTACGACCACTGGCGCAGTAGCGCCTCGCCGCTTAGTAGGCGAGCAAAGTGAAGCAATTAATTAATAACCATACATTTAATTATCTTTGCTTTGATCTAAATACGTCCTTCAGTCAGGCATCATCAGTCTCTTAATTTGTTGTAAGTACCGTGTGTTCATTTAGCATTTTGTTTACTTTAATCAAAACATTTTGCTTGTTTGTTACTTTGAAGCAGGCGCGTAGGAAGGGGAGGGGAATGGGGGGAGATTCCCCCTCCACTTTTTCCTGGGACCCACCCAATTTAGCGTTTTAGACACATCCCGACATACAATACCACACGGATACCCGGGTAAACATTCACCAACTAAATAGTGAATAATAATTGCAGAAACACAGAGGGCCCCACGCCCCGGAGAAAGCCAAGATTTTCGTCACAATACATTTCCTCTGTCTTAGTTTGCACTTTGTAGCATTACAAAAAAAAAGCTAATGGGTGCTTGAAACTCAGTGGCGTAATTAGGGAAGGGGCAGGTTATGGCCCTCAAAACGTATTTATTTAAGCCTAAAAATCGAGAAATAACTAATATAGCAAGAAAATTTTTCGCCTTCGGCGAAAAGGCCTCCGGCGGCTGGGGCTCCGCCCCAGACCCCGCGAGTTGTTCGCGCTCACAATTCTTCCCCCCCCCACTTGATTTAGAGTTCCTACGCGCCTGCTTTGAAGTGAGATATTCTGAGGCTAAACAAGAACCATAGAGAAATAAAACATGACTTTCATGTTCGTCACATGAGCCATGCGAGAAGAGTGATACACATGATGGAATTATCCGGCAAAACAACAAAACAAAGATTACGTTTCCTAAAAGTGACTATTGGATTTGGATCGTAATTGTGTGTTGTCGTTGTACACTGGATTTATTCAGTGTTTCAAGTAAAATAGATCCGATTTGAAGGGTAAAATGTAATTTATTTAACACATTTCAAATGTGTAATTATTAATATACATTTCCAACAGTTGGGACTTTGAGAAGAGGTTATATACAAAACTAAGCTTTCTCACATATTTGTTTGTATTGCTTTATTGATGCTATAATTTCTCAGAAAAGAAATGTCCACCAGTTTATTCGATCGGATTCACCGCGTGATATCTCGGTACCTGCTTGTTATTGTCTACGCAGTGGACTGCACCAAGCGTGTCGGTACCTGCTTGTTATTGTCTACGCAGTGGACTGCACCAAGCGTGTCGGTACCTGCTTGTTATTGTCTACGCAGTGGACTGCACCAAGCGTGTCGGTACCTGCTTGTTATTGTCTACGCAGTGGACTGCACCAAGCGTGTCGGTACCTGCTTGTTATTGTCTACGCAGTGGACTGCACCAAGCGTGTCGGTACCTGCTTGTTATTGTCTACGCAGTGGACTGCACCAAGCGTGTCGGTACCTGCTTGTTATTGTCTACGCAGTGGACTGCACCAAGCGTGTCGGTACCTGCTTGTTATTGTCTACGCAGTGGACTGCACCAAGCGTGTCGGTACCTGCTTGTTATTGTCTACGCAGTGGACTGCACCAAGCGTGTCGGTACCTGCTTGTTATTGTCTACGCAGTGGACTGCACCAAGCGTGTCGGTACCTGCTTGTTATTGTCTACGCAGTGGACTGCACCAAGCGTGTCGGTACCTGCTTGTTATTGTCTACGCAGTGGACTGCACCAAGCGTGTCGGTACCTGCTTGTTATTGTCTACGCAGTGGACTGCACCAAGCGTGTCGGTACCTGCTTGTTATTGTCTACGCAGTGGACTGCACCAAGCGTGTCGGTACCTGCTTGTTATTGTCTACGCAGTGGACTGCACCAAGCGTGTCGGTACCTGCTTGTTATTGTCTACGCAGTGGACTGCACCAAGCGTGTCGGTACCTGCTTGTTATTGTCTACGCAGTGGACTGCAGCAAGCGTGTCGGTACCTGCTTGTTATTGTCTACGCAGTGGACTGCACCAAGCGTGTCGGTACCTGCTTGTTATTGTCTACGCAGTGGACTGCACCAAGCGTGTCGGTACCTGCTTGTTATTGTCTACGCAGTGGACTGCACCAAGCGTGTCGGTACCTGCTTGTTATTGTCTACGCAGTGGACTGCACCAAGCGTGTCGGTACCTGCTTGTTATTGTCTACGCAGTGGACTGCACTAAGCGTGTCGGTACCTGCTTGTTATTGTCTACGCAGTGGACTGCACTAAGCGTGTCGGTACCTGCTTGTTATTGTCTACGCAGTGGACTGCACTAAGCGTGTCGGTACCTGCTTGTTATTGTCTACGCAGTGGACTGCACTAAGCGTGTCGGTACCTGCTTGTTATTGTCTACGCAGTGGACTGCACCAAGCGTGTCGGTACCTGCTTGTTATTGTCTACGCAGTGGGCTGCACCAAGCGTGTCGGTACCTGCTTGTTATTGTCTACGCAGTGGACTGCACTAAGCGTGTCGGTACCTGCTTGTTATTGTCTACGCAGTGGACTGCACCAAGCGTGTCGGTACCTGCTTGTTATTGTCTACGCAGTGGGCTGCACCAAGCGTGTCGGTACCTGCTTGTTATTGTCTACGCAGTGGACTGCACCAAGCGTGTCGGTACCTGCTTGTTATTGTCTACGCAGTGGACTGCACCAAGCGTGTCGGTACCTGCTTGTTATTGTCTACGCAGTGGACTGCACCAAGCGTGTCGGTACCTGCTTGTTATTGTCTACGCAGTGGACTGCACTAAGCGTGTCGGTACCTGCTTGTTATTGTCTACGCAGTGGACTGCACTAAGCGTGTCGGTACCTGCTTGTTATTGTCTACGCAGTGGACTGCACTAAGCGTGTCGGTACCTGCTTGTTATTGTCTACGCAGTGGACTGCACTAAGCGTGTCGGTACCTGCTTGTTATTGTCTACGCAGTGGACTGCACCAAGCGTGTCGGTACCTGCTTGTTATTGTCTACGCAGTGGGCTGCACCAAGCGTGTCGGTACCTGCTTGTTATTGTCTACGCAGTGGACTGCACCAAGCGTGTCGGTACCTGCTTGTTATTGTCTACGCAGTGGACTGCACCAAGCGTGTCGGTACCTGCTTGTTATTGTCTACGCAGTGGGCTGCACCAAGCGTGTCGGTACCTGCTTGTTATTGTCTACGCAGTGGACTGCACCAAGCGTGTCGGTACCTGCTTGTTATTGTCTACGCAGTGGACTGCACCAAGCGTGTCGGTACCTGCTTGTTATTGTCTACGCAGTGGACTGCACCAAGCGTGTCGGTACCTGCTTGTTATTGTCTACGCAGTGGACTGCACTAAGCGTGTCGGTACCTGCTTGTTATTGTCTACGCAGTGGACTGCACCAAGCGTGTCGGTACCTGCTTGTTATTGTCTACGCAGTGGACTGCACCAAGCGTGTCGGTACCTGCTTGTTATTGTCTACGCAGTGGACTGCACCAAGCGTGTCGGTACCTGCTTGTTATTGTCTACGCAGTGGACTGCACCAAGCGTGTCGGTACCTGCTTGTTATTGTCTACGCAGTGGACTGCACCAAGCGTGTCGGTACCTGCTTGTCATTGTCTACGCAGTGGACTGCACTAAGCGTGTCGGTACCTGCTTGTTATTGTCTACGCAGTGGACTGCACTAAGCGTGTCGGTACCTGCTTGTCATTGTCTACGCAGTGGACTGCACTAAGCGTGTCGGTACCTGCTTGTCATTGTCTACGCAGTGGACTGCACCAAGCGTGTCGGTACCTGCTTGTTATTGTCTACGCAGTGGACTGCACTAAGCGTGTCGGTACCTGCTTGTTATTGTCTACGCAGTGGACTGCACTAAGCGTGTCGGTACCTGCTTGTTATTGTCTACGCAGTGGACTGCACCAAGCGTGTCGGTACCTGCTTGTTATTGTCTACGCAGTGGACTGCACTAAGCGTGTCGGTACCTGCTTGTTATTGTCTACGCAGTGGACTGCACCAAGCGTGTCGGTACCTGCTTGTTATTGTCTACGCAGTGGACTGCACCAAGCGTGTCGGTACCTGCTTGTTATTGTCTACGCAGTGGACTGCACTAAGCGTGTCGGTACCTGCTTGTTATTGTCTACGCAGTGGACTGCACCAAGCGTGTCGGTACCTGCTTGTTATTGTCTACGCAGTGGACTGCACCAAGCGTGTCGGTACCTGCTTGTTATTGTCTACGCAGTGGACTGCACCAAGCGTGTCGGTACCTGCTTGTTATTGTCTACGCAGTGGACTGCACCAAGCGTGTCGGTACCTGCTTGTTATTGTCTACGCAGTGGACTGCACCAAGCGTGTCGGTACCTGCTTGTTATTGTCTACGCAGTGGACTGCACCAAGCGTGTCGGTACCTGCTTGTTATTGTCTACGCAGTGGACTGCACCAAGCGTGTCGGTACCTGCTTGTTATTGTCTACGCAGTGGACTGCACCAAGCGTGTCGGTACCTGCTTGTTATTGTCTACGCAGTGGACTGCACCAAGCGTGTCGGTACCTGCTTGTTATTGTCTACGCAGTGGACTGCACCAAGCGTGTCGGTACCTGCTTGTTATTGTCTACGCAGTGGACTGCACCAAGCGTGTCGGTACCTGCTTGTTATTGTCTACGCAGTGGACTGCACCAAGCGTGTCGGTACCTGCTTGTTATTGTCTACGCAGTGGACTGCACCAAGCGTGTCGGTACCTGCTTGTTATTGTCTACGCAGTGGACTGCACCAAGCGTGTCGGTACCTGCTTGTTATTGTCTACGCAGTGGACTGCACCAAGCGTGTCGGTACCTGCTTGTTATTGTCTACGCAGTGGACTGCACCAAGCGTGTCGGTACCTGCTTGTTATTGTCTACGCAGTGGACTGCACCAAGCGTGTCGGTACCTGCTTGTTATTGTCTACGCAGTGGACTGCACCAAGCGTGTCGGTACCTGCTTGTTATTGTCTACGCAGTGGACTGCACCAAGCGTGTCGGTACCTGCTTGTTATTGTCTACGCAGTGGACTGCACCAAGCGTGTCGGTACCTGCTTGTTATTGTCTACGCAGTGGACTGCACCAAGCGTGTCGGTACCTGCTTGTTATTGTCTACGCAGTGGACTGCACCAAGCGTGTCGGTACCTGCTTGTTATTGTCTACGCAGTGGACTGCACCAAGCGTGTCGGTACCTGCTTGTTATTGTCTACGCAGTGGACTGCACCAAGCGTGTCGGTACCTGCTTGTTATTGTCTACGCAGTGGACTGCACCAAGCGTGTCGGTACCTGCTTGTCATTGTCTACGCAGTGGACTGCACCAAGCGTGTCGGTACCTGCTTGTTATTGTCTACGCAGTGGACTGCACCAAGCGTGTCGGTACCTGCTTGTTATTGTCTACGCAGTGGACTGCACCAAGCGTGTCGGTACCTGCTTGTTATTGTCTACGCAGTGGGCTGCACCAAGCGTGTCGGTACCTGCTTGTTATTGTCTACGCAGTGGACTGCACCA